>OX451216.1:30574883-31262939 GCA_949628195.1 Phasia obesa
AAATTTTACTTTAGTTCTTCAAAGTAACATACATATATCAAATAAATATTTACTTACAGAAAAATCCATAAAATTTAAATATAAATATTGCTTCAAATGCAACAAATTGTAGCTTTATGTAAGTCGAACTAGAATAAACAATCGTTTTTAGTTTTACATTTTTTTTTTGTTCAAAAAAAAAATATATATATATTTTCTCTACAAAAATAAAATTATTAAAAAAATGTTCAGTTTCTTATAACGAGTGATTTTTTAAGAGCTTGAGAACTTTTTTTTAAAAAAAAAACGCATAAAATTTGCAAAATCTCATCGGTTCTTTATTTGAAACGTTAGATTGGTCCATGACATTTACTTTTTGAAGATAATTTCATTTAAATGTTGACCGCGGCTGCGTCTTAGGTGGTCCATTCGGAAAGTCCAATTTTGGGCAACTTTTTCGAGCATTTCGGCCGGAATAGCCCGAATTTCTTCGGAAATGCTGTCTTCCAAAGCTGGAATAGTTGCTGGCTTATTTCTGTAGACTTTAGACTTGACGTAGCCCCACAAAAAATAGTCTAAAGGCGTCAAATCGCATGATCTTGGTGGCCAACTTACCGGTCCATTTCTTGAGATGAATTGTTCTCCGAAGTTTTCCCTCAAAATGGCCATAGAATCGCGAGCTGTGTGGCATGTAGCGCCATCTTGTTGAAACCACATGTCAACCAAGTTCAGTTGTTCCATTTTTGGCAACAAAAAATTTGTTAGCATCGAACGATAGCGATCGCCATTCACCGTAACGTTGCGTCCAACAGCATCTTTGAAAAAATACGGTCCAATGATTCCACCAGCGTACAAACCACACCAAACAGTGCATTTTTCGGGATGCATGGGCAGTTCTTGAACGGCTTCTGGTTGCTCTTCACTCCAAATGCGGCAATTTTGCTTATTTACGTAGCCATTCAACCAGAAATGAGCCTCATCGCTGAACAAAATTTGTCACATTTGAACATTTCGAACCGAACACTGATTTTGGTAATAAAATTCAATGATTTGCAAGCGTTGCTCGTTAGTAAGTCTATTCATGATGAAATGTCAAAGCATACTGAGCATCTTTCTCTTTTGCACCATGTCTGAAGTCTCACGTGATCTGTCAAATACTAATGCATGAAAATCCTAACCTCAAAAAAATCACCCATTACATTTGTGTTTATCTGGCTGCAAGCAAATTGTTTAAGATAAATGTAGCAATTTATTTGTAAAAAAATAAATATTAAAAAAATAAACTAATGTTGCAAAAATATACAGTTTGCGAAAATATTGTAACTAGAGATCATACACTTTAAACTCAATAACCCCAATGTAAATTTTACTCACTTGTACACTTAGATTATCGAGATGTTGTAAAGTAAAATTTATTTCTCATAATTTATTTAATAATTCTTTATTGTATACTCAATCTACTTGAAAATTGAATAAACATACTTCATTTAGGGTTAAATGTATTGAATGGTAAAGAGGAAAATAAATAAATATACTAAAATGCAAACACACACACACGCACACACATTTATCTAAGTTGTGTAGTTTTAAAATTTATGGTAAATTTTTGTTTACATATAGCAAGGAGATTATCAAAATGGATTTTTAGGTGTTGGGGTTTTAAATAAATAAGAAAATAGGCTAAGTGTAAGACGGCCTAACTCACGAAGGTTTCTGTGCTATATACCATTATCATATTGGGTTTTAGGTAGTTACCAACACTTAGAGTTAGACGCGGTTCCAATCTTCTCTGGCGCGTCTTTAATTTTTCATTTAAGTTTGTGTACTTGTTGTAGTGGATATAATAATACACACTCTGTATATATTTGCAATGTTACGTAGCAAATGATAAGTTAAAAAACTAGTATTTAATGGGCACCCTTTAATTTTGAATTTAATTTTGTATACTTGTTATAGTGAATACACCTAATTCTATTTTACACGGTAGATTGTTTCCAGAAAAAACCGTGCAAAAAAAACCGTGTGAAATAAGACATTGATCGTATGCAAAAATAGCTGATTGGTTCCTCATCTCTAAAACCCATTAAAATTATTTAAAGCAAGGATTTTTTAAGAACAAGAATTCATGTTTATTTTACTAAATCACATATATTATGTACATATAATTTGTATTTACACTATTTATTTGCATCTCTCGTAGATGATGAAGACAGATGGTTGTGTTCAAGAATCAATGATTGCCTAATTCAAATTAAATTTTTTTATAGTTCTTACTTGGGCTTCGTTTAAACCGAAAATTTTGCAAAAAAAAGTTTAGCCTTCTTTGTAGTTTTGTATTTGTAGTTTTTGACGTCTTCTTAATTACGAATTACGTTTTTTTTTATACACGGATTTTTCTGGAACCAATCTACCGTGTAAAAACAGAATTAGGTGTATATTAAAATATATGTACATTTGTAAATTAAAAAGTCATGGATATAACGGTTTAACAAAAAAACTTCTGGGGGCACCCATGGAGCATAATATTTATACCACACAGGCTGTGTAAATTTTAAAGTTCCGCCTATTTCGCTTCAAAATTAAGGTACGCATACTATCTTAATTGCGTCGACATGGAAGATGTGTCCGAAATAATTTCGGGAGTCTACATCTTACGGTTCAATAGACAGACCACTGTGAGAAACAGTCGCAGAGACATTGAAGCGATATAAATGACGTTAAGTGTTTACTCCTTCAAAATGAGACCAAATAAAATAACCAGGAAGATCATAAAAATAAAAGAAAATTTCGTTTCCTCATTAAATCAGCTTTTTAAAAGACGCATTATTTTATTTTATGACTCGCTTGCCCAAGCTATATCATCATTTTCAATACAACAATTCTTTCAAAAAATAGCTGAACGTAATCATCCACTGTTGAAATTTGCTGCTATCGTTGGAATGTTTTGCTTTGCCTTCGATTATTTCCTCCTATTAAATGTGGCAGTTGTTTTGCCAAATATGTTCATTTAATCCAAATCCAACACAAAATTATTTGTTAATTTTTCTTAGGGTCTTTTACTGCATGTTTGTGTTGGGCTATCATCCTGTTTTAGCATTTGAATCATTATCGTATGTAATGCAAGCGGCTACAGTTAGAATATTGCCAACTAAATCGACTCATCGCTTCTTATAATTATCTACATTATAACTTGGCAGCCTGAAACTTATGAATTAATTTATAGGACATAGATAAAATAAGGATAAATATGGGAGATATTGTCTCTGTTATCCTCATCTATAATATATATAAAAAATAAAACATCAAAAAGAAAGTCATGCCATCTAGTTGAGCAGTGTCCAATCAATAGTCATAAATGTTGTTTCAAATGTAACTTCCGGTCATCGATGGTAACGATTAAGGAGTCTTAAGATGGGATTAAGGCTTATATTTTCTGATTTTTTTGAGGTCAACATTTTAGAGAAAGTAATGATATTGTCACCCATTGAACAAGTATTGATAAGTATAGTATTTTCTTAATTGAATTGAAGTCCGAAATCCAGAAATATTTCAAAGTTCACTTAAGTAAAATAAATTTACAAAAGGAATTGATTAATTTAATGAAAGTGTAAATGTCTTCTGATTGTAAAAGCTCGATATTGAGGTTATAATAATAAAAAAAATTTTAATTCGACTATAGGTGATTGCGATAACAAAATTCTGCTTCACAAATAAAATAAAATTTTACAAATTATGTGAACGAAGGAACTATAAAATATTGTATCTACACTTATGCAGCTCTTTACACAAGAACTTAAGGAACTAAAAAAATTATATGACATTGACAAAACAAAGTCTTCTTTTCAGTATTTGGTTAAGTTAAAACCCTCCCTGGATCCTAAAGAAAATCTCAGAATCCCTAACACTTTCAAAGTATACATCCGCTAGTTTATAGAACGTTCTTCTATCAGTAGCGCAATATATTATTAACTAGCAATATTTTTATAGTTTTTCGTTTGATTGAATCAAAAATTTACTGCATTTCTCTGTGGCTTTCTGCAAGACAAAAAAGAAGAAATAAAAATTATATAGATATTTTCATATATTCGCTGGTGACTTTTACTTCAAAAAAATCTATTTTTTATTAAAAAATTATTTGATACGTTGTTGCAAATTTTGTTTTTGTTATTTATCTACAGTATCTAGAGGATAAAATGAAACACTGTATCATATGTTACTTGAATGCAAATCTCTTAAAATAAAGCTAAATAACTCACTTCTTCTTTTGATAAATCAATCTCTCAATTGAGTATATAAAAATTCAATACATTTTGTTTAGTTTCTTGAAAAGAAGTTTAATATTTAATAATTTTCCTAAAAAAAGTTTCCTTAAAAATTATACTTTACAAAAAATTATATTACAAGCAGGTATCTGCTGATAGCAAAATTAAATTTATTAAAGCTCTGGAGGAAGCGAAATATATGAATTATTCACGACTTGAGAAAATCTGTAGAGAGGAAATCGAGTTGTGGTCATCGATGGAGAGGTACAGCGTGCCAAGATCGTCAAATCAAGATCTGCAAATTAGCATATTAGTGTGGATTGAATGCAGCAAGTTTCTTCGCATCAAAACCTGCAAAGACACTATTAATCAGCAAAAAATAATTGCCTTGGCATTGCAAAACGATTTAAATATTAGACAAGTAAAGTTTGTACGAAAGTAATTTCAAATTATTTGGATATGATGGAATACATTGTATGCATAGGTCACCAAATTACTGATATTCCCCTAGATATCAACTACCAACAGTTAAACCTACTGGAGAATAAATTTTGTTCTGAATAAAGAAACGATATTTAAAATGCAATTACTGATTTTATGTCACAAATTTGTAGGTGGTGCAATTTCTCGCGATGGAGTAGGTTCAGTATCTAAAATCGATATGTCAGTACGTAAGTATCGAATGGAAATAAGTACTGAAATATTTCAAGAACTCATGCTTTCATATCTTCAATCAAGTCGCTTAGTTCGCGCTTGCTCCTGTGTTAGATAGCCTATCACAATCTCCCCATCTTAATCACATATAAAACCTCTGGAATATTGTAGGTCAGGATGATAATTTTTGAGATCAGAGTGGAACAAAATATCTACCAAAACCATCACTTCAGTCGAGTCTATGTCCAAAAAATTACGCGCCGTAATGGCAAATAATGACTTAGCAACAAAATATTAGTTTTACGTATAAATTTATAGGAAATAAAAATTTAATTTTATTAAACATGTATTAAATTAGAAGAATTTATTTTTTTGCCCTCTAAAATTTTTCACTGTTGCAATTAAATATTAATTATTATTATTAAATATTAAAATTTCGGTTAATATTTATGCACCCACTCAAAAAAATAAATAAACAATCATAATAATAATTGAATGGGTTACAGATTCATTAAACTATCATATGATACAGCCTTGAATTCAACAGAGTGAATATCCTTTCCACTATATCAAAGGCCTGGGGCCTTAAATTTTTCCTTCTGACACGCCAAGAGCATGCAAATCAACATCGACTAGTTACGCCAAGAGCAGCCTTAAAATTTATACAACTCATAAGTACAAATGATGCAGTATGTTTGGTCGCAAGTCTGTTTGTTTACAGATAAGCTGACATAGCTCTCCTATAAAATAAGGACTGGTTTATCTATTTATAAATTTATTTATTTATTAATTTCTGTAGTAAAGTAAGACTCATTAGGAAGACTAATGGACAAACTAATTAACTGATATCAGGATCATATTAGATAAGCTGACTTAAGTCTCCTATGAAATACACGTACTTTTCTGGTTTATCAAATTTCGGTGATAAAGTAGTAAAATATGATTTTATTAGAAAGATTAATTGCTAAGCTAATTTATTGATATTAGAATTTTGACTATTTGATTTTCAAAAAATCTGCCCGAAGTGCCGAGATTTTAATGCAAAATATTCCTGGAGTTAATTTGAATGGATTTTCATTCTGTGCAACAGAAAGAATGTTTTCGTGGACTAATCGAGAACATCAACGGGTTGTTAGTTTTTCACAAGGTCGTTTTACGGTTTGATCTACAAACTGAGTTAAAGGTCTTTTTTATTTCACAAAAATCTTGATTGTCATTCTAAATCAGAGCCATCAATCACTAAGTTGAATTTTTTGGTCGGTGCTATGCGTAATCTAGAGAGTAAAATCTAAAAAATCTTTTAAGAGACAAGCATTTATTGATTTGTCAATAGTCTTATTTTACAGTTTTAATTTTTAAATTACTAATGTACTTTGAATTCTTAAAATTAAAACTATAAACTAAAGTAATGGGAACGAACATATACCAAATTTCTAAAACAAAGATACTATACCTACGAAATAAATAGCAATATAAAAATAAAGTTTCGGATTACTTGCTGCAGAATTGTCATCTTCTGTTGTTTTAATATTCAAATGCTTAAACGTGTGGAAATGTTCTTAGTTCATTTTCATTATTAAGAATATAAACTTTACAGTTTTTTTTTTTTTTTAATTTTGTGTTGATTAAATAATTTGGATTTATAGAGTTTCAGTATAAAGTACTTTATGAAATCTCAATTTAAAACTGCTTGACAACTTCCGGTAAATTATATATTTATTGCTACATATCTAACATTTTATTTTTCATCTTCAGTTGTCACAGCAAGTAACTGACAATGTTACTTTTGTAAAACATTTTATATTACAAATACATCTGTATTTTGCTATTTTTATTTTGCAACAGTTTTCAGTTAACAACTATTTATGGAGTATATCAATTCCTATATGATATTGATACCCTAGAGTCAAAGAATACAATTTAAAATATGTATGTACATATATTTCAACATCAGTTTTATTCTGGTATAAAAAAAATGAAATATTAAAATAGTAAAAAAAATAGTAAAAAGTTTCAAAAACATTCTCTATCCTTAATTTAAAACAATTTTTTTTTTGCTAGTAATACAAAAAGAGCCACTTGTGAATCGAAATGCATGAATAACCTTAATTAGTTGGTTACACAAGTAATTCAACACCTGCCAAAAAATATACTTTCCTTTTACACATTTTGGTCTTTATATGTAACTAAACATTTACTGGATGAAATTTAGATAGTTGTACCTGTGTTACTATGTAATTGAGAATAATGTTGTAGTGGGATTTTTTGATGATGGATTATATTTCATAGAAAATTTACATTTCTAAAATCAATCAACCCGACATGCTACATTTAAAGATAAATTAGAAATGTTCACCAAAATTTGTGTAAAATATATTGAGCTGAACTAATAAAATTATATTGTGTATATAAATATTCGAAAATTTTTTATTTATTATGATGTACAAATAGATATACAAATTAAAAGTGTTATAATATTAATTAATTTATTTATTAGAAAAAAATATGTTATAGAAAATGTTAAAAACAAATACAGTTTGTGTTACTACCATTTAAAAATATTTCGAAGGCAATTGAATAATAACCTGACTTTCTGGTTAAATGATATTTTCTCGACAATAATGCCTTTTATTTCTTAACAGAGCCTCCTTCAATGTTGAGTCTCCCTAAATGCTCATGTTGATGACTAAAGATATAGTTTAAAGTTATATTGTTATACTTGTGAATAACCTTTAGGTTAAGTAATCATTTTGTGAACTAAAATAAAACCAAATAAGAGAGCTATATTCGGTCATGCTGAATCTTATATACCCTTTACCATAGCAATGTTAAATACTCCCTTCCTCTGTTATCTGTTATATTTCCCTGTTTCACAATGATATACATTTGGTTTTTACTTTTATTATCAATTTAATTTTATAATGTAATGAAATTTTTTTTTGTAAAAATTTTATCTATTTTTTGATAAAATTTTTGTAAAATGTGTTTTTGTAAAATTTTATAGAAAATTTTTTGTAAAATTTTATAAATAATTTTATAGAAAATTTGTTTTAAACTTTGATAAAAAACTTGTTGTGAAATTTTATAGAGAATTTGTTGTAAAATTTGATTGAAAATTTGTTGTAAAATTTTATTGAAAATTTGTTGTAAAATTTTATAGAAAATATGTTGTAAAATTTTGTAGAAAATTTGTTGTAAAATTTTGTAGAAAATTTGTTGTAAAATTTTGTAGAAAATTTGTTGTAAAATTTTGTAGAAAATTTGTTGTAAAATTTTGTAGAAAATTTGTTTTAAAATTTTGTAGAAAATTTGTTGTAAAATTTTATAGAAAATTTGTTGTAAAATTTTATAGAAAATTTGTTGTAAAATTTTATAGAAAATTTGCTGTAAAATTTTATAGAAAATTTGTTGTAAAATTTTATAAAAAAATTGTTGTAAACTTTTATACAAAATTTGTTGTAAAATTTTATAAAAAATTTGTTGTAAACTTTTATAAAAAATTTGTTGTAAAATTTTACAAAACTGTATTGAAAATTTTTGGTAAAAATTTTATTGAAAATTTTAGGTAAAAATTTATAGAAAATATTTGGTCAAAATTTTATTGAAAATTTTTATAAAAATTTATCGAATATTTTATGTAAATATTTTATTCAAAATTTTATGTAAATATTTTATCGAAAATTTTATGTAAATATTTTATTATTTTTTTTTAACATTTAAATAGTAATTTCTGGTAATAATTTTATCAAAATTTTTGGTAAAATTTTATCGAAATTTTTTTGTAAAAGTTACCTACCACCTTCCTGAAATCTATATTGCGTTAGAATAGTCAGACTACAGCATATTGGGCCTATAAAGGCCTTTAATACAAATCAAAGCAGACAAAACCCTTCCAACCTAAAAACAAACAAAAATCGCTCCTCGCAGGTTGTTATTGATCCTACTAGATCTTTAAGTGATTCATGCAATCCACTGGTCGTGGTCTAATGTTTATTATTTAACAAAAAAGCAAAAACGTATCATTACGACTGAAAAAAAGAAAAACAACGTGAAAAAATTTAAGTGGGTAAAAAAATATTGTTTTTTTCCGCAGCCTCGAATAGAACTGTCTAATGTTGGTGAATTGTAATCCTAAAATATTCGAAATTATGCCTTGTTGATTGGTAGTTATATCTTCTGTATCTCGCCTGGTGCCTTGGCAATGGCATTTCAACCCAAACGCGGACATTGCTTAATAAACTTTTCTATGTATAAGGAGCCAGAATATACATATATATTTTATGGGGTCGGAAATGAATATTGTAGAAATTACACATGGAATGACAAACTGTATATACCCTTTCCACCTGTGGTGAAGGATATACATAAGTCTAGCAGACGTGTTATTAATTTATTGAATATATTTATGTCCTTAGAGTGACGTGTAAAACTTAATTAAAATTTTGACTTTTATTTGCTCTGTGCCTTTGTGCCTTCGGATTTCTTATATCTTATCTATTTTCCTTTACCCATACATATTTTCATAAATAAGTTATAATGAAATATAATTGCATCATCACCACCTCTTGTTCAACAACTTAAACTCTCAACACAATAATCCATCAAAAGATTTATAGACTATCCGTTTGTTAGAGATAACGAATAATACTTATACAAGCAATCATTTGATAATTGAATTTATTCCAGGGTCTCTTTAATAATATCTAAACAATTCCCTTGAGCTCAAAATAAATACAACAATAACCAACTTACCCCCCACATTATTGAAAAGCATTGTACTTGTTGTACTAAATTTTATATGGAAGAGTTTCTGGTCATTACTCAGCCATAGAATTCATACGGTCATCTTTTATTCAAGTCAGACAAATTTATATATGTACTCGTATTATTAGTAGTTCTCACTAACTGATTAGTTACATTATGTGAAAATTTACTTCTGCTTTTATGTGGAGGTGTATGTATGTGTTTGTTTGTTTGTTTGTATCTATAAGTTTGTTAGTAAATACTTAGTTTGCTTCAACACTTTTCTTACATCATTGACTTATAAATTTCACAATAGTTGACTATATAATTGATATGAGAAGGATGAATGTAGGTATGTAACTTCATTTTATAGATATTTATATATACACCTAATTCTCTTCTTATAGAGATGCATTGATAGTTTACAAAATATTAACACATTTCAATTGCGCTAACAAGTAAAAATGCTTGTTTGCACAAAAAGGGAATTCCTCTAAATTTTTGATATAAAAATATTTCGCAAAACTTAAAATTTACAAATAAAATCTAAGCCCAAATGTTTTGGAATCGTGCTAAATGGAATAAAATCGTGTAAAAAAAATATTTTTTTATTTTGAAACTGTGTTAAATTAAAACCGTGTAAAAAAAGACCCTGTAAAACAGAATTGGGTGTACATATGAAATATTTCAAAATTTAGTTTATAAATCAATTTATATATCTTTCAAGATATATTTTAAAGACATAGTTGTTTAAGACTTAGATGCCTTAGCCTTTTGATAAGTTCTGAATAGTTTTCTACAAAATTATAAATTTTTTCTTTGCAACTTAAGCACTAGTCATATAGCCTGATACTTCTTTAAAGCTTTTTATATATAAATTACCGCTATATTAGCAAGTATTAAAGGGTGTTCCGATAGTGAAGTGATGTGCAGTAATTTGAAATTCACAGAGAGTATTCAAAGCTACACTGAATGTTCATTGAAGATATGGACGCTCTAATGACAAAATATTAAGGGTGTGCCGATAGTGCCATGATTTTTAAGTTTATTGCAATATTTTTTGAACAGTTCAATATATACAGAAGATGTAAAATTGTGTGCGCTATAACAAATATAATATATGTACCTAAAAATAAAAGGATGTTTTAATAGTGTCGCCATAATAAAAATGAAAGAAAACGAAAATTAAAAAAAAAAAATCAAAATAAATTAACCGTAGGAAGCATATACTTAAAGTTTCTAAAACAAGTTATAACAACAAAAAATTAGGAATTAAAGGGGCTTCAAAAAATACATGAAAAAATGTAATATCTAGTACTTTTAAAGCTGTACGGAACTCCCTACTTGTGTGAGTCTGACTCGCACTTGTCTGCTTTATTTACTTCTCTTTTTGATGATTAAACTGTACATTGAAATATTCTTGGGAAATTTTATTTTATATTTATTTCAATCGATGTGAAATAAAAATTAGTATTTTATAGTGAGCGAACTTAAATATGTTGAGCTAAATATGTTTCGACTTAACAACTGGCGTAATTACTTATTTATAACTACATATTTAGTATTTACTAGCTGCGTCCACACACATTGTATGCGTCCTCACAATATTTTTTTGATTTTGCCTTGCAAGTAATCCACAACAAATTTTGAGACTCTTACGTATTTACTTTATATAAAGGTACCCATCCCTGGATAAAATTCTAAAATTTATTTAAAATTCTAAAAATTATTGTAAGGCTCTGTAAAAGGTGTTTAAAATATTTTAATAATAATGTAATTCTACAAAAAAAAAAATACAAATCCAATAAAAATTTTATTTAAAAGATTTTCCTATATTGGAGTCAGGATACCATAGTACCTTCTCACAAAATTTTGTTAAAATCCATCTAGTAGTTTTTACGTGATGCGAACACAGGCAGAAAGACAGTAAGACAAACAGACAGGAAATGAGTTACTGTTGTATTATATGTATAGATGATATATTCTTCAATTATGTTTTCATAATTAGGATAAAAAATAAAGATAATTCTTCTTTTTTTATGAACTTTTGTGTATAAACTACTCTAGAAAATTCTGCAACAAAAGTTAATATCGAAATGGAGACATCGTTTGGTGGACATTGTTTTAGAGAACGATATTTGCTAGTGAGTTAACAAAAATTATTAAGCAATTGCTTTCAGTAGTTATAAAGAATTAATTCGGCATTCCTAGGAATATGACCAGTACATTGGCAAGTTTGCACATTTTTGTTTGTGTACTCGTACATATAATATTAAAAGCAACAAAACAAATATAGATGATGATGTACGATATAATATACTTTTGTATATGAATATATAAAATATAATAAATAATAACTTTTTTTAAATTACGTAGAAAAAGTTTTTTCTATTGAAAAAAAAATTAAAAAGATACTCAGGATTTACGTATGTTCATATTATCAAACACATACTTATTTACGTAAGTACATATAAATATAACATACATTCAGTTAAAATTTATTTTTATCTTAAAAAAAGCTTTAAATTAAACTGACTGACTGTTGGCCATAGATAGGAACATAGATGCGGGAAAAAACAAATAAAACTCAAATGAACTCAAATAACAAACAATCATGTGGGCAGACCAACTAACTGTCTTAATAGACATTTAGGCAGATATAACAGACAGACAGATAGACAGACCTTACAACTCTTGCAAATAAAATTGTTTGTTAGTCAGTTTGTTTTTCTTTCAATTTTCAAGAATTTTTTTTTTTTGCAGCACTTCAGAAGTAAATGTAAAAATAACAGCAACAAATCATTTTTTCTTTTCATAAACTCTGAATATTACTCAGTATACAAGTATAGATATATAATCGTTCTGCAACGAATAATAATGTAAAATATAATGGAGTAAGAAAATATGCAAAATTGGAAAGAGTTGTTCAAAAATTATATTAAACTGTTGAGGAAAAACATAGTTTCTTGGGAAAAAATATGTTTATTAAATTTAACAACTCTAGTTGACAAGACTGAAGTTGCCTTTCAATCAAACTGTCAGTGAACTTGTTTGGTTGACTGTGAAAAATGAGTAAACAGGTTGTATGTGTATTTGTTGGTTTATGTGGGATGATAAAGAAAATTGACAACAATTCTTAACTTTTGAAATTGCAGAAAAACGTTTTATATTATCGACAATATAATTTTCATAATTTTCAATGCAAATATTTTTTTAAGTCAACGAGGGGCATTGGTTGCATTTAAAAATAAAAAGATGTATAATAGTAATGTAAATATGTAAGAATTTCATAATAAATAGTAATTTTTAAGTCTTAATTTAAAGATAAAAAAATTAAGTGTGCCATAGTTTAAAATTTTCGATTTTATTAATTTTCTTCTACTAGAAGCTTTAATTATTTTATTTATCCTTCCAAATTTAAATACAAAAATTAATCATAACTTCTCAAAAAATGCAGTTTTTTTATTTGAATATAAGAAAACCTTTGCGTTAAATAACCTTCAAGTGGGAGTGGTAGTTCCCACAGAAGATAACAATTACCACAATTTTTAGTGTTGTAATAATTTTTTTAAGACGACACTACCTACGAAATTTTTGCTTGTCTGCAGAAAACACCCTAACGCTTTGGCAGGAATTGAACCAACCCACCAATCAGTCTATCGAGGAACTGAAATTTATATGATAAAGTATTTAAAGTGCGAAATTCAAAAATAATTTGAGACCTTAAGCAGTATATTGACCAATTACATTTAGAAATGAAAAAAAATATATTTGCATTAGTGGCTAAAAAATATCCAATTTTCCTTTAATTAATCACCTAATTTGTAAGAAACTTAGAGATATTAAAACAACTTTAGCCTTACTTCAAAAATCCCATTGAATACGAACAAAATAACATATTTTATTATTTAATAATATTTTATGGTTAAAAACACTCTATTTTTTTGGATTACTTACAAAACTTTGATTGAAGTTTAAAGGTCAGGGAAAATTTTATAGTTAGATCCATCTAAAGAGCATTTTTCAAGCGTAGTGAATATTGAATGATAAAATTTTAAGCATAATTTTTTTGTGTACAGAACAACCATATAGAGAAAATGACAAGTGGTTATTGTCTATACAAGTGGTCTATTGTCTATACAATCAAACGGGAACCCTAAAAAGCAAATTAAAAAAATAATGGTAAGCTCCTCACCCACAACTTCTAGTTCTATTCCACTTCAAAACCAACCCAGCCCTAGGAAAAACCTTTTATAACATTCTTATAGAGACAAACTATATCGGATTTTTAAACGATCTAAACACTTCGCTAAAATTTTAAGAAACCATGCATGAAACCAAATTTTCAAATGAGTATAATAATTTTGCTACCCACTGTATATTTATAATATTTATAAATAAGGCTGCAATTGGCGGATGTATTTTTATAAAATTATATAAATATACACAAAAGGAGGAGTAAAAAAAAGTAATTTTAATTTACTGGTACTTTTCTCTTTTAATTTTCCATAAAACATTGTTTTTGTACAGATGTATAAAGAGAAAATATTACATCATGAGGAAACTTACCGTACAAAAGCTAAAAATAAAATTACATTTGTGAAAATATTTTCAATTATCATAATTGAATTGATAAATATTTCTCTTCAGAATTCTTATATTTTTATTAATAGTAAAACAAATTGACGGTTTAAAAGGAAAATGGTAAAACAAAATTAATTAAAAAATACTTTAAAACTATGGGGTTTGTATCACATGCGTATGAGTAATATAATTAATTATACGCTTATACTTTTTATGTGCATATACAATAGAATAAAGAATGTATGTATATGTATGTATGTATAACTATTAAATAATAAATAGTTTTTAACTTTTTTGTATTAAAGGTGTGGTGAAAATCATTTTATGTTTAAATTTGTCATGAATAATTAATTTTATGTTTTTTTTTCTTTATATTCTTTTAACTTGTCACAAATTAAATATTTATAACGCTGTGGCTTTTTTTTAGGTCAATTTAGTAGTTGTTAATGCAATATTTAATTAATTATTAAAAAATTATTAAATAGCTATTTATTAGTTTATTGGAACTATAAATATATATATGCAAAATTCAATTAGCTAATACTTCATTTATAATTTTAAATTAAAATTTTAATTAAAAATCTCTTTCACAAAATAAATAAATTAAAATTGTTTAAGCATTTATTTCGCTAGCGATATGTATTCTATTCCCAATCTTCAATTAGCAGCATTTATCGGCATAACTGATTTGAAAAAAATAGAATAATCACAGCAACACTAACGCACATTTACTGCTTTTTAAGTGTCATACGGACTTAACATATTAAATTGTGTGATTCCCCTGTCTTTAAAACAATTGACAGTTTGTTGCACAGTTTTCTTTGATCTTTGTTAAGAGTGTTAATTTCAAAGCAATTGTTGACTAAATAAGGGGATTTATGCATCAGAACCATAGTGTCAATGAGTACGATCCAGAAGATGAGGTGCCATTAGCAACTCTAATAAATTTCCAAAGAATTTAAGAAATTAACGAAACTAGTTTTGAAGAATTTTTAAACATCGATAGCACTGGCTACACTAAAAATGACAGCTTTGAAATACAGGTAAATATCGAAAATGAAATCCAGAAATATTATCAAATGACTCAGAAGAGAATATTGTTGGACATGAAATCAATAAAATTAAATCGTTTAAAGAAGATCTTATACAAATAGGGCGTTTAAAAGCTTTCGCATTAGATGATATTTTGTTGCATATGAAAAATTAAACACTTTGGAAAACCATTTTGAAGAAATGCACAAAAGATGGAGAAAAGAGAAATCTAAGCAGGCTGGAATTCGCCAGTCCTTTTCCTCAAGCACATAATATTAAAGTTAATTACACAATTTGTTTTTTTTTTTTCTTGAATGAAGTTCTTATATTTTTACCTTATGTTTTTTTCTGTTAATATACAGATGTAGATATGTATAAGTATATGAATCTTAAAACTTAAATGAATTTTTTAAATAAATAAACATATGTATGTAATCAAGAGGTAATCAAGAGCGAGTGGGAAAATATTTCACCTGAGGAGACCACACACCTTGTTAATTCCATGCAAAATAGGCTAAGAGAGGTTCTTAAATGCCTTGGATTTAATTAGTATTTAATAGTGGTGAAAACCGACCATTTTTAATCAACTATCCCGTAGGCGGACATCTCTCGCTAACGGTCCAAATTCATAACAAATATTTTTGTTTTATAAAAGGTTTATAAATCAAAATTCCATACAAAATTTGTTCAATAAACCTTTTATAAAACAGATTTTTTCTTATGAATATGGCCCATAATCTACATGCATATAACTGGAAAATATAATTTTTGACAATTTTTCTTTTGGGTATTAAAATTCCTTTAATTTTAATTTAATTAATAGCGTGCTATTAAGCCACATTATAAATTTACCAACAATTATTTCCAGCCAAGCTAGTTTCTATGGCCATTTCGAACCTTATAAATGGCAATGTTTGCTGTGAATTTCTGTTGAGTAATATACAATTTAATGTTCCGTGTCGCAATATTCGTCATTACAAACGTCTTTTTCTCCAATTGTTTAAAACAAATTATGATCCTTTACGCGTATATGTAGTCAATTTAATAGTTTGTATAATTTTGTTGATTTTTTTGTGACTGTAAAAGTAATTCAACATAATATCATGGTTTTTCTAATTTTCTACATAAAATTTTTAATATTTTTTTCTTTCTAAGATTTCTGTAAGGATTGTATCTATATGCTAATAATAATAAAATAAAATAAAAAAAATATGAAACGCATACATAACTGAAACGCAAGTCAACATAACTGAATATGGTCTTTGCAATAATCGACTGTTAGTGGCAAGATATCAGGACTTAAATTAATCGTTATGTTATATGAACCGTTTTAAAAGAATTAAAAAAAAAAACAAAAAATTAAATCCTTTACTATGCAATTTGTTTATAGGAATAATACGGGTCACCAAGCAAAGCTACAAAACGTTATACCACAAAGATGATATACAAAGTAAACAAAAGCAACAACTTCAAAGGATCTATAAGTCTTTTAGTTTACAATGTTGTGATTGATTTTCTTTTCCCTTTCATAGGAATTTTGTTTTATAAATATAAATAGATAATCGAAACTATGAACAAAATTTGTTTTGGTAAACATTTGACAAAACCATTAGTAATAGAATATTTTGAAATACAAACTAATGCACCTCACAAACTAAGTTAGTTTTGATGAAAATCTAAACTAATCATGTTGTTTTTAAGAATACCTATTACTTATTGATAGTTTGATTTGCAATTGATTTGGTACAAAAATGTGTGCATTCATTTTATTAATACTTATTAAAAGTAGAAAGAGCATTTTCTTAAGATTACAAAAATAATACAAAAACATTAAACTTTATTGTTGCATTAAGCTTTAAGCAGTAATTAAAGATCCTCTTCCCAAAAAAGTGAAAAAGAAATAAAATAATTTTTTCCATTTTTTTGATCAGAACCCATTTTGCATTTGTAATTTTTCGCAATGCTTCTCATTTGAATAATATATTTAAGTAAAAGTAGAAGAAAAATTACTTTATACTCAACATTAGTGAAAAATGTGCAGGAAAAAGTTATTAGATATATCGTTGGCCAGGAAATTCCTAATGGTCGTTGCGCCGGAATTTGGGCAAAGTCACAAAACTGTGATCGAATACTTAAGTTAATAAAAATTATAGAAAGAATTAGCACAGAAGTACAAAAGAGAAAAATCTTCTAAATTGGCTCAAACTCTTCTATATCAGCACTTAAAATCAAGTGAAAACTAAAATCGAGGCAAGTCTATTAATGTTGAAAAAATCCACTGCAAGCTTTGCATACCTAAAATAAAAAAAAAATAAAAACCTCTGATTAATAATGTACACGAAAAAAACGAAGTACAATTTTCTATAGTGGAACATAGAACATTCAAGGCAGAGGTCATGATTGGAGTACTGTGATATACATATATGGTTCTAATTATTATTTTCGCTAAACAAAAAAGGAGTAAGAAATTTTAGATTGCTAACGATTGTAACGACAGAATGAATGCATTTTTGGACGGAGCTGTATTATGGCACAATCGCTTTAGAATTTCAAATTAATTTCAAAAATAACTCACAAGACTATATTACAATCCCCTTTCCATAAAGTAAATAATAATTTTTGACCGATTTCATAAATTCTCTAACAACATAATGCGTTATACGAAAATCTAGACTTGTAAAATATTCGTCTTTTTAATTGTCCACCATACTCTCGCAGCCTAAACATAAAATTTCGATTATCGGTATGAGCTCGAATGCTTGCTTACATGACGGTACGGTATTCCGTAAACAAGATTTTTCCTGTGCAAGTTATAAGCGTACATCATTAAGAGAGTTGGCAGATACTCACGTTAATCTTGTTCCACAATGACCTGTAGATACCCCCGGGGGTTCCAATTGTCACTGCAGGAATGGCAAATGCTTTGACGCGGTTCACTCGGGGAAAATAGGGGCACCAGACGCTAGGGTTGCTAGAGCCTAAATCTGGAAGAAAAGGTCTGCGATAAACATTGCGGGTCCTCTTTGAGGCCCGACCAGTGCCCAAAGGACTGGTACCACGGGAATCGGTGGCCCCACAGAGAGCCTATCCTCTCTGTGACCGGTTATTGGTGAGGTCCCCTTCGGGGCTACACGTGGTGGTTGTGGTTTAAGATCGATTAATGTAGGTATGGTGCAAGGTCGATCAAGTGTGCTGTTGCACTCTCAACAGACGGAGTTTGGAGAGTCTCCAAACCCCTAAGCAAGAGACTATAATATGGATCTAGGCTTGCCTTGGATAAGGCTTGCCATATTATATAAATTGCTACTCATTGTGACTGTATCACACACAAATTGCGATTGGTGGCAATCGTAAAGTGTTGTTATACTACACAATGGAGGCGCTAGTCTACGCTTACATTTCACTCGGTGGTAAAACCACCGATTAGACCAACTAGGCATGTACTCACGTTAATCTTGTTCCATAATGACCTGTAGAGTGTTAACAACATTTTGGGGGTAAGGAAAATACCCCTTGCCCGCTCCCGATTATATCCAAAATCTATAGAGCTCTTCATCTCCATATACCAAAGGCTCATACAAAATTTTATTTTGATATGTTAAACTGTATGACCTGTACACACTCGACAAAAATAGTGGCATACACAACCACCCACCCACCGACATTATCGAGATAATACCCAAAATGGATTCAGGAGACCTCTAAACGTATAAATCCGTCGAAATCCCGACCTCGATTTTTTTCATGATTACCTTATACCACGTATGGTAAAGTAAAAGGTATTTTTCATTTTAGTATTATAATGGATACATTCCATGTTGTAACAGTATTTATGTCCCTGCTTTGGCTCTGAATATCTCATTAGTGTTTTAGCTGAAAGTATTCACAAACATAACACATCACTAATTTTGTCACTTGTCTTTACAGTAAAGATTTATTTATCAACTCAAAGCAAATTTTCTTACTTTTTTAAATACAAACTATACTTTTAAAATTGGCCTGCACATAAAGTACGTGTGCTTTCAATCTGGTAATCTTTTCATACATTTCAATAGCAAATGAAGTTGCTAACTTTGTGCTGAAGTTGCTGCTAATGCTATACTTTGCTTCTGCTGTAGTTGTTCATCTTCTTTCGGAGCTATAATTAAAAAATTTCTAATACATTTCTTTTACCCCCCAATTTGATTTTGCAAACGTACAAAAAGTTATAATGATGCTGAGGCGTATATAAAAAATAAACGTTTAGATTGCAAAACCAGCTTTTTACAAAAAAAAACTTTTTCTTCGCTTCTATCTATACTTATAACTCTTTAATGTTTTACGGCAGTTAACGACATTTTTTGTGCTGAGTTTTCTATTTTAATAATGATGTTGCAGTCTTGGTAATGGGGCGTTTTGTCATAAATTGAAACATATCGTCTTACGTTTTAACGAACTAAAATTTTAAATAAATTTGCTTTATAGTTTATAACTTTCTTAAGTTTTGTATATATTTATGTGAAATAAAGACATTTTTTAGATCTTTGAAAAACTAATGTTATTTAATTGACAACATTTTCATTTGAGCTCCTCAAACGATGTTGAACGTCGCATTTTTGGATACTTTTGTATAAGAGCAACATATGTTGAGTGTTCAGCTACTTCGGATTTTTTTTTTTCAGTTGAAAAGTTTGAAAAGTAAAACTTTTTTAATATTGTAAATTATGATGAATATTTTGCAAAAATGAGAAAGAAATGATATGAGTTTAAATTAAAAATATAATAACAACTTGTACACTGAGCAAATTATGGTTTAAAGGAACTGTAGATTTTAGGCATTTTTGAAGAAAAAAATGACAAAAAATTATTTAAAAAATAAAACCGTAAATAAATCTGTGGCTACAACGAAGAAATGCATGTATTTTGTAATTAGAAAACTTTAAGACTTTGTAGCTGGTTCTTATTAATTACTCCCATTGCAGTGAAGAACATTTATTTCTGCCAGGACTTTATAAATTAAGAAATATGTCGTTTTACTTACTCAAAAAAAAACATACCGAAATAAATGAATTATTCCCAATCAGAAAACAATAGAGTTAAAGTCGACTTAAGCAGTTATTCCTTTTTGCCATAGGTATAATGTTGTTGTGAAGAACATTTCTTTCTGCCAGGACTTTATAAATTAAGAAATATGTCGTTTTACTTACTCAAAAAAAAAACATACCGAAATAAATGAATTATTCCCAATCAGAAAACAATAGAGCTAAAGTCGACTTAAGCAGTTATTCCTTTTTGCCATAGGTATAATGTTGCAAATACATGAAATAATTAAATTAAAAAGTAAAAAAAATTCTTAATTTATTTTAGTTATTAATTCTGTGGCTAAAAGGAAAAAGTGCTTAAGTCTGATTTTTAAGTTTTGTAGGAGAGCAATTTTAAACTTTAAAATTAATTAAAAATAGCTTATCTTTAACTTTATATATTGGAGTCAAACGTATGTTTGGAAAAAAAAACATCTTATAAGAGTATAAAAATACGCAGGCGTTGCAATTAATAAGTTGGGAAAGAAGTTTTAATGATTTGAAAAACAAGCTTGCAGTTTCTTAGGCTTTTTATCAAATGCCATTAGATATTTAAAAAAGATAAGTAGAAGGATATTTCGCTATAACTTCCTGAAAAATGGTACAAAATATAAAAATGTGGGGTGGTGTCGATGGCTTCTAAACGGCTGTCTTCACCAAAAAGGAACCACAAGCACTAGGCAAGACACAAGAAGTCTCACAATAAAAAAATAAACACAAAAAGTTTAGTTTTTTCAATCAAAGATATAAAGGAGAAGTCACAAATTAACTTTTCTTTGATTTATTAACATCCACAATAAAGTAAATAAACAATTCCAATAAATGACAATATTAAATTACAAAATCTTAATGGCGCGAACAACAACGATTTTGTTCCGATCAAAAAACAAACTTGAACAATTTCAATTTAAAAGTAATGCCAACGATATGGAGCAAAGAAATGTAAAAAAGCTAATCAATTTCTGCCAACGATATGGCGCAAAATAATTATTAATCGAAAAGTACAAATAATTAATTAACATTAAAAACGCGAATTCAACTGTGATAAAAAAGTATTAAAGCCCAGGATGAAGAATAAGCGGCAATTGATGATAGACTCGCTTTGGTATCACTCAACCATGAACCAGGGATAGAAAATCAACATTGTTCAGTACGGGGATTACAAAGGTGCCAGTAACTTAAATTTTGCTTAAGTCGACTTATTCCTTATTGCCGCAGAATTATAACAATTTTTTTTACTTAAATATTTTAATTATTAATATCTTTCAAACTTTTATGATTTAAAAAAATGTTGAATGCCATTATATATATTGTTATTTACTGTCTTCTTGATTTGATTTCTGTTTATTGTATTATTTCACTTGTCTCTTTTGCTTGCTCTTCTTGTTTTGCTAAGTGGCAAGATAAAGTTTTAGTTGCTTTTTGTTGCTCTACAAAAAAATATTGTAGAATTTCTCTTTAAATCTTGTTTGTTTTAGTGTTTTGCAACTGTCACTTTGATCCATGTTCATGTTGATGCAGATGTTTTGTGTTTAAAATGCGCTTTTTTGCAAAAGAAAGTGGGATTTTAACGCATTTTAAATGGCACTAAAGAAAATAAGTTGCAAGAAAGTTTTTATGAGTTGTTCTGATGTAACAGCTTCAGTTATAATTTCATATAAAAAAAAAAAAGATAAAGTTGCAATATAAACTTTGTCTAGAAGAATAATTGTTTCTACATAAAGAACTGTTCATATGAAATCCGGGCTGATTAAGCTTTTGATGTATTTATTTGCTTTATTACAAGTTATACTCTAACTTAATTTATGTAACATAGTAATGAAGACCTTGACTCGCGGTTTGTTGAAATTCCAATTTATTTAGGAAAAATATAACATTTATTGACATATTAATAGTTGTAAGATTTAATGAAATTTTATTTTTTTAAAGATATTTTTGAGTTATTTTTTGAGCGATTTGCACTGGTCCGGTTACAATACTTGCGTTGCAAAAAACACTAAAAAACAACAGCTACGAATAAAGTAAACAAAACAAAGCCTTCGCAAAGGATAACGAAAATAACACTGAAGACTTTTGGGATGATGCCCTATTTTCCGACGAAAGAAAATTAAAATTTTGTTTAACTAGACGTAAGTAACGTCCGGTAAGAGTTTGGAGGAAACCAAGGACCGATTTCAAAAAAACAAAAAAAAAGAACAATATTGTATGTAGTACCCTGCAAGGTTGGGAGGTGTATGTCAGCTTTTTGACAAATAAAAGGATTTATCTAAACATTTTTAAAAATAATTTTTTTTTTAAAATTTCGGAAAGCTAATACTTTGGAACTATTCTATACTTTTGGACTATATTCCCTAAATATTTTTTTACCATACCATGTCAGACTTAGGGTAAGTCATGCTTTGTTAATGTCGCATGTAACTTTTTGTATGGAAATATTTTTATCTACGTCCTCTGCGAATATTGCCAAAATTAAAGTTTTTATTAATAAAATAGTTCGTTTTGTGTATCGTCATATGTTGAACGTTTCTTAAAGTGCACCTTCAGTAATTTCGTAACTTTGAGGTATTTATTAACATTTTATAATATTAATAAATATTCTACCCCGCAATTTCTTGTACAACTATTTAGCTTTTCACATTCGACCAGAAATGTCCAAATTTTTATTCCAAGAATATACAACACATATTTTGAAAAATCTTTTTTGGTCATAGTTGCTCGTGCGTGGAACCACTTATTTACTACTTTACGATTATTTACATATTCTGTACCTATTTATCGGAAAAAATTGATTGACCATTTTGTTCATACTCAAAATTTATATAGAAATTAGTCCATTGTTAATGTGGATCTCTATTCATTCCAATTACTGATAAATTATTTTAGTGTTACATATTGAGGCTGTCTGTTTACGAAACGTTAAATTTTAGGTATTATGTTATATTTTATAATAATGTTACATGAATAATTTTTACTAAAATATATCATGTATTTATTAATAAGAAAATTTGGGTTACTTTTTGAAAAACATTGAGGTTAGGATTTTCATGCATTAGTATTTGACAGATCACGTGAGATTTCAGACATGGTGCCAAAGAGAAAGATGCTCAGTATGCTTTGACATTTCATCATGAATAGACTTACTAACGAGCAACGGTTGCAAATCATTGAATTTTATTACCAAAATCAGTGTTCGGTTCGAAATGTGTTTTATCGACAAATTTTGTTCAGCGATGAGGCTCATTTCTGGTTGAATGGCTACGTAAATAAGCAAAATTGCCGCATTTGGAGTGAAGAGCAACCAGAAGCCGTTCAAGAACTGCCCATGCATCCCGAAAAATGCACTGTTTGGTGTGGTTTGTACGCTGGTGGAATCATTGGACCGTATTTTTTCAAAGATGCTGTTGGACGCAACGTTACGGTGAATGGCGATCGCTATCGTTCGATGCTAACAAACTTTTTGTTGCCAAAAATGGAACAACTGAACTTGGTTGACATGTGGTTTCAACAAGATGGCGCTACATGCCACACAGCTCGCGATTCTATGGCCATTTTGAGGGAAAATTTCGGAGAACAATTCATCTCAAGAAATGGACCGGTAAGTTGGCCACCAAGATCATGCGATTTGACGCCTTTAGATTATTTTTTGTGGGGCTACGTCAAGTCTAAAGTCTACAGAAATAAGCCAGCAACTATTCCAGCTTTGGAAGACAACATTTCAGAAGAAATTCGGGCTATTCCGGCCGAAATGCTCGAAAAAGTTGCCCAAAATTGGACTTTCCGAATGGACCACCTGAGACGCAGCCGCGGTCAACATTAAAATGAAATTATCTTCAAAAAGTAAATGTCATGGACCAATCTAACGTTTCAAATAAAGAACCGATGAGATTTTGCAAATTTTATGCGTTTTTTTTAAAAAAAAAGTTCTCAAGCTCTTAAAAAATCACTCGTTATATACAATTGTAATAACTATTTGGCCAATGAAGGCTTTTATATTACATAATTTTTAAATAAAGAAAGAAAGAAAGAAATTTATTATTTCAATAGGAAATTAACAATGACTTCGAAAGTGGATTTATCATTATGTTCCCTACATTCTTTTAATTCCATTGCAATTGCATGCCATGGATTCCACTGTGTATCTTTGTAATGAATTAGAGAGACGGTTCGTAAAGCGCCATATTTTAATGAAAGAATGTCCTGGTGTAAAAATAACATAATGTTGGGAGAAATTGCACGTAAAAACTGTTTCATTTTATGCTAAGCAGATTAAAAGAATTCACTCAAAAGAAAGGCTACTCTACGAAATATTAAATTATTTTTAATTTGATTTTTTATCTAAATTTTTCATACTGTGCGAATAGTTTAGTCCACCTGAACTCGTACATTATTTTTTTTTATTATTTATTATTTTTTATCATTTATTATTTTTTCACAATAGAACATATATAGGAATAAATGATGTGATGTCATGAAAGTTTTATGTTTAAAATTAACCAGGAGTTTAACTATTTATAATAACTTAAATCTATCCCTTTTGTTATTAAATATTATTAATTGAATATAATATTAAATTCTTTTTTAAGAACTCAATATTTCTGACATATAAAAAGCATTAATAAAAAGCTTTTACTTGTATAGGATTCACACCATTGCTCTTAAGGGGAATATATTTGGCCAGATGAGAGCACCACAGAAATATAATAATTTGAATGTTTTTGTATAAAGTTCTTTCATTATTTATACTTTTAGTAGCTTATTAATTATTACGAAATTTCTTGGAAATTAATTATTTTTTTAAAATTTAAATAAAAAAAATAGGTATTTAAAATATAATTAATTAAAAAAATTACATCTATACATATAATAAAATAGTAACTCATTTCCGTATGTTTGGCTGATATTCTTTTGCGTTCGCATCACGTAAAAATTACTGGATGGATTTTAACAGAATTTCGTGAGGAGGTACCTTAGTATCCTAATTCCAATATATGCTAATTTTTGTCCACGAAAATATCTTATTCCAAGATAAAGTGGAACTAAAATTTTCGGTTTAAAAGTGGGAAATTTTAAACAACTTTTATTTTTTAAAGTGCGATATTTCAAAAACGGAAATGTTTTAAACAGAATAATTTTTATAATTTAAGAATTTTTTTATAAATCTATAAATTTTATCATCAGCTTTAAATACAAAAATTATAAATACATAACTGAAGCAGTATAAAAGTAAGAGTCTTACAATTGGTGTGCAATACTTTCAAAGCAAAATCGAGCAAAATATAGTCAGGACGCCCACGATGTGGCGGGCATAGTTTTGTAATATCACTCAAATTCCTTAAAAGAAAGTTTCTGATATACTGAATTTCAATTTCTTTAGCAATCTTTAAGGTTAGCCAGTAAGCTTTATGTTTGTTAGAGAGTAAGCTTTGAGTTTTTTAACCAACCACTACCTGCAAAGCTTCGTGCTTGGCTACAGAAAACACCTAGGACGGAGTCGAATCCACAACCCACCGACTGATAGACTAGCGCACTATCAAGCCATCTATCGATGCACATTAGATACCTGTTAGTAGATGACATTTTAAGTATCACTCAGTTATTTCTGAAAGTTTATCCAAACATTGTTTTATTCTCAAAACGAAAATATTGTGAATAGCTTTTTCTAGTTTCCCGTTATATATCGCACTTGTACAACAATAGTGTATCAACGTTCTTAAATGATCGTCTAATCCGTATACCCAACTATTTTCCAAATTTCCATTTATTTTAATCTTTTGATGGCCAAATAAAATATATGTTCATATTACGAGGGAAGTCTGCTAGTTCCGTGATTTAGTGCATTTCCAGCGCAGTCATTTTCAATGCAACCCTGCTTCTGTATATCCCATTAACTGGACTACGAACTGCCTCAAGATTTAGACCCCTGCGAGTCTTTCCTATTTACAAATTTTAAGAAATCACAATTCCTTAAGATTTTTAGGTCAAATGATGACCCCTTGCATAATTAAAACAAACACATATTTTAAGTTCTTTTAGTTTTGAACTTTTGGAAGGAATAAAAATAAACAAGGAGACCACTTTGAAAAATAAATGGCTTTTTTGTAAAAAGAATATCCTTCAGCCAAAAAGTCACAGAACTATTAAATTGCCCTCATAATTAAAAAATATATTATGATTTAAGAATTTGTGGCAATTTTTGCTATATTTTTAAGAAATAGTGTAAAGTCTCATAATATTATTTAAAATTAATACGAATTTATTACATAAAATAGTTCATAAAACGTTTACAGTTTAGAAGGGCAAATCACAATCTTTGCATTGAAATACACACATGAGAAACATGTATCTCTTTTTCCCATTATGTCTACTTTTATTTTCTCTTTAGTTCGTATTTGGAAGCACGTGTTTTGTGATTTCTTTTAAAAGCATGAATATATGTACACATATATGTATATAAGAATGCCTAATAGCATTTGCCTGTTACGAGTACATATAACACATGAGACACTCCTTTTATTAAAAAAAAAAGTTCTGTGTTTTTTTTAATAATACATTTTTGTTGCCTATTTATCGTCATCGTCAACATTTTTGCGATTTCTGAAAGTTTGAAAAGTAATAAAATTTATCAACAGTAGCAGATGTTGTAACTGCGCCAATACATACACATAGTTGTAGTTTAAACTAATGATGCAAAACTTTTTAATTAAATTACTCATATATGTACAATATAGTGCAAAATGCATAGAGAATCAGCATACTAAATATACCTTATTTCATATTTATTTTTTTATGGAAGTTTTCTAATTTATTGATTTTGTTAGTTTAAGTTTGAACAAGTATGTGTGTTTGAAGTAAAATGATATTTAAGATGTCTGACTACGTGAATGTAAATGGTATTTAAATTAAGAAAATTTTGCATTTGTTTGTCTGCCTTTAAGAGCTACGGGTATTTGAGTTCTATATTAAATAAAATTTTAATAACTAAAAGTTTTCTTTTTACGTGCTTCAGTTAAAATTTAAATAATTCTTAGAAAATTAATATTAAATTCATGTTAAATGTTAATAAGAAAAGCAGGAAATTTAAATGACTTAAATATAAATATGGCAAGGCAATAAACGAGTTAGTTTAAATATTGTAATAAAAAAATCCTCAAAAGTTCTTGCTTCATACAATTCCATTATAGTAATTTTCGAGCTAATTGTTGGAGCTAGTAGAACTTGGTTATAATTTTGATCTGAGTACTTTAAAATGCCGGTAGGAACTCGGCCTTATTTTCACATTTAGTTTTTTTTGCGGATCTGACTTTTTTTTTTTTTTTTGTAAGTTCTTTTTTTATCCACATCTTTTAATTTACGTTATGCAAGTACCAGTCTAAGGCTATTATGCCTGGCGCATAATTCTTAATGAAAAAATTTACATTTTAAAATTTGTCTGTCAATTTGGTTTTTTACTCACCAGCATACACAGAAAAAAGCATTTTCACCTATTAAAGGTTTTTAGATTAAAATTTAATTAAATATTTAGTTGAATCAATTATTGTTTTTATTAGGATTTTTTTATTGTTTTAAACAAATATATATTTAAGTCAATTAAAAAATTAATATAACTTTAATTAAAATCTAATTGAAAACCTTTGATTGAAGAAAACATTTTTTTCTGTGTTATGGTATACCAATTTTTAGTTTTCAAACTTTAGTGAAGTACAAGCGCTAGGCTTGGGGCGTAACCAAGTAACTACCTTGTAGATAGATACGAGGAATGATGAAGAAGCATGTATTGTTCTATAAAATGCATAATCTAATTTTTCTTTATCTCTTTCTAATAATAAACTTAAGCCTATAAAATATTTAATTCAAAAATTAAATTATTTTATTACAATATGTAGGGGCCAAATACCGGTATGTTTTCCCACCTTCATAACTAAGTTGCACGCTATTAAAAAATAATGAGTCTTAAATTACGTACACATTACATGCGGATAAACCTATGAAGCTGATAATATTAGAATCCGGCTTAGTGTTTTTTTTTATTATTTTCAATTTTTTCTAAGTTTTAAAGATCATGTTGAAGAAATGCAGGATTTTGAGAATGTTTTATATTTACCTCACATAAAATATATCGGCATAATTGCAGACAAATTCGAAAATCAATTTATCGACTTCAAGGAAAATCGTGAGATTTATTAGACCCCTCATAATATCTTTATAATCATCCTCTTTACCTAAAAAAAACTGGAACTGGAATGGAACGAACAATATCCCATCTTGCAAAACTTCGTCCTTAAACTTAGTGCCAGGTATCACATGTCTTTGCAAAAGCAGCTTTTCCAACATCAAATTTATAAATCTAAAACTTATATATTTCCGCTCTGATAAGTCAGTTGCTTTACTGATAATATTATACTAAGTATATTATAGGGCGGCCTTGCACACTGTTTTTTTAAAGCTGTCCTTGGACAGCCCTATTCTAGAATATTAGAGTTTTGATTTAAAATAACAGAAATTTATATCTCAACATTTTGTAAGGTTTAGTTAGCTAAAGCTTATTTATATGGCCTACTACTTAATACATTAAACAACAAAATCACGGACATCATATACTAGATACTCCTTCTTACATAACCCTTTCCAATGTACATATACATGTAGGATGTGGTAGTCAAACCACTTTGCAAACGTACTACTTATTATAAACACTACACGCATGGCAAATAGTAGGGAAATATAATTAGATACAACCAATACGGACACAGTATAAATAGTAGGGTAAGAAAAACTAAGTAGGCTTTGATAAAAATATTTGCAAGCAAAAGGAAAAACAGAAGTTATGAGAAGTTATCATTATTATTATGAAGTTATCATTCCTAGGAAGTTCATATGTTCTAGAAAGTTGTTTATTGAGATCTTAGGTTCATTTTTGTAGTTATTTTGCTTTGACTTAAAAAATACACAGTGTGTATCCATCAAGTAGATTTTACGTGATGCGAACACAGACAGACAGACAGGCAATAAGTTACTGTTTTTTATATGTATAGATAAAGTAACTTCAAATAGTACAAAGAAATCTCATTCCATGAGACTTTAAAGGTTTTAATTAGTGATTCCTTATTGTCGAATTGACTCCCCTTCTTAAACCTTAAGGGAAAGCCAACCCCAAACATTTTTATTTATGTTGAGGTTAGGAAAATATGGCGCCAATTAAGACCACAAACAATTTGGTTTGAAATAAGTTCTTTTAATCAACTAAAAAACATTTTATTCAAATCTATAGATGAATTTCGTAAAAATATAATTTTATTAAATTTCTTATATAAAGGAATTACTACAATGTGAATATTTTCCGTTATTTAATGGGGTATAAATATGTAGTTCATATGTAATGCAATTAAAAGAAATATTTATACTATTAAATTCAATCAAAATTTTACTAAATAATGGAGAGTATTTTTTTATTAATTATATTTTTTAATTTTGTAATAAATTTTATTACATTTTAAAAAATGTCCCTGCATTTTTTTAAATATATTTGCCATTTTCTAAACAGTTTGTAGCTTGCAAAGTATTTTTATTTATATATACATATCCCTCATTGACCACCTTTTATGTTTTAAAATTTTTCATCACTTTTAATCTACACATACTTACATAACACGTTTACAAAAAAATGTCAGCATAAACCGCAGAGTGAGCACCTGTAAATTAAAAACATAAAAATAAGATTTATTTGCCGTCATTTATTTAAATAAAACAAATTTATGAAATATTTAGTTAACAACAAAATATGATAAAATAAATGTTTTCGCATTAGCAACATATTTTATTTTATTTTGTTGGGTAATAAGCTAATAGCAATAGCAAATAAGCGAGAGATATAAATATTTTTTTTATAAAAAACCCAACGTTGTCTATCATGAAAGCTTTATTTATTTCATATAAAGCAAAACTGAAAAAATTAATTATAAATAAAAAACGAAACAAGTGAATGAAAACTAATGCTAATAAAAATATAATAAATAATGGAGTTTTTAAATATAAGCAGCTGTTTGGATAATACAGGAAACCACCCAAAAATATGTAATTGAATTAATTAATAACATTAATTTTAATTTTTAATTGTAATATTTAAGCATATGCCAAAGTGAGAACAAAATATGAATATTGCAATTAAGTCCGCTCTTAATTAATAAATAGTGTGATTGCTGGTCTTTAAGTCTGGGGTAGCCGGTTCATTTCCCGCCATAGTTTCTGGCAGTGAAAAAAAGAATAAATATTTTATTGTAAAGAAATAAATATTAGGGGAGTTTTTTTTTTAATTTTAAACTATCTTTAAACTATTGTAAAAAAAAATTATAATTTTTCAGGCATAAATTCATTATTATAAAGAGACTAGCTGTGCCCGTCACTTAGTCAGCATCCTTCAAAATTTTGTTCGATTTTGCTTTGAAAGCAATCCATACCAAAGACCCTTACGTTTTTAGTTTTTTTTTTTTAAGAGAAGTAACACTCAGGCAATTAATGCCCTTAAAGGAAGTAACACAGTTAATATAATGAGGAAGTAGCACAGTTAATATATTGTGTAACTTCGATAGTGGTAGATAAGATATATGGTTAGTGCGATAGTAAAGCTTCGCAAGCGCTTTAGGCGAATTAGTTTTCATAATTATTTTACTTCGCCGGCGATTTAGTGCTATGTGGTAATACCAGCGTTTTTAGTTCCGCCTTAAGATATGCTACGTATCACTTCATGTATTTCTTTACTTTATAAAAAGTAAAGTATTCATATCCGGCATACTTTCACTGCTTTTTCTCCACTTTCTAAGATTTTTTTTGGAAAAAAAGTATCCTATATTGGGACCAGGATACTTAGGTACCTCTTTACAAAATTTTGTAGTTTTTACGTGATGCGAAGGTCAATGAAAAGCAGACAGACAGACAGACGGAAGTGAGTTACTATTTAATTATATGTATAGATAAAGAAAATTTTGGTACTAGCAGAATTTAATACATTTTCTGCGTTCTCTCTATATAAGTTAGTTTTAATTGTGATAATTTTCTATTTAAATAGATTTTATAGAAAAATAGAATAGGGCATTTACATAATTTATTGGAAGTATAAAACTGAACACATAGGGGAAGTCTTTCGATCTGACTAGCACGATTTTTAATAAAAATATATTATTATTTCTTAAATCAAATAGATATAATCTAATAACTCTGACAAATCTTAGTTTTGTAAATGCTCAGCAGTACAAAGCATAAATTATAGTAATTAGGGTAGACACATGCTTAGTGAGGTACTGCCTCTGATGCAAACTTTTAAAAATTTCACACATGTCAAAGGTAAATTACACGAATGCTCACAGTCGCTTCCTGGCATACTTATATGCAAATTCAGAAATTCTAAATGCGGCATCAGTTAAAGCAGTTATAGCAAAATATGCAATACGGTATTTAAGCATCCTTAATGACTGTGGCTAGATGTAACTAAGAAGGAGGGATACTGATTCTTTTGGCCATCATAATCAGTGGAGTGACCCGTAAATGATAACAGAACGAAAAAAAATACAATTTACCATATAGCACTGACTAGACTCACGAAAATATATTAATTTATATTTTGGGTATTAAAACTTATATAATTTTAATTTTTCATTAAAAGCGTGCTGTTACTACGTGGATGCCATTTCGCTAAGTACTCAATTTAGCATCATCAGGAAACCTTAATCCAAATTTTAGATGAGCTAAAGTTACTCTTATGTTAAATATTTTATTTGTCTAAATAAGAATTAGGTCAAAACATGCTAGTAGTTATGCATGAATCAGTGATAAGGTATACAAATTCCAATGGGAAATTGATAATCAATGTGGAATAAAATAGATTATTCAGATTAAGTATAGCTCATTCAAGCAATTATTAAGAACATAAATATAATATTTCTGGGTAATCCCATGTCAAATCAACAAGGCACTCAAAGTGTCTACTTGTGATTTTATTGAAACTTCTTTTATTTATATCCCTTGACTTCTTGAATTCAAAAAGACCTAATTCTATTTTTACGGTTTGAAAATAAAAAAAAAATTTTACACGATTCAAAATTATTTGGGCTTAGATTTTATTTGCAAAATTTAAGTTTTGTGAAATATTTTTATATCAAAAATTTAGAGGAATTCCCCTTTTGCGCCTACAAGCATTTTTACATGTTAGAGCAATTGAAATGTGTTAATATTTTGTGAACTATCAATGTATCTCTAAAAGAAGGCGTCGAAAATTACAAATAAAAAACTACCACGTAAAGCCATTTCTTTAGAAAACAAAATTGAAATTTTAGATCTCCTTCGAAATGGAGAAGGCTCTAGATTTCTTAGCAAAATGTTCGGTTTAAACGAAGCTACAGTAAGAACTATAAAAAAATTAAAATTCAATTAGACAATCGTTGATTTCTGGAACGAAACTAAATGTTAAGTCTTCATCATACACTAAAGATGCAAAAAAAAAAACGGTGCAAATACACATTACCTATATGATTTAGTAAAATAAACATGATTTCTTGTTCTTAAAAAAATTCTCGTTTTTCTTTAATTTTAATAGGTTTTAAAGATAAGGAACCAATCACCTATTTTTGTATATGATCAATGTCTTTTTTTGCACGTTTTTTTTTCACGGATTTTTCTGGAACCAATCTACCGTGTAAAAACAAGATTAGTTGTATAATTTTAATAATAATTAAAATTTTTTTCTCATAATTTTTTAGCTTTTGAATTATCAAAATTGGAAAATATTGCCTTTTGCATATGCGTTCGAATATTAAATATATTCGAATTCCAGTTCTATAAGCTTTAGCAAAGTAATAGCTCATTTTCAAGGGGATTTCGTACGCTTTAATTTGATATCAATCATGAAAAAAACAAATTTTTTCTTATATTTAATTTTATTTTTGTTAATTATTATTATTATTATTATTATTATTATTATTATTATTATTATTATTATTATTATTATTATTATTATTATTATTATTATTATTAAAATTTAAAATTTAATTTTATTAATATTAAAATTTTTGACATAGTGACCAATTTTTTTTTTTTAATTTACATATGTTTTTAAATGTGGTTTAGTCAGTACACCATAAAAATTTTAGTGTGGGATCAGAAGTTAAGTTAAAACATACTTAATTTTAATTCATTAGATACTAAAAAAATAGAAACTTTTTAATAAACTGGTCAATAAAGGAATGAATTACAGATTACTTAATAAAGCAGGTAAAGGATCTTTAATAATCCAATTCACATGTTAGTATCAAATTTTTCTCAAAATCTTGCGATTTGAAATGCACGCCCCGGGACTACTGTAAATATATCTCAAATGCACATAAAACTCATAATTAAGTTCATAAATTTTCAACTTTGAGATGCATTAAATTAAGTAAAAAATTATACAAATATATTTTGATAATTTTTGTATTGAATAATATGAAATAACCCACGGCTAAAATAAACCATAAGCACATAATAAAAAATAGATGTTTATGAATGTATGTAGGTTTTATGATAAAAAAAATATAAAAACAACAACAGAAAAATTTCATATGTATTTAGTTTTAACAACCGTTTGACAGGTGAGATTTAGTAAATAAAATTCAAATATGGCATGCCATGTGCTAGAGAATGTTTTTCATCGAAAACATAAAATAAAACAAAAGATAACAGAGCCAGTGATCACTTTTTTCCCCCAACACATACACAGAAATATTTATAATAAAAAATGCCTTAAGCAAACAATTTGTTATGAACTTTTAGTTAATATTTATGGTTTTCATTTTGTTTTCTGTTTTAATAAAAAATTATTCATTGAATACATAGAAAAATTGCATATTTTTAATCATAAAATCTTGTGTTTCATCAGAGATGAGCAGGTACGAGATTGTATTTGTCGAAGTATTTATTTTACAAGCATTTGAAATTTAAAATTTAAGTTCATTTTATTCTTTCTAAGAAAGAATAATTTATACTACAAATTTGGTGATTAATATTAAAGAAAAATTGGAAGACAGTATCCTATACGTATACTAAGGTACCTTCTCACAAAATTTTCTTTAGTATCACAGTGCAACACGGAAAAAAATAACCACATACGGACACCACTACGTGATAAAAGACCAAAAAAAAGACCCCTGTCTCTCAGTTTTGCCCAAAGTCCTGCAGGTTTTTTTTATGGGCCTCGATGTCATTTTTGCAAAAAATGATCATTTGCTCAAGCTCATATTTTGCAAACCGTTTGAAATTTTGATATACTCTCTGAGGCAAAGTTGTAGCTCTTGTCATAAAGAACAAAACTTGTTAACATATAAAATCAAAAAAACTTCTTCTTCAGTTTTTTATATGTATAGATAAAGTAACTTCAAATAGTACAAACAAATCTCATTCCATGACACTTTAAAGGTTTTAATTAGTGATTCCTTATTGTCGAATTGACTCCCCTTCTTAAACCTTAAGGGAAAGCCAACCCCAAACATTTTTATTTATGTTGAGGTTAGGAAAATATGGCGCCAATTAAGACCACAAACAATTTGGTTTGAAATAAGTTCTTTTAATCAACTAAAAAACATTTTATTCAAATCTATAGATGAATTTCGTAAAAATATAATTTTATTAAATTTCTTATATAAAGGAATTACTACAATATGAATATTTTCCGTTATTTAATAGGGTATAAATATGTAGTTCACCTAACTAAAATTTTTGATTAAACTTTTACAATCTTACAAAGATCTTAATCTACTATACATATAAACAAACAGTAACTCATTTCCAATCTGTCTTTCTATCTACGTTTGCATCACGTAAAATCTGCTGGATGGATTTTAACAAAATTTTGTGAGGAGGTACCTTAGTATCCGGATTCCAATATATTGTTACGAAAGAAGAATTTATTCATTATAAGCTCTGAACCACAATACTCCCAAACAACAACATTAATGGTTTGTTTTCTTACAATGATGAAAGAAAGAAACAAACAATAAAGAGTAACGCCTTAAACAATCATTCGCATATACACACACATTAAATAAACACTCATCAGTTAAATACACAGCCACATACATAAATACAAGCATAAACAAATAAACAGCCACACATACAGTTATAAAGAAATAAACAACCACACAAACAGCTATAAAGAAATAAACAAACACACAAACAGAAAACAAGAGCAATAATAATCGAACCTGCCAGATATGTCTGGAATAGAACATTCTGGTGCTTTTAAATCACCTATATAAGCGAATCGTGCTGGCAAGTAATATGGCAGTATTAATCCAAAAGTCGAAGAGTTAAGTTGTCGAATTTTAAGAGTGTTAACAGTTTGCTGTATTTTTGAACAGTGGTGTTAAATAAATAAAGTGATTTACAGTAAAAGTAATAACAGAATGTATTTATTTTGCAATTAAAAGAACCCAACGTAAAGTAAAAACGTAACAATATGATACTTTTTGTCCTCAAAATATCTTAATCTGCTGTTCTAAAATAATGACCAAATCTGAATTGAAAGCGGGATATTTTAAATCCCGGTTGCACAACAGATGGCGCTGTTTTAAAATAATGACAAAATATGAATTACTTACTGCCAAATAACCAATTGAATAAAATTTGTATTTGATTTGTATTTTTACTTTGTGGAATTACTCTGTTATTTAAATATTTGAAACAGCTTTTCCAGAGCTTTTCAATAAATTTTAGTATTTTAGAGTTTTTTTTTTAACGAAAAACTACTTATCGCAACAACAAAAGCCAAACTTTAGCTAAAGACAAGTTATAATAATGGGCCTTAATAAATTTTAGTCAAAGAAATATCATTTCAGTATCATATCTTACTAAAACAAAGATAAAAGAAGATTTAAAATACATATATTTTTTTATGAAAGCTTCTCGCTGGCAGCAGAAGCCAGTATACAAAATGTCATTGTCAATTACATATGATATTTCTAATATTTTGAGAAGCTATGAGTAGTTATCCCCTGATAAATTATATTGTTTTAAATTAAAAACAAAAAAAAAATTAATTTACAAAACTAAAGAAATTGCTTTTCAACTGGACAAATTGTATTTAAACTTGCTTTATCTACTAACTGACCATTCCACTGTACAATCCAGGCCATTCCAGGCCGTCTGGCTAGGTGACATATACTTCGTATCCATGTCGTAAGCCTTGCATGGATGTTGCAAGGTTGAAACTACCAGCAGCATAAAAGTTGTTTTTCAGCAGAAAATTGAAGAAAAATTGTTTAAAGTTTTTGGAATTTATCAATTTTTATGGAAGGTCTTCGCAACTGAGCTACCAATGTGCCCTACTGTATAGGATTCAATTTACAGCAATTAAACCTTGATTTAGTTATGTTGTTTTATATCCGTTAAATAAATTGCATAAATGTTGCAAGGTTGAATCTACCAGTAGCATAAAATTAAAAAAAAATTTTATAAAGTTTTTGGAATTAAGCAATTTTCATTTAAGGTCTTCGTAACTGATCTACCAATGTGCCCTACTGTATAGGATTCAATTTACAGCAATTAAACCTTGATTTAGTTATGTTGTTTTATATCCGTTAAAAAAATTGCATAAATGTTGCAAGGTTGAAACTACCAGCAGTATAAAATTTGTTTTTCAGCAGAAAATTAAAAAAAATGTAAATAGTTTTTGGAATTAAGCCATTTTCATGGAAGGTCTTCGCAACTGATCTACCAATGTGCGCCACTGTATAGGATTAAATTTACAGCAGTTAAACCTTGATTTAGTTATGTTGTTTTATAACCGTTAAATAAATTGCATGGATGTTGTTATGTTAAAACTACCAACAGCATAAAATTTGTTTTTCAGCAGAAAATTAAAAAAAAAAATTTTAGAAGTTTTTGGAATTAAGCAATTTTCATGGAATGTCTTCGCAACTGATCTACCAATGTGCCCCACTGTATAGGATTCAATTTACAGCAATTAAACCTGGATTTAGTTATGTTGTTTGCTGCTCTCAATAGAAATATATCAACAAATATATCTGATGACTTTAGTTTGCATAACTTTTTCCATGACACATTTTTATTATTCATAAGTTTTACAAGTTTTGAATATGCTCGTACGTGTGATATATTTTTTTTTTATTTTATATTTGTAAAATTTCTAACATTAAAGCTGTTTCAAGCATATCACTTTAAGCGACTAAAGTGCCAATTGGTTTTTTAAATTTATTAGTATTAGTTTTTCACTGTTTTTTTTTTTCATCATATCATGTTTCTTTTTGCAGTAATTGAATAAACTTTATTTACATATTCGGGCACAAAAAATTTGTTATTAAAGTGCTTTTGTTTAAATTAAAAAATTTGCAAATATGGTGCCAACAGCAAATATTTATAATATCCGGGAAGTTTATTTTTCCGTTTTTTTTTTTTTTTTTGTTATGCTTTTGGCTTATTTATATGAACAGCACATAAAAAGATATTTATGCAAAGAGTTATTTAAAAAAAACTATAAAAAAGTGAAATTTGCATACATAAAATATTTGCAAAAAAAAGTGAACATATGACAATAAAATAGCTCATATTTAACAGTACACAAAATAAAGCTAAGGAATTTTTAATTGGCTATAACGTTATACTTTTATGTTAATGGAAAAAATGTAGATAATAATTAAAGCAGAAAAAAGTGTATAAATAACATTTAATATAGTTAAAAAAAATTGTTTTGTATAAAAACTTAATTATCAAACTGTTTGGGGGATAACTTCGGGAAATGAGGGCTTATTTATGTTTTTTTTTTTTTAATTTTTAGAAATGGAAAACGCGGAAACATATTTTACCTAACAAAGTTTGGTTTAATTCTAGATGAGTATAAACTAAAGAATAATGTTGGCAAAGAAAAAATAAACAAAAACATTGCTCTAATTGCTTACCGAAGGTTGGCTGAGACAACAATAAATATAAGGTGGTAAATAATAAAGAAAAATATCAAACAAAAAGGAAAGTTTTAGATAGTGGAAGACTTCGTTATTACCAACTAGCGTACCCCCGGGGGTTCCAACTGTCACTGCAGTAATGGCAAATGCTTTGACGCGGTCCACTCGGGGAAAATAGGGGCACCAGACGCTAGGGTTCCTAGAGCCTAAATCTGGAAGAAAAGGTCTGTTGTTTTAACACGGGTCCTCTTCGAGGCCTGACCAGTGCCCAAAGGACTGGTACCACGGGAATCGGTAGCCCCACAGAGAGCCTATCCTCTCTGTGACCGGTTATTGGTGAGGTCCCCTTCGGGGGTACACGTGGTGGTTGTGGTTTAAGATCGATTAAAGTAGATGTGGTGCATGGTCGATCAAGTGTGCTATTGCACTCTCAACAGACGGAGTTTGGATAGTCTCCAAACCCCTAAGCAAGAGGTTATAATATGGATCTAGGCTTGCCTTGGAAAGGCTTGCCATATTGTATAAATTGCTACTCATTGTGACTGTATACTCACAAATTGCGATTGGTGGCAATCGTAAAGTGTTGTTATACTACACAATAGGGGCGCTAGTCTACGCCTAAGTTTCACTCGGTGGTAAGACCACCGTGAGGTTAGGCCGAGTATGGCAGGTACTCACGTTAATCTTGTTCCACAAATTACCAACTAGCGTTTGATGAATACAGTTTTTCTCGTGTTCCTTTGTCTGAGTTTGGTTGGTTAAATATATGTTGTTTACAAAGTAGGTAGTTGGGAAGAATGCTGATGATGGACGTAGCTGTTTAGGAAATGCATACTATTCTTCTAGTGTCTAATTAAATGTTTCCCATTTTTTCTTTATAAAATGAATTACATAATTTGTATGAAAATATTCCTTAACTACTATTAGTAGTCAGAGAATAAAAGAACTTAAACCTAGCTTTATCAATTCATTTATAGAAATTCAATTATTTATTTTACATTTATACTCTAAGTGCCGTTCCACACTTGCAATTTCTGTTTCTGCAACACATGTATTTGTTGGGAGAAGAAATAAAAATTACAGCGCTACAATGTTTCATTTACTTGAAAATCTGTTGCGACTCCCTATTTTCGTTATTGTTTGCTCTTTTCGACATGGAGATGACTATATAAAAGTATACAGTAGTCAGAACATACAATTTATAAAGTATGGACACGAATGAAACTTCAAAAGAAAATTTAAAAAATGTTTCACAAACAAAAATTGCATGTGTGGAAAAAGACTAAACAACTGTTGCTAGCGTACTGAGTTTTTTAATTTAAATGGTCATACTTTATGTCAAACTATAAATTGTTGTTAGTTGTTTTTTTACAAATAAAACCAGTGAAAAAATAAAAATAAAAAATAAATAAATCAGTCAAGTGCAAGTGCAAGCCAGATTCACACACACAGGATACCCGTACTATGTTCAGTACGACCTTAAAAATATAAGCTGCTAATTTTTTCATGTATTATGAGGCACCCTTTAATGTTTTCAACTAGAGTATAGTACTTAATACCCTGTGGAAATATCAAGTGTCTTCCTATTACGTGTAGAAGAAATGGTCAAATTCCTCAAATGCGCGATATCTAGGGAACACTCTTTTAGATATTTTAGGTATTGTAGTAGATATTGTAAAATATACTCTGTGTTAATTTGAAGTGTCATCCTATTACTGTTCAAATTTAAGGACTTTCTATGAAACTATCAGGAGCCTAACTATTGCGGTTCAAAAAATAAGGCAATATAAGTGAAAAACTTGTTATTGCGGAACACCGTTTAATTTTTATAGCGGCGATGGCAGCACATCTTTAAAAAAAAATTTCAAAAGTCTGCCTATTACAGTTCAAAAAATAAGGTCATATACTTACGTCTAAATTATTTTTTATTTTTATAGCGGCAATGGCTATTCCCTTTCTACAAATATATCAAGAGTTTAGCAATAACGATTCAAAAAAAAAGCAATATACAAGAAAAATGTCACTGTCGGAACACCCTTTTATTTTTAGTAATTATAGTAGCGGCCGTGACAAAATATCTTTCAAGAGTCTACCTATTGCGCTTCAAAAAATAAGGCAATATAAATATGAATCACGTCACTGTCGGAAAACCCTTTAAATTTTCCTAGTTGTTATAGAGGAGATAGTAATATACTATCTGTGAAAATTTCAAGAGCCTATTATAGTTAAAAATTGGGCCATATACATGCAAAACATGCCACTATCGAAACACCCTTGAACTTCTAGATTTAGTTTTTTATATTTGTTTATATAGCAAACTAAGTTTTAATTACAGTTTGTAACTTTTAAGTCTACGCCTCCTACAGTTAAAAAAATAAATATATATACGTAAATAACACGTCTCTTTCGGAACATCCTCTGTGCAAATTTCAAGAGTCTACCTATTGTGGTTCCAGAGATAAAAGGCGCTGACAGACATTGTAGAGAAAATAATAGTGTTACGTTTTTACCCTTTGGGTTTTGAACACTAAAAAATAATATTAAAAAAATATTTTTAAAATCAAACATTATTTATTTGCTAATGACTTGATTACAAATGATACCATATTATGTTTAATATTAATATTTTATAGTTATAAATACTATATTATTTTGGTTGTGGTTCAAAATTTTTTCATAAATTATATGATCCAAACCCTGTAGGAGGTCAAACACGTGTGTGAGTAGTATTTTACTAGCACAAAAGGCACCAGTACTAGTTCTCAACTGTAGACTTTCCTATATCATCATAATGCTCAAATTAACATTGAGTGTGTTTTGAAAATCACTAGTACGATTTGTTCTATACCCATTCCAGTAAACATGAACCCTATTGGGTGCTTTTGAATCAGTTTAACCCTAGTAGCATTTGTGCTACACGTATACACATGGGCAAGATGGAGCTTTTGAACCTGTTTATTTTTTATTTTAAATGCCGATTTTAGTATTGCAGTAAATAGGTTATTAGAATATTGCATCAAAATATTTTGCATACAATGAAATTAATAGTCAAGCTTAAGTTCGCTTTTATTCTCTCTAAGAAAGAATTAATTAAATTACAAATTAGGTGATAATATTAAAGAAAAATTAGGAAAATTTAATTTTTAGACACCAGCAGGAGCGCAATGCACATTTTCTAGACAGCCACGTCCGTCATCAGCACTCTTGTATCTAATCTACTTAGGTAGTGTAAGCATCATCTATTTAATCAACCAAACCCAGATAAAGAAATACGAAAATACTTATATTCAATTACACTGAACAACAATGAATTTGTTTCGGGCTAAAAAATACCCAGTTATTATGTATTTTCACCCCCTGAGTTCAAAAATCACCTCGAAAATGACCAATTAGCTCTTGTTTTCAAGATACAGTAATATGTCATTTAGTTTTTGAATGTTGGTGCGCCTGTTAACTGACATAACCAACAGTTGTACAGCTATTTTGAGGTTATATACGTTATTTCAGTTCATCAGATAGTGCTTGATGAGGTTTCTGTTGCTTTCTTATTCGAATTTAATGTTTTGGAGTGATATTTAAGTGTACTAAACCAAAATGCCACGAAGTTGTGTGAATTCAGTGATTAACTTTTGTTACATTTGTGGTGAAGTAACATTTTCGTCAAAGAAACGCAATCTTACTCTTGCTGTTAAGACTGCTTATAAGCATTATTTTGGAGTTACGGTAGGTGACCAAGATAAGTCGTGGGCTCCACACATATGTTGTAACTCTTGTTCAGTTACTTTAAGAGAATGGCTGAAAAATATCTATGCCTTTTGCTGTGCCCATCAACAATGTCATAAGACGCTGAGGCATTCTTAAATTTGTAATTAACTTTTTGATAAATTAATAAATATATAACAAAAAAAAAAAAAAAAAAAAAAATGGTTTGGCGGGAGCCTACAAACCATATAAATGACTGCTATTTCTGCTTGACTCCACCAATAAAGTCGGGTTTGCCAACAAAGAAAAAAGAACAGTTCAATACCCAAATATTCCTTCGGCTACTCGACCAATTCTACATTCAGATGGTTTACCAATACCTACCCCACCCCACAGTTATGAACTTGAAGTGGAAAATCAAGATAGTGCAGAATAACTCAGCCAGCCTAGTACATCTCACGACCCTGATTTTAAGGAAACAAATGATAAACCGCACAGACTGAGTCAAGCGGAATTGAGTGATCTCATTCGAGACCTTGATTTGTCAAGGATAAGGTAGAACTTCTAGGCTTAAGACTACAGCAGTGGAATCTTCTCCAGCATGATGTCAGGGTATCACAGTAAAGACAGCGTTCGAAGGATCTCCTTCCTTTTTTTGAAAAGAAAACAACCTTGTAGTATGCAGCAACGTTAATGGCTTGATGAAATCTTTGAATTTGAACCATGATCCTACTGAATGGAGGCTATTCATAGATTCGTCGAAGCTTAGTTTGAAAGCTGTATTATTTCACAACGGTAACCTTCCTCCTTCCATTCCTGTTGGACATGCAGTTCACATGAAAGAGACTTATGAAAACATGAAAGCCCTCCTCCACTCAATCAAACATGCTGAACACAAGTGGAAAATCTGTGGTGATATAAAGGTCATCACTATACTTTTAGGAATGCAACTGGGGTATACTAAATACTGCTGCTTTTTAAGTATGTGGAACAGTAGGGATAGGAAATCACATTACATTCAAACAGACTGGCCTGCAAGAAATCTTGGTCTTAGTGAAAAAAAGTTGTTGCCCTGCCTCTCGTCGACCCGAAAGATATATTTTCTCCACCACTACATATGAAACTTGGTTGGATGAAAAACTTTGTCAAAGGCATGAACAAAGAAGGAGAGGCCTTTTGATATTTGAGGGAAAAATTTGCTTTCCTAAGTGATGCAAAAGTTAAGGAAGGTGTTTTGTTGGGCCACAAATTCGGGAGCTTCTGACGTTAGCAATGAAAGTTACTTTTTGTTTATTTGTTTTACTTCCAATATAATTTTATTTTTATATATTTTTGTAAAACAAAGAAAACTTTCAAAGAACAAATTCCAAAAGCTATACTAAAATACAAATTTGTCTGTAACTCAAATATTCTATCAGTCTGCAAGTGGTACTCTTGAGCTACTTAAAGTCGTACAACTGATCAGCACTAGTCTTATGTAATGAAAGTTCAAAGCCTTTTTTCTTTAGTGTTTGTAGTTCTAGAAATTGTATTAAGCTTTTAGACAATTATCATTTAATCACCTGCAGGGAATCAATGACGTTTAATTCAATAAGCCAATGTTAACAAAAAATTGTTTATCGTGACCAATGTATTGTTCACTGCTACTATATATGACCAAAGAAAACATAATATGTTTCTTGTGTCATACAATAACCTTACATTTTCTTAGTGTAAAATTTTTCTTAATATCAATTCAAATAAATAATTGGAAAATATCTGCAAGGCTGTGCATCAATTACAAATTACACAAATACACAAATATCGCAATATCTTATTAATTTAAGGTTTTGTCGACATTTTTGCCAACGAAAATATAATTTATTAAATAGTATATAATTAAATTAACAAATTCTTTTCCACAACTTTTTTATTAATATTTATCCTTTTCTTATCCTATTTGCTTTCAATCTAAGCAACAATCTTTACAAGGTCTTCACTATTTAAATATTTGCTTCTTATCATCGTGTACTGAAACCACTTGTCTTCTATTCGCTAAGTTGGTTACATTTGCAGCAGCATCATCAGTGTTAGTTTTTCTACATCAATTTATTTCTTTTTCATACAATAATATTTAAGCAATTAATTTTATACTGCCAGATATTTTTAGTTACATTGTGCTACATTTCATCCGACGAATGCAAAAGTACACACACAGGCTCAAACACAAGTTCTCATCCTGCCACTATAGCCAAATGAAAGCTGAAGAAGTTTGCAACGATGACTTAAAAATTTGTTGTATGTAAGTGAAAAATCAACAACTAGCAACGTAGTATCCTTCTCATGATTTTCTTTTATTTCTGCTTTAATTTTTTTCTTCTTATTTTTTCGTTGTTTAATTCAGCTTGCTGATGTATTTCTTTATTTTTTAATGGAACCACTTAAGTGGCTGTAAGTGTTTGAGCGGCTTTTCACATTTCATTATGTAACACGTTGAGCATGTTAACGAGTAAATCAACGACCAAAACTGACAAACTCACGGTTGCTGCATTACACTGTTGCAGATAGGAAGAGCAATAAATATACAGTAGACAAGCATTTTATTATTAATAATATGTAGTATCAAATAAGTTAGTCTCATTTTTGTGGTATTGAGCTTTCGTAGAAAATGGCACTATTTTAACTTTCTACTCCAAGTTTCGATGTAAAAAATTTTTATAATAATATTTTTTTTTTTATATTAATTATGCAAGAATTTTATGCGAAATATTAAACTTAACTAAGAAAAGCCCAAGCAAGTAAGTGCTGTCCTTAAATTAATGCAATGCTTAAAATACAAAATTTATTAGTGGCTAAAATTATCTTAAATAACCGTTTTTCATATAAAGTTTTAAAAAGTTTTAATATTCAATTTATTAGTTACTCGCAGTACCCGCCACGTCGTGGGCGTCCTGACAATATTTTGCTAAATTTTCCTTTAAAAGTATTCCACACCACTTGAAAGACTTACTCTTATATTGCTTCAGTTATGTTTTATGTATTTACTTTATATAAAGGTACCCATCCCTGGATAAAATTCTAAAATTTATAAAAAATTCTAAAATTCAAAAAATTATTGCAAACCTCTATCAGAGGTGTTTAATATATTTTAATAGCAATGTAATTCCACAAAGTAAAAATACAAATTAAATACAAATTTTATTCAACTTGCGCCATCTGTTGCGCAGTAGTTTCTTAAAGTATCCCATTTTCAAAAAACAAAAAGGTGAGTTGAAGATATAACCGTGTTGAATAAAAATCCGTGTTGAAAAATCCTAGTTTTAAACCGCAAATATCAGTACCTTTAAACCGGAAATTGTGTTTTTCACTGCTTTTTCTCCACTTTCTCTTGGAAATTAGATGTAGAATCCTATATTGGGAACTTGATACTAAGAAACCTCCTCACAAAATTTTGTTAAAATCCATCCAGTAGTTTTGCGTGATGCGAACACAGATGAAAAGCAGACAGACAGACAGACAGACAGACGGAAATAAGTTACTATTTTATTATACGTATATATGTATGTATAGATTAGAATATCCATTTAATCGGGTTTTGATTTTATTCGGCCAAAAAATTAAAATCGATTAATTTTAGATTTAAATTTAGCAATTTAGATATTCATCGATAAACCGACTAAGGTTTTTAAATTACTCGAATAACTCGAATTAACCGAGCATATTTAAAAAAATGTGTATCCAATGAAAATTGACAACTTTTGCATGATTTTTTTTAATTTTTTTTTTTTATTTGTTTATTTTAGTTAGAAAATTATTATCATTTCTTCCTCCAATACTCATGAGAAATATAGAGCATAAATAATATGAACTATTTCATAGCATTTTGGTATTGGAAAATTTAAATTAGGTGCCCCAGTAGGCTAGTATGTATAAAGCAAGTTAATGAATCCGGGGGTTCGATTCCCAACAAGTGTTTGTCTTGGTTGGTAACAAGTGAAGGTCTTCGTTAGTATGCTCGATAGTTAAGTTAGTATTTTATTTATAATTTGATTTGATGTAACTTGACATTACTTTGTCATTATATTACAATAACACTGTTCATGAAGTTGCAAATATTAATAGTTTAGTTTTGAAGATACAGGGACAGGCGAGGGATCCTCGTAATAAGAGTAATTCTGAATCTTGCTTGAACTGGTACTTAGACACAGGGCAGAGTTTATAATATACTACTAAGAAGATTTGAATTATGTGGTATATAAATAGTAAAAATTTATAAGTGACACGTTAAGTATTTTTATATTTTTTACTTTATAATGTTTAATAAACTGATTGTAAATTATGGCGTACATGGAGAAATCTTAAAAGATCAGTCGTACGTAAGCCTCCATTACGAACTTCTTGTGGGGACTGGTCAATAAATGATACCGAAAAAGGTAACCTGTTTGTTGATCATTTAAAGAACGTCTGTACTACAATTGTCTCGACCGATATAGTCGAGCTGCCACCTATAGATGTTAGACCTGCAGTAATCCTAAGGTTTGAGCTTCGAGATATTGAAAAGGCAACAACTGATTTAAACTTCAAGAAAGCTCCTGGATTTGATAGAACCAGTAACAAGATGTTGTTTGAATTGCCCCGTATAGCCCAAAAAATTATTCTTTTTGTTTTCATCGCTATTTTAACTCATGAGTACTTTCCTACAAAGTGGAAGATTTCCTTGATCACTATGATACCTAAGCCTGGAAAAGACAGGGTTGAAACATATAGAACTATAAGCCTTATATCAAACATATAAAAGCTGTATGAAAGAATATTAATAATTAAGTTGAATCCAATTCTGAGCACGAAAGGATGTATTCCGAACCATCAATTCGGATTCAGTTAGTACGATCCAACAAACACACAATTTAGTGTGTGTAATTAAAAAGACCTTTAAAGAAAAAAATACTAATCTATACTCTTTATAGAGGTTTCTCAACCATTCGTCAAGGTATGGCACGAAGGCCTTATATACAAGTTAAAGCTGAACTTGTCCAAAAAATTCCATAAGCTCATAAAAAATTATTTAACTGATCGAAAGTTTAAATTAAAAGAAGCAGATTTCTTAAGCTCTCCTCAGCTCATTAAAGCCGAAGTTCCACAAGGTAGTATTTTGGGACCCATTTTATACTTGCTGTACACATCCAATATGGCAACTAGGAATCAATTGCAAACATGAACATTTCCTGATGACACAGCTTTTTTAAGTATTCAGGAAAGCGCACAAATAGCGTCACAACAATTAAAGACCACATACTCAATTTAAAAATAAAAGGTTACAGAAATAGTCAATAGAGGTTAATGAACAAAATTCCACTTATATAACTTTCACACAGCGTAGGGGCTCATGCCAACCTATTCGCATAAATAACCAAATTATACCTCAGCTTTTAGAGGTCAAATACCTCGGTATACATCTTGATCGTCGCCTTACTTGGGAAAGCCAGATAGAATCTTAAGAACTTAGAACCTAAAACGGAGATGGTGAAGTCAAGATGTGTTCAATGAATTAAATCTCTGTCCCTACTTTCTCTACGACACTGTATAAGAATTGTTTGGGTTTCGCGACAGAGTGTGTCTTCTTCTCTTGTTTCAAAATATGTGCCTTTTTCCTTGGTACTTTACCATAAACACCATTCCCATAAAATGCTTGCCGGAGCTTAAAGAACATTTTCTCTGATGCTTTCACAGCAATTGCAGTTGGATATCACTAAATCCTTTTGTTCTGTCCCCTTGTGGTTGATCGTCTAATAATATTTTTTTTATTATCAAAAGCAGCCTGTTTGTCCATTATAATATTGATATTGACGTCACCAAAATCCAAGTGAAAGTTATTTAAAGGTATTTCTAATTTTTATATGAATTTTATAACCAAAGGTTGGCTAATATACCATTTTCAAATAAGAAGAAAATATATAAAGAGAAGAAAAATAAAGAAAAATGTTTTCTTGGTAGTATAATATAAAAAGAAATAGTGTTTAAAAGTATAAAACAATTTCAAAAAGCTCTATTTCCTATGAAATATAATGTAAAATTAAAATTTCTCATATTCTATTTCTTTGATAAGTTTGTTTAAATAGAAAATTAATAACAATTGAAACTACCTAGTAGATAGATACGAAGAGTGGTAGTAACGGACGTAGCTGTCTAGAAAATGCATTCCAGTTTTTTTTCTTTATCTCTTTATAATTAAGAACTTAAGCCTAAATAATTAATTTATTCATTTAGGTATTTATAATTTTTATTTATTTGATATAAGAGCAATGTTTATGGCATTGCAAATGGCGATTAAATTTTAAAAATGTGTAAAAAACTGACAAATTGTAAAAATAAAGCTTGTTTCTTTTATTTCTTATAATACACTCAGACAAAGTCATTTCTTATCTAACCAAGTAATTATTTTAAAATCTAAATAAAATAGTGCAGGTAAGTTCAGACAAATTTAATGCCATAAAGCTTAACTAATATTTAATTGTTTGCATTCAATAAAAGTATGTTAAAATGGAATAAATTTAATTCGTTACTCCTAGAAAAGAGTCTAGATTGCTGTACTTAAAAAAATATAGTCATTTGCGACACAAAACAAATAAATATACATTTACTTTATTCAAATAATAAATCTCACTTTGTTAACGACAATTCCTCCTGCAAGTTGATACTTAAGTATTGTGCGCCAGATAAGCGTTGAGCTTTATGCCTTGTTAGTACTTCTGTTATTGCTGTTGGTGTTTTTAAATATTGTTTAAGTAATAACACACTTTCAACGGAAGTAATAACGTAAGGAATAGCAAGAGAGGAATATAATCATTATAATAGTAGTTGTTGTTGCTTTTGTTTTTAATACTGTTATTGTTGTCATGATGGTCCTTGTCATCATTATCATCATCTTCATCGTCATGAATACTTTAACAGCAATTGCAGTGGCAATAGCAGTTAAATCTTACATTTTTTTTTGTCTGTAGCTTTTATATACACACTATACTTTTCTTATTTAAAATATTCATAATATTGTTTTTGAGACATACTTGTAAAGTAAAGGTGTTGGTTGGTACACATAAAGATGGAAGTGAAATTGGAACATAAAGATGAAGTTGCTAACAATAGTATCTAGTGTGTTGTAATTTACTTCACTAAAGAAAATGCCTTAAAGACTACCCCCCATATTTATAATGTATTTCAAAATAAACGGCTCAAATACAGGGGTAGAAATTTAGTCCTAAATTCATATTTTAAAGTTGATTAAAATAACGATTATAAAATATTTTTTTTTAATATAAAAAAGAGTCTTACTCTCGCTTTTCAAATTGATTTGCAACTGCAGTTTCATCAATGCTTTGTTTCTGGAAATAAAGTGAGAAATTTTTCACTTCGGAATATAATAGTGATTCTGTTTTGCACAGAGTGGGGGTAGACTAGAGATAACCAAACGCTGATAAATAGAAAATCTATTATTTAGCTAATTCAAAAGAGCATAAATATTAAAAAATTTAACTAGAGCTAGGCTTGTTATAAAGGGTGTTTTTTTTTAGCTGTATGAGAACTTAAAATGATAATACAAGACAGAAATATTGTTTGAATAAATAATAATATAATCTCGTATATAATTTCATGGCATTTATTTTTTCAATATGATTTCCGGCATATGTCTGTCGCAGCTGCGAGTTACAAGGTCCATTCGATCAGTCCAATTTTTTTCTATTTTTTCCAATATATCTGATCGTATGGCATCAATGGTGGCTTGAATATTTTCTTCCGATGCTTCAAGAGTTGCTAGTTTGTCTACATAAACCAATGACTTAACGTAGGCCCATAAAAAGTAATCCATAGTCGCTAAATAGCACGAACGTGGGGGCCAGTGAAAATTACCACTTTTGTTAATAAAGTTGTCATCAAATTGATTTTGCAATAAATCGATTGTTAAGCGCGCTGTATGGAAAATGGTGTGGTCTTGTTGGAACTAAACGCCGCTGATGTTTAGCTAATTAATATTTGAGAAAAAATTCAGGCAACATTGTTTGATTTCGCTCGGCATTCACTGTAACGGCAGCTCCTTGCTTCATACGAAAGAAATAAGGACCGATAATGCCGCCAGCGTGTAAACCACACTAAATAGTAAATTTTAATGGATAAATGAGGATTGTCTTCGCTCCAAATACATGAATTTTGCTTATTGCGGTTACCATTTAACCAGAAATTAGCTTTATCACTAAACTTAAAGTGAACATATGAACAGAGTTATTTATTTTTATTTAAGTAAGTTTTCACAATTTGAAAGTGTTGTTCTAGCGTTAAAAGAATCAAAAACTTGATGAAATTTACTGAACTGAAATTTCAACACAGTTTTTCATTATCAGCTGTCAAAGCATTGCTATCGATATCGACAGTCCTCATGTAGCTAAAAAAACACCCGAAGGTAAATTTCACTGTAGCATGTACGCTGAGATATATTACAAGGTATAGTAACAGTGACAATTAAATCCTATAAGATATTGCCATGTTAAAGTGACACGAAACGGTCCTTGTCATTTGTGTCACGTTTTAATTCCTTTTTCCGTGTAAGTTACAGAAAAAATGTCCAGATTGCTTTTGGTGTTTAGTAAAAAAATATTTTTATACTATTTATTTATTTATTTTTATTTATTAAAAGTAAATAATTTTACATAAAAACTAGCTGTAGCGGCCATCGTCCTTAATAAATTAAAGTTTTTTATTCTAAAACTCGTTTGTATTTTATATTATTAATATTATTTTATTAAAAATAATAAATTAATTATTTAGGCTTAAATTCTTAATTATAAAGAGATAAAGAAAAATTAGACATATAATTTTTTAATTAATCAAACATAAAATTATTCAGTTGAACTAAACAGAATGAAAAGAAAAAATTCCGCTGGTTTAAAAAATTAGCTATTGTAGTTCTGATTAAACTATATTAAATAGTTAACTATGGAGTATTGTATTTGGATTATAGTAATAATAAAAAAAACCTTAGGATTAAAATAGTACTATACACTAATAACTTACATACAACTTTCAAGTATTCAGGAACAGGAAATCTAAAAAAAATATAAAAAATTATGATTAAAATTCGTGTTTCCTCTTCAATATAAAAATTTAAACTTCCAAACAAACAAGTTAAGTACGAGTAATTAATAATAAAATAGTAAATTAATTTCGTATCTCACAAATGCCTTCACAGCACATATACAGACATAGTGTGTTGCTCTGATTTGTTAAATAAACTACCACTACAACATCATTGTCATTTCTCTTCTAACCCATTTACGCTGTAAGCAACCAGCATGAATGAATGTGATTTAATGACTACAAAACAATTGTCTTTTGTTCTTATAGAAGTTGATGATTTTTTTCATTCATAACAAAGGGTATTTTGTTGTCTTTTGTTTTGTCATTCCGTAAGATATTTCTACAATATTCCTTTCGATTTAAAATATTTTGTTGAATTTAAAAAGCAATATTTACCTTAAAATAATTTAGTAGCAAAAAAAAACAGCCTATCGCTATATTCAGTAAAGGTATTAATAGACCATAGCTGGAGATAGTGCACTAATTTTGCAATCTTCACTTACACTGAGTGATATTGCAAAATTATTTCATTTTTATTATTTTTTTATTTTTTTTTTATTTCTAGTGATGATTTCAAAATTTGCAGCCTTGATTGAGGCTGAAAGTGAATTAAAAAAATCTTTGCAGTAACATTTAATTATTTTGATTTCAAAAAAAGCAATCTGCAATATATTGCAACGTAAAAACTTTGCACTCAATTTGAGGGTCAATTTTATTTATTGTGATTTTTGTGCACTAATTCATTATACTTCATTAAAAATAAAATTTAATTTAATTTTTAGTGTAACAAAATTTTTATAATTCAATAAACGACATGGATACATAAAAGTAGTAAAAGTCTAAAAATTATTTACTAAACAAACATTTCACTTAGTTTGTTTCTTTTCTTTCACGAAAGGAAAACAATCGCTGCACTGGTGCAGAAGAAGGCATAGTCATGTCATGTCATGCCTAATTACTGGATATTTGTTTCAGTCTCAAAATCCAGTAGTAATGTATTTAATTCTATTCGTGTGCTAACATTTTGTTGTACTCTTGAAGGATCTACTATCAAAGGTATTAGAAGACTAGATATTTAAAAGATTAATTGCATCAAAATTTGCATCCTCAATCAGCATTAGTGAAAGTGAGTTAAAAGCAGCACAGTTTGAACTGATTTAAAAAAAAATTTTGTTAATTGTTATCTAGTATTAATAACTAATTTGTTACCATTATATACCCTGTTTGAATGCCTGAATAAAAAATTCATTCCGTGACATCACGTTTTTTTATTTTTATATAAAACAAGATAACATTTTAAGATTAAATAAAAACACATTTATTTCAAAATTTGCATGACCACTCATTTTAGAAAGTTTAGTGAGAGTGTGTATAAATTCAGCTTCTTAATTGATTGCAAGTAAAAATTTTGCACTAATTGAGTGAGTGAAGAATTTTTGCACTAAATCTGCGTTGAGTGGTAGTGCAAGCATTTGCACTACCAATACATTGTTAGTGAAGATTTGCACTACACTGCAAAAAAAAAAAAAAGTGCAATATGATTTAGTGGTAGTGCTGCTGATTTTAATCAAAATTTAGTGCACTATCCCCATCTATGTAAAAGACCTATATTCCGTGATTGTTTTTTAGTTTGATTTAAAGGTTAAATTCTTAGGGGAATTATTTGCTTCTTATATTTGTAGCAATATAGTTGCAGTGGAGACGGTTCCGACTATTACTAAATTTATTTATAGCGCGCCGCGATTTTTAGCACTGGGTTTTGCATTTGCCTTTTTAGCAACCAGCAGTGTTGTGCTATAAAGTCATAATAAATTGATGATATGTATTGCTACAATAAATGTAAAAAAATGCAATAAAAAGAAAAATAAACGGGGTGACATGTTAATTTTTGACCAAAATAAAAAAAACTGAATTTCGTGGGCTGATTAAACATTATTATTTACCTAAATAAATCAGTAGCAAACTATGGAAAGTTTTGATAAACACTATGGAGATTTTGTGTCATTAATTGCAATTTTATATGAATTTTATTTGAACTTATTTTAAATGAATAAATTAATTATTTAGGCTTACGTTCTTAATTATAAAGAGATAAAGAAAAAATTAGACACCAGCAGAGTGGAATGCATTTTCTAGACAGCTACCTCCGTCATCAGCACTCTTCGTATCTATCTACTAGGTAGTTTCAATTGTTATTAATTTTCTATTTAAACAAACTTATCAAAGAAAGAGGATATGAGAAATTTTAATTTGTATATTATATTATATCATAGGAGATATATATATATATATATATATATATATATATATATATATATATATATATACATATATATATATATATATATATACTACCAAGCTAACTTTTTTTTATTTTTATTCTCTTTATATACATATTTTCTTTTATTTGAAAATGGTATATATCTGTCTTGCTGTTAGCCAACATTTGGTTTGCAATTAACAACAATTAGATATTTTTATATTACACCCAGTTTTTCTTTATATCTTTATAGTTAAGAATTTAAGCCTAAATAATTATTTATTAAATAATTTCAATTTTTATGAAATAGTTTAAGATGTCTCATTGTGAGCATACGATCACAAATACTGCCAAATTTTGGGTTGTCCAAAAAAGTTAATAAAACTCATGAAATGATATTAAACGAACTGGAAGATAATAAAGAGGAGTGAGATAAATATTTTATATAAGTATCTAAACTAAGCAGCGACATAACATTTTGCAAGATTTTTTTTATCTATCTGAAAAGGCTATCCGCAACCAAGGCAATGCATGGGTGCAAACGTGTGTAGGCACATTTAATCAGATTTTGCTTTTATTCGAGCAAATAATTAATCTATGTTGCAATTTAAATTTTCATCGATTAATCGATTAATGTTTTTTTACTCGAACAACGTGAATTAATCGCTCATATTTTTAAAAATTGTATCCAATGAGGAAAGACAACCATGCAGAATTGTTTAATAATATTAATGAAAACTTTAAGGTGATTTTTAAAAAGATTTTATTGATTTGTTTATTTCAGACAGAAAATTATATTCATTTAATACCTTCATTTCATATATATATGAAATAGATGTTGGGGTCTTGGGGCTGTGGGTTTGGTTCCTAAAAAGTGTTTCACTACAACGAATGAAAGTTATTAAGTTAGAGTTTAAATTTAGTTATGCGGAAAAGGGAAGGACGTTGTTTTGAACATAACGTTTTGTATGAAGTGGAAGTATTTATTGTTTACTTTTGCACTTCAAACACATTTATGTAAATATGTTAGATACATACATGGACATATATGGAATACTCGTAAAAGGGTATTCTGAAAAATGCTTTAATTGTTACTTAGACACAGGGCGGTTGACAGTTTATCTATTATGATAAACTATATATTATTTGGAAGATTTGAGTTATGTATCATATAAATAATAAAAATTTTAAAAACAGCCGTTAAGTATTTTTATCGTTTTTAACACCATGTTCATCAACTGAATGAAAAAAGTTTGTGAAAAAAGTCATATTGGATTAATGGAAAAAATTCATGGCACATCTAGATCGAAATTATTCTTAATCGTACAAATAAGAGGTACAAAATCAGTAAAAAAAAATTGGTGATCTAAATAGAAATGAATTTTAGTCGATTTGTCGTTAATTGATATAATTTGTTCGAGTTATTTCCTAATCTACATTTGCAAATTTTCTTATCGAACAATTAATCGACTTTAAATTCTACGATTAATCGAGTTATTGATCGAGTGGATACTCTAGTAAGCACTATGGCCCATGAATTGAGCAAACTACTACTGTCCAGATTTCGCGAGGAGATTTGGGTCAAATGAAGAGTTTAATATTGGAAAAAATCTTGTTATTTGAAGGGTATATGAAAATTAGAAATTCGCTGCTTTAAATGTGAAAGCTTATAGAAAACTATGTTTAGAAATTAAACGCTTTTTGCTGAAAACTACAGGAAAATATTAAATTAACCTTGTTCTAACATAAAATATTCAAAACTAAATATTTAAAAAAAATTATGTTCCAATTTTTAAAGAGATTTCAATACTAGAAGAACTAAAAATATCTTTTGACTTTACTTTTTATGATGTTTTTGTTTCAATTTGTATACCCGCTCTTTGTTTTTAAATATATATATATCTAACAAATATATTACTAAACTCCGTATTTTCTTTAAATTAAAATTTTAAAAATTTGTTAACAGTCTACGCTGCATTTATGTCTGTAAGTTTCACAAACCAGCAGCCAATGACAACAAAATTCACCATTGAACAGAGAGAAAAATTGTATGTATCCGACAAAAGAAATTCCTATTTTGTTCATCTTTTATAAACATTTTTTGTTATGTTCTATTAACTCTTTGTTGGTATTGGTATAGTTTTACTGTTTTCCCTCCTTAATATTTTTGCATTTCTTTATTTATTGGCAAGGAAAAAATTCTTTTGTTTGGCACATTTAATTGTTCTTGGAAACTTACAAAGATATATCGTTCGTGCAATGCAACATACATAGTCATATTTTAAAATATCAAAATATTTAGGTTATTGCAGAAAAAGTATTCCTCTATTCCTTTTTTATCTGTAAAATAAATTTCAGAATTAAATCTCTAGCTAAACCGAGGTTATGCAATAAATCTTCTGTTTCCACTCATGCCATAAAGCATACATTTTAGGAACTTTAACTGCAATTTGGCAAATTGGATTTTTTTAATATGACTTTGATGCATTAAACGAGCGATATATGTTTCTATTTTTAGTTGTATTGTTTACGAGTTTCTTTTCATTTAAATATTAATTTTAGCCAAAGAATTTTATACTTTGATTAAATTGCTTTCGTTTCAGCAGTATAAATTTGTTTTTTTTTTAATTTTCGGTTGGATGATTTTGTTTTTTTTTTTTTAATTACGAAATAACAAGTTTTCCTCCTAAAGCTCAATTTTTTTAAAGTAGGTTAATGAATACAATACAAAATATTTTTAGTTGATAAAATATTTCTTAAGAGAATGTTTGAATTTTACAGAAATTTAGTTTAGAAAACATTTAAATTAAACAGAACGTACACAAGAAATTTTCTTTAAGTTCGCAATGAAAAAAAAAAATCACAAATTTAATGCATGTTAGTAAGAGACAAACTCATCCAAAACAAATATGGTTTCATCAATCTGATGTTCAGCTAGGAACGATAATATCTCTCCATCTAAATCGAATGTATCCGCGATCATTTGGAAAGATTAGGCTGAGGATAAGTTTTAATTTTCTTTAAATACATCTCTGCATGTTTCGCTATCTAAAAATTAACCAATAATAATTCGAATCAAAAAAAAAAATTGGGTATGAAAAGGCCATCATGATGGTAACTGTGTTTGTCACAATCGAGAATAAATGTAATCGCAGTGCAATTGGATGTATTTTTTAAATCTATCTACTTGAATCTATATTCAAAGGCAACTTGAAAAACATTAATCGATTTTTATCAATATTGATGTTAGACAAAGCAATCTTAAAAAAAATATTACTTTAAGTCAAACAAAGGACTATCAATTAAAAAAAAATAAACCTGTTTAGTTTTAATGCCAAATATATTTGATTTGATGTTCCAATCGGTTCTGCAAATGACTTCCAGAACCTTTTGCTGTTTTCAAATTTAGAAAAATCTGGATTGGCCTACACTCGACTTTACCTTATCTAATAAAAGCAGATATTTTGTATGGATATAATGAAAGTAATGAAAGTTCAAAGTATATTCGAATCGAAAAAAAAATTTATCTTCGGTTTGGAGTGTCAAGTGAACTACACCTACCGATTATGATCAGGGCACATTTTGAATTAAATTTGTATAAGTCAAACGTTATGACCTGTAGAGGGCTCACAAAAATAGCGGCATACATCAAAGAGAAAATAAGTAAAAATTGATTTAGGAGACCTCAAATTGCAAACATCCATTGAAATCCCGACATCGGTTTTTTGCGATTATTATACTTTACTTATACTACCTACAGTAGTGGACTAAAGTGTCTACATAATTGAAAATTTTTGAAGCATTCTTAATAACTCTTGATCAGTTCGCGATATCGGAGTTAAATTTTTCCATTATATACTTCGTACTGTTCCTACTATATATACACAAAAAAATAAATGGTTTTGTTTTAATTACATATAAAATATATATATATATATATAGTGTTTTGAGAGCACATTTATCCAGTTATGTCCACTCTTTCTTTTCTTTGATTACTTATTCGTAGTCCCGTTAGATTAAATTTTTTTTCTGGAATTGAATGTTTTATGGAAAATATATTGAAAGTACAGCGTTTCTGTTTCATTAGAAGGTAATATAGAAAGGCGAGCACGTAATAACGCAAAATTTTCTAGAGCGCAAAAAAATGAGAAAAATATCAAAAAACCTTGAAGACGAAATTGTGAAACTTAGTGAGAATGGTGACTCATGCCGTAGTATTGCAAAAAAGCTAAATGTGTGCCATGGAACCGTCAGTCTTATCAGAAAACGCCGAAATGTGGTGGTAGCTAACAACAAAGGAGGAAGACCAAGATTGCTGTCTGACGCAGATGCCCGTTTCGTAGCACGCAATATGGCAAGTAGAAACGCCAGAACACCAAAAATGGGTGCCGAAGGTTTGGGTAAGTCGGTATGTGACCGTACAATAAGAAGAGCCTTGCACAGAATACGATTAGTCTCTGCTGTGAAAAAAAGGAAACCTGCACTATCGGACAGGAATGTTAAGGTTCGAATTAAGTTTTGCAAAACTTATAAAAACTGGCTGGAAACGAGTAATATGGTCGGATGAGACAAAAATTAATCGTTTCCAGTCTGACGTAATACAACATTATTGGAAGAGGCCCAGTGAAACCATTCAACGACACCACGTCAAACAAACGGTAAAACACGGTGGAGGAAGTATAATGGTGTGGGGGTGTTTTACTTGGTGGGGTATTGGTCCCCTAGTGAGAATAGAAGGTATTATGAAGAAGGAACAATATCTGAGTATTTTGGAAAACAATTTGCCCGTTTTTATTTAAAAGTGCGCTTACCCTGCAAAAGAACTAACTTTTCAGCAAGACGGGGATCCAAAGCACACTGCCAAAATTGTCCAAAAATGGCTTGCTGAGCAGGAATTTCAGACAATGAAGTGGCCAGCACAAAGCCCAGATTTGAACCCCATAGAAAATTTGTGGTCAATTGTCAAAAGAAGACTCTCGCCATACGAACGGGCACCAACCAACTTAGATGATCTTTGGTCAAGAATTTTGGCAGAATGGGCTAGTATTCCACCGCAAACTTTTAAAAATCTCGTGGAAAGTATGCCAAATCGCATAAAATGTGTTTTGAACAATAATGGACAAAATATTAAAAGAAGGAAGATCTAAAAAAAACTGGCTAAATGAGGTCGCAATTTTAAGTTTATTTTTTTATTTAGTACTTAATGAAATTCTGTACTAAATATAAGTTTTTAATAAAAGGAAATGTTTAAGTTTTATACTACTGATATTTATGTGATATCAAATAATCTATTTGGACGTAATCTGTACATATAAGGAAACAGTAACTCATTTCCGTCTTCCTGTCTGTCTGTCTGCTTTTCTTTCGCTTTTGCATAATGTAAAAAGTACTGGATAAATTTTTATAAAATTTTGTGAGGAGGTACCTTAGCATCCCGATTCCAATAGAGGATACTTTTTTTCCCCAAAAATTTCTCATTCCCAAGAGAAAGTGGAGAAAAAGCAGTAAAAGTACGCAATTTCTGGTTTAAAGGTTTTAAAATTTTCGGTTTAAAACTGGGATATTTTAAACACGGGTACGTAGCTTTTATTTTTAAAAGAATATTTTAAACACGGTGAGCGCCTTATATTTTTGAAAGTGGTATATTTCAAACAAAATTGCTCAACAGATGATGGCGCCGTCTGAATTTTTACTTTGTGGAATTATATTGTTTTAAACACCTTTTACAGAGCTTTACAATAATTTTTAGAATTTTTTATTTATTTTATAATTTTATCCAGGGATGGTTACCTTTATATAAAATAAATACATATACCGTCACTGAAGCACTATAAAAGTAAGAGTCTTACAATTGTTGTGGAGTACTTTTAAAGTAAAATCGAGCAAAATATTGCCAGGACACCCTCGACGTGACGGGCACAACTAGTTATATATAAAATTAGTAAATGTTATCTAAAATTAGTAGTAAAAAATATGTTATTTCTATGAAGCCAGAAGAGAGCTATTTGTTTAACATTTTTCGAATCGATTTTTTCAATTACCACAAGCTCTGTCAGTCACCTTCGTCATATTTTGTTAAATTAAATTTCTCTATTTATTTAGTAATTATAGCTATTTATATTTTAGCGATGTGGGCATAGGTTAGGCCGTTTATATTTTTAAAAAAATATTCGAAGCATGCACACACAAATCATTCTTCGATAATAAATTATCATATGATACATATGAAAAAGTCACTACTGAATAAAGTACTTCTTTGGTAACTGATTCTTTGTTTGATAAAATATATTTAGTTTATGTGGAAAATATCACTTCCACCTAAAACAGGAGGGCATGACAAATCGGTAATTTTTCATATTAGTTGTCAATTCAACACTTCTCCTGTTAACTATTAGGAAAATGCTTTATCAATTTCTATGCTTAAAATGTGGTTCAGTGAGTGTAGTCAAACCAACAAAAATGACGCCAAATGTTCTGGTCGCCTAAAAGAGGTAGTCATGCCAGGATTATTCAATCAAATTTTTGAAATATTGGACTTTCAGAGAATATAAGTTTGTGAGGTGGCTCTAGGCATCTAAACGAACTAATAAAGACAATGCACACCTGTATGCATATGCCTCTTGTTGCTATTGGAAAAATCGAATTGGGCAAAAAATTGCTAGCCCATTCAACATTCTATTTGGATTTATTTTTCTTCGAATATGGCAACAGGAAATACTTGCGTCCTGTTGCCAAATTTTGAAAAAATAGCTGAATGGCAAATTTCGGCTTATCATTGAAATAAACACCCTTTTCAAATAGTTTAGGAAATCTCATTATTTTCGAGGAAATAAAAAGCTAGAAAGACGCTAAAGATTAAATATCGAGCTTAAAAGGGATAACTTTGGTAAATTATTAATATCACAGAATTTATAAATTGATCTTGTATCAAAAAAAAAAGTTGATACTCTATAAAGATAAATATATTAATTTGATATTCGGAAAAAATTATACCAGATGATATTATAGCTTTCCAACAGGCATCGTTAATTTTTCTGAATGCTCTAAGAATTTAGCATTATCTTAGTAAATAATGCTCTAAGAATGTAGAGTTTTTAAACAAATAATCTTTAAATTTGTTTAACAAATTTTATTAGCACCGATTTTACTCCTTGCTCGATGCGAATATTTCGATAAAAAAAAAATACTTTCGCCTTTTCATCTACCCTCTTATTTTACTTAATAAAAGTTTTGCTTAAAATATTTTTTTTAATTAAAAATTAATGTTGCGCAAATATAAACGCAATTAATTTTAAGTAAAAAGCTGATAGCAAGGGAAGAAACTAAAACACAGATAAAATTAAAAGAAACCAAATACAAAATAATGAAGCGAAAGAAGAAAAATATTACACGAACTGTTAAAACGTTTAATAAACTAAAAAAATAAAAAGCTGTTTTAGAAACAAGTATTAGCTTTAAACACGGTGGTATTAACAATAACTTCGTTTGTTAAAAAAAAAAAAAAAAAATAGAAAACATGATGAAAATTTCTAGCAGTGGAGAGAAAAACAGAATAAAATATTTAAACGCTTTTCTTGACATAAAAGATGGTAAAAAGGGTGTAGATAATACTGTTTACGGTGTTACAGAAATTAGGAAAGTTATTTATGTACTTGTGTTGGTATAGTAGATATTTGTTCATTTATATATTTGCTCTTATGCAGAGCTTATGTTTGTGTGTGTATAGATAAATACAAGTATACGAATGACTGCTTCGTTGGATGTTATTAGATTATATGAAGTGGATGAAATTGTGCCAGTAATAAAAAAAGTGCTAAAAACACACAATACACACACACACACATATATGCAAAGTAACAATTAACAAATACATGAATACTTTTAAATAGAAAATTAACGTTTAATGAATTTTCTAGCAATACTGAAATGTATATAAAAACACATGTATGTATGGTTGTGAAAACAGAAACCATCCTCAAGCCAAAAAAAAGAGAAAATATCCTTATATACAGGATACCAAAATGAGCTTAAAATAAATTTCTTCTAATTGTGAGTGTTTAATTATGTTCTAGTTAAATTTTATAGCTTTGCGGTTTGCCAATAGTTATACACTCAGAAAAATATTAGAAATGTAAAGTGAATGAGTATAATGATATTTATACTTAAAATAGAATTACACCTAATTCGGTTTTTACACGGTAGATTGGTTCCAGATAAATCCGTGTAAAAAAAACAGTGAAAAAAGATATTGAACATATACAAAAATAAGTGATTGGTTCCTTATCTCTAAAACCTATTAAAATTAGTGAAAAACAAGAATTTTTTTAAGAACAAGAAATCATGTTTATTTTACTAAATCATATACATATGTAATGTGTATTTCCACCGTTTATTTGTATCTTTAGTGTATGATGAAGACGTAATAGATAGTTGCGTTTCAGTAATCAACGATCGCCTAATTAAATATTAATTTTTTATAGTTCTTACTGTAGTTTCGTTTAAACCGAACATTTTGCTAAGAAATATTGAGCCTTCTCCATTTCGAAGGCGATCTAAAATTTTAATTTTATTTTCTAAAGAAATGGCTTTACGTTGTAGTTTTTTATTTGTAGTATTCGACGTCTTTTTTTAGAGATGCATTGATAGTTTACAAAATATTAACACATTTCAATTGCTCTAACAAGTAAAAATGCTTGTATGCGCAAAAAGGGAATTCCTCTAAATTTTTGATATGAAAATATTTCGTAAAACTTAAATTTTAGAAATAAAATCTAAGCACAAAAGATATTTAATCGTAGTAAATGGAATAAAATAGTGTAAAAACAGAATTGGTTGTACATTATTTACAAATATTGTAAGGTATTATATAAACTAAGTGTATGATTTTGGTTTCTGAGAGGCCGATTTATTCCTTAGCAAATAAATGCCCGTCTTCTTTTTAGGAGAAGTTAATATGCATTGGAGAAAACTTTTTCATAATGAATGTAATACAAATGTTAACTTCTTCAAAAAATATTTATCAATCATGCTCGATTTAGCGCTTCTAAAAAATGCAGCACTTTTTTAACCTTTAAAACTTGGTGTTTTTGATTTAATTTTAATGGTTCAGCAATATAGCTGGATTCAAATCAGATCAGATAACACAAAGTATATTTTTTCACATGTTTTATTTTGTAAAATTATCAATTAAAAAATAAACGCCATAAATATTGCTCTTCGCCGAGAATAGGCAACATTTTTGCAGCACTTGGTGAATTCCCAAAGAGTCTTGATGCTAGCAGCGGCACTGAAAGGGGATTCATCGAACGGTATTATATTTACCTTAATATACTAAACATTGTTAATAATGGGTGATTTTTTTGAGGTTAGGATTTTCATGCATTAGTATTTGACAGATCACGTGAGATTTCAGACATGGTGCCAAAGAGAAAGATGCTCAGTATGCTTTGACATTTCATCATGAATAGACTTACTAACGAGCAACGCTTGCAAATCATTGAATTTTATTACCAAAATCAGTGTTCGGTTCGAAATGTTCAAATGTGACAAATTTTGTTCAGCGATGAGGCTCATTTCTGGTTGAATGGCTACGTAAATAAGCAAAATTGCCGCATTTGGAGTGAAGAGCAACCAGAAGCCGTTCAAGAACTGCCCATGCATCCCGAAAAATGCACTGTTTGGTGTGGTTTGTACGCTGGTGGAATCATTGGACCATATTTTTTCAAAGATGCTGTTGGACGCAACGTTACGGTGAATGGCGATCGCTATCGTTCGATGCTAACAAACTTTTTGTTGCCAAAAATGGAACAACTGAACTTGGTTGACATGTGGTTTCAACAAGATGGCGCTACATGCCACACAGCTCGCGATTCTATGGCCATTTTGAGGGAAAACTTCGGAGAACAATTCATCTCAAGAAATGGACCGGTAAGTTGGCCACCAAGATCATGCGATTTGACGCCTTTAGACTATTTTTTGTGGGGCTACGTCAAGTCTAAAGTCTACAGAAATAAGCCAGCAACTATTCCAGCTTTGGAAGACAACATTTCCGAAGAAATTCGGGCTATTCCGGCCGAAATGCTCGAAAAAGTTGCCCAAAATTGGACTTTCCGAATGGACCACCTAAGACGCAGCCGCGGTCAACATTTAAATGAAATTATCTTCAAAAAGTAAATGTCATGGACCAATCTAACGTTTCAAATAAAGAACCGATGAGATTTTGCAAATTTTATGCGTTTTTTTAAAAAAAAAAGTTCTCAAGCTCTTAAAAAATCACTCGTTATAAACTGTAGCAATATTTTTAATTGATAATACTCAAGCTCCGAGCCATTCCTAAATTTAAAATGCCAGCAGATAACTGCTAATTGGGGCTCCACAAATACGCGAGAGGCCATTACATGCATTAACGATATTTTATGGATAAGCAGAGACGACGACTATTATTTTTAAGTGAGAAGTAACACTCAGGGATTTATTGATTGTGTTATTTTCTTTGAAAAAGGGATAAAATAATAGAATAGAGAGAAATATTCACCTTTCGTGTCAAGTTGGTACATTAATTATTATGAAGCTGTATAGCCATTTCGTTAATAGAAATATACTAGTAAGAATAGTAAAACTATGTACATTGGTATCAAAGACGAACGTCTTCTGGAAGAATAATTAACTCTTACTCAAAACATAGTAAACGAAACATAGTTAACAGCTAAAATTTTTATAGAAAGAGTTCTAACGATAAGCAATAAAGAATTCCTTGAAAATAATAAGGATAAAATTAGAAATATATTGAATGACAATAATTTTCCTATACAGCTAACAAATGCATTAATAAGTCAATATAGAAGAAAAATAATTAATAAAAATACAAGAGATATTATAGAACCAAAAATGTATAAGTCTTTGAATTATGTATCTGAAATATTGGAACGTTTAGAAATTCAAAAATCTTTGATAATAATAGATATAGAATGGCATTTAAAACGCATAACACATTAAATAGATTATTCTGTAAAACTAAAGATAGCATTCAAAAAAATAGATTTGTAAAATGTAGTATATAAAATACCTTGTAGCGGAAATGAAAATGAAAATTGTTTTAAAGTCTATGTAGGCACAACGGAAAATAATATAAATACTAGAACTGCTGGACATAAATCAGACCAAAATATAGGAATATTAATTCGCAAAAAAACAGCATTATCTTCTCATTGTGCTGGATTAAATCAGTATCCCAATTTTGATAATGTTTCTGTACTAAATTCAGAAATGAATTCTAAACGTCGTTACATATCAGAAATGTTGCAAATTATTAATACACCAAACACACAGAGGATTACTTTTAAGGCAGATACAGATAGTGTAGCTCAGATTTACAGACATTTAGTAAATAAGAAATAATTTAATAATTGTTTATACTTGTTAAAAATAATTTTTATATATTAAAAAAAAAAAAAATAAATTGCATTTTTATTATAAAACGTTATGGGTAATTAGCATAATATTAAATAATTAATATTTGAATTCCCAAAAATTTTTTTTAATAACTAAATATGCAACTGCTTGTGCAAACCTTGGCAAAACTTGTTTTTTTTCGATTCTCTTGCGAGAACAAGATTAATATGTGTATGCTTTTCATCACACCTTACGTCTGCATTCAGTGATGAAAAAAAAAACATCCAATTGTAGAAGGACAGTAAGGAAAAATAAAAACGTGGTTTATTTGTTGGTGTTTTGTTGAAGCTTTAATATTCTGTAATATTATTCTATTAACATGCATAATTCTCATTGTGTTTTGTAGAATTTTATTACTTATAGAGTATTTTTGGTTTCTCTAAAATTAGGAAAAAGGTTTCCTGATGATCTGGCCTGAGCAACCAGTGAAATACGTATAGGGTCTAGCTCTTTCCCCCATCAAATAAATTGCATTTTTATTATAAAACGTTATGGGTAATTAGCATAATATTAAATAATTAATAATTTTTATAAGTTTATGACAAAAATTGTTTTTGAAATATGTTAGTTTGAAAAAAAATATGAAATACTTTTTTAATTGTAATTTTCATAACGTTGATTTTTTAATTTTTCCTTAATGATGCTACACAATGGAGTAGCGAAATACCGAAAATAAAAATAAAAATAATTAACGACCTAATGCTTGAAATTAAAAATAATTAAATTAAAAATATGTACATAAGAAAAATGTATGATTATATTATGGCGATTGGGATGCATAAACCCGGACGACTAAAGCTAATGTGTTTTCTTAGAAGGCGACGTGCTCTCCACCTATGAATTTAATAACACTCATATTCTTTCCTTACTTAATGAAACTTTCTTAAAACTTAAAAAACTTTATGCATTTAGATCTATTAGTTCTTAGTATGCCATCAATCAAATGTATTTTATGTTGTACATACTAGTAAATGACATTTTTGTCTTAAAACAAACTACTGCAATGTGTCAATCTTTAAATGAATTATATGCAACATATTCAAGTTTTTAATAATTGAAAACATTGGCAATAATTTCTTAGACATGTCATTTACTTTTGATAAAATTTGCTTCTCTAAATCTGTTTAAATCTAAATATATAAATAAGCTATAATAACTGTATGTATTTATTTTAAAAGGTTATGAAAACATCTCCATTAAATTTGATAAGTTTTATTTTACTATTAATACAGATTGTAAATTGATTTATTTGGTAATATCTTTTGTCAAATGCTTTATAGGTAAATACTTGTATTTATAAAGCACTTCTACTAAATACTCCACACTTGTAAAGTACGTACTTCATTGCGTATGAGTATTAGTAATTTATACATTTGCTATGAATATCAATTATACGCTCAAGAGTATAGATATTTAATTTTATTTTCTTTTTGTACTTTGTAAGCATTTATGTATTTTTATTTCTGTTTCTGTTAATGTTTTAAATTTACAGAAATAAAACACATTTTTATTTAATTAAATTTGTGCTGTACATAGAATATAAAATTTAGTACATCATAAATAACCCTAAATTTAGTAGATCATAAACTAAGAAACTTTACATGTTAAATGTTAGAAAAATGCACTTAAATTGTTTTCTTCGGAATGTTTTTAGAGTAAAAACAAGAGTTTTTTATTTATGAGATACTGAATCCAGAGCAACAAGAACAAATGCAACTTTTTGTTAAAATTATATACATTTTTCTTTTCCTTTATAATTAAACTTTTTCATAATCCAACTGCCAAAATTCTATTTCAAGATATTGAAGATATCTGAAATTTAGTGTTTGAAAACCAGTATTATTTAATGTTTATCTCAGCAGCTGGGATGTTTCAGAAAATCCCGAATGTCTTATGAGGTCAATAAAATTCTAACGCTAATGCCGATTTTGTTGTTGACAAAATTTAAGTTTCAAAAAACATAGTAAACATCAGTTCGTTTTAGCTGCAGCAATTGAGTGGATAATTGTGTCCCTAACAATTTATCAGCTGGTGGCTGTGACGTCGATTTACACTAAAGATTTACGCGAAAGAAATAAAGTCTACTACAAGTCTACTTTAAAACAAATTTTATAGGAAATTTTGTCTTAAAGTACACTTTAAGTTGACTTTATTTCTTTTGCATAATGGCATTTATATTTTACTACAATATTAGCAGAAATACCAGAAGTATATATGGATATAATCAAGGTTACTTAAACTGATTAACTGCATAAGTAACATATCATAAAAACGTCGAGTATTATCGGCTGCGAAGAGCGTAATTAGGTAACGCACATTTGGACTATTACAAAAATGATAGCCATTACAAAGTCAGTTGTCTTTCTTAAATTACTTCATTTCAGAGTACAGAGCAGAACGTAACTCAACGTAAGTAAGGTAGGTACCAGTTAGCAATTGGTAGCCACAAATCAGACACCTATAAAGTTTGTGATCTTCTTTGCTATTTTCAAACGATTTTTTAAGGTGCTATAATACTACATGTACCATCCAGGATAAGTACAGTAGGATAATCATAGTATCAGTAAACTTATTATCAAATAGAGAACACAAGTAATTGATAATTATGGCTTTATACCGACCACTATCGAACGGTTACGTTATTTCTGGCCTAATCTTTCAAGAAGTACAGTCTAATGATTATGATTAAAGCGTACCGAACAGTAAACTTTTTTAGACGCCCAATCTGTAAATATTGCTTATTGCCGTTACTGAATATTTCAATTAAACATTCTTGAACTAAACTACGTATTTTTAAAAAATAAAATTTGCTCAATTTTCAAGCGTTGTTTCAACGTCAGTCTATTTATGAGAAATTTTTAAATTTCCGGTAAATTAAACTTTAATCAAGGATTACTAACAACCTCTTGAATTTAATAAATACAACAAGTAATAAACTTTTGAAATATTTTATATATTTCATTATTGTTGTAGAACTCGTATTTACAAAATTAGCAACAAATTTTATGATTTTTTTAATAATAAATTTGCAGCTATCTTTAAAATTAAGATACTTTCAAAATAAAAAGCAACTCATTAAATTCACTCAGTTGTTAAAAATTATAAAATAATATTTTATTTTTATAGTATTTTATCTTTGCTAAGATTGTGGTACTTAAAAAAAGGAATACTTAATATTGCTGCAATAAAATGAACACAAAAGCACAAGTACAAAGATATTCTAATATGTGTTTGCTAAATCATATAAGAAGCTCTCACATCTTCATGTGAAGTAGGTTTCTTAACAACGTCAAGTTTTTAAAAATGAATGTAATTTTTTTTACGTCAATTATTTTCGTATTTTTTAACAAGCAATTTGTTAAAGCAACCTTATCTATATTTTTAAAACAAAAAATAAGTTGCAATCAACGTAAGCCAAAGATTTAAAGAAACGGAATAGAGGTAAGACAAGGTTCATAGTATATTGACATATTAAAATTATGTTCAACTGGGTAAATGAATTTTAACGCACGCAAAGGAAAATCCAAAACAATTGTTTTTACTATTTCAATGTTTTCTTCACTTGTTAACGTGGTTGCAACTGCAGGATTTGTGGAACAAGATTAACGTGAGTACCTGCCTACTCGGCCTAACCTCACGCTGGTCTTACCACCGAGTGAAACTAAGGCGTAGACTAGCGCCCCCATTGTGTAGTATAACAACACTCTACGATTGCCACCAATCGCTTTTTGTGTGTGATACAGTCACAATGAGTAGCAATTTATATAATATGGCAAGTCTTTCCAAGGCAAGCCTAGATCCACATTATAACCTCTTGCTTAGGGGTTTGGAGACTATCCAAACTCCGTCTGTTGAGAGTGGAACAGCACACTTGATCGACCGTGCACCATACCTACATAAATCGATCTTAAACCACAACCACCACGTGTATCCCCGAAGGGGACCTCACCAATAACCGGTCACAGAGAGGATAGGCTCTCTGTGGGGCCACCGATTCCCGTGGTACCAGTCCTTTGGGCACTGGTCGGGCCTCGAAGAGAACCCGTGATTTTATTCACAGACCTTTTCTTCCAGATTTAGGCTCTAGGAACCCTAGCGTCTGGTGCCCCTATTTTCCCCGAGTGGACCGCGTCAAAGCATTTGCCATATTCCTGCAGTGACAATTGAAACCCCCGGGGGTTGCAACTCCAGGGTGCTCATCGTCATCAACATCTACTCGGCCTTGTTTAAAGTGCTTTTACTACTTATTATTAACACTTTTTCTGAGACAGAGTGAACTCGCCAAGGCCACAGTCAACATGTGTACCAACATAACAAAAAAATCGATAATTAAATTTACACAGCCGGGGTAAATTCAAAATTTGTCCTTTTCTTTTGAACAGATCCCGTATATATTTTATCCCGTATATATTTTATGAAACAATCATAAAATACTTATCAGAAAAAAATATAATAATTCAAATGGAGTTTGTGGAAACTGTATCCATATTATTCTCTATTTCTCTAGTGCTTAACTAGGTCATCAGTATATTTCTTCGAAATTTTCAGAATAAAAACTTAGATTACTACTCTTATAACTTAATAGAATAATGAGAAATTCATTCAGTCTGGACATAATATGCGTATAAAATTACGATTCACATAGTTTTTTACCTTCTTAAGTATTTTACAGTTTTTGTAAAAATACTCCAAAAATGATAGAATATTGTATCCAAGTCCTGTAAGATAAACATGAATTTAAATAAACGTTTGTTTACATATGTGACTTACATATGTAGCATAAACAATATGTTGACATACAAAATATGTATTTGATTTATTTACCTGTAAATCTTTCGGATTTTTTTTAATAAAAGTCAGAATAAATTAGAACCAAAATTAATAGTAAAATAGACAAGATTACATGCTCTTGAAACGTAATGAAATTAAAAACATCAAAGTAAATATGCTGTTCTTTTAGGAAACAAATAAATATAAATGTTTGTCGTATTAAAATGAGAAACATAGACAAAAACATCCATAAATATTTCGTTAAATAAAATATGCAAATACATATATAAAATACAAAAAACAAATTGAAAAAGTCCTTACAAAAGTATACATATGACTGTAAAGTAAGTTTTATAGCCCTTCCTGTATTCTTGTGAATAATTTTGTTCGATTGAAAGCAGTAGTAAAATTTGAATTTCTTTCGCTATTCCTTAAAAATTATTGCTTGTAAACACTTTCATTAAATGAAAGCGTATTCTTCAGTCGCATTTTACTAAGATGTTTGTTTTATTTATGAAAACTTATTTAATGAAGTCAATTGTTTATTTGTGCCAGTGTAGCATTTTCAGAGTTGATTTTACCAAAGGGTATGTAAAAGGGTATGTAAATATATAAAAGGCCAGTAGGTTATTATCAGAAATGAAAAGAATTTCTATAAAGCAAAATTAGAGGAGAAAATTAAAGAAAATTTAAATTTTTAGTATAAAAAATTTGATGCAGAGATCTATCTAACAGATAACCCCATAGTTTCTCATGATGACTTTAATTAAATCTCTACTATTGCCTTTAAAAATTATATTTTTATATGAAAAAAGTTTCTTAAAAATAGGAAGCAATTAGGAAAATGTAATCTACTACAAAACTACTATAAAAAAGTCGTATAACAATAAATTTTTAGTTTGATAATATAATGTTCCACCAAGCATTAAAAAGGTTTTTTTTAGAATTCACTATTAACCGGATGATGTAAATGACTTTTTCTCAGTAGGCTTAATAAGTTCGTATATACTAGCTACTACATTTGCTTTGAGAGCATATTTTTTCACAAATTAAGTGATAAATTGTTAAAGAAAACGTGATTATTTTCTTTCAGGCATTAGGATAATGTAACGCATTTTAAGGATCCCTCCATGTAAATTTACATTTTTGGATACTAAACCACCAATACGCATATGTAGAGTGCGGACAGAGGAAAATATCGCTGCTGTATCTGGCATGATTTTATCGTGCGATGATTACAAATTATGTTTGCAAAAAGCGAGGAGCTGGATTTGGCTGACATGGGGTTTTAACAGCATGTGGCATATGCCACACAGCGAAATCATTGCTCAATTGGAAGGCGAGTTCGGTGAACAGTTTATTTAGCGATTGCAGCCGATCAATTAGTACACCTTGATCGTGCGAACACTTGTCGTGGGCTATTTTAAGGCTTATGTTTATAAGTACAAGCCTGCATCGGTTAATGAACTGGAAGCCAATATTAAAAAATTTATTCTTGAGATACCGGTCAATATGTTAGAGAAATTATACCAAAATTGATTCCAGCGTATGAACAATTTGAGGCGTAGCCACGGTCAATACTTATATGAAATCATTTTTAAACATTAAATATAATATATTGTTCTATCGACTCAAATAAAGATTTCATACATTTCTCTAAAATTTATGTGTTTTTTAATTATTTAAATACGAGAGCTCTTAAAAAATCACCCATTACTACACTGAATCACAAAATTTACCCAGATACTGTGAAACTGGGTGTAAAATTGAATAATTTATGAATAATACAGCTAACAAACATTTTAGTAAAATCTACAGACGATTTTCGTAAAAAAATAATTTTTTTTTAATCTCTTATATTGTATAAATTTCTTCAGTATGACTATTCTTTTAGTTATTTAATCGGGTGTAAATATGACAAAAATGTGGTTAAATTAACTAAAATTATTAGTTCTGCAGAGAATATTGCTGCTGTAGTATGTCATTGAAGCGCCGTCGACATTGACCAGACGACGTGCCACGCAAGTCGACGGTCTTTACAGCGAATTTTGGTAAAAGATTTGAAGATGTTTCCTTACAAAGTCTAAGCGGTGCATCAGCTGTTAGCTGCTGACCGCCAATCGCGTCTAACATACGCTCAAGCCATCCTTAATCACCACCAAGAGGAAGATGATTTTTCATCAAAAATAATCATTAGTGATGAGGCCCATTTCCATCTTAGCGGGTACGTAAATAAGCAAAATTTACGCTTCTGGGGCACTGTAAATCCGCGTGTAACCCACGAAGAGCCATTACACCCGCTCAAAGTTATTGTATGGTGTGCTGTTTTCGCTGGAGGAGTCATCGGACCTTTTTTCTTCGAAGACGTCGCGGGCCAAACGGTTACTGTGAATGGTGAGCGCTACAGAGAATTGATTAACGAGTTCTTTTTGCCGCAACTTGATGAATTGGGATTGGAAAACATGTGGTTCCAACAGGAAGGTGCAACGGCACACACTGCACGTGCCACAACCGATATGCTGAAGGATGTATTTCCCGGGCGCCTAATCTCCCGTTTTGGCGATTTGCACTGGCCAGCAAGATTTGACCGCTGCAGACTTCTTTTTGTGGGGCTTTTTGAAGTCGCGGGTTTATGTCAACAAGCCTCAGACTCTTGCAACTCTTAAAGACAATATCCGTCAAGAACGTGAGGACCTACAGCCGGAAGTTTTGGCCAAAGTGATGGAAAATGCCATAAAAAGGGCTCAAATGACAATCAACTGTGGCGGCGGCTATTTACATGACATCATATTCTCGACTTGATGTAAAAAAATTAAAAGACCAAATAAAAATAATCCACAAGAAGAATCAAAATTTTTCATTTTTTTTTTTTTTTTTTTAATTACAGCCAAAAAACATCGTAAGGTTATTTTTGCGTCACCCTATATATAGTGAAAGTACGATATTTTACAGATATGCATACACCTTTTATTTTAAATTTTTAAGGCACCTTTTTTAAAGCGAAATATTTCAGTAGGGATGAGACCCCTCATAGTATAAATATAAGTAAATACATAAACCATAACGGAAATACTACAAAAGCAACTGTATTTGGTGTGGACATTTTTCAAAGCAAAATCAAATAAAATATTGTAAGGACGCTGACGAAGTATCAGGCACAGATAGTGATTAGATAAAAAGCATAAAATAAAACTTCATACTATAACTTTTTAGCTGTATACGTTTTTTGAGAAGAATAAACGAATAAAGCTTTCATTGTTGTGGACATTTGATTAGAAATGTATAAAATAAAAAATATAAATTTTTTTAATTTTTATATATTGAATTTCTTTAGGTCGACAAGCCTTTAACCCTAGTCCTTATAGCCAGCTTTTATTACGTGGACGTATACCCAAGTACAGGTGTGACCAGTAGTAATTATTCGCATCTTTCGTTATAACTTTTAAGCAAAAAAATTTGTTTGTTAATAAAATTTTGTTCTTTAATATATTAATATATTTAATATATTAAGAAGTCATTTAATTTTACAATAAAACAAAAGGAGGAGTTGCTGTTATGGACCAACTACTTAGAGAATATACTGGCCAAAGACATTATATGGCCATTATTTCCCTTTTTATTATGATTGATTTGATGGCATTGTCAGCGTATATCTTATACTTTGAAAATAATAAAAACTTCCCATATAGTAAGCTTAGACGCAAACGTTTTCTTCGCCAGCTCGCCAAAGAGCTATGTATGCCATTCATTGAAAGCCGCTCAGTCAGTGTAATGCGTAACTTTAACACGAAACTTGGCATAGCGAGCTATATTAATATGGCCTTAAATTAAAAAGGTGACCCTACACCTTCAACGAGCGCAGCAGCGGTTCAGCGAGGAAAAAAATCCAAATTGGAAGCTGCTGCTATATTCACGACGAACACAGAAGACGCACTCGTAACATGTGCTGTGAATGTAAACGGCCAATATGTGTGCAACATTCGAGCAATTTCTTTGTATGCAATACTTGCAATAATGAAGACAACAAATAAATAAGTTAAGATTTAATAAATAAAATAAGTAATAATAAGTAAAATAAATTTACATTACCAAAAAAAAAAACAAAGTGTTTAATAATTTTATTAATACAATTGCATAAGTGGCCACATCTGTACTTGGGTATATGTTCTTGGGGGTCTGGGCTTAAGAAGCTCATAGCACCTCAGTGGTTTCACCTAGGATAGTCAACTGACACCTCAACTATCCTTAGATACGAAATTTCAATAGAAAAGGGTAAGCCATTTAGGAGGTGCATTACTCCAAGGTGTCAGTGGCCACTCCGGTATTCGGGTATAAGGACTAGGGTTAATAAAATAAAAACTTTGTAATATAAACGAAAATTTAATTTTCGTCAAATAAACGGATAAATTAGTGACAGTAACTTTTAAGGGTTGTAGATTTAACTAATTTTATGGGTTGTTTTTTTTAGAATGGTTTACTAAAATTTTTTTTTAATGTAACATTATTTTCTTGAATTTATATAAGTTTTTTTTTTAAATGTTATTAAAATACATTTTTAACAAAAGAAATTCTGTTAATTTGAATAAAATTAGTTTACATGAATAAATCGTATATAGTTTTGTATAAAAGTAAAGTTGGCTTAACTATTTTTATCTTTAAGGTTGTGCTAATTTTTTTCGTTAACATTACTTACGAAATTTGGTTCAGTGTATATGCTGTTTAACTTATTCACCTAGTAAATTTTTCCTAAGGCATTATAGCACTCATATTTTGTTTGTGGACTTACCACGAACATGCTAAAAAAAAGTCAAGGCCCCACAGACTTTTACTGACAACACAGTTTTTCTAAACAGTACCAAGTAGCATCACGATGTTCGATCACGGTAAAATTACTTTTATTACTAAAAGGACAAAAAGCCTTAAGGATACTATAACAGACTACTGCCAAAATGTCGCTAAATAGAATTATATCATGACACAAAGAATAATTTCTTTGTAGCTCAGTAGCACATCGAAAATCCATTTATCAGCCAAAAATTATTCTCTAGTATGAAAAGTATATTAGTGTAGTCGACTTTTAAATGCAGTCAATAAACAATAAACAATTTTAATTAAAAGTTAAAAATACCAAATTAAAAAAACGAAAGAAATATTCATTAATTTAAATTAACCATCTCTAGGCCGTTGAAAACTTTTATAGCCGACTATACATGTTTTTATTGCAACTTAATGTTTTTTTACCCTGCAACTTGTTGTTTTTGTTTACTGTAACAGATTTTTGAAATTAACCATCTCTAGGCCGTTGAAAACTTTTATAGCCGACTATACATGTTTTTATTGCAACTTTATGTTTTTTTACCCTGCACCTTGTTGTTTTTGTTTGCTGTAACAGATTTTTGAAGTACAAATATAACTAGAAAATATTTACATAAGCCTCTCACTCATATAGGAATTTCAATTGCTACTCATACATTGCCTTATTAATATTAGTAATGGTGATACACACATACATTCACAACTTAAATTAACAATGTTAGGCCTTCTTAAAAATCATTATTAAAATACAAGGGTATGTAACATACACACCCTTGTATTTTTATATTTGTTTTTTGTTTTTTCCTTAGGCTTTAATATTTAGTCTCATATACAAAAACAAATTTTATTAGATGAGATGGTGTGTAGCCTAAATAAACAAATTTTCATTACAAATACAAGCACATTTATAATGTTGTTTGTATATACAAATATGTTATAAGCTTTAAGATTGTCATTAACCAAATATTATCACTCTCTGTTTTTTTAAATTTGTTTATAAAATATTCGTATATCGTATTGTATACGAAAGCTTTCTAAAATGTCCTTTTAGGTCGCAAAATGTTTTGTAAGACTTTATTTAACTTTTATACAAACTCTGCCCAAAAATAGTATAGCTTATAATTCAATATATCTATATTATAAATCTTTTCATAAGTTGATTTTCTTATTTGTTTATTTATGCCTCAATTACGACTTCAGTTATTAATAAACTTTAAAACATTGATGGCGGTGATAAGGGAAAAAAGCTAGCGTTTTTATTTTTTTTTACGTATTTTTCCTGGCTATTTGTGGCAAATTTAATCTTCGGCGCTAAATAACTTAACCAAACTTTCGAAAAACAAATAAAAAAAAAATACTCTTCTATCTATTAACCATAGAATAGGCTAATTCATTTATTTTGGGAGGATGGTCAACATACCCCCAAGTATGTTACTCCAAGTATATTTAATGGCCGCCGCAATCTATACATATAATAAAATAGTAACTCATTTCCTGTCTGTCTGTCTGTCTTTTTTTGTAAAAACTACTAGATGCATTTTTATAAAATTTTGTGAGGAGGTACCTTAGTATCTTGATTTTAATATAGGATACTTTTGTTCCTCAAGAGAAAGTGGAAAAAAAGTAGTGCAAGTACACCGTTTTTACCGTTTTAAACGTACGGCATTCTCAAAGGCGTCCTTTATTTTTGAAAGCTGTATATTGTATGCAATAATGTGTAATAGATGTCGCTGTTTTAAAATAATGAGTAACTCAATTGTCTATCTGTTCTTTTTGCCTTTTACAGAGCCTTACAATAATTTTTAAAATTGTATATAAATTTAAGAATTTTATTCAAAGACTCAAATTTAATTCAATTTATATAAAGTAAATAAGAAATAATCTTAAAATTAGGTGTGGATTACTTTCAAAGCAAGATCGAAGAAAATATTGTCAGGACGCGCACAACTTGTGTAGGCACAGCTAGTCCTATAATAAAAATAATTACACTGGAGGAATTGAGATATATACAGATGATTACGAAAAGCATAAAGGTACAGGAAGTGGAGTATATTGCGATAAGTGAGGTATCAGATACAGTTCTTGAAATGTTTGTGGTTTCTGAATCTGCTAGTTTACTTTCTACGTCGCCGATATTCTCAAGCGATATCACTATTTACATAGACAGTCAGGCGGCTCTAAAACCACTCGGTGTATAAGATACTAAAAGCTCTCAATGCACAACACATACGGAAGCTGAGCTGGGTACCCGGTCATAAATGAAGCTGCAGACAAGTTGGTACGAGCTAGAGCTGATTGTGAGAAAAGGGAAAAATTCAGACTTGATGCTGACTCTACATTGTGACGCATGGGGATGCGCACATACGAAATCCTTAGTGGAGGAGAAAGATAATAGGGAACAAAATAAGCTGTTAGTTATGCGTAAGTCTGAATTGGTAATGTATACATGTATTGTAACAGCACAAAATGATCTCAGATATTTCGTACAAAAGATTCGACTTTGTGATGATATCTCCAGATGGTATGGTGAAGAAGATGAAACTGCATCCCACTATCTCAATGCCCTGCATTTTCACACACATAATAAATGGTTTGGCTCTTTTTTAAAGGGTGTAATAGGCCAGGATTCAGAAGCAAAGAAGGGCTTAACGTTAATTTAGTTACGGCTAAATTGTTTCGAATGAAATTTGAAATATCTAAAGGTCTTACTCCAGAATATGCAATAGACTATGCCTAGCATTAAAACCCAGATTCATAGGGGTCAAAAGGATGAACCTGTGGGAAATCTATACGGTTAAACTGATTTTATTGATAATTTAATTCTCTATATTCTAATGAAAAAAACTACGAATCATCTACAATTTCGTTCAATTACACACTGTGTAATTTTTTAAGTCATGGCAAAATAACCATATACGGACCACTACGTCATAAAAGACCAAAAAAAAAGACCCCTGTCTCCCAGTTTTGCCCAAAGTCCTCCAGGTTTTTTTTATGGGCCCTCAAAGATGTGGGGCCTCGATGTCAACTGGTTTCATCATGATCACCTGGGAGATTAATCTAGTTTACCGGCTTACAATACTTCATACTATGTTTGCCTTCACTCAACCATGCAATGAGATTGTTATAACATTGGCGACACACTGAAAAGAACGTATATGCTCTCTTGAATTCACTGGTTAAAAGATTCTTTTCCTTTTGCAATCTTGTAGAACTTTTTTTTCTGATTTGATGACCGCAAACGTAGCAAAACAAATCAATATTTTCACATTGCATATTGAAATTGTCAGTTGCAAATGTCGTGTGCGAATTAATGCTGTAGCACTTTCTCTATAACTTTCAACGCTGAGCTCTCGTTGACGTCGCGCTGTGTAATGCCTCGATGTGACCGTCGTATCGCTTTTATATTGTGTGCTGCGTCCCTTATTGCATGTGCTGAGCTTACTGCATTGCCTGTGCTGCTGCGGTCGTTGCGTGATCGCGTGATACCTAATGATACCTACAATGTGTTTCCAGGTATTTTTTTATATTTTGGGTTGTTTTTATGTGAATTCAATGCAGCTGTTTGCTTACAGGTAGTTTTTTGATAGAAGTTTATTTGATTTTATATGTTCACAATTTTTGTTCTTTATGACAAAAGCTACAACTTTGCTTCAGAGAGTATATCAAAATTCCAAACGGTTTGCAAAAATGAGCTTGAGTAAATGATCATTTTTTTGCAAAATGACATCGAGGCCCCACATCTTTGAGGGCCCATAAAAAAACCTGGAGGACTTTGGGCAAAACTGGGAGACAGGGGTGTTTTTTTTTTGTCTTTTATCCTTATCTTTTAGTGGTGTCCGTATATGGTTATTTTTTTCCGTGTTGCACTGTGTTAGCTATTTGGCAGTAAGTAATTCATGTTTTGTCATTATTTTAAAACAGCGCCATTTTTCGCGCAACCGTGTTTAAAATATTGAGCATTCAAAAATAAAAGATGTCTTAATGTATGGAGTACATTTAAATCGGTAAAAAAAATCGGCGTACTTTCACTTCCTTTTCTCCACTTTCTCTTGGAAACAAGAAATTTTTGCAGAAAAATGTAACCTATGTATATTAAAATTAGGATACTAGGAAACCTCCTCACAAAATTTTTGTTAATCTAGTAGTTTTTACAAACAGAAAGACCGACAGGAAATGAGGAAATGAGTTACAATTTTATTATATATATAGATCATAATTTAGTAAAATCTTTACCGTCTGCTGTCGTATATTACTCTTCTAATTAATTCGAATTTCTAATGTTAGACTATTCCTTTGGCTGTTTGGGTTGACTACTAAAGTTAGATGCCAGAACGTCTGACGATGTTGCTGGCTGCTTGTTTTTATATGATTTGATTTTGCTGACTGTTTTGTTAAGTTGTTTGGGGTTTTAAATGTCTCGTAAAATGTTATTTCATGTTGATTTTTTAATGAGACTCGTTTTTGATTTTAGTTATTTTTGTCGTTGTTGTAGCCTGGTGTTTATGCTGCTACCATTGTCATTGTAATATCTTTCGTTATTTTTACATTTGGTTTGCTGTGTTTTTTTTAGAATTTTATAGAATTCTATGGTGGGTTTCGTATTGTTGCTTTGGTAATTTTTATCTTACGTACATACGCACATTTATACGAAACACAAATACAATTTTTAATACAAACAACCACACATATGAATATCTATATGTATGAATACATTAAAAAAAAAAATGAATACACATGTCCTCGTTATCAGCTGCCAAGCCATTGTTGTCAGTTTATGTAGACGATGGTTTAAATGAGACATAGTAGAAATTTTGTATTGTCATTGTATGTTGGTACAAATCGTGTAGAAAAAAACTTAATCATTTAGGCTTAAATAATTTCATTTTGTGTACTTTTTGATTTTAGCATGTCTTCCCTAGCAATTATAACGCGTATGTGGATGCGTACAAACAGTTGTATAGGTAGTGGCTCAGTGGTAGAAAAGTTTTTTATATTACCTTTTAGATGTACTGTTTGTGTTGTTATATTATATTTATATACTGTTTAAACAGAAAGAAACATAATTTATAAGAATGTATATGTCTGGAACAACAATTATTGTCATTAATTTTATTTCTCATACCTCCCTAGAAAAGTATTTGTCGGTTTTAGCAAATTGTCAATTTTTAAATACAACCATGAAAAGGTACAAAGAGGAATTAACAAGATACAAAAAAAACAAATAAAATCTAAGGACTGTTAAAGTAAACTGTCACCTTTTTAGGCGGTAATATTTAGAGAAAAAGAAAAGCCTCATGCAGCAGAGATTAAAATGCTGCTAAGATTACAAAAAATGTTTATTTCGTAAGCATATTGAAAGTCTTAAAAATTCATTCGAAACGAAAACAGAAAAAAAGCTGTTTGCTATTTATTTATAAATTTTAATAAATTTATAAATAAATTTTAATAAATTAATAAATAAATAGCAAACGGGAGCAATACAACAATTCCGTGACTTTTCCGCAAAAAGTATCTTCTTTATGTTCACTACATTGAGTCCAAGGCCTTTCTATTTTTTATTCCTTCCAAACAATAAGATCTCTTAAGCCTCCAAATAGATATTTGTTTAGATTTACTTTTGACTCAAATCTCTTTTCACCCAGCCATTTCTTCAAACTTAGAAACAGGCAATGGTAGCAAGGGCCAAAATCTAGGCAGTATGCTGGAATTGAAATATATAGCCCAATTATTGGAGTTTTGCTTCATTTCTGTGCACCCCTGAAGTATTTTAATTTTGGCCCCTATAGCGCGAATAATGTTTTTTTATATCCTAAAAAATACGATGTACTTGCTTGGTTAAAATGCTAACTCACGAAATTTCTTTCTCTGATCGTTAAATATCATTCCATGGTTTTTTTCGACTGTAAAATTTAGGGCACACTCTTCGAAAACCGATCGGTACCATAACCAAAACCTGACTTGAATAAAAGCCTCAAAAATAATTGAAAAAAATGAAACTATGTCACGATAGAAAAAGAAGAATATGTTGGAATACTTTTGTAAACACAAAGAAAAAACATGCTTGAGGTAATTATTTTGTAAAATCATAAACACCTAGTTCTGTTTTTAGAGGGTAGATTGGTTCCAGAAAAATCCGGTTAAAAAAATAATGTGTAAAAAAGGACATTGATCATATACAAAAATACGTGATTGGTTCCTTATCTCTAAAACCTATTAAAATTAGTGAAAAACAAGAATTTTTTAAGAACAAGAAATCATGTTTATTTTTACACATACATATACAAATGTATGCATGTATATATAATGTGTATTTGCACCGTTTATTTGCATCTTTAGTGTTTGATGAAGACTTAACAGATAGTTTCGTTTCAGTAATCAACGATTGCCTAATTGAATTTTAATTTTTTTATAGTTCTTACTGTAGCTTTGCTTAAACCGAACATTTTGCTAAGAAATGTTGAGCCTTCTTCATTCCGAAGGCGATCTAAAATTTCAATTTTGTTTTCTAAACAAATCGCTTTACGTTGTAGTTTTTTATTTTTAGTTTTTGACGTCTTCTTTTAGAGATGCATTGAGAGTTCACAAAATATTAACACATTTCAATTGATCTAACAAGTAAAAATCCTTGTATTCACAAAAAGGGAATTCCTCTAAATTTTCGATATGAAAATATTTCGCAAAACTTAAATTTTACAAATAAAATCTAAGCTCAAAAGATTTTGAATCGTGCTAAATGGAATAAAATCGTGTAAAAAAAATATTTTTTTTATTTTTAAACCGTGTAAAAACAGAATTGGGTGTAGTTACAAACTATGAAATGTCATATGGGATATGCCAGTTTTTTACATTTTTGATAATAAAATACAAAACTATTTATTATTTTTTATTAATATATAATATTAATATACATAACTTAGCAAACAATAATTAGTTGGTGATAACCATGAATTAGCATTTTTCTTCTTCCAAACCGTGTTTCAGAAGTATAATAGCCGGAAGACTTTGGCCATTGATTACACGGCATTTGGACTTGGCCCATGCCATCATAATTCACCAGTAAATAATTGGAAATCCTTAGAACGGCTCAAGATTTCTTTCATTATTTTGTCCATGTTGTTCTTGAAGACATCAATTTGATTGGGAGATCCTTTTCCTATTCAGCCACCACCTTTTTTTATGTACCATGTCTTGCATGTACAAGCTAAAGTCTTTCTTATGTCCGTTTCAGTCTATACCCTCGTTAGCTTCTTAGCTAAGGGATTGATCTCTTTAATTTTAATGCCACCTCGTAAATTACATCATCGACCAATTTCGTTTTGTTAGTGTCTGCGAACATTGCATCATAAGTAATGATATCCTTGTTGATTTTCATCGAGGTTTTATTACTTTTTGTGATATAAAATTAAAAATAAATTTCAGACTCACACCGAGAGGACACAGATTGTGGGAATCCAGCGAAGATGTTTGCCACGCGCACAGTTCAAGTAAGTAGAAGCCAGTAAACACCTACGACATCGACAAATAAATAATATTTGTTTTTAACAATTTATAGATTACGTACAAAAAAACTTAAGTTGTGAAGCAAAAATTAAATAGTTAAAACCAACAATATTGAATTTTTTGTACGTAGTAACAATTTAATGATATAATTTTGAACCAAAACCACTGTTACCGAGAACATAGTGTGGTTCCTGGCTTTTCTTTATGGGTTGAAGCTTAATGCTCGCATGTGAAAAGAAAATAATAATAAAACAACCACAAAAAATTAACATTATTTTTTATATTTTTTATATTTTTGATATTTATGATATTTTTTTTAATCATTTTAATCATTTAGTCTTATAAAAAGGCCAGGTTATATTTTTTTAATTTTTTGTTTTATTCATTTTGGAACAAAGTTTAAATTCGATTCAACTAACTCCTTATACGTTTAAGCATTTATTTAAACTTATAAAAGTTAGTGATTTTCACAAAAAGGTCTTCTAATGCTATTAGTTCTAATATCACTACACAAATGTACAAAACTTAGGCATTCAAATTCAAAACTTTGTTGAAAATACATATAACAAAATTTCCAATACATTAAGTCACCAACATTATTAAGTTTCTATCCTTTGCTCGAATACTTGATTAAAAGAGATTTTTATTACTTAATCGTATTGGAGATAATTATGTTCTTTCTGTCTCTTTAACATTTGTTTCAGGATAATTAAATTTTTAAGTGTGTGTAGTTTTGTATGTGTGTTTTAAACACACACATGAATCCGTGCATGTAGATAAGTAGACATAGTAATTTTTTCTAATTCTTTATCATTTGTATATCTTGGAGATTTTGTTTGGGCAACAACATTGAACACAAAATTGTTAACAAACTTAAGGGTCGTTTAGGACGAGATATATGAACAAATGGAGATGGGTGTTTGGGTTGTTGTTAAGGAAAGGATTATTTAAAGAGTACAATTTGGTTAATTAGAAAAATATAGTAAAGACAATCTTAAGTTATAATACGATTAAAATTTAATGGATATTGTGTATAAATTAGAAGCTTAGGTAACATCACTTAAGATGTAGTACACAAGATCGAATCCAATTGTATACATTTAAATAATAAAAACACTAAGAATTAAAGGTTTTATCATATCTCTGTATTATAAGAACTGAAAAACTTTAACATCTACCATTCAACTAAACATTTAATATCATGGTATTAAATTGATTGGATTTGTTCCGCCAGTAAATAAAATACTGTTGTCATACCTTTCGGTGAAGACCGTCGTCACTGGCTGTTGTTTTGGTACGTTTGGCGAGCGCTTTCGATGTAAAGACATCATTTTCAAGCCGTTTAAAATGGCAGTACCAAAACAACAGCCAGTGACGACGGTCTTCACCGAAAGGTATGACAACAGTATTAAATATCATCTTTATATGAAAATCTTCTGAAATTTTAATGTACAGCTAAAAACATTACGTTATGATACGTGGAAGGGCAGTTCCTATTCGAAGTCGATTTTATATAAAAAATAAGAAGAATATATAAACAGTTTCGTTTTCTTCATAAACTATTTTATTTTGTGTTTGCCTCTTTATTTTGATTTTTTTTTTTTTATTAATTTAATATTGTCCGAATGTATTATCTGTTATTTATACTTTCTCTCTCGTCTACCCACTGCTTGAATGGTTCTTAGTTTAGGTTCTTAGGATAGAATTAATGCTGAATTATGCTTTATACACTTAGACAAAAGCTGTCTACACAACTACACTACTATAAATGCATTTATCATGTAGCCACGAAGCGGCTGTGAATATTTTCGGAATCTTATTTAAGTTGAAATCCAAGACATTATATTAAACCATATTGCTTCAAGCAAGAAATATTAAGTATAAATTTCTGTTAATATCCGCAGTTCTGTTGTTATGCTTTTAAGATTATTTCTGTTAATTTAGCTTATATGTGGTTGGTTGGATAGACCAAAGTACATATTTTCCGAGAGTGGAGATATTTTTTTTTTAAATATGACTTCCCATTGAAAAAAAAAACAATAGCGTGCATGTTCCATAACCTGAGTCCCATTTTCTTAAAGCATTTGTTGAAATGAAATATGGTAATATAGACACGCTATGATTTTCCAGTTCTAGCCAAGAGGTGGCTTGATAAGGAAGTTCTCACATCTACTTCGAACAAACTCGCCAACATAACCCAAGAAGCAGCCAGTGATGACGGTGTTCTCGGAAAGATATAAAAACAGTACACCTAATTCTGCTTTTACATGGTAGATAGTTCCAGAAAAAAACTGTATAAAAAAATGTAAAAAACATTTAAAAAAGACATTGATCGTATGCATAAATAGGTGATTGATTTCTTATATCTAAAACCTATTATTATACATAAGTGAAAAACAAGGATTTTTTAAGAACAAGAACTCATGTTTATTTTATTAAATCACATACATATATGTACATATATATGTGTATTTACAACCTCTTATTTGCATCTCTAGTGTATGATAAAAACTTAAGAGATAGCTTCTTTCCAGGAATTTACCGATTGCCTAATTGAATTTTATTTATTTTTATAGTTTTGCTTCGTTTAAACCGAACGTTTTGCCCAGAAATGATGAGCCTTATCCATTTCGAAGGCGATATAAAATTTGAATTTTAATGTTCTAAAGAAATGATTTTAGTTTTATTTCCAAAATCAAATTTTATACGTTTTGTTATAGCGGACTTAGCAATACAGGTTCTTTGTAAATTTCAAAGGTCTGTGTACAACTGTTAAAAAAGTATGGCCAGATACATAAAATTAAATGAACTATTGGAACACCCTTTAATTTTGTACATTTATACTTTTTATTATAACGGTCATAGTAATTGATATTCTGGCAAATTTTCAAGGTTTTGCTATAACGTTTCATAAGATAGGCCCATATAGGTCAAATTATGTCACCATGGGAACACCCTTTTAATTTTAAATTTATTTTTTTATTACTTACTGTTGTTGGAGCTATAGTGACGCCCATTTTTTTTTTTTTTAATTTAAATTGGTGTCCTTTACGTTTCTTAATACACGTAACAAACTTGTATGTTGAATGGGGACATCCTTTTATTTTTAAAATAATGAACTGTAAGGATAACCTTTCAAATAAAGAAGAAAAAATTTTAAAATCGGTTTAGAAATGGTTGAATTCTGCGGGCATATACATAAAAAAGCCACAGACGAATTTATAAACTCCTTCTTTTTTGAAGTCGGTTAAAGAATAAGCAATATATACTCGTATATATAATTTCCTACGCTGAACCAAATTCCGTATAATAACGAAAAAAAATTAGTAAAACCTTAACGACAAAAGTAGTGAAATCAACTTAATTTTTATCCAAATCTATATACGATTCATTCATATAAACTAATTTTAGACAAATCAATAAAATTTCTTTTGTTAAAAGCATATTTTAATAAAACTTAAAAAAATTTAATAAAATTCTGTTAAATTAACAAAAATTTTGTTAAAACAGTAGTAAAACATTTTAAGAAAAGTAAACCATAAAATTAAATAAATTTGCATCCCTAAAAGAACTTAATGTGACTAATTTATCCGTTGTGACAAAATTTTCGTTTATTTTATTAAGTTTTTTATATTATTTTTAAAGAAAATTCAATACATAAAAGTTAAAAAAGAGCTGGGAAATATAAGAAATATCGTTAAATTTAACTTCAGAAAAATTCTTTGAGTTGATATACATATACATATATATGTATGTACAACAGAAAATTTTTTGAATTTATATTTTTTATTTGAAATATTTAAAATCAAATGCCCACAACAGATACTGAAAGCTGCTTTATTCGTTTATTGTTCTTAAAAGACGACAAAAGCTAAAAAGGCATTAATGTTATGCAATTTTGTTATCAAATTATGTTGCAGATATTTAGTTAATGCTGATAAAGATTTTACAAAGATAAAAATTTAATTAAAAAAATAATTAATAATTTTAGTTAATTTAACTACATTTTTATCACCTTTAAACAACGAAAAGAACTTTCTTCAATATAGGGAATTTAATAAAAAAAAAAAATTTTTACGAAAATCCCGTTTAGATTTGACTAACAAGTTTGTGAGCTGTATAGTAACCTTCTTTTCTTTAAGTTTACACCCCATTTTACAGTATTTAGTTAAATTTTTGGTTCAGTGAATTATTGTTCCCATTCTCTATAAATTTGTTACAATACAGTATTTTTTATATTGCATTTCACTTACCTAATTTATTATCTGGAAATATTTCACTACAAATAACAAATACAAATATACAAGTATACAAGTTTTTAATTAAATAGACCAATTAAGTGTAATTAATAAAACAACATATAAATAAATTTTAATACATTTTGAATAAGTCGCCATAGTAAAAAAATATATATATTTGATTATAAATTGGCAACCATGAAGCAGACCACAGACGAAAAATACTAATTTATTAAATTAGAATGCAATTAAATTTTTCGTTATACAAATACACTCGCGTACATCCACACACGCATATTAATGCAATCAGCTTACAGTGTTTCATTTGTTTAATTTAGAGAGAAAAATTGTCTCTAGCAGATTAATTTATTTTTGTAATGAACAGACCAATATTAGGCTCTCAGTTTTTTGACACTGCTTTCAAAATAAGGTTATAGCTTTTACAAGACTTGACATGCTCATTGACAATTGATTAATTAAAATTGGTTGTATCAGACGTATCTATACATATAATAAAATAGTAACTCACTTCCGTCTGTCTGTCAGTCTGCTTTTCATTGACGTTCTCATCACGTAAAAACTACTGGGTGGATTTTAACAAAATTTTGTAAGGAGGTACCTAAGTATCTTGGTCCCAGTATAGGATATTTTTTCCACAGAAATATCTTAGAAAGTGAAGAAAAAGCAGTGAAAGTACACAAATGAACTAATGTAAGAAAATACATAAACTGATACGTAGCATATCTTAAGGCGGAACTAAAAACGCCGGTATTACCACGTAGCACTAAATCGCCGGCGAAGTAAAATTATTATAAATTGGCTTCAAACTAATTCGCCTAAAAAACACCAGAAGCGCTTGCGAAGCATGCTAAAGGAAGTAACACAGTTAATTGCCTGAGTGTTACTTCTCTTAAAAAAACTAAAATCGTAACAGTCTTTGGTGTGGATCACTGTTAAAGCAAAGTCGAACAAAATATTAAAGGACGTTGACGAAATTGCGGGCACAGCCAGTCTTATATAGTTTTATCATGAGCTTCTCGATTTCCGATTTCAATATCTTCAAGTAACATAAGGAATCGTCTCATATTTCATATGAGTTATTTTCTTTAATGTCTCATATGTTCGCCTATTGAAAGATTCTTGTAAATAAATCAAACTTTTTATAGAAATTAGTCAAGTGTCAAGCTTTTACAAAGTTTTACCACAGTTTATTAAATTGTTTTGATGCTAAATTTTAACGAGCCATAAAGATCTAAAAACGCCTCGACGAAATTAAGTTGTAATATTTTTTAATTCAATATTTTATTTTTGGTTAAAAAAAAAAACTTAGAAAACCATACCCACTTTACATTTAAAGCATATATTTTATATAATTTTTTGGACGATCAATAATATTTAAAGCCGGAAATTGGGAAGATGATACCACTTGGACTTAAGAGTGTGGTATCATCTTAAAAGGTTTCTTATTAGCAACTACGTTGCTTAGGATTGTTATCTTCTATGGAAGTCTACTAGTCATCCAAACATAATTTTTCTTCGCTTTCTATAAAATTTTTTCTCTACAATATACATGTACATGTGCATTGTGGCCTTCATAATCTTTAAATTCCTGGCATATTTTTTTAAACAAAAAAATTTGGAAAAATAAAAAAATTTTTTTTAATTTCTTCTTTTTGGAGAATATCCTGTGTCATGTTAAAGAACAAAAGGTTTGGTTGTTTTTTTTTAATTTTAAAAAATCTTTAACTGTTCTTTGTTGTACATATAGAATAATCTTAACTTTTGTATAAACAATTTTAGGTGTTTTTTACGTAGTATGGGACCACCTATATATTCAAGAAGTTGATCCGAGAGATTACCAAACAAACGTACTTGGTCTGGTATTATTAGGATAGGGATGCGCAGTTACTATATATTGGTGATACGAAAGCGCACAACTGATCAATAAGGGGTTGTTCCAACGTTTGTTTGGTAATCTCTCGGGTCAACTTCTTGAATAATAGGAGTTTCAAAATTGGTTTACGTTTATTTCTTTACTTCTTTTAGTTCTCAATAGGTCCAATTTATAGGCGATTTTTGAACCTGTTTGATCTAAGTTAAAATATGGTGCCTCGGTGGTCTAGTAAGTAATGTGCTGGTCTATCATTACAGAGTTATGGGTTCGATTACCACCAAAGACTGGATACTTTCACTACAAGTTGGCAGGAAGAACAAGAAGGAGTTTGGTTATAATCGGGGTACAAATAATTAACTGTGTCAGTACAGGTCACGGACTCTGAAGTATTATCTGGTCAAGTTGGAAAAAGGCTAACAGGCTTTGGACCAGGGGCAGACAGATATTATATGGAGATGCTGTAGGGAACTGGCCTGAAGCAAATGTTAGTAATTACCATAGACTCTGTGATGAAGAAGATTGTCGACATAAATTAGTTGCCAGTCTGAAATCACTACTGTGGTCTGCTTCGGTGTCTTCCCTACAAAAAAAAGTTGAAAATCATGCTAAATAACATTGTTTGAAAATCGGATTGAATTAAGTTTAAAAACTTAAACTGGCCTTAATATCAACAATGCTCTCTATCATGGGCTACCGAAAACATTTTTTGACCGCAAGATATTTGATATGCTTAGATTGGAGAAAACTAGCAAAAATGTTATGGATGCAAAGGATGTATTTTAGGCTTTTTTTTCAGAACCTGATATAATGATGAAAAATATAACGATCACAGTTCATCTCTGACTCTTACACCTTGCACTGATATTGTAGCGTCTTGTATTTAAAAGAACCAATATTTTAGATGTTAGTGGTGAAGAGTACCTAGCCATGTTGGCTCTAACTTGACGGTGATCTTACCACTGGATGAAAATGAGGTATGGACTAGCAACCCCATTATGTATTAAAATAGGAATTAAGTAGGTGTAGTGAATGGTTCTTTGAAACACTTTCTGTAAGACTGACTTAGATGCAACCCTTAATTAACGCTCTTTTAGCTATAGGTTGCACTCTTTTCTTAAAACTCTTCTTTGTTTTCCTTTTATCTTTTTGCTTCCTTTTCAATGCTACCATAGACTGATTAGTAGTGCGCAAATTAATGATTTTTATTTGTCTTGTTCTTAAATAGAACAAGGAAATAGTAAAAGCATTGAATTTGTTAGACTCCTGTATCCATCGTTAGCACTCTTCTCATCTATCTATTAAGTTAGTAGCAGCTATATATTTCGTTTAAGAATACGAAAACTTTCATGTTATTTCATTTAAAATTAATCAAGTAGATTAAAAAATATCGCTTTGCTTAAATGAATCAATCTAATATTCTACTTGTTTAAATTTTAAGATCAATTACCGAAAAATGAGAATTGTAAAATTACCAGTAAAAACTTAAATCATTTTCATTTATATTACTTAAGTGTAACACAGTGCAACTGCAATTTAGTCGCATACAAATTAATTGCATTCAATTTACACATACGATTTCCATAAAAAATAAAATTACATGCATTTATTTTGTTTAATGGAATTTAAATTTATGAGGAGGTTTATTTTTTGTATAATAACAAATATATTTATCGTATATATTACTCGTTGTGCATATGTTGTTTGCTTGAATACCATAAAATATTACGGCATAGTTAACAAATGTATTTTTGAAAAACCTTAAAACAGAAGTTTTAAATAATGGTATCACTAGCATACATTTGTTACAGGATCAATAGAAAATACTACTACAATACTATATTTGTTTAAATTACAAGTTTAAAAATATAGGGTTACCTTAAAAAATAAATAAATAAAAATTTGTTTGGCAAAAACTACAAACTGATTTAATTCAACTACCGCTTCAAAAATGGGAGACATGCGAAAATGAAAAATCGACCAAAAGAAAATATTGAAAAGCAGCTCAAGAAATCCTCATATAGAACTGGGAAAAATTTTATATGAAAGGAGAGATTTTTCGTAATTTTTCGACAATTTTATAATTGATTATAAAAAGTATATTGCCTCGTCAAAGAAGATAGTTAATGGGCAGCATATTTAAAGTTGTACCAGTGGGAGTCTTCAAACTGCTTATCATTTTTTACGTACATTATTTCAGCGAAAAGGTTAAGTAAGAAAGAGTGCTTTGTTGCTATGTTGTTATATAAAAGTTACTTACATATATTATGAGTTGACATATTTGATTATTGTGATAAATGACCTTATGAAAAATCGCCCAAAAGCATAAATGACAAACAGCCCAAGAAACCTTCATATAAAATTGGATAATATTTCATATGAAAAGTAATCCAAAAATGTTTAATGATTTTTCGTCGTTTTTGGAGAATAATTCATATTTATGTTTTTCATTATAAAAATTTGCCCAAATGTTTCAATGAAAGATCGCAAATTTTCTCATAAATTTTCCAATAAAAAAAATTGTCATTAATAATATGAAGTTTACCTTAAACCGCAGAAGAGTTAACACTAAAATTAGCATTGATAAATTGATAAATTTACAGAAAATATACTGCAATCATATTTAAAGTTGTACCAGTCGGTGTCTCAAAAAACTTCTGATTAATTACGCAAATTACTTTGGCGAAAAAGTAGAAGGTGTTTTGTTTCTTTTGTACTAGTGAATATTTATAGTTACGTTGTTATAAATTACTTATATGAGTTTAAATATTTAATTATTGTTATAAATGAGTTTATTGTTAATTTTAATGTAAGCAAACTATATGTTCCATTATTATCTTTTAATTTACACATATTTCTTTCATATTTAATTTAATAAATATAAAAATCTCAGAACGCGTACAAAGCAAAAAAGAAGCCAAAAAGGTTAGTAAAAGATTTTCATAACAGATTACATATTAATTAAATGAATATTAACTTAGTAAGGGTTGTAGTGACCGCGGCACACAGATTTCATACAAAAGTTGCTCGCTCCATGAATTAATCCAGTAACAATACCCTTACTAAAACTATTGACATTTTTATATTTTTTATTTAAAAAGAAAACTATAAATAAATTTATTTATGTTTGGGTATTTTTTCAAAATTTCTGGATCAAATTTCCATTATTCTTAGGTTAGGCTAGGTTAGGTTTGGAAGGGTTGTGCCAAACATGGCACATCCACTCGGAGACCTATTGGTCCATTGTGATTTTCTTCAGCTAAACTACAACAAAACTAAGAAAATTATGGGGAAAAAGAGAGCCTTATTATGCTTCCTGCCACCTATCACTCCACCACCCGATTTCCTTGAAAAAGCCGACGACATCCTCGATTTTACACCGCGCGATGTCGAAGAGCCCCTCGATAAATCTATCACCTAGCCATGTAAGTCTGCGGCTTTGTAATACCGGGCAGTGACACACGACAGTTTCTAGATCCTCCTTATCCTCGCACAACCTACAGAAATCTGGTGTGCCGACGACCCAGTTTCTAGCCATTGCCCTAATGGCGCAATGACCTGTAATTAACCCATCACGGCTCTTAAAACCTCCTTACTTCCCAAGACACGTAGATTTTCCTGACTACCCAGTCTGATATCATCCTGTAGTAGCGGACTAATCGGTGGCTTAACCGATTCTACCCTGATTGAATTTACCCCTTCCAAGCGCAGTCTCGCAAGTTCGTCAGCAATCTCATTGCCCTCAAATTTACAATGGCCCGGGACCCAACACAGTCTAATCCTATACTTGTCCGTCAGTGCGTCGATAGCCTTTTTACAATCAGCAACCAGCCTAGATGAGCCCTTGTGTCTTTTCAAGGCTTTAAGCGCCGCCTGGCTGTCGACGTACAAAGTGACCTCTTCCCCTTCTACAACATGTCCAGACACCAGCTCTGTGGCTTTTAAAATCGCCAACACCTCTGCCTGGAACACACTACAATCGTCTGGTAGTCTGTAAGACATGCGTGTTCTGGTTCCCAGGATGTGAACATTATTCTTTATTGGGCTATTTTTAATTTTTCATTTTTGTTTTTTGGGCGATTTTTTATAGTCATTTTGAATGCAGCCATTTTCATATTTGGTGGTAAAAAAGGAGTGCAAATACTACTGCAAATACTAAGCTTAGATTGCAAGCTAAAATAAGTTCTTACAAAGGATTACAGTCACACCCTGGTATATATATAAAAAAAACTCGAAGTATCCAAATCCAGTGGCCCATAATTTCCTTAATGATTATGATTACGTTCGCCAAAAAAGGAAGGACGTTGCTCCTCTTTACTGAACACCAGAGAGCTGGTTCACAAATTATAAAAACAACGGGTTGGATAGATTTATATAAAAATACTTATTGTTATTTAATAAACATTAAAGATGATATGACAAATGATATGACAAAAAAAAAACTAAATGTTGGTTCTAGTTAACAGTCAAAATTTTTGGATAGGAACTTGCTTTTACTTTCATATACAGGGATTATTTTCTTCATCCCTCACTTTTAAATTTCAATCAATTTGTAGATAAAGGTAGTCAAGCTGAGGCCAGTTCATATGTCATAAAAGTTTTTATTATGAGTTTATTGGTTCCATTATTTCGATATCCATTGGATATCATTATCAAGGTCTAAAAAATACAAGAAATATATTTTACAATTACAAATGCATACATATGTAATTGTAAACACTGTGTAACAAAAAATAATACAAAAAACAAAATTGAGCAAAGACTTACTTACAATGATTAACAATTGTAGATGAAAAAAGAACGTCCAACCGTTTTTACATTAAACATTGTACAAATTAGACTATTTAATTCTCTTGTTTATAATAAGCCTATAGCTTATAGTAGAATTTTCAATATCAGTGTTAAAATTAATTCTTTTATCTATAAATATAATAAAATAGTAACTCATTTCCGTTTGTCTGTCTGCTTTTCCTTTACGTTCGCATTACGTAAAAACTACTAGATGGATTTTAATATAATTTTGTAATGAGGTACCAAGAATCCTGATCCCGCTATAGAATTTTTTTTCCGCAAAAATATCTGATTTCCAAGAGAAATTGGAGAAAAAAAATGAAAGTACGCTTTCCGTTATAAAAGTACTGCTTAGTACGGCACCATTAATTTTTGAAAGTTATAAAATAGAAATTTTTTTAACTGCTTAGTATGGCATGGAACGTTTACTTTTTGATATTTTAAACACAGATGGCGCTGACAAAATATGTATTACTCACTACCAAATAGCCAATTGAATAAAATTTGTATTTGATTTTTAGTCTTACTTTGTGGAATTACATTGCTGCAAGAACTTAATAGAAACGAGCTGTTGTTTTTCTATAATCGGAACTTGCCCAGTTTGCTAAGTTTGCCTTAGTTGTTGTTACAGTATTTTCTTAAGTAGCACATATCCATATGTATACAGGTTGCGAGTGAGCTGTACGTGAACGGGTATTTTTAGATAAGTTAGAAAGTGTCAAAAATAGTTATTTATACAAAGCTGAATAAAGTGACTGTAAATTAAAATAATTACTTGCGTGCTTAACTTTGAAGGATCTCATTGTTGAATAAATAAATCGCAAAAATATTTTTAAGTCGCGTACGTGTTGTATAATTTGGTTATTTTGCGAAATATATACTCAGCTAATTATTCTATGTGATTTCATTCTTTTAGTTATTTAGAGTTAATTTTTAAAATTTGGTAAGAATACTACGACTACGAGTGTGGCTATAAAATTCTGTTATTGTTAGTCTCTTCTTAGTTTAGTTGCATTTTTCTTTTATAGGTGCTCCTCTATAGAAGTGAGAGTCTTACACTACAATTGGTGTGGAATACTTTCAAAGCAAAATCGAGCAAAACATTGTCAGGACGCCCGCGACATGGCGGGCACAGCTAATTTATTATATGCAGAATTTGCAGTATGTAGCATTTATTATATTTATCTTCTCTATGTAATATTTCAACATTCTCTAAGGCAAGGATCATCAGGAAAAAATTTTAAAATTAATGGTAATAAAAATATTTCGCTACGGTGATGAAATAAAAAATAAAGTAACCGTTAATTTTTAAATTTTTTCCTGATGATGCTATACAATGAAGTAGCGAAATATCGAAATTAAAAATAAAAAAATTAACGACCTAAAGCTTAAAAATATTACAAATTTATTTCAGCTTTCACAAGTTTTAAGTTTAAAACGGACTATGGACGGAAAACTTGAGTTTTCAAGGTACATTACCAAAATTTATGTGACTTTTGTTTATGTCTTGGAAAACTCAGTCTAAATATCTAATAATGCACTGAACAAAATTTCCTAGGTAATATTAACAAAAAAAAAAAAAAAAAAGCAAAACCTTGACGACAAAAATCAACTAAATTTTTATTTATTTCTATACAGGATTTATTCGTATCAAAAAATTCTTATTAAGAACATTTTTCGAAAAACCAGTTAATTTAAAATAAAAAATAAAACTTATACAAATTTAAATTAAAAATACTGTTTTTTTATTAGTAGTAACAAGAAGAAAAACCACCCAAAAAATTAGTTAAATTTACATCCCTAGAAAAAGTTAATGTGAACAAATTATCCGTTGATTTGAGTTAATATAAATTAATAATTAGTTTTTCATGTTTTTTATTATCAGCCATGTCACAGAGCTAAATTCCGTTCGGAAGTGGAATTGATTCCGTACTTTGCTTGTCTAGAAAACGTAAAACGAAAAAAAAATCGGAATGAAACTCCTTGCAATTTGCTATGTGGAATTGATATTTTTAGCGTTTTTAGCCGTTTAAACTATTCAGGACATCATTTTATTAAAATTCTGCTACGTATTTTATCAATTTACTGCTGTTATTAAAGATATTTCGGGCATATTTGTTGTGTTTTTTCTGACTTAACAACACAATTATTTTTTGACTTTCAAAAAATTAATTTATTCAAGCATTGCAGACATTTCGTTCGGAATTGAAATGATTTCGTAGTCATCATTTGGATCGGAATGGGTTTAGCTTCTATAGATTCCGTTCGGTTTTAGTAAATGGAAAAAAACAAAACCACTTTTTATGTATTACATATTGAAACATTAGAACGAATGTGACAGAACAAAAAATAGATGCTTTGAAAGAAAAAAAATTTAATAAATACATCTTTCACAAGTTTGTAGTCTGAACACTCCCCTACACTCCTATACTCCAAGGTCCAATTTTTCTGACCCAAGGTCCAATATTTTCTGCACAAATTAAATAATAGACAGGTTTTCTAAAATCAATTATTTTCTGGACAGATTTGCAACGTTGCTTTTTTAACTATTTCGGCCATCTTAATAGAAATCAAAGCCAAAAACTGTTTATCAAATCGTCTTCTTGGGTGTTGGCTCCCTAGTTATATTTTTTACCCGATATGCCCATAGAACTGTCCGGAAATTTTAACAAGATACAAAGAAAGTACATTTTGGACCATCCTGTTTGCTATGATAATGTTGAAATAGACCAGTAATATTTTGCCTCCCGAAGTACTCTGGTATTTGCTTTATAGAGTAATATAACTTTGAAATCAGTAACCATAACCCTTTCTTAAAATATGTACCGTGCGGGGTGAAAGTTTGCCAAGTCTTACCTACAAAACAGGAAAAACCATGTATAAAAATTCGAATCCTATAAAAATTTATGGATTTTTGACCACTGTACTTCGTAGAGTTTTAAGGTATGGTGCAGTATAATATCCATTACTAATAAAAATATGTTTTGTATAGTTTAAATGGATATAAATTGCTTAAAATATCAATTCCACATAGCAAATTGAAAGTGGTTTTATTCCGAAAAAATTTTTCACTTTACGTTTTCTATAGAAGCAAAATACGGAATCAATTCCAGTTGCGAACGAAATATAGCTCTGGAACGTGGGTGATTGTTTTCTACATTCGTTCTTATGTTGGCACATTAAAAGTGGTTTTGTATTTTTTTCGTTTTTATGAAACCGAACGGAATCTATATTATTCCGATCGGCATGGTAGCTACGGAATCATTTCAATTCCGAACGGAATTTGTGACATGTCTGTATATTAAAGACATCCAGAAATGAAGAAAATTTTTAAAATTTAATAATATTAATCTATACATTTAATAACAGATATCTATGTATATGTGCATACAATAACTTTTTTCCCGTCTGTCTTTCTGACTGTCTATTAGATGGATTTTAATAATAATAATTTAAAAGTATCTAATTTCCACGAAAGTGTGGAGAAAAAGGATTGAAAGTACGCAATTTTACCGATATGCATACCCCAAGGCCGGTTATTTTTATTTACAGAGATGTAGAATAATTTTTAAAATTTTTACACGCATACTTTAAGGCACCTTTTAATTTTGAAAGCGTTACATTTTAAACACCTTTTACAGAGCTTTACAATAATTTTTAGAATTTTATATAAATTTTAGAATTTTATCCAGGGATGGGCACCTTTATATAAAGAAAATACGTATACCTGAAGTACTATAAAATTAAGAGTTTATAATTTGGTGTGGATTTCTTTTAAAGCCAAATCAAACAAAATATTGTCAGTACGCATATAACGTATGTGGTATGTATGCTAGTAATATATAAAATTGTCAAATTAAACTTCATTTAAATTATTTGGCATGAAAAATTTAAATTTTCTTTAATTTATATTCTTTACTTGAAAGCGTTTGTGAATTGTTTGCGGTCAATTTTGGCGTGGTGCTGAAAATGAAAACTAAACGAATAACTTTTTTGATCAAATCTTAAAATATTAGAGATTAGGAACAGAATTGTTTTTTGAACAATTTGAGAAAAAAGCATTTAATCAATAACAAATGCTAGCAACTAGAATTGAAAACCGTTTTTTTTTACTCCTCTTATAAGAGGAATAAAGCTAATAAGCAATTTTGTTGTCAGGTTATGTTTAAGATTTTTATCGAATAATGATACGGATCTTATGAAAATAAAGATTGTATAAAAATTAAATAATCATTTTTAAGCAGCATGGCCACACATCAAACTTCTGCTTCAAACTCGCTCTTTTGTGATTGTGTTAGTAAAAAAATACTCACACGTATAGGTAAGAGTGAGTTTGAAGAAAATCTAAATACTTTTGATTTTCACTACCGTCGCATAGAAATTTCAAGCCAGTTTGATGTGTGTGCGCGTAATTACTTCAAATTTCATTTTTACATAATTTTCAAAGCGACAACATCTACTACTTTTTTCGACGCGGTAAAATCAAAATGGAGGAGACAAATTTTATTTTAGAGTTAATTGAAGTTTATATCGATTTTCCTGCTTTATCGCAAGTAAAAAGTGAAGAATACAGTAATAGAACTGAAAAATAATTTATTTTGCTCTTTTTTAACCAAAAAAAAAACTTTCAAAAGATTTTGCGTTTAAAAATTGAACGTGTTTTGTAAATCAACTTTAAAATGAATGAGTTTGATGTGTGGCTGTGCTAAGCAAAATCAAATATTACCAATAGATACACAAATTTGCAGCAGCTGTTTGATGTGTGGCCATGGCGCTTTACATTTCTATCATATTTATACAAAAAAAAAAAAAAATAGTTTTATTGATGATATTTCTGCAAAAAAAAAAAAAAAATATTTTTTACGAAAATCGCCTGTAGATTTGACTACATAATTTGTTAGGTGTATAATAATATATTCTTCTTAAATTTTACACCCATTTTTTGCATTATTTAGGTAAATTTTTGGTCCAGTACTGGGAAACTATGTTTATTGCCAAGTTGCTTTTTTTAATCTATAAAATTGTTTACACTAAATATAATACATGCATAACAAGGGCAGTATTTTTTATTAATCAAACTACACTTCTTGAAGTTTATTATTGAGAAATTTATATCCAGTTCTTTTAAGACTTTAATTTCTTTTAATAATTAATATAAGAAATATAATTTATTGAGTAACAATTTATTTCACAATATCATGGTTCTATAATTATTTTAATTTCTAGCTAAAAACGTACAAATATTTTTAAATCCCTGTTGTCCTGCTCTAAATAAATTTATTTAATATTTAATACAATAAAACATTTTTAGACTTACCGCAAAACATCGAAGTCATCGACCGTAGAACGAAAGGATAAAATAGTGGTAATTGATTAGCAGCATTTTATTACGAAAAACTAATGCTTGTTATAAATTTATTAGCAAAAAATATAATAAACATGTACAAACTGCAATTTGGTAAGGAAAATGTTTCGAAATTTTTATAGACTCTGGAAAACACATAAAATGTTTTTGCTTGTAAATTTAAAACACTAACATGAAATTTAATCAAATGTTGTGGCTACAGCAGCCTCAAAGTAGCATCCGCAAAATATTGCATTTAAATACATTTATTTAGTTTATAGTGGTGGGTTTGTTAACCAGCATTGTACACTTGTTTTAAAATGCAAAACAAAAACAAAAAAATTTATTTCATTCAAATTAATTGGCAAAATTTGCTAATAAAGTGCAGCTTAATTTATAAAACTAATTATTGAAGTTAAAATGTTGTTGTTGTTGAGTTTTTTAATTAAAATATAAAATTAAAATTTTTGTAAAGTTAAAAAATCGTAGAAATAATGTTTTTATTTAAGGTGATGCAGAAGTATTTAAATGAATATTCTCAAAAGTTTGGCTTGTTTATTAAAGTTTTAAAAAATGTTTTTCAAATTTTTTTCGAGTTGAATATATTTCATGTCGATTTTTATTTTTTTATATTTCACTAGTCTTGGTTTAAAGATTTAAATTTATGGCAGCACTTTTATACATTTATTTCTATAAATTACATCTTTGTTCGAATTTCCTTTGTATTGTACGCGTCAACAAATACATCTGTATCATACCAATCGCACTTTGTAACTGGTCAAGTAAACATTTTAAACTTTCTTTTCCACAATTATTTTGGGAAAAATTGTATGCAGCCATTGTTTTTTATTTATTTTTGTGCTGTTTTAAAATGTGCAGCTTTATGTTATAAGGTCCCGTTTTTTAAAGCCAAACACACCAGCCTTAAGAGGATTTTTGTACCAGATTCCTTTATTTTCTAATGCTTTCTTTGTTAGTATTTTTATTTAGCTGGAGTCACCACCCGACCACCTACAACACGCAATGACGACTGAAAGAATCTAAAGATAGTGACGACTTAACGTATGGCTCATTACCAAAAGTGTAATACGAGTAAGAAAAAAACACATACACATAAACAGACCCAAACACAAATACACACACACACATATACACTCTTGCCTCAGAATATAGAACAAACCGAATCGTCATCAAATACGATGTGAAAATTTGTGTTGAACTAAAAATTAAAAAACGACAATGACGACGACGTTGGTGCTGATGATAACGACCTTTAACGAAGTGTTTGTTTAAAATAATTGAGAGAATTTCTTAGGAAGTTTTTTTGTATACATACATACATGTATATTTTTGTTATATTTTTGCAAAAAGGCGCAAGAGTGTGAGATTATATTTTGCTAACGAAACACCCGAAGAGTGTGTCAGTAAGTCGTTTTGCAATACATACAAGCTCACAGCCACAAGCAGTTGCACACTTACAAATACACAATACATATAATAAAACATAGCAGCTAACTAGTTCAATTGAGAGCTATGAAACACATATTAAAAACACTTTAAGCACTACCGGAAATGAAACACTACACAGCATCCTTACAAAGCTCTCTTTGTATAATATACACCACCTACCAGTTTATATTGTTCTCTTCTTACTCCATAACGTCCCATTTTTATGCTCAATAATCCCGGTTATTTATTTTTCCCAGTTTCTCATTTCTAAATGTTTATTTTGTGCCAGCGCCCGTAAGTCTGCTATGGTCTCCTATTCCGGGTTCAATAAAAAACTATTATTTTTATTAATTTCCTTGCCACTATGTTTCACTGTAGCAAGTCGTTATGTTTGTAAAAAGCAAATCGTTATTCAAAAACCTCAAATAAAATCTACAACAATATTCTCTGTTATTTTGTGAGCTACAACTCGCCTTACTAAACACATACCAATGAGAAGAAAAAACTATTCTAGTTTCAAATACTCTGAACTATTTAACTGGCTTAAAGTCTATGGCGTACTAAACCCAATATATGATGGTAAATTCCTTTGAACTCGCTGTTACATGAAGACTACAATATATGAAGCATTTAATGTAATACGAAATGGAATTGAAATATTTATTTCCGTTAGGAAAAAGAGGCAAAAAACATCACTTTTTTTTCGTTTAAATAAACGCAACAAAAAATATTGTATTTTAGGGATGTGTCTCTGCTCCGATGTGTGTCTTTGTATGAAATATTTTGCTTCAAATTTTTTTTTGTATTTAAATTATTAAAGTCATTGCCGTTTTTTATGTTTAGTACCGCCAAAAAATATTATATCTTTCATTACAATTTGATGGTTGTTGTTTAAACTTGTTATACATGATTTATTTAAGCTACAAATGTGTGATGTAAAAACAAATTTTTTTCACGTTTAATTTAAAGTGTTTTGAAGTTCTCTTAAATATTTAATTGTCATGTAAAATCTTATATATTTGTTGCATCATATATCTTAATTCAACGAAAAAATTCCAGATTTTCGAAGGCATATTCGATGAAGTATACAGATTTTAAAAATAATAACATTTAAGTCCTAACTTAAAATATTTTTTGAAAACAGGGTATATAGTATTTTACACATAGTAGATATATGCATATCTGGATCGCTACGTCCTTCTTCAGCCTTCTTCGTACACATAAAATAAAAATATGGTAGATACAACCATAATCTAAGAGCAACATGATATAGTTAAATTATATGGTTGTAGCCAAACTATATTATTATTAAACATTATAAAATTATGGTTAAATAGAACGATTATAGTATGATGAAATGTCATATGGAAATTTTTTATATAATAACATTTTTTTATTTAATATTTTTATCAATGATTTCAGTTGTGCTAATTTATGTATCAATAAAATCGTCATGCAGATTTCATTAATACATAAATTGGCAAAACATAATACTCCCATTATATTGTAAATAATAATTAAATATGAAAGGGATAGTAGTAGATAAGACAGATGGTTAGTGCGATAGTAAAGCTTCGCAAGCGCTTCTGGTGTTCTTTAGGCGAATTAGTTTAAAGCTACCATAGCAAATTAATAATTATTTTACTTCGCCAGCGATTTAGTGCTATGTGGTAATAACGGCGTTTTTAGTTCCGCCTTAAGATATGCTAAGTATCAGTTTATGTATTTTTTTTTACTTTATAAAAAGTAAAGTATTCATATTCGGTTAGTTCAACTGCGTACTTTCACAGCTTCTTCTCCACTTTCTAAGATATTTTTGCAGATATATTTGCAGAAAAATTTTGTATATTGGGACCAGAATACTTAGGTATCTTCACACAAAATTTTGTTAAAATCCATCTAGTAGTTTTTACATGATGTGCTCGTAAACAAAAGCATACAGACAGACGGGTATGAGTAACTATTTTATTAAATGTATAGATAAGAGAAAGATTGACGAAAGATATGTCTAATAAAAAAAAAATAAAAATTTAAGTCTTTATTTGTTTTTAATTCATAAAGTTCTTCAATAAAAAAAAATATTATAAAGTTAATACATGAATATCTTTCATGAGTGTCTCGATATACCGATTGGTAGTACGGTAATCAATCAGTCTGGTGTTTGTGTGTTCGATAAGCAAAATAAGCTTCGCAGAGGTAGTGTTGTTTAAAAAAAATAAAAAAAGGTTTTTTTTTTAAATTTTAGTATGTATCAGAGAATAACAAAGGTATCATTTTTAGTACGTTTTAAGTATTTAAAGCCAAACATGTATAAATATGTATCGTTACAGCTCAAACAACAGACCATACACACATACTCATACCAATGTTAACTTAAATAACTACAAGTATAGGCAGATAATAAGTGTACGCATACTTGTTCATTATTTTTCGCAAAACAACCAAGTATAAGTAAAAGTTGGATGAAGTATTGGCTATACCCATACTTGTAAGTATAGAGTGGGAATAAATATAAGTATGTAAATACTTTAAGTATGCTTAGTATACTTAAGTATACTTAGAGTATTTTATAAAAATATGTAACTATATGTATTAATTATTTCACAATTTAAAAATACTAATACTAATTTTGATTTTCCATACTTAACCAATGTTCGGTTATAAACAAATACAAATACTTGTTTTACTTATTAGTATACTTAGAGTATTATAACTACTTTTCCATACTTGTAAGTATAAGGTAGTTATAAGTATGGGTATGACAGATACCCATCACATTATCTACCTACAACCAGTTGTACTCATACATGCATTACGTATACATTTTTGAGTTTGTTGTGTATAAATAATGTTTGTTATAAGTATAGAGTATACCCATACTTATTTCACTGTAAATGAGTATGTGTAGGTATTTTCTGTGTTATAACTGGAGATATAACTAATACCCAAAAATATGTGTAAATACTTAACTAAATTTATATAATAAGTACTTTTTCTCAGTCTCTGGTATGTATATTGTTCTACAGAGAAATTTTCCATTTAAAACCTAACGTCTTTAATAAGAATCTGCTTTCAGTTTTTGTCTACCACGTAGACATAGTTTTATGAATATATATTTTTTTTCAACTTTGTATTTTTAAATGAGTTATTACTTATTCTGGCTTAAGTTCTTTATTATAAAGAGATAAAGAAAATATAGACACTAGCAGAATGTAACGCATTTTCTGGATCGCTACATCCGTAATAGTTTTTCTATTTATACAAACTATACAAAGAAATAGGATATGAGAATTTTTTTTAATTTTTCCTTACATTTCATAAAAGAAGGAGCTTTTTTGAAATTATTTAACACACCTATTTTTTAAGAAAATGTAAATTCATTTTATTTCATTTCTAACATCAATATTTAAGACAGAGTTTTATCTTTAAATTATTTTTTAATTAATATTCAGTTTGTTATGTCAATTTAAATATTTCAATATTTTCATTTTTATTGTTGCAAACTAAATATTGTATTTGTAAAAATTTGCATTGATACAAATTCATTCATGCGTGTATTTAGTTAATCACATACTTTTACACATGTTTGTTGTTCAAACATTTTAAAACAAATTTAAATCAATTAAAACTTACTAGTAATTTGGTAATGGGTTTTCCTTTTACATAAAAAATTTAAAATTAAACTTAAAATCTATTGTCGAAACTACAAATATAAATTTAAAAAAATATATAAATTGGAATCTTGGCAATTATCCAGTTGACAAACAACAAAAGATAGCAAAAGATTTCATTTATTCAGCTGCTTAATACTGCTTAGTGTTTAATTTTATATTAAAAATTGATTTATCTTAAAGTAAACCTGTGAAGAGTAGTCATGTCTTACAATCATGTCAAAAATTGTACTACATCCTTCAGTGCAAAAAATAATTATTTTCTTTAATACTAAAAATTACCAAAGAGTTTTAAATAAAAATAAAAATAAAATAAAAAACTTCCGCTAAACATTCGGTAAAGATAGCCGTCACTGGTTGTTTCTTGGTCATCTCTTTCAATATTTACATCCGGACATCATGACCATACATACTGATTTAGTTAATTTAAACTGTTGAACCAAGTTATGTGCTTAGAAACTGTATTGTGTTCGTTAAGTTATTTACGTCAGGTAAGATGTGCATTTTTTCTCGAGAGCCCATTTTCAAAATACTCTTAGATATTTCGATAACCTTCACAGAAAAGAAATGTTTCTCCAAGTAAAGGATTTAATTAGTTTTAGATACAAATTTAATTAATTTTTTTAAATTATATACTTAATTAAGAAACGAAAACTAACTTAATAAATAATTAAATCAATTAAAAGTTTAATTCAAATTAATTTGGTGCACAAATTATTCTCTGCGTTCTTTCAATGACTAATTTGCAGTGCTACATCCCTTAATATTTTAAACATATTTAACACTGTCATGTGAAAATACAACTTGAGTCACCCTTGAATAGTATGAAATAATATGCGATCAAAACAACATGTTAGATCATCGAGTTTGAATTGTATTAAAAGAGGCATTATTAAAACGTTGTCCGTCATTCGGCAGACATTAGGTTAAGGCGCACCTTAATGAAGGGTACTGTCAGAAATTCGGAAAACATGGATTGAATGCCTCGCAACAGGTGGCTTGGTTAACCTCCAAAGGCGATCCTGAGCTAAATGATACTACACAGATAGTTCCTAAGGTTGATTGGATATAATCGAGCTTAGTATATATCTAGATTCATGGCAGGTGGCGTAAACTTCAAGTATCATCTGGACAAGATAAAAATCGAAGAAGACGATACAAGCAGACTGTGCTTGTAATACGTTTATCCCCAGCACTAGTTTGCATTAGGATGAGGACTGCGGGCAGACACATGTTAAATATGGAACCTAGGTCTGTAACTAAGAGAGTTTTTAATAGAGAAGAAGGTTGCTAGTTACTAGTCGATGGGGGTGACTCTGTGGGTTAGTATGTATCGGGCTAGTCTTTTAGTCCGGGGTTGTAGGTTTGATTCCCCCAAAGAATCTGATACTTTTCATTACAAATTGGCAGGAAGAATAATGAGGTGATTGGAAATAAATGGTTAACTGTGTTAGTGACAGGTCACAGAAGCTTTAAATATTATCTGACTAAGTTTTAAATCGACTTGCAGACTGTGCTGGAAAAAGGCTCAGACGGCAGAGCACATTTTGTTTGGATATCCAGCAGGCTGACTAACATAAAGGCATACATCAATAAAATATAGGTGCTAAAGATACCTTATCCCTTAGCAAATGTTTGTAATCACCATAGACTCTACGATGAGGAATAGTGTGGACCAGTCGGATATCAGAAATTATTGACGATCGAGTTGGTTCAAAATGAAACCCACGAAGTTAGTGGAGTGATCGACATCCCTCCACAATAGTCTGCACTCATCACAGTCGAGACTATACGACACTCAACGAAAGGAAGAAAGTCCTTAACTAAGCACAGGATACCAAATGTAATTTAGGACATAAGGGTCCCATAACGTTAGTGCTGCTTCGGTGTACCCCCTTATATATGCGTAAAACCTTGTACGAAGACTGGCAAAGAAATATCAAAATAATAGCTAATTGCTACTCCATGAATCATTGTTCCCATCTTTACTAGCTTATGCGAAATTTAGTCAAAACAATCAGATGTACCCAGTTAATAGAAGTATTTCTAATTTGGATTCAACCGAAAGCACATAATGTGGTGGTTACGATATCCAACTTAAAATTGGTGACAACTGTTCCAATCGTATTTATTGTATGATGTGTCAAATTAGAACTGGTACAATATATTATAGATATCGACTAATGAATAGAGGACATATTACCTATCCGATTTACAAGTGTTAAAATGGAGATAATTTACTTAATGCTCGGATAGTATTGCAGTAACTCTCACTGCATATGTACGTTAAATTTGGGTCCAACATCTATTACAAAGTGCTGTTTCAGTGTCAACCGACCACCTTCTGGGCCATCGTCTTTGTAAAGTGATAACTCTTTTTCATAGAACGTGCTAGAACTCGAACCGGTCCCTATCACTTCAGAACTAATTACGTGACAAGTAATAAGTAAGCTCCATTCAACCTAAGTCACAAATATTTGGTAGAGAAAATAATTCTTTAAGGATAAAAACATATTTTTATTTGTGGCTTTAAAACGTATTTTTGATTTGTTTTAAGAATCCAATTTTAATTCAAGTGTTATCTAATCTCCATGATTTAACTTATCTGAAGATTCTGTAACACTATATAGTGGTGTGAGAACGCCACTGTCTTTCTCTGCTATTTAACATGTTACGTTTTCAAAAGATTCCTCTATTTTATGTTCCTATCCCGAACAGTATACATTTCACATGCCAAGTATATACCGAAAAGAGAACAATTCAAGGCGCATGCTTGGAAGTTGTTATATAAAATTCCTTTACATGCTTAACGTTTTTGAAGTGAAAGCTCAGTTGTTGTAATCGCATTGTAACGATAACAACAAGTATAGAAGTAAATATTGTACTTGATGGTAGTAAGTGGTAGTAAGTCGTAAAATGTATTCTTTAAATTACGATACTTTATCGTGCAAAATAGTATGAAATGATATTAAAGATTTGTATTCTACTGTCAATGGCCTTTGCTCGAAAAAATTTTTTTTTCATATTGTTTTTTGGGAAAGGTAGGTAGGTAACTCAATATAAGTTTTTTTTTTTTTATTTGTAATGAAGAATTCAAGAGAATTTAAATAAAAAAAAACTGTTGAGTAAAACAGTGATGGTTTATATGAAGAAGATGAAAAAAACTATTTAAATCCATTGTTAAATTTATAAACTTTTCCCTTTTTTATGTTTATCACTGCTAAAACTATTTTCCTGAAATGTAGCCTACTTGTCTGTGTATTTATTGGCAAAAACAAATTGCCTGTATTGAAAACTTTTTATTTTCCTTTTCTTTTTTTTATAGGAAAAATTTTATACAAAACTAGAAAACGAATAACTATTTCTAGATTTTTTTTTTAATTTTTTGTAAACCATTCTTGCTGAGACACCACATGTGGCCAGACCAAATTAATAGTATGACCACCACATATTCAGCAACATCATCATCATCTGCTCATGTATTTACAATTCCCATTGTCATTCATGTTCACATTGTCATGGTATTCCTTTTTAAACATTCATTTATTGAAGAGGTGTGCGTATGCTAGTACGAGGAGTGTTCAGTATGAAGACTTATTATTTGACTATAAGTGGAATATGTAAAATTTGATTTTCCGAGGAACATTTATAAATCTTAGATGACAATAAGTTAATGGATTTTTTAAATAAAACATAAAATGTTTGCAGCTTACATACCATTTCGTATTATCTTTGATATTTAGAATGAAATGTTTTATTTAATAAAATTATTACCAGTCCAGTTTTCCGTTCCGGACAACATTAAAAAATCAAACGACTTCTAAATAAAGCCTTGTGTACTTGTCCATAAGATATTTGTATTTTTTTTTTTTTTATACATAAGCCCACCATAAGGGCTAGCATTTGCTTTAGGCTGAGTTCACACACGAAATACATAATTCATATGTGTTACAATGTCGCTGTTAGTCTAAAATCAAATAGTGTCAGTCACGTTCTTGACTTTTGGAATATGGGGTCCCTGGGCACATGTATAGTACTGACTGAAAACTTTGCATTCATAAGATACAAATTAATATAACCGATCACAGATTAATAAAGTTTTGTTGCAATGTCAACGGCAACAGTGTTTTTTAGTAATCTTATGCTTATTTTATGCATAATTAATTTATTACATACACAGAAAAAATAACTTTTCAGATTGAAACAATTAATTTGCACAATTAGACATTTTTTTGTTTGAATATGGTCCTATAAATAAATTTGTAAATTCAAACAATTAAATTTAAAATTAGTTTATTGAAAATAGTTCACGAGTTTTTCAAACAATTCTGTGGCATTAAGGAATAAGTGCTTAAGTCGACTTAAGCAAAATTTAAGTTAGTGGCACCATTGGTATCTCCGTACTCCAAAGTACCCATGGGCAAAGTTTCAATTATTTTGTACCATTTTTGAGGAAGTTATAGCGAAATTTAATTTTGCTTACCTTTTTTCAATGTCTAAACGCATTGGGAAAAAAGCTTAGGAAACTACAAGCTATTTTCCCAAATCAAAAAATATTTTTTTCACAACTTATTAATTGCAACGCCTGCGTACTTTTCGTAGATCTAAAATAATTTCCAAAACATACGTTTGACTTCCATGTGCGAAGTTTAAAGATCAGATATTTTTTTAAAAAAATTAATTTTTAAGTTTAAAATTGTTCTCCTACAAAACTTAAAAATCAGACTTAAGCACTTTTTCCTTTTTGCCACAGAATTATTTATGACATTTGGTAAAAAAATTTATTGACTTTAAAAAAAATTTTCAAACAAAAAATTTTTTCTGAATCAGACAAAAAAGTTTACTGAAAATTATAAAAAAATTTTAAAAAATTTCTGAATCAGTCAAAAAGTTTGCTGAGATTTAAAAGAAATTTAAACAAATAATTTATCTGAAATTAATGAAAAACTTTACTGAAATAACAAACAATTTTCAAACAAATAATTTAGCTAAATCAAAAACAATTTTCGCTAATTGTGTTTAATAGGGTAAATTTGACCATATTTACAGGATGGCAATGGCAAATTCATTCAATTTCGCCGTTTCTTAAAGTAAAAAATTATATATATTAAAAACTGTTATCTTTATATGGAATTTGACGTCTTGAGCTAAAGTGAAAATAATTTATCTCCCTTTTTCTTTTTGCTTTGGTCAAATTTTAGCGACTAGTTACTTACATATAAATTTTAGGCACAAAGCGTCTTAAAAAAATCAATATAAAATTTTTTGTTATTTTTTCAATGCAGGACATGAAAGTGTTACCGTTTTTTGCGAATGAGTAATTATTAGTAAATGGGCCAAAATACAATTTCTTGGATAATATCTGCAAAATTGTCGTCTAATTAACTGACTAAATAAGGTAAGTGTTATCAAGTCGTCTGAGTTAACTCCTGGAAATCATTTAATTCTAAACTGATTTATATGTATTTTTATTTGAAAGCTAATGCTTAGTTCCATTCAAAAAAGTTCATAATTTTAAAAATTAAAGGTTGTGCTTCGGGAAAATCATGTATGATTTTTAAGTGTCTTTTGAAACCTAAAGGGCACCAATTTCATATTTTAACAAATTAATAACAAAATTACCTTACAGATTAGTGTCCTTATAGTTGATGTAATTTGGAAATTAGGTATAATTTCAGATAGTCCGTTATGACCGTAAGTATAAGCATTTCAAATTAGAAAATAAATATTGTCCCGATAGGTGATGTTATTTACTGTATATGGCCTTATCTTTTGAACCTTTATAGTCAGACACTTGATATTTACACAGCCTTCATATTGCTAGATCCGCAATAATATATAAAACTTAAAAATAAATAGTGTTCTAGTGGATGACTTAATTTGACGCATACCTCCTTATATTTTAATATACAGATAGGCACTTAAAAATTATATAGCATTTGTATTGCTGTGTAGGCTATAATAGCAATCATTGAAATTAAATGTAATTAAATTAAATTAGTTCCCCTACTAATATATAATTAGAGGCTCTTCAAAATTTAAAAGTTTTTTAAGTTTAATTTTTACAGAAGAACAACATTTCCAAATTAATAAATTTAGTTTCATCAATTATTTTTGGGTATAGGGATCTAAGCCTTGGACAAATGATAGCAATTACTAGAAATTCCCTGATGAGAAACAGGCAGTCAACAGTCTTAAATAACTAAAGTCAAGAGTAAAGGCTGGCGGTAGCGCATGACTAAAAGAAAGCAAGGTTGCTATAAATTAAAAGTCGGTTGCCTATAAGCACTGAGAACAGAAAGGGTCGAAAATGGACCCAATAAAAAAGCAATCTGCTTCGAAATTCCCTCTACATTTAATAATAACCTCGCTTGTTGGTTAATCGATATCAATTATAATTTATATCAAATATGAAAAAAAATATTTTAAATCATTATTAGCTTCAACAAGTGCCTAAAAACTTATTAAATTAAGGCCCATTATTATAACTTGCCAATAGCTAAAGTTATAATTTTATAGGGGAAATAAATAGTTTGTCGTTATAATAACGAGGATAAGGTTCGATACTATAACTTTCCTTTAAAGTCTGTGATAGCTAAAGCTTTTTTAGCTTATTTAAAATAAAGAAAAACTGCCTATCTCTCCGATAAAATCCTAACTTTAGCTATCGACAGACTATAATTATGGGTATAAATGTATCTGCCATACATGGGACAAGAACTTGTTGTGTCTGAACACAAGAATACTTTCTGGCCATATTTAATGCGTTATTGTTTGGGATTGCCAAGACAATCAAGAAAATGTTATACGGCACCAGCTATGTAGCGATGTACTGAGCCTTAAGTGCCGATACTGCATAGTGAAATTATGTTCATGAAATGAATTCAAAAATAAAAAATAAAAAACTGGAGTGGCCTACACTCAACTTTACCATACCCAATGGAAACAGATATTTTACTTGATATATTACATGAAGAATATAAGTTCAAAGTATATTCGAATCAAAAATTAATTATTTTCGGTTTAGAGTGTTAAGTAAACTACCCCTTGCCCCTTCCTGATTATGACCAAAATTAATACAGCGCTTCATCTCCTTATACCAAAGGCACATACTGAATTTCATTTTGATATCTTACTGTATGACCTGTAAAGCGTTCACAAAATTTGGGAGTAAGTAAACTACCACTTGCTCCCTCCCGATTATGCACAAAATTTATACAGCTCTTCATCTCCATATACCAAAGGCACATACTGAATTTCATTTTAATATGTCATACGGTATGGGTAAGGTTGGGGTAAGGAAAATATCCCTTTGCCCTTCTCGATTATGCCCAAAAACTATACAGCTCTTCATCTCTATATACCAAAGGCTCATACTGAATTTCATTTTGATCCACAAAAATAGTGGCATACACAACCAATAGACATCAAACGTATAAATCCGTCGAAATCCAGATGTCGATTTTTTCACGATTACTATACTTTACCTTATAACTATAACGTATGGTGCTATAAAAATATATATAAAATGATATGGAATTAGCATCAATCCAGACACAAAACTTTCAAACCATGTAAAGAATCTGCCAATAGCAAAAGGAACAACAGATATGTGATCCGATTAAATAAATCCTAACAAAAATAAAATATATGCATTCGACCCATTGTTATTCTATATATTATCTTTCTTTGGCGAAAAGCTGAACTTAAGTAAGCAAAGGAGGATTTCGTAATACTTTACTTCAGCCGGAAATGGGAAGAGCTTTAGAGAGGTTAAATTAGTACCCTAAAGGAGAAAAGCCTTGAGTCCCGCTAAAGCCTGCAAGCGGTAACAGATTTGAATACACCAATGAGGAGAAAAGTCCTGTTGCGCAGCTGAAAAGCGACAATGAAAAAAATCTTAAGCAAATGAGGTCTTGATTTAATATACCGTAGGATGGAAATTTTGTACGTGGACTTTTATTTAAACATCAATATCAAAATATTTAAAATTTAAATATTTTATAGCAAATCCAATAAATTAGAATAAAAATGTTACGAACGTAGCTGTCCAGAAAATGCATTCCATTCTGCTAGTGTCTAATTAAATTTTTCCCATTTTTCTTTACAAAAATTAATAACTTAATTTGTATAAAAATATTCTGCAACTACTATTAGTGCTCAGAGAGAATAAAAAAACTTAAGCCTAACTTTAACAATTCATTTAAATGTTTCAAAACGTAAAAAAAATATTTTATTTTAATATGTTCGTGCATATTAAAGCTGTTTGGTTTTCCCGTTCTTCATACGTTAAAATTTAAAAAGTGATTAAAATGTTCAATGTTAAGAAAAATTTTAAAATCGTTACTATAATTTGCCTTTAAAGAACATGTTAGTTAAAGTAAAAAATGATCTATAGTTATTAGTCGTTATAACGGCTTATCGCGTACTCTTTAGCATATGTTCCCCTTGTTTATTAAAGCTAACGACTTTACTGCTGCTAACTATTCAAATACAAGATACATTGCAAATACATTTTTTTGTAGTCATGGTTGCACACATCATTTTACAAAATTTTCAAAATTAAAAAGTAGGAATGTCTTGAAAATTTTACAAAAAAATTAAAACAGTGTAGAAGAAATATTACGATTACAATTTTAGTTACAGACGATTGTCGGCAGTTATTCGTTATATAATAAAATTTTAATAATATTTTTTTATCATTATAGACGATATATTCGCGTTTGAACTTTTGTTAATCAAACAATCCTCGATTCTCAAACACGTGTTAACTTCTCCTTCTGTCCACTTTTATGAGCGTTTTAGTGATCATTTGTAAAAATAAAATTTATATTCTGTACAAATACTTGGTAATATATTAAAAAGTCTGATAAGGAATTCTTCGACATGCTTAATGATGTACATGTGTGTAGGAGTTCATACATTTTTTTTAAAATATCTATATGTTTTTACATCTACATTTACATTTGTAATATAGATAAATACATGTGGGTGGTTTATTATGAGATTTTTTGCTTTCCTTTGACAGTGACATGTGAATTATATTTGTATATACGAGTAAATAATTTTTTGGTTTTTCTTTAAACTACACGACAGGGGCTAATAAAGAAATTTTGTAAATTATTAAGTTCAAGGGTAGATATTTAAAGCATTGAATTTGTTTATTCTTATGGAAAAAAATTCTTGTCTGATCCAGATTAAACTGAGACTTTTGAATTAAGGAATTTCTGGAATCAAACTTTATTTTTTTTAAATAAATTTAAAAAAAAAATACAATCGTGAAGCAAGGTAAATATATTGAGGTCGTGAAAATCGATTTTTAAACTATTTAAAATATGTTTATGTCGACTGACAAAGTTGAGTTTCCATCTGTCGATGTTATAGCAGAAGTTCCTCTAAGATCTAACTTTTGATCTTTATACTCAAAGTAAGCACCTTATATTAACCCTCATCATACCGACATAAAAAGTAACAAATCCTACAAACATACATATGTCTCTAAGACAAATATATAAAAATCAAGAGAAATTAGTATGAAGCAATTACAAAAAATTTTATGTTAAGAATTAGAAACTAACAAATTTATATGTAATTAGACATTTTACAAACAAGACATTTTTTGCGACTTACTTTAAATTTTTTGTCCTAGCACCACATTCTTCTTGAAGAACTTCTACCGTTGAAATATATTTCTTGAACTGTGAAATATCCGTGCGCTAACAAGTTCTTCGGCATCTGCTCGATTTGAAGTTTTTCAGTTTTCCACACTGAGGGAAAAATGACGTTGCAAAATCGACAACGATTGTGGTCACTTTGACACCTTTATGTTGTGAGTTTTGTTTGACAAAGGGCGTTGTTAACTTGTAAACGAACGTGGTCGAAATCACAACGAGTGTCTTAAATTTGTCAACGAAAGTGCTCGAAATAATAACGCACGTCTTCAACTTGTCAACGAACGTGCTCAAAATATGCAATGTTGTCAAACTCCACGAGTTCTATTAAATATTTTTATTATCATAAATTCATTTACTTTATGCAGACGCATTTTTTAAATAACAAAATGGAGCGATATACAATTGGAGATTGACTAGAAACGTTGTGATGGTTTTCGGCTTTTAAAGAAGCAGATTTCTAATGGCGATATACAATTGGAGATTGACTAGAAACGTTGTGATGGTTTTCGGCTTTTAAAGAAGCAGATTTCTAATGGTCGCAAGCTACCATTCATAGCAGAACTATGCCGATACCCCTTGTATAGGAGTTGGACAGCATACAATCAACTAACACAACATTGGTGGCCTTGTTGAAGTGCAACAGCACACCGGACGGCATCGCTCTTCTTGTGATTTGGAAGCAAACTGTAACTGCCACGTTGCTACCCTAAGGTCCTAACTAATAACCGCTAAGAAAGGCCCTGTTAAGGCACCGTAATACATTTTATTTGTCACTGGTTAGACCCCCAATTTCAGGCCCCTAGCATTTATCGGGATCTTGTGCTTCATATAGCCGGAAGCATTGTAGTCAAGGAGTCAACAAGGCAATATGACGGTAAATGATTTTCCATTTTTTATTTTTTTTTGGAAAGGAAATTTAACTTAATTCACTGGAACTCGTCTGTAAAGCGTAAGATGGTAAAAACAATAATTTCATATCGCACTTGATCAACAAGAGGGTATTAATTCAAAATTTTGAAATAGTGATAAAAATAATTAAAATTACATTTGACTAAAGCCAAAATTTTATAAAGAAATCTTTTATATTTTGCCCCTAAATTTTCAATGAAACCCGTCTGAAAGTTTAACTTAAATAAATACTCAACCATACATATCTCATTTCTCATCTTATCACTTAGTGTTAAAAAATTTAACAAAACACGTAACAACTTGAAGACAGAAATAAAGACAACTACCAAAATCACAAATATGTTTTTATTGTTTAGCCCAAAGCCTGCTACACTTTACGCTGACTCTGGTGAGAAAAAATACTAAAAAGGACATAAATTTTATAATATTTTTGTTGTAAAATAATATTACCCAGATTCGTCAAATGCTTCAAGTAAGTAGTAAAACGAGCCATTAAAATAAAGCTTCATGAACTCAAAATATTGAAAGTGAGCTGAATACAAGAATAAAAAATAATAAAAAAAGAAACACAACTAAGTCAAAGTTTAAGAGCGAATATTTTATTGTGTATAAATTTATCTTTTGAGGTGTAATCCTGGTAATTGTTTTTCGCTTCAGGATGAATTAGAACAAAAAAAAAATAAAAATTCAGCCTAGCGAAATCTCATAAACTCAACACCTTCAAAACATTTCAAATGGTTAGGTTTATATAAAACGAGGTTAAGGAAAATTGCTCATGTTAAAAATATTTTTTTTACTTTACAATAAAGCGATGTTTTCTTTTAAACTGGGCAAATATATTCTTTAAAGCTTGACAAAAGTAAGTAATAACATTAAATAAGTAAGTAATAATAATTAGTAATAATTTGTGACCCCAATATATTCCTTTTTATATATTGATCTGTTTAAAAAGATCGCAGCCACTACATTAAATAGTCCTTTGAATACTAATGTATATTGATAATAAGATTTTTATTTTTTGTGTTTCAAATGCCATAATATGTTCTTTTTGAAGCACTTAGAAATGAAACAATGACAGCTTTTAAATCATTCACACACGTAAGGTGTTCATTATTTTTTTTCACTTCTTGTATTGGGAAGCATTTATTTCCAATTTGATATTTTTATTACCTATTTTCTAAAAATGTTAGTCATTACGGTTTCAAAGAGGTCCTTTGGAGAGCTTAGTTATGTATGTGTTTTGGACCTAAATCGCAGGAAAGGCGATGTATAGTCCGGTGTGGTATTGGACTCTTAACAGCACCACCAATGGCATGTGAGATATTTTGGTAGTCTTCAACTTCTAAACAAGGGGTAGAGAATTGGACCTGCCAGTCATGTTTTAAAATTGCTTCTTGTTGGTACACGTATTGTATTCACCCAGCGGTAAGACCACCATCAGCTAAGGGCAGCGCGCCAGGTACTGACGAGAATCTGTATCACACTCTGCCTTTATGAGGACATTTTTTATACTTGCTTACCGTAAATAGCGTCTACATAAACGATTTCTTAAAAATCATGGTCTTTATAGCAACATTATTTTTTTTCGTAGGGGAAGCAGACCACTAACTTCATGGGATCCTTTTCGGACGCCTTCGTTTCTCAATGACTTCTGGTATTCGACTGAAAATTCATAGACTGTAGTGATTTCAGACTGGTGACTGATACATTTCGACATTCTTCCTCGTAACAGTCTATGGTAAATACTAGAGATCTGCACGAGTTTGCTTAAAACGCTGTTCAACACATTCTCACATTTTCAAACAGTCTTCCTACTCGCATTTGTTAAAGCGAAACGAGCAATCAAACTCAAAAAATTTTTGTTGTTGTTAGAGAATGGAAACATGAGAGTATGGAGACATGAGCGTATGGAGACATGAGAGTAATGAAAAATGAGAGATCGAATAGATTATTGATTCATTTCAAAAAGCGAAACAAAGGAAACATTTGCTTGAGTTAAAAGCATTAAATTAAAAAAAAACATATTTTATTTCGTTTTAAATACAAAGTTTTTATTCTTTAAAAATCATTCTTAGATATATTCAAACAAAAATATTAATCCATTAATAACATTAAAAAAAGTTAACAAAAAAAAAAATAAAATAAATTAATTTGAAAACGTGAAAAATTGTTACTGCGCTTTACTATTTTTCGCTATGTTAGAATGCAAAAACATTAATTGACCAATTGTAGAGTCATTAGAAACAATACGGGTCCTCCTTTCCGTAATCAAGTTCCTAGCTGAAGAAAAAAATTTTTCAGAAGAAGCGTTGCTAGCCGGTGTTGCAAATATTTCGCAACTTATCTTATACAGCAGAAGGGACTAATTTTTGTAATACATTAAAGTTGTCATTTAAGGCAACATTTAAGGCAACAAGTACTATATCGTCCAATATTTTCGGACACTCTATCGCTCGATTCTATTATATTTGGCTGTCCCACGAACTCTTCTAAAGCTTCCAAATTTATGGAGTGTTTTACAATATATGATGGACTTTGGATGCCTCGACCACATAAATCGTCATCATTTGGCGCTTGCATTCACCTATTACTTCTACTTTTTCGTTCTCGTTAAAGAATATAAGTTTGTTAGCAGGAGGATTTAGATAGAGACCAACTTTGTGATAAATGGTTAAATTTACCAGTTTACACATTTTACATATTTCACTTATGTATGTATTTACAAATTACATTTACATTTTAGCAATCCATTTTTTTATTCTTCTTTTGGCACAATACAACTGCACGACGAACATCAACCACAATCAATGTAAGAGATTCTTTTGTATCGTATCGCAAATCAAAACATTCTAAACATTCTCTACCATTCTAATAATTCTATACAAAATTGGAATGATAAGAGTAGATCGCGCTCTCAACCATAAATTTCATTCGCATATTGAGAGTGTACGTTTCGTTTCGATTGCTGGTCTCTTAGCGAATAGAGTAAATACTCGTTTCGTTAGATGTTCTCTCAATTAGAGTTCTTTTTTCGCTTCATTCTCAAGAGACAGAAAATCAAAACATTCATGCAGCTCTTTAGTAAATACTAACATTTTCTTAAGGCTAGGTCTCGACTTCATCTCCATATAATATGTATCTGCCCGTATTCCGAAGCCTGTTTATGTTAGCCTTTTTCCAAGCACAGTCTGCAAGCATCGTCTTACTGCGATTTTTAACTTGGCCAGATAATAATTGAGAGTCCGTGATCTGTACTAACGCAATTAAACATTTGTAGGCACCTACATTATATCCAAGTTTATTATTGGTCTTCCTGCCAACTTGTAGTGATAAATTCCAGAGCCTTTGGTGGGAATCGAACCCACAACCCCGGACCGATAGACTAGCACACTACCTATTAAAAATCAAAATTTTAAGTTAATTTTTTTTGCAGTTTTCAAAGACACTAATGCCATTATGCAAAATAAATAAAGTCTACTTGAAGTGTATTTGATGACAAAATTCTCATAAAAAAAATTTTAAATAAAGTAGACTTGAAGTAGACTTTGTTTTTTATTGGATAATGGCCTAAGTCTTTTAGGTCGACTTTAGCTCTTTAAGACTAATATTACGGTTAAAATCATTTGATTTAATTTGTATACTTGTTTTTATAGTGGACATAGTCTAAATGATACTCGGATGCATATTTGGGCAGTTTCTATAGCAAAACTGCATAATTTCAGACTCAAATTGCTGCGACATTTCTTCCGTAATATTAGTCTGTGAAGAGCAGGAAATGCTTCAAAAACGCATGATAAATTGTTTCGAGCTAAAAGACTTAGGCCTTTATCAATAAAAGAAAACTAAAGTCTACTTCAAGTCTACTTTGTTTCCAATTTATATGAAAATATTGTCTTAACGTAAACCTTAAGTAGACTTTATTTATTTTACATAAGAGCATTTGTGTCTTAGAAACCTACAAAAAAAAAAAAAAAATTACTTTAAATTTTGATTTTTCATATTTATTTGAAGCCTAATTGGCTCCCCATTTTAGATTTGCCTTGCTTAAGTCCTTATAAAGTATAAGACAAATAGTCAAAAGCAGTACACACCGAATATAAACTAAATATTCTCCCCTTTTCCTTTGTAGTGTGTTTTCAAAATATGAAGCTGAAGCTGTTTTTCTTTTTGTTTCTATTGTTATTAGGTTTTCAAAGGCAAAAGTACATAAATGAAAGTACTATAGAGAGGCAATTACAAAGCTATTAAGAATATATACATATGTATGTAGATATATGCAAAATTTACAAAGCCATTAAACAATAAAAAATTAAACAACAACTAGGCCATTTAGGAATTTTTTATACAACACAAATTTAAAGTTATTGTAGCAACCGACAATGAAACTGTTAAATTTATTTGTTATTTTTTCATTTTTTTTTAAATATTTTAAGAATTTACAAACATAAATGAAAAATGAAATTTCAGAACAAAGGCATAATCCAACAAAAAACAATTTGCTTATTTAATAGGGCAGCACATTATCTAGCCGTTTTGTAAAAAAAATCATTTTCCAAAATCTATGATACAAATATTTTAGGGTGTTCTTATGTTGGATAGGTTGGATAGCTGATTGGTTTAAAGTCCCGCCAGAGACTTCTTTTATCTTTAATTATATTTATAATCTAGGCTAAGTGGCTAGAAAGCTGTAGATCAAAACCCTAAGTTATCATACTGGAGGCACGGATCTACCTCATAAATTTTGGTAACTACAATTACTAAAAATTAAAGGTCGTTCCTACAATTACTAAACTAAACTAAACTAAATGTATTTGATATAGCAACAAATACAAATAAAGTTAACAAAATAGGAAGTTTCAGTATAGACGCAATTTTACATATCATCATAGAAAATGCAAAATGCCCTATGTAGATAGGGCGTCATAAAAAAATGCAAAACGACCTATCCAACATTACTTTCCTATGTAGATAGGGCGTTTTGCATTTTTTATGAGGATATACGACCTTAATTTTACAGTGTAATAGGCAAATACTTTAAACTTACTTAATGCATATCTTACAATGTCTACTACTACAAAAATAAAACTAATAAAAATGAAATGTTGCTCGCTTGAAGTCGCGAATTTTTTCTTAAGTATTCCCTTATCTTGTAAACGTTATAGGCAGACACTTAAAATTCAGGCAGGATATAAATTAATTTGCTCGAAAGTATAAATAATAACAAATTCAAGTGTGATTCTATAGAATACGAGAATTTGGCACATACGAGGTCTGTTTGAATGGAAAGGACTAATTTTGAATTTTCTTTTGAGCAAACCTGGATCGACGTTGACGTCATTCAACCACTTCTGAGCGATACTAGTGCCACACAGTGTCGTGACTTCATATAACGAGTGGCCATAAATAGAAAAATTTATTGTAAAGAGCTGAAATTTGGCACATATATTTAGGTTGGCAAAACGTAACAAAATTTAAAATTTAAAAAAATTCGGAGCAAGGATTAGTGTCCTTCCCGTATATACTGAAATTTATAAGTGACTTAAAAGTTAGAAAAAATGCTAACTTTATGAATTTTTTTTTATAGTAATTGGATGTGATATTCTTAATGATTTAACCAAATTTAATTCAATTCAGATAAGGCTAAAATATATATTTTTACAAAAAAAATTAAAAGTTAAATAATTTTTATTTTAATTAATTCCGAAGACAAGACACTTATATTTTTTCAATTAGAATAATGGACGCCCTCACCTTCAATATATCCTTAAACTTAAGTATATATATATTTTATCGAATATGATCTAATCTTTCTTTTCTAATGACTTTATGGGTATATTCTACAGCCTCTTCAGATAACATCCCTATTGGTAATGAAAATGTTTTTCTTAACAATTTTTCAAAATTTATTACATTTATATTCTTTCCACTAGATAAGGTTCTTAGTACGATCGATAAGTTTTTGATTCAATAATGATGGCAATACTGATAAGCAGTATTGCCATCATTTGTAGTACCATGTCCAGTTTTAACTCTATCAATAATTAGTTCAAGTTCCAAAACAATTTATATTTATTTTTCCAAACCCATTTTTTGTTACTTAAAAATTGTGAAAAAATTATCAAAATAATTCGACTTTAAAGCCGTGTAACTTTTTATAGGTCTAACGCATATAAAAAACCAAAAAACCTGTGGAATCGCAAAGTTTTGTTTTTATTCTTTTTATACAAAATTGCAGTTATTTCAAACCACAATTTTGAAGAGCCATATCTTTAGAAAAAATAATTATTTTAGTCTAATTTTTTTTACGCTTGTTAGTAAAAGTGTCTTTTATTAAATTCCATTAGCCATTTTTTTAATTTCCATAATTGGATTTTTCTATATATAGCCACGCTCAGAACACTGTGTGCCGTTGCTTCGGCTCAAAATTTTGCAATTTTTTAACAAACTTCGCTGCTACACGTTTCGAAAACTTAAAATTTTAAAAAAGCCAGCAATAAATAAAAACATAAAATTTAAAATTAAAGGGACCTTATAAAAGACGCAAAAATTTAAAATCATTTTCTTTTAGAGTTAAACACCCTACGTGTGTAAGTATGACACGCTTTTCACTGATTTATTTATATATAAATGTACAAATAAACTTGGCACCCAACCGGGAAAACCGTAAAATTAGCAATCCATATTAAAAAATTACTAAAAACTCTGATTTCAAAAAAATAATTGAATTGCACTATGGATATTTCACCATAAATCTAAAATTCGTCAACGTCTACGTAGGGTGTTTTGTTGTTAGCAGCTATAACTCAAACGATTTGAAAGACCTTACACTTGCTACCATATTGCTATCATATTGCCGGACTGTAAACTGAAACACTAAAAATAATTAAACCATCTCCACAATATCATCATAATATCAAACTTTCTTAAGTCACAAAGATAGAGAAGCAAGCAAATCCTCAGCGAAATAAATTTCGCCACAAGCGGCAGGCACTTTGAATCAATCGAAATATGATCATGGCGATATGTTAATATTTTCTGCATTATACCAGCTCAGTTCAATTAAATTTAAAATAAATGATCTCAATAATGTAGGTAAGGTTAGGTTAATAGAGGATCACACATAATTAAATATGTGTGGATTCACAAGACCATTATTGATCCATAGTAACTCCTCTGATGATTTAATAATTGCCAATAAGTAGTCCCGTGAACTTCGTAAATTTGCTTAGCTCCCATACCCTTCAAGTCCTCCATATTCTGAATGAAAAAAGAGCCAAAACATTTATTACGGCTGTGTGATAACGCAGGGCATTGACAAAGATATTGGAATGTGTTTTCCTCTTCTTCGCCATACCATCTGCAGATACTATCATCACAAAGTCGAATCTTTTTCAAGAAGTATCTAAAATCATTATGTCCTGTTATTATACCTACATACATTCTTAGTTCTGACTTACTCATACATAACAGCTTATCCCTTTCTCCAATACCTTTTTCCTCCAGCAATGATTTTGTCTGTGTGTATCCCAACGAATTATTCCACGTTGTGTTGGCATCACGTCTAAATATTTTTCTTATCTTCTCATATGTAGAATCGAGACCAGGGTATATGTCCTCACATATGACGCATATGTCTAAGTCAGCTCCAGCTCGTCTGCTGCTTCGTTTCCTATAATGTTGTAATGACCGGGTACCCAGCACAGTTTCAGTGCGTGTTGTTCATTGAGAACTTGTAGCTCTCTGCGACAACGGCTGACTACTTTCGATCTAATACATCTATTTCCGAGTGCTTTTATAGCCGCCTGAATGTCTATGTAAATAGTGATATCACTTGAGAATATCGGCCTCATAGAAAGTAACCTAGCAGCCTCAGACATAGCAAAAATTTCGGCTTGCAAAATGTTACATAAGTTATTGAGTCTAGAACTGTGACTGATACCTAGCTTTTAGGAATGTTGAGCCTTATGCATTTGAAGGCGATCTAAAATTTCAATTTTGTTTTCTAAAGAAATGGCTTTACGTTGTAAATTTATTTGTAATTTTAGACGTCTTCTTTTAGGGATGCATTGATAGTTCACAAAGTATTAACACATTGCAATTGCTCTAACAAGTAAAAATGCTTGTATTCACAAGAAGGGAATTCCTCTAAATTTTTGATATGAACATATTTCGCAAAACTTAAATTTTACAAATAAAATCTAAGCCCAAAAGATTTTGAATCGTGCTAAATGGAATATAATCGTGTAAAAAAATATAATTTTTTTATTTTCAAACCATATTAAATCAAAACCGTGTATAAAAAGACCGGGTAAAAACAGAATTGGGTGTATATTATTCCCCCAGAAACTAGCGAGTAGCAATGCCGAGTACGAAAAGCTTGTTCTTTAAAAACAATAACATAATGTTTACGTAAATGTAACAGAACTAGATTATCTTACACAAACTTTCATTTTTATCTTCACATCGGAAGTCATTTTCTGCTTTGCCTTAATTTTCTATTTAACGAAACAGAACAGCGTTTTGCATCACTTACGAACAAAAGGAAACAAATTTATATCAAAAGCCATGTGGCTAAAAAATGGTACACACAAGTGGCTCCCATCTACGATACCTTTCAATCACACACACATACACACACACCCACACATATATACAGAGCTGCTCGTTTTTCATATCGCATTTAAAGCAACAATAATAAAGAGCACGAATAAAGACAAGGGAATATAAGTTTATTTTTATGGTGGACTATTTTCGTTGAACCAACTTCAATTGGTTGATGCCAATGGGTGTGAGTGACAGGATGTATGTGAGAGTGTTGATGGTGCAGGGTTTCCTGTTTATTGTTGTTGCCAGTATTACCTTCACAAAACAAGTGACGAACGACCGTAAACATTGTGATGGTGTGATGAAAATATTTTGTTTGAGAAAATTGTTTAATGTTAGTATGGTACGACATGTCCTTGTTGTCCAAATCTAAAATATGTGTGTGTGTGTGTGTGTGTGTGTGTTTTGGTAGTAGTTTGTATGTAGTTAAACTATTAGTTCATATCGCATTGTTAATAAAATTTTATGTACGAGAATTCGCACTAAAATTTCTTAAGCGGACAATTTAGTTTCAGGTCATGGTTACTAAGGTTTGTTAAGGTTTTTTCCTCCAGCATCTGCCTCATTAAAACAGTATTTTTTGCGGATTTGCTACATAAAAAAAGGTATTGTAAAAATAAGATTTACGATTTTTCGTTTAATTTGACGAATTTGTACTAAATTTAATTAGCAAGAGTGAATAGTAATTTTTATTAACTTACTAATTGTACCCGCCATTTCGTCAGCATCCTTGTAATATTTTGTTGGATTTTGCTCTGAAAGCAAAATCAACAAAGCTTCTCATTTCTACTGAAATAAGTAAATACATAAAACTTAACTGAAGCTCTAATTGATATGCATAGTTTAAGCATATCGGTTAATGCTTCAGTTATTGTTTATGTATTTAATTTATATAAATGGTCTTATCCTCACTAAAATAACTGCTAACTTTCACTGCTTTTTCTCCATTTTCTCTTGGAAATAAAATATTTTTGCAGATAAAAATTATGCTACATTAGAATCAAGATTCCAAGCTACCTCCTCACAAAAGTTTGTTAAAATCCATCCAGTACTTTTTACGTGATGCGAACAAAGAGACAGAGAGCCAGGCAGACAGACACCAAATTTTTTACTGTTTTATTATAGATAAGATCATAGATTATGAAAATGTTTATATAGAAAGCTTATTTCATATATGGACGCAAAGAAAAGCCATGGTTGTGGTAAAATATTTTTATAATGAACAAATTTTAGTTGTTTTTAACATTACTTTGGTCACGATAAACAAGTTTTGGTTAAAATGTAATCTTCGCACTCGCAAACAATGGCAAACAAACAGCCAGTGATACGACAACAGTATATCATTTACTAGCGGAAGTTTGTTTTAGTCATCGGATTTTACTAAAAAAATTGTATGGTTTAAATATCAGGTGGTTAAAATTTAAGGGCCGATGTTAAATACGAACCACACCTAAACGTTAAGTTTTTTCTGCATTCAATTTAACATTTCTCATTTTCAGACTAACTCAATTTTAACCATGGAAAGATACACAATCGAGCAATGGTCAGAATGGTAGCATGAAATGGCAACGTTGAATGATAAATTTTTGAAGAAAATCATCTTCAGTGATGAGGCACATTTTCACTTCAGTTGATTCGTCAAAAAGCAGAAATGCCACATTTGGGCGAACGATAATCCAAGAGTGATTGTCGAAAAACCAATGCACTCGCAAAGAGTGACATCGGGCGGTTTTTTTTCCAAAATGAGGCCGGTCAGGCAGTTACTGTGAATGGTGTTCGCTATCGTAGGATGATAACGAAATTTTTGTGGCCTGAATTGGAAGTTATGGATGTGAACGATGTGTGGTTTCAACAGGACGGTGTCACTTGCCAGACATCTAACGAAACAATGGCTTTTTTGCGCTACAAATTCAATGGCCGTGTTTTCTCACGTGGTGGCAATCATGTGATTTGACACCGTTAGACTTCTTTCTTTGGGGTTATTTGAAAGAAAAGATGTACGTCTTTGCCTTTTTTTTCTTCGTTTGATTTTACTACTGAAGTGAAACATCACACGGTAAATGTTGCACAACCAAGAGTGACTTTGAAACTCAAATTCGACCTCATATTGCTAAACGACTCACAATTTGTATATGGAGCTCTGCATAGGTCATTTTATTTATTTCTAGCAAGTAGCGAATGGATTATTTCAAAAGTAACTCCAATAATTTATTGGCTTAGTCTAATGGGCAGGGCGGCTGTCTATCATACTGAGAATTGCGAAATCAACTCCCGCAACAACTCTTTGTGTTTTCTAAAAAATGAATGTTAGTGGAATTTTTCCATCTCAGAAAGACAGGTTCTACGGCAAAAACATATACTGTTTAAAAATGAGCGTGGAGACAGCTCTAAAATTCGGAAAATTTCGAAAGCTTTTTAATCGTAACTCCTCTTCAACTCTTTTTAACCGTGAAGACATAAAATCCTAGTATAAAAAAGCATACCAGCTCACAGTGGGGCAGAATTAAATTATCTTGAAAATAACTCAGCATTTGTAAAGGTCTAGGCCGATTAATCTTGATTAATTTGCTCATGCCAAATGCAGATGGGGTGGCACTACGTGGTCTTAAAGTAAGTTCCTTCGCACCTACAAATTGTTTAGAGCTTGGCATTTCTTAAATTTTTGTTGGAATTAAAATTTTGGATTTTGGTTTTCGCTTAGTTTTTTTTACAAGTTATTTCTAAAATATTTAGGTTCTTCCCCACTGTACAGCGTAGGGCCTAAACCTAGGTTTGAACTGGACAGTAGTATGACTACAACTTTTAATGAACAATTCAAACCTTTGCCAATTTCTTATTTTTAATCTACGCTATTTAGTCTTAAAAAATTGCTAACATTGTTATTTTAGGAGTTTAAAAAAAATATATATATATAGTTTTAAAGATTTTTGCCACTAACAGATAAATTTTCCTGAGTTTTACTATGAAGTTTTAATTCAATAGTGCCAATCATTTATAAACTATGGAATATTTCTATTTTTGTCCAAATATCCCACTTTGCAACAATTGGACTATTTGAACCTGAAAAGGTGACAATTAATTATCTTCAGTGACTTTTTTATGGACCTGAACCTAGAATTGATAGAAGTGCAGTCAGGGTAACAGCCTTGCAATAATCAGTCTTTGAACAATTGAAAACTTGACTAATTTTTTATTTGTAATCTGAAAGATTAATAGATGAAAAGGACTTAGATAGCGCCGTCAAATATCGTCTGACCAAAATATAATTATTCATGGATGATGTCTATCTAGCTACACTTAGGACCACAGGCAAACACAAAATGAATGGGGTTGCCATTTGCCATAAACACTTATAGTCGAAAACAAATGATTTTGCAGGTTTAAGTGATGAGTAAGCAGGTCAGCCGGATATTACTGATGAACTAAGAGCGATTAAAATGATCTCAATATAATTAATGTTTATCTTATTACAAAATTTGAATGAAATATGTATTTAAAATATTCAATCACCCTTTCTAATATAACCAAGTCTTTATCTAAACTGACGTTAAACTGACAGGATTCGTACTTGTTTCTATGTCATTCAGCTAGAAACGAAATACAACAATTAAGAGCTCTGCTCTTAAATACCTGTATTTACAGATTTTGATTTCATATATACTTACATATATTTGACTTCTAGTAAAACTTCTGAATAGAAAAGCTTAAGAATAAGAGACTAAGAAAAGTATCAAGTAGTATTTTAATCAGAAATCCCTTCAGATCTGTATCGATATAATTAAATTTAGGCAGAAAGAAGGGCCAGTAATATTCACAGCTACAGTTTTTGATTCGTTGAAAGAAATTACGTTAACAGTGTTTCTACTGTTAACGTAATTTATTTCAACATTGAATGCCTTTGTCCTTGCAACTGACTTTCTAGTTCACTCTCGCATGTCTCTATATAATTTCCGTTATGTTTGTGTATAGCTTTGATTCACTTTCTATTCATGATGTATAAAGTGTCTATATTTGTTTGCTTTTCGGAGTTTCTTTTCATTCATTTCGCAACAATCGTTAGCAATTTCTGCAATGTCAAGTTAACAAAATGTTTAACAAATTGTTATTGCAAGTGTTTTGTGTATAAAAAACATTTTTGTTTCCTTAAGTTTGACATGTCAGACACATCAAGCCGTCCAAATTTAACAAACTCACTTAATAATTGTGTGTGTGTGTGTGTTTTTTCGTATTCTATTGTACTACTTTTGATAGAGGAATGTTTCGGGGATTAGTAAATGGAGTTATAAAGTAGGTGAGTTAAATAATTTGTTATAAACTAAGCGTGATGTAACTTTGTAGAAAGCAGGGATCGCAAATAATGATTATCCATCACATTTTAAAAGAAAAAAATCATTATGTTAGGGATATGCTACTTGTACAAGGAGTACACCATTGCAATCGTCTTTAAGGGGACTGTCCGTTCCGCCAATGATTTTTATTTTTTAAGTTTTATTGAACAAAATCAAAAATAAAAATTATTTTTCGAGTTCTATTTTTTCCTCAGACATCAATGATTACTTGTTGAGTTTTATTTTCTCCTCAGAGAATGAAAATTATTGTCTGAGTTATATTCTTTGCTCGCCATTTAATGATTGATGTTTAAGTTTTATTTTCTGATTGAAGAATAAAAATTACTTTCTGAGTTTTATATTTCACTTAGAAAATAAGGATTATTTTCCAAGTTTTATATTTCGCTTAGAAAATAAAAATTATTTCCTGACTTTTATCTTTTACATAAAAATAAAAATTATTTCTTTGGTTAATTTGGACATATGTAAGGATATAAATAGTACTTTTTGAAACTTTTTAACTAAAAAACATAGAAATTAGTTTAGTTGGCATTCTTTTGATATAGTAAAAGTATCAAACTAGTGTTTGGTACTTTTTCTTCATTCCAATATTTGGGGTACTTTGGTACTTTTTTGGAACTTTTTTACTGAAACTCATAGAAATAATATTAGTGTCGTTATTTGAGATAGGGTTTTAGTGAGATATGTGTTTCAGTAAAAAAAAGTTCCAAAAAGTACTATTTATATACTTACATAAGTATGTACAAATTAACAAAAGAAAGAAATAATTTTTATTTTTAAGTAAAAAATAAAACTCAAGAAATAATTTGGAAAATAATCCTTATTTCCTAAGTGAAATATAAAACTCAGAAAGTAATTTTTATTCTTCAATCGGAAAATAAAACTTAAACATCAATCATTAAATGGCGAGCAAAGAATAAAACTCAGACAATAATATTTATTCTCTGAGCAGAAAATAAAACTTAGAGATTAATTTTTATTCCCAAAGCAGAAAATAAAACTTAATACATAATCGTTATGTTCTAAGCATTAAATAAAGCTCAGAGAATAATTTTTATTCTTTGAGTAGAAAATAAAAATCAAGAAATAATCATTAAAACCCAATTTTTAAAATAAAACTCATAATCATTACAACCTCTGGTAGAAAGTAAATGAAAAGGAAATCAACTAAAAAAATGAATCAGAGAAATTGATGTCATGAAACTAAGTTTAGTTTAGGGTAAAATAAATAAAAGTTATTTTTTTTTACTAATAAACCTCAGGCCTATTAGCTTAAAACCATCAAGACATTCAAAAATTCAAACTAGCAACAAAAAAATTACAAATAAATTAGATTGTTATTTTCCACGCTTTATCCTTCTGAACCAGACCAAGTAATTAAGTATCAAATTTGCTTGGCGCTGTGTAGCCGTTATCGCATGTGGTTTAATTATTTGAGCTGAGTGACGAAAACAAACAGCCGCAACACAAGGAACAATAGAGTGATTTTGCAGCTTATAATACCTGACCCCGTTTATGTGAACGTCAAACATTGGAATGAGATTCCCTAATTTACTATTTATATACCAGAGTAAACCTAACATTCTATTTTCTTAATCTATACATATAATAAAATAGTAACTCATTTCCTGTCTGTCTGTCCTTCTATGTTTGTGTTCGAATAATCGAAAAATATTTCCATATTTTATTATTTTGTTTTTAAAATTATTTATTGTATCTTTAAATATAATTGAACTGACAATAAGTATTCACAACTCAAATCTAAATATTACGTAATTTAGTGAAATGATGTTATCATTTTATATTCATCTCTGATCTTCGACTAAGAAAGGCGACCTCTTACGCTTTGAAACTGATGTTACCGGAGTATATGGGGACACTACTACCCGGGGCTGGAAGATATAAACCTTCGTGGTCCAACTAAAGTCCAAACAACTGATACCACGGGAAACGATAGCGTCCCAGTGACATTGCTCGCTTACGTTTGGGAAGCAAAATGGTGGCTGTGGTTTAGTCCTAAGCCACAAGAAAGGCGAAGTGCTATTGCACTTCAACATAAGCCACAAATAGTGGCGGGAGTTCAGCTGGTCTGAAACTTCTAAATAAGGGGTATGACAATGGTCCTTCCAGCCATGCTCTAAAATTGCTATTTATTGTGTCGCTAGGAACAAAAAGGGTGTTGGTACACAAATTATATTTACCCATCGATAAGATTAACGTCAGGTTAAGTGCTACGATGGATTGATTATTAGTGCGCTAGTCTATCAGTCTGCAGTTTGCAGGTTCAATTCTTGCTAGGGACTTTAGGTGTTTTCTGCACACAAGCGGAAAGCTTTGCAGGTAATGTTGTCTTTAAAAAAAAAAGTAAAATCAAGTAAATCTTTACAAGTGCTCTCATGGCTCAGCACTTTTGAATATTTTAAGCTTCTTTAAATACGTTGACACATCTTTCGCGACATCTGCTTTAAGAAATGGCACGTTAAGATATTTTTAAAAGAAAATTTACGAATATTTTATACTCCTTTGTCCTAATGATATTGTTTTCTTTTGCGTCAGTTAATAAAAACATGCTGCTTAAGCTGTAACATTTGTATGCAGTTCTAGGAATGAAAAAGTAGAAGCCTGTAATGGATTTCTTGGAAATAAAATTTACAGAGTTAAACATATTTTTGGCTATTTATTCAGTGGAACTTAGGGATTTTAACTAATTATAGTTTTAATTACCCATTATCAGATCTCCTGGAATGAAATCTCTACTTATTATTACGAATAATAAATTTTCATATTTTAACATAAGAACAGAAAACAGAAAATTATTGTTGTCTAAAATATTAGAAAATAAAAAGATAACAAAATTAAATATAACTACAACACATGTACATATGTATGTATGTACATATAAAAATAATTAGTGTTTAATAAAAAAAAATTCATTGTTTCCCCACTGTATCAGTTGACAAATTAATATTTGAAAAGCATTATGAAAATTTCATGTCATATAAAGGAATCAATTCTTTTTTTTTTTTTTGTATTTAGTCCTCCAAAACACTATTAATTTTAGTCAATAAAATGAAATGAAAACAAAAGAAATACAACTGATTTATTATAGTGGTTTCAATAATGGGTTTGTTCATGTATCTAGTGCATGATGTAATTGAATTTTTATTGTTTTTTTTTTTGTTTGGATTCTATAAATAAAAATATTTCGCTGTGTTAGTTTTAAATATTAATTAAATAAATTAATGCTTCATTTGTAAAATAGAATAGCTCATTTTTTATTGTTTTTAAAACTCTTCTTAAACTGTTAATTTAATGGAAGTTTAATAAATGAAAGCATTATCATAAAAATTTGTTTTGTACAAATAAAGAAAATAAGGAAATATAAATAAAACTGATGATAACGATTCTTGTATTATGAGCCAAAAATAAAAAATTTGGAATTTTCAAAATAACCAAAAAAAAAAAATCTATAACAAAAAAAAAAAAAAAAATAATAATTATAGCAACAATTTTAAGCTTCACCAAGTAATAAAAATTTAGCAAAGGAAGTAGTATACATTGCATTTTATAAAGTTATATACACAGCAATAGATTTAAACATTAGTTTGAGCTAGTGTTGTTATGGTATTCTTGCAGGTCAATAGTCACAAGACCCAAATTATTGGGTCTGCATAAGTTTATGGTTGAGGTGAACAAATTATGGTTGTTTTAAACATGATGAATGGGCCTGGCTATGGGTCTAGCCAATTCAATCTTTAAATGAGTGTAGCTTTTTTTTTAAAGCTGTGGTTCCTTAGTCCATGACTTCCTAAATCATAGAGAAGTAGTTAAATTCAAATTTTTAGTATATTTGTTGTAAAAAAAATTATTTTAAACTACTTTCGTTAATCAAGCTCACATGTACCTGTGCAGACCCATATGAACTCTTCATGTAAATTGTTTGACTTTTGGATGTAAATAATAAATCTGCTGACGGAGGCAGCGAGAGAGATCATTTATTTCAGTTGATATTTTGAAATCAAAGTGAACACTTGGTTTTAATTATTTAGTGGGAAGTATTTTTTTAATAAAATGGAAAAAGTGCTCATGGATGAAGATGAATGATGCCCCGGTTGCTTTGTAACCTAAGTGCAGCAAATATGAGATGAAATAATGTGAACGACTTCAGGCACAAATTAAATAAATTATGGGACAAGACTCCGATCCTTTCGAAACAAGTGGCGACGTAAAAATTACTATTTTCCATATGATGAAGATTTTTATGAAGCATTAGACATAGAACAGGAAATCGAGTTAGAGATCGTTCTGGATTACAATCATAATTACGTTGAGGGTTTATAAGCCATTGCCCTTCAAGCTCCAACGACAACTCCATCATCCAGCACATCTATCACTCAGGACCTTATGTACCGATCGAAAGATGACAAGATGTGGAATTCTAATTCTCCACCCATAATGTGACAAGTTTTATTCGTAAAAGGCGATTACGAGGAGCATCGCCAAGACATCGAGCTATTTTCAAGTCATTATTGTCGCCTAAAATCGTTAGTAGTTTTATTGTGCGGAAAACCGACATAAATGGTCATTAAAGAGGTTCGTCCATGAAATGAAAAGTATTGTAACAACCAACAGTGATATTGGGTAATGCGTAAAGAAGACGAAATGTATGATTTTTTTGGGATGCTGCTAATTGCTGGTATGTTACACTCGAATTGCAATTTATAAGGCCACTATGTCCTTCAATCGATTCAATTAACGAGTGATTTTTTAAGAGCTTGAGAAATTAAAAAAAAAAAAAAACGCATAAAATTTGCAAAATCTCATCGGTTCTTTATTTGAAACGTTAGATTGGTCCATGACATTTACTTTTTGAAGATAATTTCATTTAAATGTTGACCGCGGCTGCGTCTTAGGTGGTCCATTCGGAAAGTCCAATTGTGGGCAACTTTTTCGAGCATTTCGGCCGGAATAGCCCGAATTTCTTCGGAAATGTTGTCTTCCAAAGCTGGAATAGTTGCTGGCTTATTTCTGTAGACTTTAGACTTGACGTAGCCCCACAAAAAATAGTCTAAAGGCGTCAAATCGCATGATCTTGGTGGCCAACTTACCGGTCCATTTCTTGAGATGAATTGTTCTCCGAAGTTTTCCCTCAAAATGGCCATAGAATCGCGAGCTGTGTGGCATGTAGCGCCATCTTGTTGAAACCACATGTCAACCAAGTTCAGTTGTTCCATTTTTGGCAACAAAAAGTTTGTTAGCATCGAACGATAGCGATCGCCATTCACCGTAACGTTGCGTCCAACAGCATCTTTGAAAAAATACGGTCCAATGATTCCACCAGCATACAAACCACACCAAACAGTGCATTTTTCGGGATGCATGGGCAGTTCTTGAACGGCTTCTGGTTGCTCTTCACTCCAAATGCGGCAATTTTGCTTATTTACGTAGCCATTCAACCAGAAATGAGCCTCATTTCGAACCGAACACTGATTTTGGTAATAAAATTCAATGATTTGCAAGCGTTGCTCGTTAGTAAGTCTATTCATGATGAAATGTCAAAGCATACTGAGCATCTTTCTCTTTGGCACCATGTCTGAAATCTCACGTGATCTGTCAAATACTAATGCATGAAAATCCTAACCTCAAAAAAATCACCCATTACTTATTTACTTTTATCCGTTTCATTACCAGTAGTACTTCAGTAGTGGCCTGTAAGCACTATATTTTGCTAATACAATAATAAAATCGGTCTGTGCTCCAATATGGCAAATACGAAAACGCCAGTATTCATGCTATCTATTGTCCATTATCGGAAAAATATCTATCCATTGAATGTAATCAAACCGGATCAAATTTTGCACTACAATAAATTTAAAGCGGGCTTAGATGCAATGACTGGATATTTATGCAAACACACTTTTACAACATGTCTGATATCGCTGGTTTGGCCTCATTAATCATCTATGACGAGTTGAGTCCGGTAACAAATGTAGACGTCCTATATGTATCAAGGAACACTCCATGCAATTACATAGTTGCAAACCCAATTGCTCTTTGTTATTTATATTAAAACGCTTAAGTAAATAAATTATTTTTGTGGGTCTGGCCAAACCCTTATCATGCACTTGTCGTATCATAAGGCCTCGAACAAGTAAAATAATAATTAATTATGACTTATTTTAAAATGAATACACATTGCATACGTTTTATTTATTTTATGATCGTTTACTTTAACCATAAAATGTTTATATTTTATCATAATATAATAATTTTTGATCATATTATGGTGTTTTTTTTTTATATTTAAACTTAATTTTGTGTATATTTTACTATAAGTTTTTAACCAAACAATAGAACTAAATCTTTAGATGTATGTTGTTCATAAAATGCGGTTACCTCACCCATCATTTTCCTTTGCGTGTACGGACACTATTAACTTCTTTCACAATGAATGAGGGTTGTTAGGCCATACAATATCAAAGACAACTTTATTTATCCAGTTCTGGTCACACGTTTTCAGTTCATATATAACAAAAAATAATTATTTTTTTGATGGCAATTTTCTTTTCTGTATTTTTATTTTTTCTTTGTTAAAGCATTTTTTATTCCATAATAATTTATATTGTATAAAGCATTTTATTAGTGTCAGTGTCTATATGTTTTCCTATTTATCTGCTTTCTGTATTCTGTTATATTTGAGTAAGTTTGTTTATATTGTTGCATGCCACAAGGATGCCTCCTTCGTTTTATTGTTATTTATGGGCGGATCGTTAATCATCACGACATCGACGCATAATAAGGAAATTCGTAAGAAATTTATGTGGAAATGAGTTAATTTCCTAGTTTTCATAGACAAGAAATTTGTAGTGGTATCGTATGATATTATTAGTGCGATTTTTCCATTTTTTTTTTTCTTTTCAAAGTGTGAGTGTGTAAAAATACGCGCATTTGTTTAATGTTGAAATATTCTTTTTTTCGGTTGCTTGTCGAAGATGTAATAAATTTTATTTATAAAATATTGTTATTTTGTAGTTTTGAGTGTTAAGTAAAAATATGTAATATTTTATAGAATTATTTGGTTTACAAGATTTATTTGAAAACTTTTTTTAATTTTTTCACTTAATCTGTTTGACAATCACTAAATTTTTAGTTAATATTTTACTTCGTTTGAAGCTTTGCCAAGAAGATGTTTATTACTGTATATTTGTTTATTTTTTTTTTAGAATCTTAGAAAATATATATACAAATGGGTAACTGCAATTATAGTAAAAAACAGCTGCCGTGTTATAGTTGGTTTAATAGGATCTATAGCTAGAATATATGTAGTACAATGAGTTTTTATTATTGTTATCTCGGAGTTATTAGTGCTAAGACCAAATAAAATTATAATAATTAAAATGATGAAAATAATCAAAAAGAAAAAAATGAAGTTAATCAAAATCTGCAAAGAGTTTGTTGTTAAAAATGTTTAGCCTTAACCGATAGCAAATTAGTTCAAACAAATTTGAATTTATCTATTTCTACATCTTTCATTGTATCGTTTAACCTTTTTACACTAAAACACATTTTGCTGCAACGTATGGAAGATCTTGAAGATATAAAACATTAACATTCGCAACATCTTACATGTAACATCTACCATCATTTCAACTGACAAAAAAATTAAAGGAAAACACGCATAATTAGTTCGAATAAAAAAGTATAAAAATGGATTTACAACAAACATTAATTGTTGCTTCAGACGGAAAAACGGAAATGGTAGAATATTAAAATTATAGAAACTTTTTGGAGTATGAAGGCGGAGATTTTTTATTACACATTCGTACGTATTTCGCTCATTTTTATGTAGATATTTGTTTATATGTTTTCGACATAAAAACTATTTTTAATAAATAATCGGTAGATGTTTACAATAATCCAAAGATGTTGAAGGGTGTTGAGTTTTAACCTGTATAACTCACATAGAAAGATGTTAATATATTTGCAAATTGATAGTAGATATTGGTCAGTGTAAAAAGTCAATTTCGTATATACAAAACATAGTACTATGAGAACAGAAATTATAATTACTTTTAGAAATTTTCCTTTAAAAAACTGAAATAATTTCACTAGTTTGCTTGAGAAACAATACAACCGTACTAAACAGTAACCAGTGCCTCTGTTCTGTAACCTAGTTGAGAAATTTCTCTCATGAAATTATTAGAGTTAACATGTCTTAACAGAGTTAAACAGGAGATTTTTCGTCACTTTGTCGACTGGTAACTGTCGGCCTTCATTCTCATCACTGAATCTGTAGTAATTACTAGCATTTATTCTATAATTTGGTTCCACATTGCATCCACATTTAATATGTTTCAGATCATTCTCCTTTTCGGGTTTAATAAGCTACAAATTTGCCTCAGAGAGTATATCAAAATTTCAAACGGTTTGCAAAATATGAGCTTGAGTAAAAGATCATTTTTTTGCAAAAATGACATCGAGGCCCCACATCTTTGAGGGCCCATAAAAAAAAACCTGGAGGATTTTGGGCAAAACTGGGACACAGGGGTCTATTTTTTTGGTCTTTTATCACGTAGTGGTGTCCGTATATGGTTATTTTGGCATGACTTAAAAAATTACACAGTGTGTTTTAAAGCAAACGAAAATACAAAAAACATATAGAAAATACAAAAAATTATAAAAGTCACAACAATACGAAAAAGAATATGAAAAAGTCTAAACACTTACGTTTATTGATCACTGAATTTATTTTTTTAAATATTTATTAGCATTAACTTTGCATCTTTGAAAAAAGCAATATAAAATTTTGTTTAGGTTCAAATAATACTTTAATAGAAGGCCTTTAACCACATTATTTTTAATCGAAACACCGCAACAAAAATGTTTGTAGTGAATTTTAAACTACAAGGGCAGTATGTGAAAATTGATGTAATAATAGAAGACATGGACAATAAATAAAATATATTTATGTATGTATGTATGCAAACATATTGAACGACTAAAAACCCATTTTCTAAATGAGTAATAATTTGTCTTGCATTCTCTTGTTCAAAACAAATTGCTTAATTATTCACTTAAATTATAAATCTCTATGCAAATTGTTCCTTTAGTAACAACTGTCATTTTATTTTCTTCCTGCTGTTACATGTAAATCAATATATTGTCCCACGCAGCAAAGAAAATTGATGTGTTTTGTGATGCAAGTAAATGTGAGAAATTACAATATAATAAATTTTATGTCAATAAATTCATTGATTTGCTATCATTATAACATCACGTTCCATGGTCACTTTTATTGTAAAAAAGTACAAAGATTATTTTTTGAAAAAAAGCTGCCAGATTTATTGTGGTTGGGAGTAAATTTGGAAAAGGTTCCTTTTGCTGCAGAACCTTTTGTTCTTTGACTGTTAACAACATTAATTTATTTTGTTGTAGCGACCATTAATTTTTCTCGTAGCTATTGCTACTAAAATGTTGGTGATATTAAAATAATTGAGTGTCATCATCATAAAATGACACAATTTGACAAATATATCGACCAGAAGCAATAAAATTTAACAAGACATAAACAACTGTTAAATAAAGGAGCATAAGTAAACAAGCAGACATTTTGCAAATATTTGTTTTGTAATGTTTTCATTCAAAAAAATCTCATCTTAGTAACTTTATACCGGTCACATATTATACACTAAAGGCAAAAATATTAGGGACTGTTTTTGTTACAATATAAGTTCTATGCTCATGGTGAAAATACTGACCAGAATTATCATTGTTCTTTTTTTGTTGTGTTATTCAGAAAATTATAGTTCAACTTGGACATTAATATTCTATACAGAATTAAACTAACCAAGGTGGTATATCAGCAAAGAAAATATAATAAAAAAATATTGGGTATTTAAATAATAATTACAAACATTTAAGAATAAAATAAATTTTAAATTTAACTTTTATTTTTTATCGGTTGCTTGGATGAGTTTACAATATTCTAAGAGAAACATATTATGATTAAATTATACTATTAACAATATAGAATCATATTATTGTCAACGATTTAAAATAACCAAAACTTGTTTAAATATAAACACAATTACAATAAAATATTAACATTTTATAACGAAAATTAATATTATGATCAAAAATTAATATTATATGGTTAACTTAAATGATTATAATATGATTAAAAACTATCTAATGTCATATGGGAACTGTTTGTTTTAATATTGTTCAAAGTTCTTTTGCATTTTTTAACCACAACTAGAATAAACCTGCTATTATTAATGCCGGTGTAATAATTAGCAGTAATTATCATCATTAGAAGCAGTAATTATCATTATCATCATAATAGTGACATTAGCAATCACAATGTAATTGATTATACACCACTGATACAACGTTGAAAATATCTAATAATAATATGGAAGCTATCAGCAGTCTAAGCGATGGGTTTGGTCAGCGTAAAATATTATTTTTTATCAGAAACAGCGAATGTGAAATATATTCATATAATTATATGAAATTCTAAAAATTATTGTAAAGCTATGTAAAAAACAGACAGGAAATGAGTTAGACCGTATTTACACCTTGCAACAAACGCTGAGTTTTTTTCCTATTCTTTTTGAAAGTTGCTTCCAAACCCTGTTTTCTTTTACATTTGAATTTTTTAAAAATATTTATTTTTGAAAGTTTGTTTTTTATGCTTTTCTGTATGATTAATAAATAAAGAAAAAACTGTATTGTCAACTAAACGTATTTTATTATGATTAGGCGATTAAACATTCTTATAGATACAAATTGAAAATGAATGTATATGAAAATATTCTTACGGACCCCTAAAGTTTCTATGTAAAGTTTTGTATATCTCAACTATTTAATGGAATGAGATATTATGAGTATCACTGGAATGGTAATTAAAAGTACTATCTAACTTAATCGAAATTAATGAAAAATATTATAAAATATCAAGCAAGCATAAAAAAAGTTTTTTTTAAAGTATTTTCTTGACTATGTTCTGGCAAAAATTAAAAAAGTATTTTTTTTTTTCACCTAAAATATTTGCCAAAGGTAAAAAGGAACCCAATTGTTTTCGCTGCAATGTCTGTCAGCGCCTTCTATCTCTGAAACAGTAATAGGTAGAGTCTTGAAATTTTTACAGCATGTTAATTACTGTGTTAAGACAGGGACATATTTTTCACTTATATTGCTTGTTTTACTGCAATAGGTAGGCTCCTATTATTTTCATATAAAGCTATAACAAAAAATACTAAAATATAAAGCGTATTTCGATAGTGATGCAGTTTTCGCGAATATGACTGTTATTTTTTAAACGCGAGTATATACAGAGTGTGTAAATTTATGGCAAAAATATAAAAAATAAAAAAAGGGTTTTGCGATAGTGGCAAATTTTTTCGAATAGTAGCCTAATTTTTGAACTGGAACGGGTAGACACTTTACACCTACACAAACTATGTATAAATTTGTCCCCTAGAACAAATAACAAAACCAAAAATTAAAGGGTATTTCTAAAATGACTCTATTTTAAATATATAACCTTATATATACAGTTAAAATTTACACATATTATATTTAACAATATCTACTGTAACAACAAGAAACGAAAATAAATTTAATAATAATGATGCGTTCCCTTAATGTCTCAAAGTTGCGAAATTTCACTTGCTCTTCTTAATCTTGTAGGCAAACACGATATTTACACAGGGTATTTAGTACTATACTCTAGTAGAAAAAATAATTAAAAATTTTAATTGGATAATACTTTTAATTAGCTTTCCAATGGCACGCGTATTACCTCATTCCTCCCTAAAATAGTCGAGTTACACCATACGTTACATACAAATTTAAAGGGATCCGTAACTCCGAAACAAAGAGTACCGCCCAATTTGTTCTTTTGACATTTTTATTTATAATTATTTTTTTTTATATATATCTTAAATTATAATTTGGAAATAAATTTTTTATACAAAACGAAAATACAATTTGTCGTTTTTTCTTTATTCAAAAAGTAGACAACACTTTAAAAAATAAAATGAAAATAATCCAAAACAAAAAACAAAAAATGCCTCGTCAGGCTTTGTCATGCAACTTTTTCAACCCCTCATAACCCCTCTTACTAACATGAAAAAAGTTGCATGAAAAAGTTGCGGCGTTATTGCAGGGTGTAAAAGTGGTCTTTCTCATTATTTTAAAACAGTGCCATCTGGTACCGAACATTGCTTAACATACATTGCTTTCAAAAATAAGAGATGACTTTTACTGCGTGCAGATGATTTCTTGTATTTAAAAAAATTGTCGTTTTTCACTAATTTTAATAGGTTTTAGACATAAGGAACCAATCACCTATTTTTGTATATGATCAATGTCTTTTTTTACACGGATTTTTCTGGAACCAATCTACCGTGTAAAAACAGAATTAGGTGTATATTAAAAAAAAATTTGCATTTAGTGATATTTTTTAAATTTTGAGTTGACTCTCTTTAGAGGAACAAGTGCGATACATTCTAAATACATTTTTATTTAACGGAGAATGTAGAAAATTAAACAACAATTAAAATTAAACGCAATTAGTATAAAATATTCAAAAATTTTTTGTTCAAAATTCAACAAAAGGTTTAAAAATATAGTTGTCCAATTTTAGGTCGATAATATTGGGTGTTGCCTACTATTATCGACTTAATTTTTAACAAAAATATTTATTTGGACAAGACTATTGACAAAATTCGCAAGGTTCGAAAGTATAGCCAACGAACTAGACAGATCGTCGTTGATTGCAATAAATATGACTTTCAGTTTCCACCAGCGAAATTCATATTGGATTTGCATTTAAAAGCCATTAAGATATAATTAACTTAAGAAGTGTATACCAGACTATTGTGCTAATCTAATTTGTGGACAAAATAAATGTTTTTTTTTCTGAAAAAAAATTTTTTTATTACGAATACATACCTATGTTAAACAGCTTAGTTATAAAATGTAGGAATCGCATTACTCAACACAGATTTACCAAATAAAAATACACTATCCAAGAGTATCATGTTGGAGGTGGGAAATGTCGTCGAAAGTTATGACAAGGGTATAACGTTACGCCACACCAGTCACGGCAACAAATGGCGGTTATAATTTTCCAAACACATATTTTGCAAAAATATGATTCAATGTGAAGCCGAAATTTAACAAATTATCTTCATTTATTTAATATTTAATTATGATTTAGATTGTCTAGAACCTCAAAATCTCTAAAAGTCTGCTTTCTTTTTTATAACCAAGCGCCATGAGTTTGTACGACAAAATTAACTGTTCTTGGAAAAGTAAAATTTTATTTCAATCATTCCTAATATTACCAGCCAATACTGTATATGAGGAGTAAAACAATACATTAAAATGACAGCAAACAATTTATTAGACTTAAGTTTTGTTGTGAATAGTTTTCGGTAAATATTGTCTTGTATGCATACTCTTGTCTGTTGTTGCTATTGTTTTTGTCAATTTTGGCTGTGAAAAAAAAGAAAAAAACTAAACGATCAAATGTAAAGCTGTCATTTTGTTCATTTACCCCTCTACCTTAGCTAACAACAACAAAAGTGTGCCAGCACGCATATATCTATGTGTCAATGTAATACACACATTTAAAATCAAAATGTATCAATGCAACATCGTCCATACATTCAATATCGTTAAGTTTAAAAAAATGATGTTCTATTACCTTAAATAAAGTAATTTGGATTGCTCTGCCTAACACCCTTTTTCTGTTTTACTTGCTTGGTTGTTAACGTCAAGCACACTATAGATATCATAATCAGTGCCTTATTTATCGTTTCCGTAGTTGTTTAATGTAAATTTAAAATGGCTAAAAATTAAACTTGACAGTTTACTAATTTTGTCGTCGATTGTTTAAATATTTACAATGTGTAACAAGTGGCAATAATGTCTACAATAGTGTGTTTTGAAATCAATGAAAGAACTGTGACGTAAAAATAAACACATATGTATTTTAGCAAGGGGGAGCATTGATGGCTTTTTAATTTTATTATTACAAGTTGCAAATTAAGACATATCCATGTGAGAGGGGACAATTACCTAGACTACAGGTAAACGCAAACTTTACAAATAATTATACATAATAAATTAATTATTTAGGCTTAAGTTCTTAATTATAAAGAGATAAAGAAAAATTAGATACCAGCAAAGCAGAATGCATTTTCTAGACAGCTATGTCCGTCATCAGTACTCTTTGTATCAATCTACCCGGTAGTTTTAATTGTTATTAATTTTCTATTTAAACAAACTTATCAAAGAAATAGAATCTGAGAAATTTTAATTTTACATTATATTTCATAGAAGATAGAGCTTTTTGAAATTGTTTAACACAATAGTGTTGAAGTTAACAATGTCAAAGCTGTGTCTTTATAATTAAGAACTTAAGCCTAAATAATTAATTTATTAATTCAAAAATAGTTCAAATAAAATTCATATAATTTCACAGAGCGGACACGGCTTTGACATTGTTAACTTCAACACTATTGTGTTAATAATCAAAATATACATTTGTAAAATAAAAAAATCTAATTGTTGTTAATTGCTAACCAAAGGATAGGTAATAGCAAGAGAGATGTATACCATTTTCAACTTAAAAGAAAATATATAAAGAGAATTAAAATAAAGAAAAATGTTTGCTTGGTAGTATAATATAAAAAAGAAATAGAGTTTACAAGTGTTAAACAATTTCAAAAAGCTCTATCTTCTATGAAATATAATGTAAAATTAAAATTTCTCAGATTCTATTTCTTTGATAAGTTTTTTAAATAGAAAATTAATAACAATAGAAACTACCGGGTAGATTGATACAAAGAGTACTGATGACGGACGTAGCTGTCTAGAAAATGCATTCTGCTTTGCTGGTATCTAATTTTTCTTTATCTCTTTATAATTAAGAACTTAAGCCTAAATAATTAATTTATTAATTCAAAAATAGTTCAAATAAAATTCATATAATAATTATACATATTTACTGTTAACTTTAAAAACTAAAAATCTAAAGAAATGTAAATTGATCGACAAAAAGTCGATCAATTCTTTATCATTGATCGGATAAAAAGTCGATCAATTCTTTATATGGCGCGTTATATTTGGAGTTATTTAATTTACGAAACAGATTTAAAATATTTAAACATAAAAACAAAAAACTTTAACAATAGTGTCTATTGAATTGACTGTCTGCGGAATTACTAATCTACTTGAAACATTATTACAAAAATAGCTTTAGAGAACTTTTTCAAAGCATTAAAAAGCTACTTTTTATTTTTAACATTTAACGTCACAAAATAATAAATACATGATGTTAAAAAATTTATAATCTACTTGCTAAAAAAAAACCAAAATTAATTTGCAATAAACAACAAAATGCCAACAAATCTTTCCTACTTCGTACAAACTCAAGCATTTAAGTAGAAATGTGTAATTTTAATTTGAAAATACTATAATGCAACATGCACAAAAATGTATGCATGTACATTGTGCTGTACATGTATACAATTCCATAGTATTTAAAGTACGCAGTGTGTGAGTTGTTATAAAACATTGTTTTAAATAGGAACTTATGTACGCACATTAAATTACCCAACTGAAAATGAATTTGCCTCAAAATACCCAGTTGGCTAAAATGAGTAAATACAAATATGAGATTTTTAAGAGTTGACATCTAGGTAGCAGACTTTTTAGGAGCCTATATGTGACCCGGTCTATGAAAAGGTGGCTTATGGATCAAAAACAAATTTTCGAAAAATTAGTTTCTTAGTAACTAGTTTTTCTTTTGCATTATGAACAATCATGCCCAAAAGGCAACCAAAAAATGCAAAAGAGCATAAATGAGATAAGTTCGTGTGTGTATGTAAAGAGCGATGTTTTTTTCAATGCAAAGCACAAACCAGTTTCTGACCCAGCGTTGTCAGGTTTTTGGGGATTTTATCCCCAAAAAAATCCCCAAATCGACTTTGACTTACCATAACTTCTAAGCCAGTTAGGACTTTCTAGTTTTCACCACGTGGAAGAGCGTCTCAAAAACTATCGAAACCAAAAAACAAGTGGAAAAATTTTTTTGAGTCATAAGCCACCTTTTCAGAGGCCGGGTCACCTATGTATATTTTAACAACTAGCAGTGCCCGCCACTGTGTCAGCGTTCTGACGTTATTTTGTGCGATATTGTTTTTAAAGTAATCCATATCAACTGTTTTATAGTGCTTCAGATTTAGTTTATGTATTTTATATAGAGATACCCATCCCTGGATAATTACCTTGGAACATAGGCCTTATATAAAATTCTCAAATTTATATCTATATAATTTTAAAATTACTGTACAGTTCAGTAAACAGTGTTTAAAACTTCCCGCTGACAAAAACAAAAGGTGCTGCCAAGTTTGCAGTACCATTAAATCGGTAGAATTGCGTACTTTTTTTTAATTCATTCCGCAGTTTTTACGTCATGCGAACACGCAGACAGACCAAAATTCTAAAAATTGGTGGTTTGTATTCGATTTCGATTACTATCATTTCGATTAATATTTTAAAAAATATTTTATGTACAGAAATTGTCTTGTTACCAGGACAATCAAAAAGATTTTTTGGTGAAAAATAGCCATTACGTAAGTTTTTTTTTTTTTTTTTTGTTATCATATCTATATAAATAAAATCAAATGTCATTCGTTGATAATCGCAACACTTAAGATTAAGTGGTTGTCATTAGTATAGATATTTTTTGTGTGAATTTACTGATTTTCTTGAGACAAATTCAGTATCTCAGTATATTTTTCTTGTGATTCTTGTATCTTCAATGATAACCAAAACAAAGATATTATTTTTAATAATTTTTATTTCTAACCAAAATATTTTTTTTTGATTTACAAAATGATAATTTAAAATAAAAAAAAAATTTTTTTGATATGATGGTTACTTATAACCAAAAATAAATATTTCTCACTTTAATTGGTTACGATAACCAAAATAATGTACATGCAATGATAATTATCATTAATGGTTAAAACTTACCAATATGAAATAAAATAAATATTCTCGTAACCTTTTTATCTGAAATAAAAAAAATAACAATTATGTGCGGTCCCTGGCTGTTACACTTTTATTATATGCACTGTTGCCAATTTGGAGATTTTGCAGCTAAATCTAGCGTTTTTGCAATGCCAATCGTGGAGAAAATGATCTCTTAGCGGTTAACGGAAAATCTAGCGTTTTTTAATTGATTTTAAGAGATACAATTGATTTTAAGAGATACAAATATCCAATGCATTTGAACAACGTAAACTTGCGGGGGGAGCAAAAACTTTTTTTAGAGTGACAGTTTAAAATTATTTTTATACTAGAGAACCATGACTTCTCAGCAATAGCACATTTAGTGCCATTTTTTTAAGTTAAAATAAGATATATGTAAGTGCTAAGTAACTAAGTGCTAAGTAACTGAGTTAAAATTTTATTCACAATAAATCGATTGTTACGTTGACTATGTGGCAGGTTACATGGTATTTTTTAAAACACACAAATTGTATCGAATACCGTAAGTAACAGCACAAAACTAATCTTATTTTTTTAAAAATATAAAGGCCGAATTACTCCATCAGGATCAGACAACAAAACAAAAACTTTATCTGGATGTGCAAGTAAGTGCTCCTTTCTTTTAGTTTGCGGGTTGCATTTGTGTCGCTTCAGAAAAAGGTATTAGATACTACTCGTGTAAAATTAATTTACACTTTTGAATTTAATTGCAACTGTATTGCAACAAAAAAGCCTGAGGGCAATAGGTTCTTAAAAACTTTGTGAGGATTTTCGACATTCCAAGTTCTGTTTTCTCACATAACCACATAACTCACATTTATAACGGGCCTTATCCGAAACGTTGAAAATATAACTGTATTAAAAATGAACCAAGCAGGTTGCTGTCGGTTTGATTTATTTATTAAAATTAAAGTTTTTAAAAATTTTACAATTGGTTGTTTTAGAAAGGTTTAATTTTTATCTGATAAAAAATACTTTAAAATTTAATTTTTATTAAACTTCCCTTAGTCATTATCCAATCGCATAATTTCCATAATTAAATGGCATAACATACTGAACAGAAATGGCTTTAAAATTTAAATATACTGGAATTTAAATGTAATTTTTATATTTTTAGCTATTTTTTCACTTTAATTATCGCTGAACAAAAAATTTAGTGGTTTCTGGCGTTTTTTAGTACAAATTTAGTGGGAAATCGTAAGAAAAAGTTGGCAACAGTGATTATATGTGTATATTAAGTTTTAAATTGCTGTACTTACTCTCCTTTTTTTCCTTTCACTCTGTAGCTTCACAATAAAATTTCGCAAGGTATTCTCTGATCCATTTGTGTCTCTGGCTCTATAAATAACCTAATTGCTGGTTTTGGTTATAATAACCAGGGGTTTGTTATAATTCTGATCACTAGTATATGAAGAATTTGCGCAAGTATATCATTTGGAAACGATATAATAACACATAGCTTCTATATAATCTTAAGTTTTCAAAGAATGGCATAAAAAAATCTTATTCTTTTCAGATTGTTTTACATACTCGTATTTTCTTAAAAGTACCTATTGGGTTAAGCTGGGTAGTAAATTACATAAATGTCATTCATAGTTTTGTTCAGCAAACTTTATTCGCTTAAAAAAACAGTAATGAGCACAACAAAAAATGCTTAAAATTTTCATTGACACAAAATAAACTATGGATGTACATAAAAAAAAAAAAAAAAATTAATAAACCAACAATTTTACCACATACACATATGAATATATATTTACATGTGTTTAGGATGAAATTTTACGAGCATTAAAATTATGCATATGGGATGGTCTGAATATGTTTTGAATGCTACTCGTATAAAGTTCTGTACGTTTCAGTAATAAGAGGACAAGTTATCCTTTTTATTGCAAATGCTGTTTTGTAGGATTGTGTGTATACTTACACCATCATTGATATGATGGCAGTGATGGTAGAATTTATTAGTTTTAAAATCCCAGACATTTAATAATACACTACATATAATAATGCAAAGTTGAACTTTATTCACATTAGGCTTAAAGAATTTAGAACATAGGGAAATTAAATTTAATTTTTAAGTCAAGTGAAAGATAGATACAGGAGTTTAAAAACGTTATATTTTGGATATAATTCATCAGATCACGAATGACTAAAGATATTTTAATGAAATTTCACAAAAGCAAAGCAGAGGTGTTTCTAAGTGGAGTTTACTCCTGTGGTTAAGTATGCGTACGTCGGGAATTTTGATAGTTGCATAATTTTTTTGAAATGTCATAAAATGCTTATTTATAACTTAAATGATAAAATTTTTAAAATTTTGATATCATTAAAAATTATCTATCTATCTATCTATCTATCTATATATATATATATATATATATATATATATATATATATATATATATAATCTATCTATCTATCTAATATATAAAGATATTTTATTTAATTTAAATGATATTTTATTTACATACAAATAGCTGTAAGTATATTTCGAGGTTAATTGAAGCAAGTAAATTAATCGACTACTTTTTTCAATGTGTAACTTTAAAACTTATTTTATATTTAACTAGCTATCCCCGGTGCGCTTCGCTACACGTATCCACAAAAAATACAATAAAAACACTTGAAAGAAAAGTATGAACAACCTTTAACGCGGAAACGCACGCTATTCTCACCTCAAAAATGTTCCCATCAAACCTGTTTTTTGATAGACTATATGTATTAACGCGATAACAATTTTTCAGTTTGCATAGGAGGTATCACGTCCTCCATTCAAATTCAGTCTGTGGTTTTTCTATACAATGTATCTTATTAAGGGTGTTACTGATGCAAAATTCCAAGGCGCTACCTATTGCAGTTCTCTAGAACAGGATAATAATTTTTTACTTTGTATGGGGGGTACCACTCCCGCTATTCCAATCCTATCTGTGTTTAGCTAACCTATGTACGTTAATATGGTGGTTGTTTTTGCAAAATTCCAAGGTGCTACCTAGTGTAGTTCTCTAGATACAGGATAATAATTTTTCACTTTGTATGGGGGGTACCACTCCCGCTATTCCAATCCAGTCCATCTTTCTCCAAACTATGTACGTTAGTATGAAGGTTACTGGTGCAAAATTTCCAGGTGTTACCTAATCATAGCTGTTCAGTAATGATTAGTAATCGTAATCATTAGTAATTAGATTACTTTTTTTTTAAAGTAGAAGTAATGATTACAATACGATTACATTCAGTTTTATACGATTAGTAATTGATTACGATTACAAGTAATCAAAAAATAATCAGGATTACTTGCGATTACTGAAAAATAATCAAAAATAATTAAAAGTTTGTGATTACTTTTGATTATTTTTGATTTTTTGTGATTACTTTTGATTATTTTTAAAGGAATCTTGTTCATTACATTTAATGAAAAAAAACTATACGAAGTTAAGTTAGGGTGAATCCGCTAAATAATTGAAAATCTGAATTAAGCAAGTAACATAAATAAATTAAATTCTGCTACAATAAAATGAATAAATAATGAATAATAATTCTCATTTACATAAAATTTGAATTGGCTTTCATTATAACAAATAATCAAAAAATAACCAGGATTACTTGCGATTACTGAAAAATAATCAAAAGTAATCACAAAAAATTAAAAATAATCAAAAATAATCAAAAGTAATCAAAAATAGTCAAAAGTAATCAAAAGTAATCTTTTAAAGTAGTCGAACTCATTTTTGATTACTTTTGATTATTTTTGATTATTTTTCAGTAATCGCAAGTAAGCCTGATTATTTTTTGATTATTTGTAATCGTAATCAATTAGTAATCAGAAATTGTTGAATAGTGGATTATATAATCATTACCATTCTTTTTAAAAAGTAATGTAATTGATTACTAATCGTAATCGAAATTTAACAGCTCTGTACCTAATACTGTTAGCAATAAACATCGTGTAAATATTTACTTTGTATGGGAGATGCCACGTCCATCCGTGTATCTAATAATAAACTGTGAAAATTTCAGAAAGATCGGTTCATTGGTATAGGCAGCTATAGCTTTCCGACAAACAAACAAACAAACAAAAAATCATACAAACAAACACATTTTGTGCTTTATATATATAGATAGATATAGTTATAAAACTAAAAATTTAAGAACAAATTGTACTGTTAAGGATTCTCAAACAAAATAAAATTTTCATTATTTTTAAGGATAATAACTAATTTTATGTATTGAATGTTAATAATGAGTCTCTAAATATTCAGTAAAATATTTAAGTCAATTAGGCAGTGCCACGCTCATTTTCGGTAGATGGATTAAAGTGCTACTGCGGTTGAAGATCACTGGAAAATAATAAGTTGTTGACTTTCAATTGAATCACTACAAATGCTGACCAAAGAAGTTAGTAAATTTTTGAAGTCAATCCGACTACAGCCACTCCCATCGCGTGTGACAGGAAATGTAGGCACAGTAATAACTGGCTCTTGAAATTTAGCAATAATTACATCATTCTGTTCCAGATAACTTTTATTTAACAATTAGCTTTAAATCACAAATAATTCATATTAATACTAATAATACTAATAATAATTCATATTAATAAATTTCTTGCTGTGAACAGCTGTGTGAGTATTCACAACATATTGGGTGTTTAGATTGTATAATCAACATTTAAACAGTCTAAAAGCAGAAAATTTTATTATTGTAATTATTACAAAATATTGCTTTGTTACAAATTCTTACTTGAACATTTTCTATTTCATCACTTCTATAAAAATTAAAATTAAATAAAACTTCTGCGTCCTATTCAGAATCTGGAATATCTTTGTTTATAGCACTCGAAGTACTTGGCAGTTGATCCTCGGGGCTTTCTGGAATCTTTAAAAGAGAAATAACTTCTCTTGGAAACTGCAAACTTCTATTTTTCAAAAGACGTTTTTTCAGATATGTATATACTTGATATTAAAAACATCTATTATATTATGTTCCCTAAAATCATTTCGAGCGTGCTCAATGCGGTCCTTTTTATTAAATTTATTTTTAACCTCAAAAGCATTTTCACCAGCACATCTGAGAAGTAAGATTGACGCTTGCAAAATTTGAGAAGATTTTTATATGTAGTTAAATGTTTTATAAGTTCAATATTAATGTTGGTTATAGAAGAAAATAATTCCGGATTAGAAAACTCTTTCCGTAACCATTTTTGCCAGAATTGTTTTTGAATGTCACCCTTTCTTTTTAACATAAGAATTTTATCTTCAGAACTACGAAGGACAGACAGTGCAATGTCTTTTATCTCCGGAACCGGAGATTTTTAAAGTGTTTACAGTTTTCTTTCATTTGTTTTTAAATACTAAGTGCAACGTTGAACATAAAGAATTTAAATGATTTAATTTATAGTTAATTTTTGTAAATGTTAGTAAATTTCCTCAATTCTGACTTAATAAAAACCCTTATTTATTAGCCATTTGCCAGTTTTTATTATAATAAAACAGATTTAAATTAAAAATTTATGAGTCTATAAATATTCGCAAATAAAAGATAAATACAACACTACTTCATACCCCTCCAAAAATTCTACAACTGTTCAACAAAAGTTCGCAAACAAATTTGCTGTCTTTAATGACAAGCAAATAAACTACAAGTATCAGATAAAAAAAAATATACTCAACCACTTATATGGCGAAGTTTTTTTTTAAACAATTTTACTTCACTCTTCTTTTCATCGAAAAATTGTATGACTTTCCGTTTCAATAACGAACAATACTTTACAAAATATTTTACCAACAATGTTGGGTAATGATATAAAATCCTGTTTTTTTCTGCTGATTAACTACTCGAATAACAAGAGGCAAGATTTTATAGATGAGTTGCGCTTTCGAAAAAATAACAATGTCACTTTTTTTCTTAATTCAATTTACTCACAAATCTTTTATACTTCTATATTTGTCTAATCTTTCGAATAAATTTTCAGATTTATTGCAGACAACAATAACAAAAGAAGGAAAGAGACTTAGTAATCAATTGATTTTGCAAAATTTAAGGTGTTTTGAGAATGTATTAAATGTGATAAAATTAGAAAAAAGACTGTTGTTAGGTAAATAAAAAACTCTATTCTAAATATTGTGATGCTAATCGGGAAGTTCTTTAGAGGAAAGGAAACGAACACACGATTTATAACCTGACTAGCTTTTAAATGATAGGGAACCATTTTTTAACCGACTTAAAAAAAAGAAGGACGTTATCTATTCGTCTGAATGTTGCTTTTTTATGTTTGTGCCCACAGAACTCAGTCATTTCTGAACCAATTTTAAAATTTTTTTCATTACTAGAAAGGAAATGCTTACAGATTGGTCCCATTTTAAAAGAAGTTCAGAATTTTGAAAATTAAAGGGTGTCCCCATACAGCATACGTGTTTTTTACGTGTATTATGAACCGTAAAGAGCACCCTTTTAAAATTTAAAAAACAGCATATCACTATCTGCCAATAACAGAAATTAATAAAAAATAACTTAAAAATTAAATGATGTGACGTCAATTTAAATATATGAACCATTTGAACCATTGTAGACAATCACTTGAAAATTGGACAGAATGTCCAATATTTATAATCAGAAATTAAATATTTATTATTAGAAGTTAAAGGGTGTCCCAATATTTGATGTAATTTGATGTATATTGCAAAACTTTTGAACCGTAACAGAGAGACGGTTGAAATTTACAAAGAACCTGTATATCTAAGTCCTTTATAACATCAAGTATATAATTTAAATTTAGAAACTAAAGGGTGTCCCCATAATTGATATAATTTTATCTATATAGCCCTATCTTTTGAACCGTTATAGACAAACTCTTGAAAATTTGACAGACTATGTCCCGTATAATAACATTTATAAATATTAAAAGTTATAAAGGGTATCTCAATAGTTGATGTAAATTGATGCATAGGCCTTTTGAACCGTTTTAGACAGACATTTGAAATTGACAAAGAATCTATCCTTTAAAATAAGTGTTTAATTTAAAATTTTACATTAAAGGGTGTCCCCTAGGTGATATTGTTTAACCGACATGGCCATATCTTTGGAACCGTTACTTTTTATTGCTGTGTCAGTAATAATAATTGTAAAAAAATAAAGGGTGTCCTCATATCTGAGGTAATTTGTCGTATATGGCTTCATCTGCTGAACCGTTATGGATAGACATTTGAATGTCCAGAACGTATATTACTATGTCCGTTAGAGCAACAAGTATAAAAGTATTTGATTTGCGTACTATTTCTTACAGATTACTTCCTTTTAAATTTTTAGTTTAGTATTGATGCACATATTTTTGTTTTGTAGTCGGTTTTTTTTTCAAGAATTATTGTTCTATCTTTCCTAAGAAAACTGTCACTTCAACATGGCGATGGCCTAGAAGAGACACTACTACAATATTCTGTAATACACTGAACCACTACTACACTGAGACACTACTACAATATTCTGTAATATTAAAAAAAGGAGGTTATTATGCAACTATCAAAATTATAAGTCAACTATACAGACCATTTTCGTTTGAGGGGTAGTTTATTTAACACGCCAAACCGAAAATTATTATTTTTTCGAATCGAATATACTTTAAACTTTTGTTCTTTATATAAAATATCCATAAAATTATTTGTTTGCGTGAGATATAGCAAAGTTGAGTATAGGCCACTCTATATTAGTTTATATTAGTTTATTTTTGTAAATAAAATTTTGAATTTTTAAACCGTATGTGTATTTTTAATTGTCCAGTTATTTGTACGAAATCCAAGTGAAATTTTTCCACTGTCCAATTATTTGACTTTTGGTATCTGGCAAGCCTAGAGTCAAGATATAAGAAATAAAACAAGTTTCAGTAAAATCTCAAGTAGTCATTTAGAGAGCCTTGTTGGTTTGACATGGAATTATCCTATACCTATATCGTCATCAAATATAGGTCGGTAGCGGGCATATGTTAAGTATACAAAAATTATAAATTGCGTCTAAAAACACCTCAGGTTCTATCCCTAGCAGAGGAAGAAAAATTTGAACCATAGTTTTTTCGAGTTGTAAAAATTAAGTGGCTACCCTCCTCTACTGACAATCCATCAAAGAAGCCCCCTGACCGCCTCCTGGAAAATGAGGTAGAAAACAAAGATTAGCAAAAGTTTCCAAACACTACAACAAGCACACGAAGAGCTTTGTTTCTAGGCAACGATAGATGGCATTCCATTTCTATTAATTATTCCAAGATGCGCTACAGCAGAACAATCATATACTTAGCTGGGGCAACAACAGACTAACGAAACTACCACAAGGCAAAATAACAATAGATAGAATAACGACAACACCTTTGGTTTACGAAAAAGGAAGGCACGAAAACAGCTGTGACAAATGGGTCTTAAGAATACACTATAGAAAACTCTGTCTTCAATTGGCTGAAGTGATCTTAATAATAATCTTCATATTAAACGCTTAAACAAAATCATGATAATCAACAAAACTTTGCACACTGGAGGGTGTGCAAAGCAGCACTGTCCTTTTTTAAATTAATTTCGAAATTCCCTTTTAAAATATCCAAATATTCAAATCATATACTGAAATCTGCTCTTTCAAAGATTAGATTTTGGGTAACAAATAGACTGCGTTTTTTTATTACACTTTCCTGCCCAAGCCGGCACAAGAAAACTAGTTTGACAGTAAATATTTGCGACTTAAGGCAAAATTTTACAAAATAAAGCTCAGACAAATGTTGCCCTCTAAATTGCTTCTTTTTTATTCACTCAACTATATCAGTTGCTTCTATTTAATATCTTCTTTATAAGTTCGTGGAAAAAAGTTTATTTAGTCGTGGTAACAAATCCTCTTCTAATAGTTTTGAAGGATACAACAATAAAATTCCTTTGGTTCGTTGCTTCAATGCTATACTTATCGTTGTTGTAATGGTAGTAGTGTTGCTTATGTTTAGGGTAAAGATCCTTTACTGTATAACTATCTCCTCTTGAACTTCAAGTTCTTTTTATTTTTGTATGTGTAACTTATTTTAAAGTCCATCGAAATATTATTATCTGTTATATTGAGTTTATCGAGTGTATTTAATATGGCAACAAAACACACACATCCACATAAAATAGCAAAATCAACGACAACAACAACTTCTATTACAATAATAAAAAACACAATAACAAGGGCAACAAATAAGAAAAAAAATAACAATTGTTCAACATTGACAATTTTCTTCTCATATTGAGGGTGAAAATGGAAAATCAATAAAAACAAATTCTAGTCAAATGCCATAAAATCCACTTATTCATTTTATCCACAATTTGGATGGATATAGCAACAACACAACAAAAGAAAAAAGTATAAAAAAACTTGACACATTGACCATAGATTTAATATCTAAAATCAGATTTGTAGAATAAAAAGTATCGTAATAAAACTTCTGCTAGTATTTGTGGTATTTTTCGCTGAGCGGTTGCCATAGATTTAGTTTCAAAATGAAAAAAAAAAAATATTTTACAATAAGTAAAATTTACCAAAAAAGGTCAACTGAAGAATATAAGTAAATAACCATTGATTGGTAAGGCCAAAAGAAAAATAAAAAAATTGCAAAATTTAGGCAAAAACATAAAATTTATGATATGCAGAATCGGGTATTTTGCGTTAAATTTTAATTGTGTGTTAAATTTTAATTGTGCATTATTGTGTAAAATAGAAACTAACAATAATAATTCTTGCAAAAAAAAAACCGACTTCAAAACAGATAGAAGGCACCAATTCTAAACTAAAAATGTAAGAAGTAATCTGTAAGAATTAGATTTAAACCAAATAAAAGATGCGCCAAAATTAGCGGAAGAAAGTATAGACTATGTGAATGTCAAGCCTCTCCCTATTACTGTTCAAAAGTTAAGCTATTTTCACCAGCATTCGTATTTTATGGGGACACTATTCAAGCCTCTGTCTATAACGGTTTCAAAGATAGGGTCACATAGATCAAATAACATGACCTATTCGGACACCCTTTAATTTACAATATTAAATTAAAGACCTGTTGTTATAGAGGACTTGGTCACAAAGATTCTTTGTAAATTTCAACTATCTGTCTATAACGGTTAAAAAGTTTAACCATATATATCAAATTACATGAACTATTGGGACACGCTTTACATTATAATTCCAAATATTTATATTTGTTATCATACCAGAGAAAGTAGTGGACATTCTGCCTAATTTTCAAGTGTTTGTGTTTAACGGTTCAAAATATAGGGTCATATAGATCAAATTACGTAATTTATGGGGACACCCTTTAATTTCTAACTTCAAATTGTATACTTGCTATAGTGGACTTTGCAATACAGGTTCCTTGTAAATTTCAGCTGTCTGTCTCTAACAGTTCAAAAGTTTGGCCACATACATAGAATTACATTAACTATTGGGACACCCTTTAAGTTCCAAATTCAAAATTTTATACTTTTTGTTATAGCTGACTTAGCACTACAGGTTCTTTGTAAATTTCAGCGGTCTGTGTACAACTATTCAAAAGTATGGCCATATACATCAAATTAAATGAACTATTGGAGCACCCTTTAATTTAAAATTTTGAGTATTTATACATTTTATTATAACGGTCATAGTAGTCGACATTCTGTCAAATTTTCAAGGTTTAGTCTATAACGGTTCAAAAGATAGACCCAAATAGGTCATATTATGTCAGCTATGGGGACACCCTTTAAATTTTAAATTTATTTTTTTATTAACTTCTGCTGTTGGGAGCTATAGCGGCACGCAGTTTTTTAAAATTTTAATTTGCTGCCCTTTACGGTTCTTAATACACGTAAAAAACATGTATGTTGTATGGGGACACCCTTTAATTTTTAATATAATGAACTGTTTTTAAAATGGGACCAACCTTGAAGCATAACCTTTCAAATAAAGCAAAAAATTTTAAAATCGGTTCAGAAATGGCTGAGTTCTGCGGTTACATACATAAAAAAAAAAAGCAACATTCAGACGAATAGATAACCTCCTTCTTTTTTGAAGTCGGTTAAAAATACAGTTAAATTTCTTTTAACAACTTTTTCAAACAAATGGTTGTTTGATAGCTTTTTCGTTTTTCAAAAACTAATCACACTTTTGTTTAATATTTAATTGGCTGCTAACAGTGTTGGCATAATAAAAATTGAAAGTTTTTTAGTAATATGTTTTATTGTTTTTATATATAAATAGCCTTTGTTTTTAGTGCTTTAGTACTCAAGATTTGTAATAATTTTAATGAACCAAATTTCGCAGGTAATAATAACGAACAAATAAATTTGTTTGATTTGATTAAAATAATTTTTATTAAAATAATCTTTATAAGTATAAAGTATTTTTTTTTTTAAATTTAAATCAACATAAAATCCTTTGTTTAATTCATATTTCGATAAATTTCAATTAACAAAAAATTAGTTAAAACAGTAGCAACACATTAAAGAAAAAAAAACAACCTATAAAATTAGTTAAATTGGCATTCCTAAAGAAGATTATGTGAATAATTTATTTATTGATTTTCCTTTATATTTCTTAATAGTTTATTTTATTTTATTAAAGGCAAATAGAGATTAAGCAAATTTCTAAAATAAAATATATAAAAAATAAAAAAAGCCCTTTAAATAGTAGAAATTACCTTAAATTTAACTTTAGACAAAATATTTAAGTTTACATATAAAACTGTTTTTTCATACAGATAAAATTTAAAGTCAAGCTTAAGTTCGTTTTATTCTCTCTAAGAAAATATAATTCAAATTACAAATTATTATTTTTTTTTAATTTATAATTTTATTTAATTACTAGTGTATTTTACCCGGCGTTGCCTGGGTCCACCCTTAGATCCCTTCAAAATGCTTGCAAAATTATTAAACTTTTTCGGTTTTCTCCACCCTGTAGGTTCACTCTTAACATAGGAGAAATAATTATAGTTTCGCGACAAAGCATTTGCATACATCTCAACAATAGCATCGCATATCGGGTTCAACCAATCGAGGAGGTGATTAAGCAAACGCAAAGAAAAAAGAAAAGATTCAGCTCAACATTCCAATTAGAAAGACCGAATGTCATTATACACGTAAGACATTTCGATACATGGTTTGGTAATTTTTTAAGTGACAACAAAAAATCATAATATGGAAAATTGACGGCAATTTGTTGATAGTTGTATGGGAATATATAGAAAAATGTAAATGCCATATATCCAGAAGCAACTGGGCCGATTTTGTGCAAACTTCACACAAACCATCTATAGACCATACCCTGTTTTTGACTGAAATCGGTAGACCCGTTTCCGCAGTTAGTGGTGACATCACTAGTATAATTTTGATTTTAATGTATAATATTTGCGGCTAATTTCGGCAGGTTGTTTTATATTTTTGTAGACAATTTGAGAAAAGCATTAAACTAAAATCAAATGCCCACAATCCGAATTGCACTGAACCAAAAATTTAACTAAATATTGTAAAATGTGGTGTAAAATTGAAGAAAAGTAGGTTATTATACAACTAACAAACTTTTTAGTTAGTCAAATATATGGTCGATTTTAGTAAAAAACATAATTTTGTTTTGTTTTGTTTCGTTTTTTTTTTCATTTATATATACATCTTTATTTACATCTTATTTTTAAATATAAAATTATAATTTTCTAGATTTTATCTATAGATATTGCGACTAACAGATCTTGATTTTTAATTTTTTTTTTTTAATTATAATATTTTTAAAGGGAAAATACTTTTTTTTATCATAATTTATTTATTGTATCTTCAATATTTTGAACTAACAATAATTAGTCGTATCTTAAGTCTAAAATAAAATATTCTTTTTAAGTCCAGCCAGTGCTAGACAAAAATAATGTTTGTTTCACGGATTTTGCAATCATTTGCGGGTCAACCCTCTAATATACGGCCAAGAAAGTATCTCTTCTTTTTAGTCGAATGTAACCAGGTTCATTCAGCATGTTACGCGCCAAAGGGTTTGGGTGAGATTCAAGCCTCTTTAGATATGTGACTGCATGTTTCGCTATTTCTGCTTTAACTGATGGCATGTTTAGGTCTTTGTGGATGTTCGAATTTTTTATATACCAGGTAGCAGATGTAATAATACGTAGAATCTTATTTTGGCGCCTTTGAATTTTTTCTGCATTGCTAGCTGAGGCAGTGCCCCATAACTGAATCCCATAACACCAAATTGGTTTGAGGATCGACTTGTACAGTAGAAGTTTACAATCTAAGCTCATTGTGGAGTTTCTGCCAATAAGCCAATTTAGTTGTACTGCTTTTAGTATCATTTGTGTTAACTTGAAATCAATGGGGCTTTTCCAAGTAAGGCGACTGTCAAGATGTATACCCAGGTATTTAACCTCTGAAAGCTGTGGTATCATTTGGTTATTTATGCGAATAGGAGGGCATGAGCCCCTACGCAGTGTGAAAGTTATGTGAGTACATTTTTGTTCATTCACTTTTATTCTCCATTTTTCTAGCCAGTTTTCCAAATTGAGTATGTGGTCTTGTAAAAGTTGTGATGCTTCTTGGTCACTTTCATGAATATTTAAAAAATCTGTGTCATCTGCAAAAGTTGATGTGTGGACTAGGGTGCTAATTGGCATATCTGATTTATACAGTAAATATAAAATTGGTCCCAAAATACTACCTTGGGGAACTCCGGCTTCAATGAGCTGTGGCGAGCTTAAAAAGTCACCTTCTTTTAGTAAAAACTTGCGATTCGTTAAATAATCTTTTAAGAGCTTATACAAGTTTTCGGGCAAGTTCAGCTTTAGCTTAAATATTAGGCCTTCGTGCCAAACCTTATCGAATGCTTGAGAAACGTCGATAAAGAGCGCAGAACAGTATTTTTTTTTTCAAATATCGTTTTAATTACATTTACTAATCTGTGTGTTTGTTGGATCGTACTATGTGGTTTTCTAAACCCGAATTGGTTCGGAATACATCCTTTCGCGCTAAGAATTGGATTTAGCTTAGTTATTAATATTTTCTCAAATAACTTTAACACGTTTGAAAAAAGGCTTATAGATCTGTATGATTCTACTTTGGTGTGGTCTTTCCCTGGTTTTGGAATCATAGTTATCAAAGAAACCTTTCACTCTGTGGGAAAGTACTCAAGACGTAATATGGCATTAAAACCAAATAGAATAATTCTGCGACCTATACGGGGCAACTCAACTAACATCTTGTTACTTGTTTTATCAACGCCAGGGGCTTTTTTGGTGTTTAAATCTGCCCTTTTAATATCGCTAAGTTCAAATCTTACGGGTACTACGGCACTAGTCTCTACTGGTGGCAACTCAGCTATATCAGTACATACATTTGGGGTAAAAACCTTCTTCAAATGTCCAACAAATAAATTACCTTTTTCGGTATCATTTCGTGCCCAGTCTCCACTACGTACGACCGGTCTTTTAAGGTTTCTACATGCACGCCATAATGAATAATCTGATTGTGCAGTTGCGTCGAGGTCTTCCAAGTAATTTTTCAGAGATGCTACTCTTCGAGATTCTAGCTGCTGTCTTAGCCGTTTCGTGCAATCTTTAAGTCTAGATTTGAGTTGAGGAGATCTGTGTGCTTGCCACTCTCTTCTAATTTTTCTTTTTTCAGCCAAGAGCCGCTCGACATCTACAAAATAAATTTGATTGTATCTAGCTGGTTGTCTGGTTTCTGTCGGGAAGGGAAAATATGAAAATCCTTTATTTGCTAAGAAAACAAAACTTTATATATAGTTAGAAAATATAAATGTCTACAAAATAATTTTCTTAAATTCCTTCTATTGAAGAAATTTCTTCAATATGATATTTTTTCGTTATTTTATGGAGTGTAGATTTAATAAAAAAATATGTTAAATTAGCTAAAATTATTAGTAAATTTTTTATTCAATTTTTATATTTAAAAGATACAAATATGCATCTGAAAATAATTCTACATAACAATAATTCTTCATTACCTTTATTCCTGTTTTAAGAGGAACAAACGAATAAGGCTTGTATATCCTGTTGAGGGCATTTGCTATTGTTTTAATGTTCTTTTTTTATATTCTTCACAAAACTATATCTCTTCCAAATCGCTAATAATTTTAAAATGTATTAGAAAAATTTATTCACTTGGTTTTAATTTGCACGTCACATCGAAATTGACCGCAAATATAAAATATTTATTGGCACAGAGTTTTAAAATAAAAAATATAAATTGAAAAAATTTTTTATTTTATATGTCAACTCAAACGATTTTGCTGAAGTTAAAATTAATGAAATTTTTTCTATTTTAAAGCTGTTTTTTTACATTTGGGAATCAAAATACTAAGGTACCTCCTCGCAAAAGACAGAAAGACAGACAGAGAGGAAATGAGTTACTATTTTATTATATGTATAGATTTTCCAGGTGGTGGCAATGCTCAACTCCATTCACATACATATGTTTGTAAAATTGTATATTCTGAATCAAATAATTTGGATAAAACAAATACAATGTTCTGCCAATTATGCTGAAGAGAAAAAGTTTTGTGAATATAAAGAAAAATTATTTGTTTGCAATTTTTTTAATATTTTAGCAAACTGGTTTTTTTTAATTCATCTAAATTATTTGTTTGATTATATTTTATATTGTCAATAATTTTTTTACCAAATATCAGAATTATTATTAGGTTAAAAAAAAAATCGTGGATTATCTATAAATATAGTAGGACTATTATAACACGACCATTTATATACATGAAATATTTTTTGCAATTTTTTTGCTGGTGCCGTTAGTAACCGAAATTAAATACAAAAAAGTAAAAGTGCTATATTCGGCCGTGCCGAATCTTCTATACCCTTCACCACGGAGATTTTATTTATACAGACATGTAAAGCATTATCCATATTGTTGACTCTTTACATAAATTAAAATAAGTCATATGAGAAAAAACTCATTACTCATATTTTAAAGAAATAGAAGACAGCGGCTACGCAGCTAAATGAAAACAAATTCCGTTGGCTACAGTTGTCGCCGTGTTGTCAGCTGTTTAATGATATTGAAGACGACAGATACATCGTAAACTCCGACATTGTTGTATAAATACTTATTTTGCTTTTATAAAATTACATAACTTTTTTAAAAAATTATAAATATTTCCTTCAAAACTTTTTGTTTGTAAATGAATTTGTAATTTGCAATTTTGTGACATTTTCTTTTGTTGAATAAAATAGAAATTAGCCTAAGTTAACGACAGCCACAACGGTGGTCGTGTAGCCATGTAGCTATTTTATTGTATTTTATTTTTGACAGTTTGTAGTCGGTATCTTGATGTTGACAATTGTTAATATTTTATTGTTTTAAAATAGAGATCTCATCTATTTAAAAATGCAATGCATTTAAAAAAATATGTTACTCTATATACATACATATGTATATTCTTAATATTAAAATATATTATGTTACAGTCATGATATTTATTTTCACAGAAATATTGAAATTTTGTTTGTAATATTTCGAAAATTGTTTGTAAAAATATTTTTTTTTTTAATTTTTTGTAAAATTTTATTTAAAAAATTAAAAAAAATTTTTTTTTTCGAAAAATTTTCTGTGGAAATATTGTTTTGAAAACGCTTTGTAAAGTTTTTTGTAAATGTTGAAAAAAATTTTTTTTAATTTTTTTTTTTTTAATATAAAATTTATTTTTTTTTAAATTTTATTGAATTTTTTTACCAGTGGGTACCCTGTGGGTCAATTGGCTACCTATATATGTATTGCTCTCTATAAAGGTCTTTAATACAAATCAAAGCAGAAAACCCCTAACAACCTAAAAACAAACAAATGTCTCCCGTCGCAGGGACCGACCCCCCGAGATCTGTAAGCACTCCTTGCGATCTATTTATTTGAAAAAAAAGACAAAAGAGAATTATTAAGCCGAAAAAAAATTTAAAGAAACGTGAACAAATTATAGGTGGGCGTGGTTTTTGGACTGCAGCCTCCAAAGGAATGATCCGATATTGCTGAATTGCAGTCCCAAAAAAACTATGCCTGTGCTTAAATTTTTTGTATCTCTTCTGGTGCCTTGGCAAATGACAATTCAACCCGAACACGGACTGACGGACAGACGGATAAACGGACAGGCGAACTTCTCTATGTATAAGGTTCCAGAATATATATACTTTATTGGGTCGGAAATGAATGTTGTAGAAATAACACACGGAATTACAAACTTATATATACCCTTTCCACCTGTGGTGAAGGATATAAACAGCAATTATTAGAATTTTTGTCTATCTGTCTCTCTTTGCATCACGTAAAAACATCTTGAGAAATTTAAATTAAATTTTGTGAGGTGTTACCTTAGTATCTTGATTAAAATATAGGATACTTTCTTTCCCAAAAATATATCACTTCAAAGGGAAATAGAGAAAAAGTAGTGAACGTGCGCAATTTTACCGATTGAAAGTTACTGCACACTTGACAGCATATTTATTTTTGAAAGCGGGATATCTTAAACTATTTACCGAACTCTACAATAATATTAGAACCAGAGATGGTTACCTCTATATATAGAAGACACGATAGGGCGCCGGCCGCAATTTAAAGCTAAAAACTATTTACTTATAGTTATCCTTATCAAATTGACGCCAGTATACGTAGCAACATATAGCTGAAGCCACAGTTAATTTTTAAAACCATCCCTGTTTAAAAAACCTTTTTTAAAAATATTTCTGTATTCGAATATTTTGTAATTTAACCCACATTTATACTCAAAACAAAAAAATTCTTACATCATTTTAGAGCAAAAAACAAATTAAACAAAAATATGTAGTATCAAACATTGCAAACTCTCTTGGTATATGAATTTTAATGTTTGCTTTTGTTTTTATTACCGCCGCTGTTTTAGACCTTTTGCCTGCAGCATTAAACTTATCAAAATCCCATTATTTAAATAGAAAGACACAAAAATCAGACCCTAAACGAAATGTTTTGTTTTTTTCTTTTTAGATTTGCTTTGGGTCTCAAAGGATGCGTGTATAATGTTCATAAATAAATGCTCATACCTAAAACAGTGAAGTATATAAAGAGAAAACAAAAGTTTAGAAAATTTGAATGTAGTGGCAAAAGGTTATCTGTTAAAAATTAGTATGACTATGTTTGAAATGAGTGGTCCAATTAGAAATTATTAATATAGTAGGAAGATAATTTATTTATACAAAATTTTATTTCTATTCAATTGTGTACTAACAAATATTGGGTGATTATATGCTGTTTCATTTGCAGACATTTTTCAAGCACGCTCTTGATTCAAATATCAACTGTGTGTAAGATAGACATTCTGTTCTATAACAGATAACTGATAACAGATAACATATATATCTTATATGTTATATCTTAACTTATATGTTATATCTTAACTCGTTAAACGAATTATTATGGCTATTAAAGTTCACATATGTTTAGAAACTCAAAATAAAAAATAAGTCCATATTCCTAAAAATTAATTTACTACTTTTTATACCCTTCATATACATAACTTTGTCATTCCGTATGTAATTTCTACAATATTCATTTATATATTCTGGATTCTTATACATAAAAAAGTTGGTTACGCCATGTCCGTCTGTGTTCGGGTTTTCGATAAGAGTTTTACAAAAAAATTTTCAATAAAATTTCCGGAAAATATTTTTGATAAATTTTTTACAAAACATTTTCGATAAAATTTTTACAAAAAATTTTCGATAAAATATTTACTAAAAATTTCCGATAAAATATTTACTAAAAATTTCCGATAAAATTTTTACAACAAATTTTCGATAAAATATAACAAAAAATTTTTGATAAAATATTTACAAAAAATTTCCGATAAAATTTTTACAACTCATTTTCGATAAAATGTTTACAAAAAATTTTAAATAAAATTTTAAGAAAAAAAATAAGGAGTGGCTCAACTTTTTCGTACCCAATGAAAACAGATTTTTTTTATGGATATATACATAAAGAATATAAGTTCAAAGTATATTCGAATCGAAAAATTAATTATTTTCGGTTTGGTGTGTTAAGTAAACTACCCCTTGCCCCTTCCCTATTATGCCCAAATTTTTCACAACTCTTCATCTCCATATACCAAAGGCACGTACTAAATTACGTTTTAATATGTCATACGGTTGAACTGTAGAGCGTTCACAAAATTTGGGGGTAAGGACTCTACCCCTTGACCATAATACAGCTCATCACCTCCATATACCATAACGGTATGATCTGAAAAAACTCCACAGAAATAGTGGCATACACAACCAACCACCCACAGACATCATCGCGAAAGTAGCCAAAATGGATTCAGGAGACTTCAAAACATATAAATCGTCGAAATCCCGACCTCGATTTTTTTCATGATTACTATACTTTACTTTATACTACATATGGTAAAGTAATAAAACTACAAAGATTTATCGCAAACATTATGATTTAATAAGGTTGTCACACAGCCCTTCTTTATTTTTACGTTTAATATTTGGAAATTCAGCAATTTTTTCTTTAGACGATAGGCAGACATAGTTTAAAAAAAATACTAACATTAAAAAATCCCAGTACAAAATATGAACACTTAAGTAAGCTTGCAAAGGGTTAAGATTAAACCTTTATTCCAAAAAAAATAAAATTTAAACTAAAAGAAAATATTTAATGCAAAAAGACTAAATATTCGTAGTAGAACCCATTTCAAACATAATTTTTAATACATTTAGTTAAGTTTTTCTTAAAGTTGCTGTTATTGTGTCCCACACTTACACATGGGAGTTTGTACTAGAAAAAAAAACGAACATAATGAAAGCAAATAGAATAAAAATCAAAACATTATTTAGAGACAAGCAGTGTTTAGGGATTTAAAATTGTCAACGTATAAACACACCCAGATTTTGACTTTGTATGCAGACGTTTGTTCATTCATTTAATATTAATTTGGTCTTTATTTAAGTAACCCTCAAGTATAGTCACATTTATCTACAGTGAATTGAAATGTAATTATTACAATTTTTTAAGCTCATTTGAATGGAATCAGTAGTCACCAATTGATTGTTATTTGCATTAATATTTGTTTAATAGATCTTTGCCTGGTTTTTGTAATTATTAGCATTTTAAAATAAATTAGTCTAAAAATCAAATTCATGTTAATAACTTAATGAGCAAGGCCGCCCCGAGGTTATGATTTTATTGGTCTAAATAAACTTATATTTCTCATATAATTTTTTTTTTTTTTTTGATTTTATACTTATATTTACAAAAATTATATTATGTAGTAAAAATAAAAAAATATTTGGAAGATAAAAATAATAAACCTAATTTAAATTGGTGGTTTACGCAATAATAATCCTTTGATTTTAACCCTTGACTTTATCTTTTATTCTTACCAATATAAAAGTAAGATTTTTTGAATTTTTTTGCTTACAATTAAAAAGCATATCAAAACTGCTATTATATATATAAATATCAGAATAACAGAAAAATTAACTTTATTATTAATAGAAATTATACTTGAGAGCTCTTAAATGGGACTCTGTATATCAATAAGTTATCAATATACTTCTTGTTTATTTTGAGTTTGTAATGTTTCTCTAATATGTAATAAATAAACATCTACAAAAAAAATATAAGAGATGGAATTTTTTTTTTAATTATAATTCGAATCAGGAAGTCAAGCAATGTAAATAAAAAAAGTTTCAATTAAATCTGGAATGTTTTATTTTTTCCCATTTTCTGCACAACGAAGCGGTTGTTGATTACAAAAATATCTTTTTTGGGTAATTTTTGGATAATAGTTATCAGCCTTTAATGGCTAGGGCCCTTTAAAAATTAACTCATTCTTTTCGTTTTTATTTTTGAATTCTGGCCAAGAGGATGGATCCGAATTTAGCAAGCTAACAGTTTTAGGAGAAGAAATTAACATCGTTTTGTCAGCTTCATTCTAATTAATATCTTCGACATTAGAAACTGAATCTGGTATTACTAGTATTTCAACTTCATTAAGTGTACTCACGTTCACTGATGACAGCCGAAGAATTAGAAGGAGAAAAATAGGAAATGATCTTTAGGACCTTCTTAAGAAGCACTCCAGTCGTTGCCTCCTCTTCTCTTACTAATTCAATCTTAGTACTCCAAACATGATGGTAAAAAAATTTTCAGTTCGTAATAATCCTACTGAATGTTTATGGTATGGTAATTTCATATAATGGGTGGCGCAAAAGTAATCCTCCTATCAGAAAATGCTATAAATTTTGCGATTGGCCCCTTGTCAATTCTGTTTTGACATTTGTGTAGTAAGCACTTGCGAAATACACGTTAATAAACAATGTTACACTACACTGCTCCAGAACGCGGAATACTGGTGACTATTTATTTTTTAAATTTTTTTAAATTACAGCCAAAAAACATCGGAAGGTTATTTTTGCGCTACCCGTTATAATATTATTGTTTTCGTATTCTACTTCTTTATTACTTTTTTGTGGACAATGAAAGAACCAATACTAACTTTTCAATAGCTAGCCTTTTTTAATTCGCACACTCGCCGGCGTTATTGGACGGTTCATCGTACTTTTGAAAAACGGTCTTTACACCTGGCAACCATTGAGCCACGAGTGGAGCATACATAGGTGCTCTTCTACAACTTATTGTTGCTTGTTTTAATAGTCATAGATTACATTCGAATTCTTCGTCAAATATTCATTATTCGTGTTCCTATGCATAAAGCCGACAGCGATATTTCTTTCGCCCTTAGACAAGTTTGCGCCCCCTTCACCGTGGCGCCCGGGGCGATTGCCCCGGTCGCCCTGCCCTTGGGACGGCTCTGTTAATGAGGGAAGTTATTTACATAAATTACAGAAACGAAGAAGTTAGGCCTTTTTGAATTTTCTAAATGTTTTTGGAGACTTATTGCAAATCATTAAATGAGTTTCAGATTCCAATGAGTTTCAGTATAGAAATCCTGTTTGTGAACACAATCACTGACATATAAATGCTAAACACGAAACAAAATTAAAATTCTTAAAAGTTCTGCACAAAGAATCAATAACAAAATAAATTCAATAATAATGAAAGAATGAATGTTAAAAATGGGAAGTAGTGGCGTTAAGTTGCGTAAGTCTTGTGAATTTTTTTTTAGTAAAGCCTTGCTTTTTTTTATTGTGAAGACTTTACTCCTAACTGGAAGCGAGCACAGACTATCTGGCAGGGTGAAACCATCATAGAACCTGAATGTCCAATCTAGGGCGGATAAGACCTAGAGGACATTAAGGAACGCCATTGGGATAGACTGGATCATTAATTCCAGTAACGTCTACTGGCTCTTGAACACGGTGATATAACAATCATAATGATATAAGGGGTGCTTTTTAGTGACTCGCACTAGATAAATCGTCCTACTGCATATAATCAGTTTTGGTGATCCTTATGACCGACCTAATGTTCAAACCATTGGCTATAAATTCAAATGATGGTGTATTGAAATCACCTGTGCGATTTCGTGAATTTTATGGCCCCAGTATGATTTCAAGAAATCTGCAGGTTGAGAACCCCTTGAGGACAGATGGTCATACTGATGACTATGTTGGTAGGGAATTGCGTCATTGGTGTCCATGTTGGGAGATTAAATCTGCCAAAAAATTACTTTTGTATAAACTGACAGAATGAGGAGGAGGAAAAGACGGTTAAGCAACTCTTCTTTTTACTGACTTATTGACAGGGTAAAAACAAGCCGGTCGGACCAGTGCACCCTTACCTGAAGCTATAATTTTTGTGAAATATGGTATATAATAATTTTTGGTGGGATTTAAGGCAATTATATGGTAAACTAAATATCCAAACCTAATTGCGTAAATAGCAACTTATTAACTGTCAAAAAATGGATTCATATAGCAAACAAATTTCTTAAGTTTCTGCTACTGAAATTATCTCTATTATGTTAAATTAACCAAAACAATTTTAAATAACAAAATTTGTATGAACCTTTTTTACTTTAATAAACTATTTTATATTTATTCCCCGTAATACTAATTTAGTTAGATTAGGGAAATATTGCAATATACTGTATGTAACACGATAAAAACAACTACAGTCTTTTGTCCCACAGTTTGTATTTATAAAAACAGACACATATAAACACACATTCCGTCACATCCATATTAAAACTTTCTAAAAAATCGCTGCCTTAATACAAGAGTTTTTAGCAAACCCACAGCTGATTGTGTGTCAGCTAAACGTATGTTGATATGTGTAACTAATACATAGAAATGTGCATGTGTAAAGCCACTTATGTAAAAATAAACTGAAGTGATTCCTTTATTTTTTAGGTAATTGTGTGTAAGCGAAGCGTTAAAATGTGAGGTGTTTAGGGAAAACAGGAAATAACGTTGTATTTTAAAAATTACATGCTCAACTTAAATAATTTTCAATGTTTTATCCAAACAAAAAAAAAAAAACCAAAGACACCATTCTCAAAAATAAAGAAAAACAAATTACAGGCTCACTAATTTAAACGCCTTTTAGTGAATAACAGCCTTACCTCCCACTACAAAACACTTGCCTACTCAATGTATTTAACTGCGTGTTTGAAAGCAATTAATTTGGCTAAAAACTGTTTGAAATATACATATGTGAGATTTTGTTATCTTTTTTTTTTTTTGTAACGAGGGCAGTTTCAAATTTTTACGCACCCCAATAAAACACACTTACACGTTTTAGGAAAAAATTGTTTTTTTTTATTATAAATAAAGTCTGTTTAAATCTTGAGAACCGTCTTTTGACATTAGCCAGTTAACTTACTACTTACTCTTTCTTATTAATCAAAAATTACTAAAATATGTTTTTCAACATAATTTCTTAGTATGTTCGAGTTCGTATTCTTAAACTTAATGCACTAAGGACTTTCTACTTGAAATCGATGATGATCACTTACGACTTCACTGCGGTCTCACACAATGTAAAACCACTTTAAAATTTTTGTTTCATTAACCAAATAACATTGTTTTTAAGCATAATAAATATAAATATATGTGACCCGGCCTATGAAAAGGTGGCTTATGACTCAAAAAAATTTTTTCCACTTTTTTTTTGGTTTCGATAGTTTTTGAGACGCTCTTTCACGTGGTGAAAACTAGAAAGTCCTATCTTGCTTAGAAATTATGGTAAGCTAAAGTCGATTTAGGGATTTTTTTGGGGATAAAATCCCTAAAAACCTGACAACGCTGGGTCAGAAACTGGTTTGTGCTTTGCATTGAAAAAAAACATCGCTCTTTATATACACACACGAACTTATCTCATTTATGCTCTTTTGCGTTTTTTGGTTGCCTTTTGGGCATGACGGTTCATAATGCAAAAGAAAAACTACTAAGAAACTGACGAAATGCATTGTTTATCATTAACAGCTAATTTTTCGAAATTTTGTTTTTGAGTCATAAGCCACCTTTTCATAGACCGGGTCACATATACTGAAATTTATAGCCCTAAACTAAAAAGTAATAAAACTTAAATTTATTTTTTTGGTCTCTTTAAAAAAAAAAGAGAAATCATTGGCAAAAGTTGGATGAACACAATCATAAAGAAATAATGTCAAATTACACATCCAATAAGCATAATAGAGCTGCATTAAAAACTATAATCACCAACAGGGAGAATTTGTAAAAGATATTCGTCGGTTTTGAAATTATCGTACTTTGATAAATAATAACTAAAATTATTGATAAATTCAAAGTAAACCAAGCTAAAGTCAGTTGGTTAGAACGTAAACTACCTCTACCAAAAGCTTTCCTTTTTTGTTGTTGTTTTCCATTACAACTTGTATTTGTTGTTGCTTTTGTCAAGATTTCTTTATACCAATTCTCCACAGTTGAAGATTACACAGAAAAAAGTTTTTGCTCCAATAAAAGGTTTTAATTAGTTCGAAAAAGAAATTTAATTAAATTTTCAATTGATTCAATTATTTATTACTTTATTGGAAAATTATTTAATTTATTCTGAATTAAGAAAATAATTGAATCAATTAAAAAATTAATAACATTTGTATCTAAAACAAATTAAAACTATTAATTAGAGCATATATTTTTTTCTGTGTACATGTGCAAGTAGTAATTTTTCTGGAAGAAAGATGTGTGCAGACTTATTTTACTTCTCCCACAGATAATACAAATTGCCCTGTTGAAAACTGGTCTTGGCCACAAAGGCAAATTTATATTCTTTGCTTATTATCATTACTATTGTATGGGGAGTAACGAAGCAGACCGCTTCCTTAATGGGATTCGATTCCCTCCGCCCTCGACGATTATAGTCAGCTAAAGTGTAATTATGGCAACCTTATTTTCATTGAGTAGCGTGCTGCCACCAGTCTTTATTGTTGACTTTAGTGATTTTAGACTGTCGCCTGGTAATCTTCGACCTACGTTTTTATCACGGGGTCTCTTGTAATTGTTAGTATGCGTTTAAGGCTCAGGTCCCTCATGACATGATGCTTGAAGTTTCCACCTGTCACCTGTCACCAACGCAGTCATCCACCTTAAGGTACTTCTGTTATATCTGAGCACCTTACTGGCCTTCCTGTAATGGGTTCGTTGAGTACAGTTCGATCCTTCCTAAGTAGGAAGAATCACAGTTTGATCCTTCCTAGTGGTAGTAGCGGCCTCAATAATATAATCATACAAAAATTATTGCTTGGGCAATTAGGACCCTGGCTTGTGTCCTCCGTGCTACCGAAAATATCGCATAAATTGCCTGAAGGCAAGGCCGGCATTATGTCAAAATTACAGTGGACACTATATATATTAAAAAATTTGACCAGTTTAAGAATAATTTTTCCCTATATTGATATAATTTCAACGTTTAAATTTAAAATTTGGGTTTTATTTCCATAAATAAGTTTAAAATTGTCAATACGACAATATTCAAAAATAACATTGTAGAGTAACCTAATAGATTTTTTAAGAACCAACTATTACCACTATTTTGTTTGGACACGATTAGCTAAAAAGGTAAATCACAATATCTCATTTTATTTACCATTTATTAAAATAAAAGAAACTAATAATTCTTTCTTTTATGTTTCTTGCACACCAATAATTATAATTACTATTGATTGGCTTCCTAGAAAATCAACAATTCACCCACTCGCGGCCAAATCCATAAGGAGAGTCAATAATAATAACACACATTATTACACAAATAACGTGGCAACAAAGGAGCAGTTGTAGGGCCTTGAGCGTTGCTGTCTGATATCGATTTTTCGTATTCCTTATCCTTTTGCATAAACTTTCACTAACGCCTAACAGAGAAATAGAGACGCAGACAAAATAATTCAGCTTCTTAATGTCACCCAGCCTGATTCAACTATTGGTCGTTGTTAGAAATGAGTACATTGAGGTTTATATGCTGCACCTATGCTACTTCTTGTAGTCATATATTCTCACATAAGGGTCAGCAGCCCATTGCACAGGCTAAAGAAAACTAAGAAAGGAGATAGATAAAAGTGCTCTTGCTTTAATTGTTACCACATCAGTGCCTTGATATTCTTTGTAATAGTGTGTAAAATAAGAATATTTCAACTAAGTGAATTATGAAGTATAACTCCCAAATATTTTACCTCTTGAATATGAATAAGCTTAATATTTGACCCATTTAAAGATAACTCCGCTAGTCTAAGAATTATATACCAAACCTAAATCATTGTAAAAATTTGTTGATGGATCTCAAGTTTAATTTATTTTTCCTGATATGATTCCGTCTTTTTCATTATTTGCTTAGGCAGTTTTTTCGTTAAAGCTCAGTTTGATTAATTCTGCAACCGTCCTCGCACTTTATGTTTATTTGTGTTAAAATAGAACAAATTACATCGTATCGTACGTGTATCTATTACAATATTTAGTAACTTTCCGAACGAGCATGAAACATTTATTATATGGAAATACATATATTCTATTTGGGTCTGCGTTTTCGTTTTTATTAACACGTCTAAAAAGTGTTTAATAATTAGCGCATATGCTCTAATTTGAACTAATTTTTTAATGAGCTCGTATTTTTCCATAGTTTAATTAGCTGACTTGAGCAAATACTTATTAATGCTAAACAGTCAATACAGTTGATAAAAAAAATTTTTGTTTAATGAAATCTTGTTAACTTTAATGAAATTATTCATCTCTTTGAAAATATATATGTAATTATCTTTTGAAGTTTTTAAAAAGAATAAAGTATTCGCTTTAATTAAATTGGAAAAGTTAAACCAGACATTGGGGGATTTAATTACATTTTAATTACAATTAAAATTACAAGTCATGCATATAATTTAAATCAGGGACTAAAATAAATTACATCTACTTGTAATTGAAAATTTTAAATTACAAAATAAAAGTAATTGTAATTAGGCAATAATCGTTACTTGAAAATGGACAAAACTCAAATATATTCTGGACAATTTTCCATTACATGTAATTATAATTGAATTTTTTTCAATTACAATTACCCGTATTATATATTTATTTATTTCTTTTTTAGGGTTCCGTACACAAAGTGTAAAAACGAAACCCTATTGTTTTCGCTACAATGTCTGTCCGTCTGTCCGTCTGTCTGTCCTTTTATCTCTGGAACGGTAATAGGTAGACTCTTGAAATTTTCACAGATGATGTATAGTTCTTGCCGCTATAGCAACAAATACTAAAACTTATAGGGTGTTCCAAAAGAGAGGTGTTATTCACGAATATGTGCTTATTTCTTGAACTGTAGGAGGAATTCACTAAAAATATGCAAGCACTAAATTAAAATTAGTTCTCTATATAAACAAGTCGGAAAAAAATAAACCTAAAAATTAAAGAGTGTGCCGATAGTGGAGTGATTTGCATGTATAAGGTCTAAGTTTTGAACCATAATAGGTAGACTCTTGAAATTTTACCAAAGGTGTATAACTATGGCCCTTATAGCAAAAAATATTAAAACTTATAGGGTGTTCCGATAGAGAGGTGTTATTTACGAATATGTGTTTATTTCTTACAAACAGTATTTAAAACTTAGTTCGCTTTATAAACAAGTCTAAAAAAATAAACCAAAAAATTAAAGGGTGTTCCGTTAGTGGTGTGCTTTGTATGTGTAAGGCCTAAGTTTTGAACCATAATAGGTAGACTCTTGAAAATTTTACCAAAAGTGTATAACTGCGGCCACAATAGCAAAAAATACTAAAACGTAGGGTGTTTCAAAAGTGACGTGTTATTTACGTTTATGTCTTTTTTTTTTTGAGCTGTAAGAGGAAACCACTTACAATTTGCAGACTGTAATTAAAACTATGTTTGTTTTGTAAACAAGTATACAAAATTGAACTTAAATATTAAAGGGTGTTCCAATAGTGACGTAATTTGCATGTATATATCCTAAGTTTTGAATGAATAGGTGGAATCTTGAAATTTTTACAGGAGGTGTATAACTGTGTCCACTATAACAAATAATAAAAATTAAAGGGTTTTCCACCAGTGACGTGATTTGCATGTATAAAGCCTTATTTCTTGAACCGTAACAGGTAGACTCTTGAAATTTTGTACAGAAGATGTGTTGCCAAGGCCGATATAACAATTGCTAAAAATTAAAGGGTGTTCCGACAGTGACATGTTTTTCACTTATAGTGACTTATTTTTTAATCGCATTAAGTGGACTCTTAATATATTTATAGAAAGGAAGTTGCTATGGCCACTATCATGAATAATAAAATTAAAGGGTGTTCCGGCAGTGACAAGATTTTATAAACCGTAATAGATACCCTCTTGAAATGTTTACAGTAGATGTGTGACTTCGGCCGCTATAACAAATACTTAAAATTGAAGTGTGTCCATTAGTAACGTGTTTTTCACGAATATTACCTTATTTTTTTAACCGCAATAGGCAGGCTCCTGATATTTTAATAGAAAGTGTATTACCATGGCCGCTATAAAATCAATTACATATTAAAATTTAAAGGGTGTTCTAATTATGATGCAATTTTCGCGAATATTACTTTAATTTTAAAATTTAAGGGTGTCCCGTAAGACATAAAGAAATAAACAACTGGAATTTTTAAATTATACTGAACATAGTACGGAACCCTACGTGTGTGAGTGTAACTCGCACTTGACTAATTTATTTATGATTTTTTTTGTTTCCAAAAACTTAAATGAAATTAAAAAAAAAAATCAAATGAAGTGAAGTGAAATCGATTGAAATTTACCACACTCCTATCGAATTATTGAAATGGTTCTAATTTCACCACGTACCTACAACTACATTTTTTAAATATCCTTGTGAAAATAATATTTGTCACAGCACTGGCTGTATTTAATTACGACGTGAAAACTTACTGTATGTATTTACAATTATATCTGTCATTAATAAAGACACTAATATAAGCCCTTTGGGATCCCCGAGGTATATTGTGTTGTTGACTTTTGAAACCTTGACGTATATACTTTCAGGGTATATGAGGAACCATTCCTAGAGACTTTTACTTGGCCTTAAACTGGAAGGTAAAAACTTTCGAGGTCTAACTAGTGACCAAACAACTGGCACCACGGGAACCCGTAGCGTCATCATTGATTTTGCCAAATATCTATAACCTGTTATTGTTATATCTATAACCCTACGAGGAGTAACGGGGTGGCATGCTTTGAAAATAATCGCATAATAGGCAATTAGTTCGGTGTGCAACAGCACAAATAGATTTGTCAGACTTCATGTCTGTTGTGACATGTTGTGTCGCTATGCATAGCCAAGGTCGTTAAATTGTTTTCACCTAGTTGTAAGACAACACTACAGGTACTGAACTAAATATGTTTTAAATCTCATAAACACTAAGAGCAAAAAAACTAACAGAATACTTGTCATGTGACTAGATCTTAAGCGATAGTGACTGGTTTCATTTCTAACACTATGATTTGACACGTCGTGGGATGAGTAAAATTGAAACAATTGTCTTCAATTTTCCACAAAGATGTTAAGTATTAATTACCATTTTTGGAACAAGATACCATTTGTATACTAACTGCTTTAAATAGTTTGAACTTACATTAAATAAACAATTTTTTGAATATTAATTTTCACAATAAAATGCTAATAAACACACGTTCTTTTATATACACACACCAACATTAATTGAAGCGTATACTGTTAATGTATTTGTACTTTTAATGAGTATAATTCAGTTAATAAGGGCAATGTATACATAAATTAATAATTATTAATAAACATACATACTGAACATATAAACATATCCGTGTGTATATTAAACATTCATATCTTCTATAATAATATATACAGGCACAAGAACTACAATAGGATATAGTTAAATTATCTTAGAACTTTAAGTGTACGGAAGGTAAAATGATCCAACACTTACATTGTAGTATGAATACAAATTGAGTATGAGTATGAGTACAAATTATAAGGAACACAAACATATAAAAATATAATTTATACGTAACACACCATTACCCTAGCATTTGTAAATTTTGTACATACGAGTACATATAAATTGTTAATATAATATACACAGAGACAAAAGTTTTGTGATTTAAGTTAAGTTAAGTTTAAGTTAACCAAAGTAACCAAATTTAAAAATATTAATTTGATTGAGGTACTTACCTAAACAACATAGTAAAAGCTTAAATTATGTGCTAGTGGCTGAGTAGTAATGCAAAATTAAAAGGCTTTGCACCTCAAATCTTTTTCTCTGTGTAGTGGTACTTATACAAATACCCATTGGATTATAAAATAAATGAGTAGGACTAAATCTTCGTCCTACTCATTTATTTTAGTACATTTGGTGAAGTGGCAAACAATGAAGCGCATATGCAAAGGAGAAGATAAAACAATGGTTTACTTAAGACGACAATTGTTGCGGATGAGAACAACGATGATGTTAGTGATGATGTTGCTGATAAGCAACGAGAAAACTGTTACACACTGTAAGTGTAAGAAAGCGAATGCAGTTGTATACTACTATGTTAATCTGTTTAAATGGCTAAATATACACTGAAAGAAGAATTTTTTTTAGATAAATTCGATTAAATGGTTATGTGTTTAAACTTTACATGTTTAATCAAATTTCCATTTAATCGTATCATTCACTTTTAGTTATGGCTGAGAAGAGTTACTTTTTTCTATTCGCAAAAGGGTAAAAACGTAAAAAAATTCTTTCCGAAACACCAGATAATCTATCGAAAAATTCTTTATTTTTTTAAGTATTCAAATCGAGATGAGTTATGGCTTATTTCTCTTACATTTTATGATCTCCTTACTCAGCTTGTCAAACTTCACTGCCATCTTTATAATTTTGTTAAAAAGGAACAACCTTGTTTAAAAAATTGTATGAAACTAAAATTAAAAATAATGGCACCAATGTCTTTTCTGTCACATCATCATGATCATGAATATGTATTACTTGCTGAGTTTAAATAAAGAAACTATTCAGGTGTTACACTAAATTTGTTAAGACCTACTTGTTCAGTTTTTTACACAACGTTTGAACAGTCTTCATTTCTAGTCTTTTTCCTTTTGATAAAAGGTACTTTTGCACTAAAGAGCACTTCTAAAACCAGGCAGAAACAAAGAATTTAACTCAATTTTAACATATTTTCCATCGCCTTACAGCAAGTATTTTATATAAACAATTATTATTTTCCTTCTTAACTTTGCAGTGATGTTAAATGTTTTGTAAATGGCCAAGTACCAACTTAGACCTATACGTTCACAACCTTGAAGTAAATTTGCTGATGTCATCGCCCAAAACGTATACAAGACTGTATATCCGGCTTCGAGTTGTTTTAACAGGGTAACAGGGTGTTCTTACTTCATTTAATATAATCGACTGGTTTGCGGAAACTTTACTTAATGTAAACAAAAGTTGATATTTAAAATTGTTCATTCCATATCATTAGTTCCTTCGCAGTACGCTGAACAAGAATTCAATGTGTTTCTTTTTAGGTGGAAATATTTGTATAACAGCCCCTTGGCTTTAACTTCTATTTCTACGCCTAGTCATCTCGATTTTTTTATTCTGCATTATGTATTTATTTCTTTTGAAGGTGGGATAAACAACATTTTTAGTTCTTATTTTTCTCGATAACCATTCCATGAGCAATTGATGACATTTTTATTCTTTTTTGACTAGGAATAATGAGGATAAAACAAAGCAGATGCTAGTATGTTGCGCTTTGTATTTATTTCTTTCCATTTCTACTAATATGGCTCATATGGAATGGTTTCTGATATGCATTATGCTACTCCTCAAATATCATTAACTAAAACTCTGCACATTGTTGTGTGTAGAATTTTATTCAAACGGAAGGCCTTATATCTATCTATACATACAATAAAACTGTAACGATACCCTTTTCTGTATATGAACTATTTTTTGAAAATTTTGCTGCTGTAGCAGATAGTACTCGAAATAAAATTTTTAGAATTTTTACCTATCGTGTAAAATCTACTGGATGAACTTTAATAAAATATTGTCAGGTACTTACTATCTTGATTCCAATACAGGATACCCTTTTTCCGCAAAAATATCTCATTTCCAAGAGAAAATCGAGAAATACGTAATTATACGGATATAAAGCTACTGAAAACTTGACAGGACCCCTTTTATTTTTGTCAGCCGGATATTTTTAATTCTATTTACAGAACTATTCAATCATTTTAGAATATAATAAATTATTTATTTAGGCTTAATTTCTTATTTATAAAAAGATAAAGAAAAAACTAGACACCAGCAGTGTGGAATGCATTATCTATATAAATTTGTTTAGATAGAAAATTTATAACAATTGAAACTACGTAGTAGATAGATACGAAGAGTGCTAATGACGGACGTAGCTGTCTAGAAAATGCATTCCACTCTGCTGGTGTCTTTTTTCTTTATCTCTTTATAATTAAGAACTTAAGCCTAAATAATTAATTTATTAATTTAAAAATAGTTCAAATAAAATTCATATAAAATTCTAGAATTTTATATAAATTTTAAAATTTTATCCAGGGATGGATAAAGAAAATACATAAACCATAACCAAACTGCACTACAAAAGTAAGAGTCTTAAAATTTGGGATGGATTACTTTCCAAGCAAAATCGAACAAAATATAGTCAAGACGCCACTGACATGTCGGACACCGCTAGTGTTATATATTAATGTAGGGGGATATCGAAGTATCCCTTTTCACTGGCCTTGTAGCCTAGGGACTCTTTGAGCACTATTAGAGCCTGTCTACATCTAGAAACCTCCCTCAACCTTTTCAGATTTAGGGAGTTCTTCCATTGTAGAAACTTTGCATTAGGCAATTTTCTAGTGCTAATTTGGGTTCTGGTCCCCAGTAATTCAAAGCAGGTACCCTTTTTGCTATTTCGTCTTCTGCTTAATGTTCAGATGTACATATGTGTTCTTTAACTCACATTAACATTGAGTTCATTAACCGATACTCATCTGTTTTCTTTTAAAACATATTTCAGCAGTAGTTTCGAGTAAACCGACTAGTTGTCAAGTGCAATGAGAACCATTATTCCAGGTATCCGACTTTCCAGCAGGTGATCCAACGCGTGCAGAAACCCATGCAACTCTGCCTGGTAAACGAAGGCATACTTCTAGAAACTCAGATCACAGGACAGGTTCAGCTCAGCTAAGTATACACCTGCTTCTGCTCTACTGTCCATAAAATTATTATCACTAAAAATGCTGATGTCGTTCGTTATACACTCATTGTGTATAACGCCTTCCGCAATGAGTGTATGATGCAGTCTTTCGACTATTTTTCTTCTACTCATGCGTTCTATCGGCATTTAAACTTCCCAACCCTCCTTGCTAACTAGGTCCAGAATACTCGTATGCCTGATGATCGGTCCAAAGCTATATCAAATGACATCGGATGGCTTTGATAAAATGGATTAGCACTTTTATGACTACAGCTTAATTAGTCGATGTAAAGTTACGGGGAGATATATGTATAATATAAATTCACAATTGGGAAATAGAACCTATACTTGTTCAATTCTACATAATTATTGCAGGAAATGAAACGGACATTAGATAGAAGTATACTTCAAAATTTGTAGCTTCTTTGTAAAATTAAATTTATTGAAACACTGGTACGGTATTGAAAATATGTACGAGTATATATATAAAAATAAGTGAGATATTTAATAATTAAAAATTATATAACGGCTTGAATGCAGTTATAGAATTTCGCATGTATGCAACCACCAAATATAGCATCAATAGCAGCGAAATCAAATGGTTTAATACAAATTTCTATAAAAAAAAATTGTAAGACAGCTTACCAATACTTTTTTTGCAAACAATTTCTTCTTGCAAGATATTTGTTGGGCAAGAGATAAGAAAAAAATACGCCAAACCGAGCAATACCTTTTTTAAAATACAAATATGCGTACTTGTACAAATATGCGTAGCAAGTAATTTGCATACCGGATCAATCTTGAAAAATTAATGGCTTCCCAGACAGATAATGCCGTACCGTAGAAAGGAAACAACAACAGCAGCAACCAGCCAACTGTTATATGAACTACTCAACTCAAGGGAAAGAATATAAAGAGGAGTAAAAATGCTATAGAAAAAAATATATATGTATACACGAAAATTAAACAATAAATATCAGCAGTACAAGCAGTATAAGCAGCATGTGTACAAATCTTAAAAGTATGGATATGCATACCCTACAAATACTATGGCTTGCAGCAAATTGAACATAGAAAAATGGCACACAAACCACCAACCACCCACAACACATGACATTAAACAATAGAATGTTAAAGCAAGAGTAACTGTGTTACTGGGGGAAAAAATTGAAAAAATTAAAAATTTTAGTTTGTGTTCGATGAACTTTGAATTTAAAGGTACAGCTCACTTTTGTTCATTAAGGAAACCCTTCTATAGCCTTAATGGACTTTTTTTAAGATTTTAATAGCTTTTCGAGTTGTGAATATTAAACAGTAATAAGTTAAAAATAAAGAAGTTCAATTAAATATTTTTTATTTCCAATTATTTTTTAGTTCCAATTATTATAAAATTTTTATTCAAGTCACTTTGGAACTACACCTAATTCTGTTTTTACACGGTGGATTGGTTCCAGAAATATCCGTGAAAAAACCCCGTGTAAAATAAGACATTGACCAAATACAAAAATAGGTGATTGGTTCCTTATCTCTAAAACCCATTAAAATTAGCGAAAAACGAGAATTTTTTTAAGAACAAGAAATCGTGTTCATTTTTACACATACACATATGCATGTACATACATATAATGTGTATTTGCACCGTTTATTTGTATCTTTAGTGTAGGACGAAGATTTAACAGATAGTTATGTTCCAGAAATCAACGAATGCCTAATTGAATTTTAATTTTTTATAGTGTTTATTGTGACTTCTTTTAAACAGAACATTTTGCCAAGAAATGTTGATCCTTCTCCATTTCGAAGGCGATCTAAAATTTCAATTTTGTTTTCTAAAGAAATGGCTTTACGTTGTAGTTTTTTATTTGTAATTTTCGACGTCTTCTTTTAGAGATGCACTGAAAAAATTCACAAAATATTAACACATTTCAATTGCTCTAACAAGTAAAAATGCTGGTATGCGCAAAAAGGGAATTCCTCTAAATTTTTAGCATGAAAATATTTCGCAAAACTTAAATTTTACAAATAAAATCTAAGCTCAAAAGATTTTGAATCGTGCTTAATGGAATAATATCGTGTAAAAAAATATTTTTTTTATTTTCAAACCGTGTAAAAAAAGACCGTGTAAGAACAGAATTGGGTGTAAATTGAAAAGAATAAGTTGGTTTTTGCATAGTGGGAGATTAGCTGTACCAAAAATATAGAAATAAAATTGTTGTTTCTGAACTGATAGCCTAATTGCAGTACTTCAGATGGCTATACATAGTTGAGGAGTAAGCGAACTTAAAATTTTAACAGAGAGCTTATAGTGGATGCCATGTTTGTTTAACCATTTGACTGTTTTAACCGAACAGTACTAGGGCATGACATTTCCCTGTACACTGACGATCCCGACGATGCGGCAAAAAAAAAAAAAAAATCGAAAGGATTGTGTTGATTGTTTCAGAATATTTAAAATTATACTTATTGACTAAATTTAGTCAAATAAAAATTAAAAGCAGACGATATTTTCTATCCATTTTCTCAGGGTGTATGAAAATATTAAAACGTTGATAATTTCTTACATTTGAGACGATTATTATTTCCTGCGATAACTATATTTTAGTAAAAATATTTAACGGGTGGCGCAAAAATAACCTTCCGCTATTTTTTGGCTGTAATTTAAAAAAAAATTAAAAATAAATAGTCACCAATATTCCGCGTTCTGGAGAAGTGTAGCGTAACATTGTTTATTAACGTGTATTTCGCAAGTGCTTACTACACAAATGTCAAAACAGAATTGACAAGGGGCCAATCGCAAAATTTATAGCATTTTCTGATAGGAGGATTACTTTTGCGCCACCCGTTATTATATAACAGATAAACCAAATTATTCTAGCTTTTTTGCGATTAATGGAACCAAAAGTCTTTCGACTTCTCTCAAATCTACATACTACAAATAGAGATATTTCTTATTACTCATTCAAAACGTATAAATGTTTATATATTTCTGAATTCTGTGCAGATTGTTTCTCTAGCAATAAACAGAATAAAAATATTAGAACCTATTTTGAATGCTTCGGGTGGTCCTTTATTGCTGTGCAAACGTAATTTCTTCCCAAGCTTTTTTTTTTGTTTATTAAATGCAGCAAATGATTTTAAATCTCACTATAAAAATTTTTACAACTTTTCTCAATTAAAAAATTGATTACTCTTTTTTGTAAAAATATTTAGGAGCCCAAAAATATTTAATTTGGCGCATGTAAACATAGGCAACGTAGCGGATGACCTTTAAGAGCAATACTAAATCCAGAACACCACTTAGTTAAATTTTAGAAGCGAATTGCAGATAGAGAATAGCCGTTTGTGGGCAAGCTTAAACGGTACTTAAGTACCCTCAGCTGGACAAATTCACTAAGAACAAGACAACCATACAAGACTAGGGTGATATTTAATTCGAGAAAAATATACTTGCAGGCTATGGTTTTATTGTTTAGCGGACTTTGAGATTTTATTGTTTCGCATTGCCTAATGTTACTACACCGTGGGCACCATCCACTTGCCAGGGATGGTGCTATGTGGTCCCAAAGTTGAGTACCTTGTTCTTTTCTGTATATTAAAATAATATTTTTCTACCTTTCTCAGCTCAAAGTAATCCACACCCAATTTGAAGACTCTTACGTATTTACTTTATATAAAGATACCCATCCCTGGATAAAACTCTAAAATTTATATAAAATTCTAAAAATTATTTTAAAGATCTGTAAAAGGTGTTTAAAATACAAAATTTATTCAATTGGCTATTTGGCAGTAAGTAATTCATATTTTGTCATTACTTTAAAACAGCACCATTTATTTCGCAACCGTGTTTAAATAGCCCGCGTTCAATTAATGTTTTGTAATTATTTTAAAACAGCACCATCTGTTGCGCGAAAAAGACAGACAGGAAATGAGTTACTGCTTAATTAACTGACTTCAAAAAAAGAAGGAGGTTATCAATTCGTCTGTGTGTTGCTTTTTTTTTTGTATGTTTGTGCTTCAGAACTCGGTCATTTCTGAACCGATTTTAAAAATTTTTGCACTATTACAAAGGTTATGGCTACAGATTGGTCCCTTTTTAAAAGAAGTTAAAAATTTTAGAAATTAAAGGGTGTCCCCATACAACATACATGTTTTTTACGTGTATTATGAACTTTATAGGTCATCAATTTAACATCTAAAAAACTGCGTATCACTGTAGCCTCCAATAATAAACAGTAATTAAAAAATAAAATTAAAAATTAAAGGGTGACCCCATAAGTGACATAATTTCACCTTTATTCTCCTATCTTTTGAACCGTTATAGACAAACACTTAAAAGTTGCACAGAATGTTCGTTAATATGTCTGTTATAATAATTATAAATATTTAAAATTAGAAATTACAAGGTGTCTCATTAGTTGGTTTATTTTGATATATATATATATATGGCCAAACTTTTGAACCGTTATAGACAGACAGTTGAAATTTACCAAGAACTTGTATTGCTAAAATAACAAGTGTAGAATATGAATTTGGAAATTAAAGGGTGTCCCTATAGTTAATGTAAAAGTAATATATATGGCCAAACATTTCAACTGTTATAGATAGACAGTTGAAATTTACAAAGAACCTATATTGCTTACTCCGATATTAAAACAAGTATAAAATTAGGATCTATAAATTAAAGGGTGTCCCCATTATTGATGTAATTTGACCATTATATCCTCATCTTTGGAACCGTTATACACAAACACTTGAGAAATAGACAGAATGTTCTTCGGAACCGTTATACACAAACACTTGAGAAATAGACAGAATGTTCACTTGTTCACTACTATGTCTGGCATAACAACAAGAATAAATATTTAAAATTGGAAATTAAAGGGTGTCCCAATAGTTGATGTAATTTGATGTATATGGACACAAAGTTAAAATTTAAAAAGAATCTGTATGACAAAGTCCTATTTAAAGTATTTATATTAAAATTTGAATTTAAAGGGTGTACCAATAAATGACGTCATTTGATATACATATATGACCCTATCTTTTAAACAGTTATTGACAAACACTTAACAATTAGAGAGAATGTCCATTACTATATCAGTTATAATAAGTATAAATATTTAAAATTATAAATTACAGGGTGTCGCAATAGTTTATGTAATTTGATGTATATGACCAAACTTTTAAACCATTACAGACAGACAGTTGAAACTTACAATGAACCTGTATTGCTACGACTGCTATAACTAGTATAAAATTTGAATTCGGAAATTACAGGGTATCGCAATATTTACCGTCTTAAAGAAATATGATTTTAAGTTTGTCTGTTTTCATGTCGGTTTTTTTGCATGAATTATTTTATTTATAGATTTCTTAATCCAGCAGGATTAGATCTGACTATTATCATTTACAATCCGTGTTATAGTGTCAAAATATTTATCGTTTGTTTATTAATTTTGACAGGTTTTAGTTGGTACCCTGTTGTAAGGATATTAATTGCTTTACTGGTGCGTATTTCTTCTGATATCATAGCATAATTATTCCTATAAATAATTAGCACTTAGGCCTATTATTACAACTTGTCAATAGCTGAAGGATTTTATCGAAGCGATATGGGTTTTAATTTCTTAAGTAATAAAAGCTTTAGAAAATAGAAATATATATTTTCAGCTAAGTTTATATACAACCGCAGGTCCCAATTGAACCCAATCTTTTATTTATTTTTCAGCAAGACAATTAGGAAAAATGCATGAAAACAAAAATATTTTAAAAATAATTTACCGAAAAAGACAGCTTTTACAAATAAGAGTTAATTTTTCTTTCTGTTATAAAGCTGCCAACTTTTCCGCAACACAATTGTGCACATCTTAAACCTTATGCAAACACTTGGTCGCAATCGCGATAATGATAACAGCATTTAAAATTTGTTGCTGCATTGAATACGAAGACAATATCCGCACTTACAAAACTGCAACAGGAGCTTATATAATAAGTAGTAACTCCATGCTCTTATACAAATTGTAATATCCGTTTATGAATACTCGCATGTGTGTTGTTTTCTTTTTCTTTTCTGCCTGAATGGAGTTAACTAACTTGAGTAAGTCTAACGTGTAAAGAAATTATTTGCAAAAATTTGCCCTGTATTTATTTTACATTAATTTTTGAGTTTCTGGGTGTGTACATAATCTTAAAATATATCTAATATATAATATATCTAAAAATATTCATTATGCAATTGTAATATTATTTAAGTCGCTCAGTTTAAAGTGTATTATTAAAGTATAGTATAAATTGCTTCAAGAAAGCACTCCTTGTCCCTATAATATTGCAGAGCAATGGCAAATTATAGCCCACTCTATGGAAAACGCCGCAAAATCCGTACTTGGGTATCAGAAGCCTCCCCCAAGAAACCCATGGTACGACCAAAAGTGTCGTAATGCTACTGAAGCGAAAAATGTCGCATACAGAGCAACCCTGCATTCAGTAGCAACGTAATGCAAGGGAGAGGTATCGGGAGAAAAGGAGAGAGGAGAAACGCCTATTCCGCAGAAAAAAGAGAGAAATGGAAAAACTTGAGTGTGAGCGAATCGAGATGTACAGGAGTCAGAATGAGGTCCGAAAAATCTACCAAAGAGTGAAAAAACAAACTGATGGCTTTGGTACAAGCATATGCTCCTGTAAAGATGAAGAAGGTAATTTGATGACAGATACTGAGTGTGTGCTGAGGAAGTGGAAGGACCATTTTTCCACACTATTGGTATCAGATAGTAGCGGTGACGAAGATACCCTAGAACCAATCCCGGATGACGGTATTGAGTGTATACCACCTAGCCAAAATGAGGTCAAAGTAGCAGTTACTCGGCTGAAGAATAATAAGGCAGCAGGAGCCGATGGGTTACCAGCCGAACTATTTAAGACCGGAGGCGACACGCTGATGAGGTGTATACATCAGCTGGTTTGTTCAATTTGGTTAGAGGAACGCATACCCGATGATTGGAACCTCAGCATATTATGTCCCGTGCACAAAAAAGGGGACAAGACAGTATGCGCCAACTACAGAGGAATAAGTCTCTTTCCACCGTACTGTGTGAAAGATTAAAATCTAAAGTTGGCGAGATAATTGGGCCATATCAATGTGGCTTTAGACCTGGTAAATCCACCACCGACCAGATATTCACCTTACGTCAAATCCTGGAAAAGACCCAAGAAAAACAGATCGACACCTACCATCTATTTGTCGACTACAAGGCTGCTTTTGACAGCCCCATTCGTTCAAAGGTGTTTCAAGCCATGTCTGAGTTTGGTATCCGTACAAAATTAATACGGCTGTGCAGGATGACCTTGACTGATACGCGATCGTCAGTTAAAATAGGAAAAAACCTCTCCGAGCCATTTAGTACGAAACGAGGTTTCAGACAAGGCGATAGTCTATCGTGTGACCTTTTTAATATCCTGCTAGAAAAGGTTATACGGGATGCGAATGTGAATAGAACTGGCACGCTATACACTAAACAACACATGTTACTCGCTTACGCTGACGATATAGATATCATGGGTCGAACATTGCGAGCGGTAACTGCCACCTTTGAAAAAATCGAAAAAGAATCTGCCAAAGTGGGTCTGGCAGTAAACGGCGATAAAGCATGGTATCAACGCACAAGACGTCCAGTAGACTCGGGCAGACAGTGGAAGTTGAAAACTACAACCTTGAGGTAGTTAGCGATTTTATCTACCTCGGTACCGCCATCAACAAAACAAACAACATCAGTTTTGAGATAAAGAGAAGAATAATACTGGCCAATATATACTACTTTGGACTAGGTAAGCAGTTTAAAAACAAGGCCACCTCTCGACAGACAAAAATCACTCTCTACAAGACACTGATACTACCCGTGCTATTATATGGTTCCGAAGCATGGGTACTTGCGAAAGCAGATGATGCTGTGCTTGTAGTGTTTGAGAGAAAAATTCTTCGAAAAATCTATCGACCAATCTGCGTTGGCGGAGAATATCGGTGTCGTATGAACCATGAGCTGTATGAGCTGTATGCCGAAATAGACATAGTCAAACGTATCAAATTACAACGATTGCGTTGGCTAGGTCATGTTGTGAGAATGAATGAAGATGCTCCAGCTAGAAAGTCATTTGAATACGAACCTGGTGACGGTTTACGCAGAAGGGGAAGACCGAAACTTCGATGGAAAGATCAAGTTGAGGAAGACATCCCGAAACTTGGTATCAGAAACTGGAGAAGAAGCGCAGAAGATCGAGGCGCTTGGAAATCTGTTTTACGTTCGGCTACAGGAACAAATGTTCTGTAATAGCCACCTAATCTAATCTAATCTATTAAAGTATAGGAGTTTACTAAGCATTCTATTCAGTTTGTTGCTTGTTGGAGTACTATACTCTTTATTGTTGCCATAATAAGTACACTATAACCTAAAATATATAAGTATAATATTCCTAAATTATTTATTTTATTATATACTAGCTGTGTCCGCTACGTCGTAGGCGTCTTGATAATATTTTGCTCGATTTTGCTTTTAAAGTATTCCACACCTATTGTAAGGCTTACTTTTATAGAGTAGCACCTAAACTAAGAAGAAACTAACAATAACAGAATTTTATAGCCACTCTCAAGTCGTAGTATTCTTTCCAAATTATAAAATTAACGCTAAATCATAAAAATAATGTAATCACATAATTACCTATGTACGTATATCACAAAATATGTATGCATGTATGTATTTCAGAAAATAATTTTATTCAATTGGCTATGTGGAAGTAAGTAATTTATATTTTGTCAGCGCCATCTTTGTTTAAATGTCAAAAATTAAGGATGCCGTGCCGTACTAAGCAGTACTTTTATACCGCAAAGCGTATTTTCACAATTTTTTCTCCACTTTCTCTTGGAAATATGATATCTTTGCGGAAAAAAAGTATCCTATATTAGGACCAGCATACTTAGGTACCTCCTGACAAAATTTTGTTTCAACCCATCAAGAAGTTTTTAGGTGATGCGAACGTAAATGAAAAGCAGACAAACAGATAGACGGTAATGAGTTACTGCTTTATTATATGTATAGATTTAGGGAATATTATAATTTTACATTTTGGGTTAAAGTAATGTTCTAGAGATCAAATTATATAAAATTTTAATTATATTTTCTAAATAAATATTCCCAGTTTTTCTGATCATTTTTCTGTTTTCTTTTTTCCAAAATTACTAAATATTTTCTTTGTAGAGTTTCTTTGTCGCATCATTGCCTTTCACTCTATGACAGATGTGATTCGAAAAGAAATGTCTTTTATGCAAATGGCATTATAACTGTTGGCTTTTTATATCTACCACGCCTTATTTTATTTCATGTTCCATTCGCTCTTACAGGTTAACAGACAATTGCACTTGTATTTAACCGGTTTAAGGAAAATACTTCTGTGCACGCATACTTGCATCCACAGCGAAAAGAAAAATAAAAAAACAGTTAGTTTTTTGGTTGCCTTACATTGGATTGTGTGGCATTCGTTTGTTATTCATGTAATTTTCGTTTCTTTCTTTTTGTAAATTATATTAACGCATGTAAATTCGTTGTGAAACACTGACAATCAAATGTGTGCTTTTTTCTCTCTTCCAAGTTTACGAACCGTCTGTTGACTTTTCTTCTTAAGAATTTCTTTTTGATTTATTCGTGTGTTTTTGTATGAACGTAATCAGTTTAACCTTAACATTTCTTTTTGTTTATTATTAAATTGTTCATATGGTTGCAAAGTTTGTATGTAAATTTTAATTCTTTGCTTTGCCATTATTTAAATGCTTGAGTGCAGTTTTAAAAAACTGTGTACGTTGTTTTTCTTTAACAAGGCCAGTGCAAAAATAAAAGTACAGAAATTTAAATTAGCATTTTTCTGTTCCGACTAGGACATGCATGGGTTTAATATGCTAAAAATGCAAAAGGTTCCCATTTATGTTGGAATAGTTCTTTAATACCCTACTAGTTTATTAATTTAAATTATAATAATAAAATCTTGGTCGTTAAAAGCACAGTGTAAGTTTTTTTTAAGCCATTAGCACAGAACTCTGAATTGTGTGAAAGGATAAAAATAATAATAAATTTCAGAAATTTTTCTGATTATGAAAAATATATCTTTGGTGGCGTGGAAAAATTTCGTCCAACACTAATACTATTGCAAAATTAAAATAACACAATTTTTAACTATTTATACAAATGCTTCGAATACGGGTTTAAACCTGTTTTTGGTAATATTTCCAGAAGTAAAAACCAAAATATGTTTCGGACTTTCTTTTTTGTCTGTCGATAGCTGACTATCAAAATTTATAGTATTAAGTTATTTGAATTTGTTACGCCAGTAAGGAAAATACGGTTATCATAACTTTTCATTTTTTTTTATTTGGACCAGCACTCAGTTTATGACCCCTACTCATGCAATGTATTGTGTCGTAACTAGGTAGCTTGGTTATGGTAAGTACTGTTTATGGACATTTGACTTGAGAATTCTCATATTGAAGTTGACAAGAAAGACATCCACAGGGAGTTCATTTAACATATATAGAATATTGTATCCATAATGCGCAGTGCCATTCACTGACAAATGGACCCCACAAATGGTTGGGCTCTTAAGAAGAAGCGTGTTGTAGGCAAAAATGTGTGGGTATCGGGTACAATTACTCTGATTTTATTAGAGCACGTTCCATTGTAATAACAGTAAAAAAGTAAAACACATCCCACATTGCATCAATGCTTCATTGAGTCAATAGAGTTGGATGTGCTACTGTCACCGATGACATTTTTATTTAATTTTTTTTTTGTAGGAGGTATACCAGAGCAGACTACTAACTTTTTGGGTCCCCTCTTCGACCCCGTTCGTTTTCAATGATTTCTGATATACGACTGGAAATTTACGAATACTTTACTTTCATTGAGTATCGTGCTGTCACTAACCTCTTACTCTCGACGGTACTGATTTCAGACGATGGCGACTGATACACGTCGACATTCTTCCTCATCACAGAGTCTGTGGTAATTGGTAATATTTACTTAACTATAGGTCTCCACAGCATCTCCTTACAATATGTGTCTACCAAAGACTTTTTTATGTTGGCCTTTTTCCTAGCACAGTCTGCAAGTACCGACTTACCACGCTTTATAACTTGGCCAGATATTACTTGAGAGTCCATGAGTACATTAACTAACGCAGTTAACCATTTGTAGGCACTCAGATTATATCCAAGCGACTTCTTGGTCATCCTGCCATCTTTAGCGAAAAATTCCAGAGTCTTTAGTGGAAATTGAATCCACAACCCCGGACTGATAGACATCTATTTACTACTATCGATCGTTTTTGTTGATCAAAGTGTTTCGAGAGAAGAAAAAAGAAGAGAAACAAACAAAAAAAAAACAAGGAAATAAAGAAGGCATACGAAGAAAATAAATATATAAAATTCTCACAGTATAAGGAACAATTTAAATATATTCAATGAATATAAAATGTGTATGTATGTGGATACATCAGCAAGTATTAAGAGATAATCAAAACGCTGTGTGTGTGTTGTGGTATTTTTGAAAAATATATGAAATAATTATTTTATATAAATATTGTAATTCTTAATTGCATATCAAAATTAAATCATATATATTGAAAAATATATATGATGCAGTGATTAAAGAAATAAATGAAAAAGATAAATAAAATAATGAATTATTTTTTACATTTTTATTTAGAACTTATTAAAATAGAGATGTAAAAATGAATATGAAATTACGAAATTATGCGATATAAATAGCTGCGGAACGAAAGATTTTCTTTTCATTATTTTATAATAAATCAGTCAAGTGCGAGTTAGACTCACACACGTAGGGTTCCGTACTATGTTTAGTATAACTTTAAAAATTCAAGTTGTTAATTTTTTCATCTCTTATGAGTCACCCTTTAATTTTAAAATAATAGTCGTAATCGCGAAAATTGCATCACTGTTGGAACACCCCTTAAATTTTAATAATTGTTGTTATAGCGGCCAAAAAATATGTCGTTATACATGCAAAACACGTCACTGTCGGGGAACCCTTTAATTTTTATTTTGTTGTTTTTATAGGGTTCATAGTAGTACACCATTTGTGAAAATTTCAAGAGTCTATCTATTATCGTTAAAAAATTAGTCAATGTTTATGCAAATGACGTCACTGTCAACACACCCTTTAATTTTTTTTGTTATAGTGGCCATAGTAATACACCTCCTGTAAAAATTTCAAGAGTCTACATATTATCGTTCAAAACTTAGGCCATATACATACATGCAAATCACGTCACTATCGGAAGACCCTTTCATTTTTAGGATTAATATTGTATACTGGCTTATAACGCGAACATAGATTAAATTACTGTCTGCAAATTTTAAGTGGTTGCCTCCTATAGCTTAAGAAATAAGGACATAAAGGCAAATAACACGTTACTTTAGGAACACCCTATTATTTTTAATATTTTTCGCTATAGCGGATACAGTTATATACCTTCTGTGAAAATTTCAATCATCTACCTATTATGGTTCAAAACTTAGGCCCTATACATGCAAATCACACCACTATCGGAACACCCTTTAATTTTTATTTTTTTATAGTTGTTTATATAGCGAACTAAGTTTTAATTACTATTTGTAAATTTCAAGTGCATCCCACCTACAGTTCACGAAATAGGCACATATTCGTGAATAACACCTCTCTATCGGAACACCCTATAAGTTTTAGTATCCGCTGTTGCTATAGCGGCAACAGCTATACATCATCCGTGAAAATTTCAAGAGTCTACCTATTATGGTTCCATAGATAAAAGGCGCTGACAGACGGACAGACATTGTAGCGAAAACAATAGGGTTACGTTTTTACACTTTGTGTACGCAACCCTAAAAATGAAGAAAGTAAAATTGTATTAAACATTATTCTGGTTGATCCAGCCAGTAGTTAGTTATATGCTTGTCTCAAAGATTAAGCCACGCACGTCTAAGTACACACAAATTAAAAGTGAAACCTCAAAAGGCTCATTATATCAGTTATGGTTATTTAGATCGTTAACAGTTACTTGGATAACTGTGGTAATTCTAGAGCTAATACATGCATTATAAACACGGACATTTGGAATGTGTTCTTTTATTAGGCTACTAGTTATTACTACTATTCTTACTATTTATATTACTTATATCCTGCCTAAAATGGAATACATCTCTCATGTATGGACCGGCGCCCCAAAGTCTGCTTTGGAGTTACTCGACCTCTGCAAAAGGGTTAGAAAGGGTTGGAATTTTCACAATCAAGTTCATTTAGAAAAACAAAAATAGGTTAGGAGAAGGAAGAGAGCCTTGATAAAATCCCATTTATAACAACTCGTATAGTGCGATCCATGAGAAAGTTTAATAAAAATCAAAAGTTAGGAAATAAATTTTGACAGAAGTGTATCGTGCCACACTCTATCAAACGCCTTGGAAATATCTAGAGCCACCACCACCTTACTTGCGCCGAAATGGTGTATAGAATGATACCATTTCTCCGAAAGAAGAGCTAGTAAGTCACCTGTACATAGTTTGGTGCTGTTGGCGAACGCTTTCGATGTGAGAATATCATTATCGAACAAGGTCTTAGAGTCTTAGTACATAGTACTGGCAAAAGTATGATAATTTGTGCGAGTTTAGAAAAAATAAAACAACATAGAATAATAACATAAAATAGTAAATAAGATAGATAGTAATAAGTCACAACGTGATCAAAAGGAGCCGGAGACTCGTGCAACCTTGATAGTAATGAAAAATTTTGTTTTACATTACCCGATAAAAACATTTTAAAACCACTTTTTATGTGACTTCAAATTGACATAAAACTATAATTTCGATACCAACAAAAATCAAATCTAGCGACGAGAAGTTTCGAAAAAAATCAACTAATAATATTATGCAAATTTAATTGTTTTATTAATTATTATTTATATTTAGTGGCAGCTTTTTGAAGCTTTTCAAAAATTATATATCCTATATTTTACAATTTGTATAGCTTTGAAAGTATTTTACATAAAATAATTTGACCTTAATACATAAATTAATTGTGAAAACAAAATGGGTGGAGTTCTACTAGAAGCAACACATTTAGCATAAACAATCGGAATGTTTTAATGTATTAACTGGCATAAATACCATAAATTAATCTAATATAGCACCATGATAAACTGATTCAATTGAAAGCTAACTTGCATAAATTATTGCACAGAAATATTAAATGATTCTTATTGAAAATAGAGCAGTCATAATAATTGCAATTTATGGATGCATGTATTCTTAAGCATTACATCAACTAACATATAATAATTATTTATATAATGTACATAATTATTTATGTGTACGCATAAATACTTACATACATACATATATGTATATGTATAAACACAAACTTGATTTATACTTGACGTAATTCAAGCACAAAAACAAATATTTCACATACGCCATGGTGAATACAACTCAATGGAATTCGTACTACTAACAAAACGGCATTTGTATGAAATGAATAATGTTTGTGCTTACGCTTAAGCTCTATTATTTATGAAAATATAATAACTATTTATTGTTCCTAAACGAACAAATATCTACTATTGTATACCAGAGACTTGTAAAATAAATTAAAGAACTCGTTGGGATTCACCACACATTGAGCTCTTAATAACTTTGGATTGAAAAGATGAAATTAATAGTTTAATTTTAAAGTATTTAGTAAGTTTATAATTTATAAAAACAGTATGTCCTTATAGTTTTTTATAAACTTCTTTTTTATCTTTTTTGACAAAAGATATACAGCAAAGGCAATGACGATGCCAGCGTAATTATGGCAGCTTCTAAAGAAAAATTCGTACATTAAAAGTTAAAGGTATGATCATCAGTTCGATGATCATACCTTTATCGGTCAGTTTTGGCTTAACGTACACCTTAAATAGTCGAAAGCTGAAAAAGTGTGCTATAACACCTACCGTTTGGAAACTTATGAAAACTACCCTTAAAGTGCTACAGCTACCCTTGAAGCAGTTAACAGGTATCCTGTAAAACTGTTATACACTTTTAAAGCTGTCTAAATTTAAAACATTGCAGTAAAATGTTAAACCATTTTCAAGAATATGTCTTTGAAAATGTTTTTATTCTGAAATAAGCTACATTAAAAATCTAACACATGTTAACAAAAAAAAACTTTACTAATCATCATCTTTGTTTTTGCGCAACCATTTAAGGACGTCATGCTGATGCTTAAGGCAAAGTTGCATTAAACCAAATTAATTAAGCAGACACAAACATAATCGTCTATGTAAATTAATCGATGTTTAGAATTTATGGCCGAGTAACACATAATTATGTAAATTTCTCTGTATTAAACAGTTAAGTCGTGCTAGTGGAGCTTTAAGTAATTGAGTCAAATTAAGTTTATTAGTCTAAGGCATATACGTTATTTGTACTTTGTAAATTCCAAACTGCAGTAAGCTTACAAATCATTATTTGAATGCCTGAAAAAAACTTAATTTAAAAAATTTTTAGATTATTAGTGACATTCAGAATCTTTCACCTAAAAATAACTTCAGCCGCAGATAAGACTTTCTAAATGCAATTGAACTCAGCAAATTTTTTTAATTGATAAGTTTTATTGTTTTATAATATTTATTGCCTGAATACATATCCGTGGAATTTTGAGAAAACATCGTCTAATTTATAAATTTGTGAGATTAGCGAAAAAACTGTTGATTTCTTATTAATAAATTTTTTTGGGAATTTAAATATGAATTATTTAATATTATGCTAATTAACCATAACGTTTTTTAATAAAAATGCAATTTATTTGTTGGGGGAAAATATATAAATTAAAAATATAAATAAATAATTATTATTTAAATTTCCAAAAATTTTATCTATAACTAAATATGCAGTTGCTTGTGCAAACCTTTGGCAACACTTGTTGTTCTTCGATTCTCTTGGGAGAACAAAATTAACTTGTGCATGCAATTCATCACACCTTAAGTCTGCATTAAGTGATGGAAAAAAACCATCCAATTGTAGAAAGACAGTTAGGAAAAATAAAAACATGGTTTGTTTGTTGGTGTTTTGTTGAAGCTTTAATATTCTGTAATATTATTCTGTTAACACATATACTTCTCATTGTGTTTTGTAGAATTTTATTACTTATAGAATATTTTTGGCTTCTCTAAAATTAGGAAAAAGGATTCCTGATGATCTGGCTGATCTGAGCAACCAGTGAAATACGTATAGGAACTAGCTCTTTTCCCCCAAAAATATATTGAATTTTTTATATAAAACGTTATGGGTAATTAGCATAATATTAAATAATTAACTGTTGATTTCGTTTAATTATTGTTTGTTATTTGTTTTTTAATAAATTTTTTGATAAATTGATACCTATATAATTCGACTTATGATGTATTATGAAAGTCAAAAGATACATATTTATGTATGTTTATGCAGTATACAAGCCCTGCTGATAATTTAAATATAAAAACAATAAATCGATTTATGAAAATATTTAGACTTCCTTGAAAATAAGTTTATTTTTCCCATAATATTATTTTATATATTTTTTCTGGCTATAACATTGGCTCTTTTTTCTTCTGATATAAAGCTTCCAACTACAGCTTTATATCAGAAGAAGAAAAAAAAAAACAAAATATTACAATAATTAAAAAAAAAATCTATTTTAATTCAAAATTAAAAAATAAGGATGTTGGTGACGACTTCAGTCACCTGAGGTCATTTTTGTGATCTTTTATTTAATCCTCTTTGATATAGCTTTTGTTTGATTTCTATATCTCGTTTTTCCGCTGAGTTATGATATTAATAATACTTAACGATAAGTTATGCTTGTATGTATTGTTAAAACATAAAATATAAAATAAACCTTCGCTTTCTAATTTAAATATTTTGTAAAAATAAAAAATTGCTTTTCAGTTGAAGTGTAAATTTAATTTTGTTAAATTCCGTTGTCTATTAGTAGTAGTATTATGTAAGGCAACTTTTTCAGTTCTATAAAGTTATCGATAGTGGTATTTTGACAGACTAGCAACAGGAAATAAATGTAATCAATTAAATAATTTTTAATAAATAACAAACAAAAAATTTATTATTTCATATCTAGTTTTATCCAATGGATTCTTTTTGAAACCAATATCCAGTCTCTTTAAAAATGTTCCTTAACACAGTCGCAAGTTTATCCAGCCAAGGCCATAATTCTTAACAGAAAACTTACAAAAATCAACATCCACCTAGACATTTACAACTCTTCGCGTGTTGAGCATTAAGCAATAGCTATTTTTCGACCATTTTTATCAAAAGCTTGGACCAATTGTGTCTATATAAATACGGAATAATATTCGTATCATCGTTATTCTTTTGCTGATTGCAGATGCTATGTTTTGAATTACGTGAGCAACGCAGAAAAGTTATCGTTGTCGGTATGATTATGAGGCAAGTGGTGAAGAAAAATATAGGAGTGATGAGGAAAATAAATAATCACTGCAGATAACCTTTTAAAAAGCTTAGTGCTCTAGTGTTTTAAATATGTACATAAAATTTTAAGAATACAAAAATTTGCGAATAATAAACTTAATTTTAAGTTTCTGTGCAGTTTTAACTTTATAATCTGTGAAAAAATCAACAGCAACCACAAAATTAACAACTTTTAGTTGCTAGTTGCCATAGGTAATATAATTTCGGCAACTGATAATGCAACTCAGGTTGGGTTGCCATCCATAATCGACCTATGCTTACCGCATTTCTAATTATTCCTCTGATATTTTTTTCAGTCATAATTTTGCCCCATATTTTTCTAAAATACACTTAAACTTTATCTAAATAATTTTACCGCCCATAAAATTTAATTTTTTGATTTGTTTTTTTTTTTTTTTGCTGTAAGAAATATTACTGTAAATGTTATGCGGTCACCCAAGTATTTATATAATGTTAACCTTATAAAACTTAAATACCATTTTAAAAAAGTAGTATAAAAGAATCGTGTTTATGTCCTACAGAACTACATGAAGGAATCTTATACCCATGTACATAATCATTCCTGGCTGGAGCTTTTTATTAATAAAATAAAAAAGCAGTTACTTAAATATTTATATAAGTAAAATATTTTTTTATGATTACATATTATGCAAACATATTTTTAAAAAACACATAAGTGTACAGAGTAACGGGTGGTCAAAATAGATGTATCCTTTTAAAAATTAAATAAAATGAACTAAAGTTAAAAACTTGTGGTTTATTATGGCTTAAGCAGAAATAACAAACATTCCCAATATATACGGAATTTAATTTCATTCGTATGACTGCCGCTGTAGAAGCTTATTCTGTGAGTTCAATCCTACAAGACTTTATTGACGAATTCTGTTTCTATCTAAAGAATAGCTCGGACTATACTTCCTTAAAGGTGTAGATGATTTCTGGGTTATTCTATTAAAAAGGGATCAAATCGCAGCTCCGAGGCCAATTGTCATCGCCAATAGTGCTAAAACCACAATTATCGCACTTATGTTCCAAAATTTATATTTTTGGTGATATGTCGTAAGTGCTACGTCTTCCTTAAACTAAGGATTATGTAAGTTCATATGTTCCAAGTCAGGCCATAAAAACCGTAATCATGACTTCATATTACCCGCTGTTAGCTGACTTTTGTTAGCAGCATTTTCGAAGAAAAGGGCAAATGGTTGAAAGCAAACTTTCACACTCATTGCCTTTTCGACAATGGTGAAGTTGCATCTGCATCTGAAGTTGAATGCAATTTTGTTTGTTTGTTAAGAAGTTACGATTTTTTAGCCATTTGAGCTTCTGTAGGGCTCAAATTGGGAAGCAGTGGATGGTCATGTTGATGGTCTTCGATTGCCGAGAAATTTTTGCATAATTTGTATCCTGGTGGTTCGTAAAATGCTGAGTTGTTAAGCCCGATGGCGAGTCGACGTTCTTAGATTGAGCTATTCACTTTTGGGCCACCGCAGCCACATTCTCTTCGGTACACACCGTACGACAACGGGGACGCGAATGTTGTAAATGAACAAGCCAGTCATGAACTTTTTACAAAAACTTCCTTTTATTAAACGCACAGTTTGAGCCTATGACCACTTACATTGGAAAAAAATTGCAATATTTCCAAAGATTGTTGTTGATATTAAATATTTTAGACAGAAAAATTTGAGCCATACAGTATATAGCGTACTTTTTGGGAATGTGATAAAACATTTAGCATACTTTTTAGATTTAACTCATGATTTTTTTTTTTCATTTCTAAGAAATGGCTTGCTGGGAATCTTTGAATTTGGCTCAAAAGATGATCTCATCATTGAAAAACCAACCTTAAAATAGGTCTTGAGAAATCTTATTATTTTTCTAGAACACTAGAAAACTGCTTACTAAATCTATTAAAGTTAAAGGACTCAGTGTTGAGAAAGAAAATTTGTTTGCACAGAATTAACCAATTTCCCTCGGGGCATTTATCGATATAGCGGAAATATTGGTCAAATTTTTTTAAGGTTGACTTCAATGACTGGTGCTAATATTAGATAAATTCGAATTTCTTTAACCTTCAACCTGGGCTCTTCAACCTCTTCAACCTGGGCTCAGGGTTTTACATAAGAATATAATTCGGTAGTTCATCAAGATAGTTGTTTTGTTCCGATGCACGGTTTTTTAGTGAGAAGGGTAGGTGACAGGCAGACAATTTAAATTGTCCTTGAAAATACTTATAAAATATATGCTTTCATGTTTGGATAATTTTAGTATAAAAAATAATTATGTATATTCATCTTTTGACTAGCATATTTTTTGTTTTTTTTTTTTTTTTGATATGATGGACTTACCAAGGCCTTAGTAAATCCATCATACTACTACTGGATGATTTTAACAAAATTTTGCGAGGTAGGTACCACCTGATTCCAATATAGGATACTTTATTCTGCAAAAATATCTTATTTCTAAGAAAAGGTGGAAAAAAGCAGTAAAATTAAGCCGATTTTTTTCACCTATTTAAAAGTACTGCATACTTTAAGGCATTTTTTTTCATAAAAGCAGCAATGTTACTCAACAGTTGGAACTGTTTTAAAATAATGACTTACTTATTTCCTGTCTGTCTTTTACAGAGCTTTCCAACTATTTTTATGATTTTAGAATTTTATCCAGGGATGGATACCTTTATAAAAAGTAAATACGTAAGAGTTTTAAAATTTGGTGTGGATTACTTTCAAAGTAAAATCGATAAAATACGATAAAATTAATTATCTATACATATAATAAAATAGTAACTCATTTCCGTCTGTCTTCTTTTGCGTTCGTATCACGTAAAAGATACTTAATGTATTTTAACAAACAGTATCTTGTTTCCGCAAAAATATCTTATTTCCAATAAAAAGTGCAGAAAAAGCAGTGAAAGTACGCAGTTGAACTAACCGGATATGCAGACTTTATTTTTTATAAAGTAAAAAATGCATAAACTGATATGCAGCATAGTTTAATGGGGAACTAAAAACGTAATGGTCTTTTGTGTGAATTGCTTTCAAAGCAAAATCGAACATAATATTGCAAGGACCCTGACGAAGTGGTGGGCACAGCTATTTGTATTATAAAAACAAACCGTCTCGATAAGAAGTTTCAAATAAAATGTGAAACAATGGTCGAATTTAAGACTAATTGGAGTTTAGAACTAGTATGTTTATCATTTTTAATTGATTTGCTGAATAAAAGTCCTTTTTATTTTTTGTCAGAGAAGCGTAACACACTTGCGGACTTGAAAACACATCTACTATATATTATCTTGTAAAAGTGTTTATTTTTTGTATTTAGGTTAAAAACACCCTATACATTAACATATACTTACATACTCATTTGAATCATTTGAATATTGTGATACATAAACACTAACATATACACACTCGTAAATAAGTATCTATACATATGTGTGTGTGAAAATTAATACATATTAATACATAGACGGTCATTTATTTTTCATGAATGTTTGTGCTCTTGGAGTGTTTGAAGTATTTAAAATGTTGATGGCCGTTAAAGATAACAGCTTATATGAGTACAGGACCACATCGTCTGCATGATACTTGTTTCCTTTTTCTTAGTTAATGTCAATATGAGGAAGAAGTATGTTTACAATTCATATGCTTTTTGCTTTTAAAATCGTGGTTGCCAACTACATTGTCAGACTTCGTAAGTATGCAATTTAAATTAATAAATTTTTATATAAATATATATATGTACATATCTAGTGAAAGCACAAATTATATTTTTGCTTAAATATAATCAATTTGAAAAATTATTTGATTTGAATATACTTTAATGCTAAGTAATATATACATATAATAAAACAGTAACTTTTTACCTGTCTGACTGTCTTTCCGTTTGTGTTTGCATCGAGTAAAAACTACTGGATGGATTTTAAAAAAATTGTGTGCGAAAGTACCTTAGTATCTTGATAGTAGAGATGAGACCGTTTATAGTATAAGTATAAATAAGTATATAAAACATAACTGAAATTCTTTAAATATTGTAAGGACGTTGACGAAATGGCGGGCATAGCTAGTAAATAAATATAATAATATCCACAGGGGCAAAGGGTATTGGAATTTCTCAAATGTTAATTTCTGGCCCAATAAAGTAACGAGTGATTTTTTAAGAGCTTGAGAACTTTTTTTTTAAAAAAAACGCATAAAATTTGCAAAATCTCATCGGTTCTTTATTTGAAACGTTAGATTGGTCCATGACATTTACTTTTTGAAGATAATTTCATTTAAATGTTGACCGCGGCTGCGTCTTAGGTGGTCCATTCGGAAAGTCCAATTTTGGGCAACTTTTTCGAGCATTTCGGCCGGAATAGCCCGAATTTCTTCGGAAATGTTGTCTTCCAAAGCTGGAATAGTTGCTGGCTTATTTCTGTAGACTTTAGACTTGACGTAGCCACACAAAAAATAGTCTAAAGGCGTCAAATCGCATGATCTTGGTGGCCAACTTACCGGTCCATTTCTTGAGATGAATTGTTCTCCGAAGTTTTCCCTCAAAATGGCCATAGAATCGCGAGCTGTGTGACATGTAGCGCCATCTTGTTGAAACCACATGTCAACCAAGTTCAGTTGTTCCATTTTTGGCAACAAAAAGTTTGTTAGCATCGAACGATAGCGATCGCCATTCACCGTAACGTTGCGTCCAACAGCATCTTTGAAAAAATACGGTCCAATGATTCCACCAGCGTACAAACCACACCAAACAGTGCATTTTTCGGGATGTATGGGCAGTTCTTGAACGGCTTCTGGTTGCTCTTCACTCCAAATGCGGCAATTTTGCTTATTTACGTAGCCATTCAACCAGAAATGAGCCTCATCGCTGAACAAAATTTGTCACATTTGAACATTTCGAACCGAACATTGATTTTGGTAATAAAATTCAATGATTTGCAAGCGTTGCTCGTTAGTAAGTCTATTCATGATGAAATGTCAAAGCATACTGAGCATCTTTCTCTTTGGCACCATGTCTGAAATCTCACGTGATCTGTCAAATTTTAATGCATGAAAATCCTAACCTCAAAAAAATCACCCATTATATATATTTGGGATCCTTCGAGTTGAAATGATTTTTTTCAGGAACATAGCTAACTATAGTTTCGAAAATGCCGCTATTGCACTTAAGAATCATCGGAGTATAAATGTTAGAGATATGACAAAAAAAATTAAAGAGCCCCTATTTTTCTTACGTTTTTCTCATACATTATTTTGTACAAGTAGATATGTAATTTTTACTTTACTGTATTGAAAATCAAAAATTTTTTAAAATATGTAATTATATAGGTTACAAAAAAATACGAATTGCACTTAACAATCGAATTTTTAGCAAAACGTAACCTTATCAAAAAAAAAAAAATATCCCCATAATTTAAGCTTTGCCAACAAATTGAGGGTGTTGTAGCTTAAGTTGACTACTAAGCAATGGTCACAAGTTCAATACCCAGCCATGGCAGCATCAATTTTTCTGATATGTATTAATTTTTCTTTATAATAATGCATATCACAGCGCCCTCCTTCGCCGGTATTACCACATAGCACTAAATCGCCGGCGAAGTAAAATAATTATAAATTAGCTATGATAGCTTCAAACTAATTTACCTAAATAACACCAGAGGCGCTGCAATACTGTTCTAAAAATACCAGAATCGAAGCTTTACTATCACAGTAACCATCTGTCTTATCTACTACTATCCCTTTCCAAAGGAAGTAACACAGTTAATATAGGCATTAACTGCCTGAGTGGTACTTCTCTCTAAAAAAAAAATAAAAACTAATTGTAGTTCGATCAAAAAATTTTAATTTCATTATAAGTCGATAATGACAAAAAAAAAAGTAAAAATAATCAGTAATTCAAAGTTCGCTAAAAGATCCAAGTTTATACAATATATCGTATTTTCAGTGCATGTTCAAGTTAAGTTCTCTTGAAATGACTCTACGTAATCTATTACAATTCTGTCAGATATTTTTTTTTATTTATTGTATCTTCAATATTTTTTAACTAACAATAATTACTCATATCTTTAAGCCTAAAATAAAAATATACTTTTTAAGTCCAGCCAGTGCTAGACAAAAATAATGTTTGTTTCACGCATATTGCAATCATTTGTGGGTCATCCCTCTAACGTACGGCCAAGAAAAGCAGTATCTCTTCTTTTTAGTCGAATGTAAACAGGTTCATTCAGCATGTTACGCGCCAAAGGGTTTGGATGAGATTCAAGCCTCTTTAGATATCTGACTGCATGTTTCGCTATTTCTGCTTCAACTGATGGCATGTTTAGGTGTTTGTGGATGTTCGAATTTTGTATATACCAGGGAGCAGTTGTAGTCATACGTATTTTGGCGCCTTTCAATTATTTCTACATTACTAGCTGAGGCAGTGCCCCATAACAGAATCCCATAACACCAAATTGATTTAAGGATCGACAGTAGAAGTGTACAATTTAATCTCAGGGTGGAGTTTCTGCCAATAAGCCAATTTATTTGTACTGCTTTTAGTTTCATTTGTGTTAACTTGAAATCTATGTGGCTTTTCCCAGTAAGGCGAGGGTTAAGATGTATACCCAGGTATTTGAGGTCTGGAAGCTGCGGTATCATCTGGTTATTTATGTAAATAGGAATCCCTACGCAGTGTGAAAATTATGTGAGTACATTTTTTTATTCCCCATTTTTCTAACCATTTTTCCAAATTGAGTATGTGGTCTTATAAAAGTTGTGATGCTACTTGGGCGCTTTCATGAATACTTAAAAAGGCTGTGTCATCTGCAAATGTTGATGTGTGGACTAAGGTGCTAATTGGTTAATCTGATGTGTACAGTAAATATAAAATTGGTCCCAAAATACTACCTTGGGGAACTCCGGCTTCAATAAGTTGTGGGGACCTTAAAAAATCTCTTTCTTTTAGTAAAAACTTTCAATTCGTTAAATAATTTTTTTAAGTGCTTATAAAAGTTTTCGAGTAAGTGCAGCTTTAACTTAAATATTAGACCTTCGTGCCAAACCTTATCGAATGCTTGATGTCAGATCTACTGTGGAAAATTGTGCTACTGCATGTCAACAACTAGTACACGTAGAAAAGTTCTCGTAATTCATATTATGATTTCTGATACCGCAACCTTATCTTTAGTCATTAGTTAATTTTTAGTTCAATTTCCATTTTTTTTTTTTTATTTTCTGTAGAGTATTTTTTTATATTTATCTTTTTTAATATCTATCTTTCAAACCAAACAATTAGTTAAATTTTATAATCCTCCTTAACTTTTCGTACAAACTAACGAAGACTTTTGCCTAGTTAATTACGTAGGAATCGAACCCAAAACCGCCAGTCTGTTTTTCTAGGCCAGTAGTAATGTGCGACGTGATATATAAAGATATTGATTATTTTATTATATATATTTTTATATATATTCTTTTTTAATATTCCCTAAATTTTTAAATAAAATATTGAATCCTACAGAACAGATCGAATACTAATATTCGAAAAAAAATCGTGTTTTACGATCTTCAAAATGAAAAAATATATCAATTTTAAATGTAGCATCAAAATACAGGGAAAATATTCCAATATTCATTATGAAATGGAATCAGACAAGCAATGCTGAATCGATCTAGATAAAAGTTATTGAATATGTTGGTGGAAATCAGATATTTTAGTTTAATTTTTATTGCTTTAGCTGTTGATTTAAAAGTAACGTACGTATGTACTTCTTGTAAGATCTGTGATTTTAATCACCAAATGCTTAATATTAATTATTTGGGTTATCAACAACGATTATTTAAATGCAGAATAAAGCAAAAATCAGCTCGCTCAAACGACATCTATTAAAAAACAACAATAACATTGTTATAGATTATTTGGATTATTGGACACAATATAATTCTAAGAGCGGCCTTATTGCGAATACTAACAATAATACATATAATATTAATTATAATAATCTTATGTAATTACAGTCGTAAATTCAACCGTGTTTTTCTCTGTGTGCATAAAAGTGTGCAAGTAATGGTCATAGTCAAAGCTCTTGCTATACTTTACAAAAAAGGTTTAAAATTCATGATGGCTGAAGTCTTTAGTAGCCGCTTAAAAATACTAACATACGAAATATGAGTCCTTGCAAAAGTATTAAGTTCAGTCTATTCACATGATGACGATGTTGAATGTGGTGTTGACTTTGAAATTTACATGACATGCATAGCTTACTATGACTGTGAATTCTGCTGCCATTTGTCAGACTTAGGCATGTGAGTCATTGTAACTACAATAATTGTTAATATGCTTAAATTATAATCCTTAATTTTTACGTTTAATTAAGGAAAATAGTTTGGCTGTGTGTGTTGGCATAGTATTTTTATTATTGGCATTTTATTTATTCGCGCCAGTGTCTGCAGGTATCTTTACCAGTCATACAAATATTTTCAGTTGATTATTAATAAACCTAAGAACGCAACGTATGTTATGCTTAGGCTAAAGAGATCCTGTCGTTGGTTAAGTCTTCCACCACCTTTTAGTGCAATCATCAAATGTTCCACTTGCTTCCCTTGCCGACCAGTGTTAAATTTCACTTAAAGTTAAAACCACTTTGAACAATTTTTATTTTTAAATTGTTTAATTGATTAATATTATAATTAATCAATATATTGAAAAATAGAAAAAAGTTCCTGAAATTATAGAAGAAATTGTTTTAATGTAATTTCTGACATTTAAAATATTTATTAAATAAGTTGAACGTTTTAATTCGATAAATTGTAAATAAATAACGCATTAACATTTCCACCTTCACCTCCACCTTAGATCCACATTATTTTTCAGAAGTATTTTAATGCTTGCATAGCATTAGTCTAAGACAACAGATTTTTAAAGAATAAAAAACAATAATGGTCCTGGTCCTGATGGAATACTAGCAAAATTTCTGAAGATTTTCAAAGCTAAATTCTCTTTTCCAGATATACAACGGTTTGTAAAAATAGGCGTCCTATACAATGCAAAGTCCAGTACAACACAAGCAACTCTGCTATTATAGCATTAGGAAACTTATTTGACCCCGAAGGCTCTAAAAAATGTAAAGTGCAGAAAAGTTGTTTTGTTGGCAACTCTAGATGTTAGAAATGCTGTTTACAGCTTCATGTGATATTTGTGTTATGCACGATAAAGGGAGGCGTTCAGTTGTCGAATATCTGACATTTATAATTAGAAACGTATTCAAAAATACAAAACTGGTGTACAGTACAGGTGATCAGATGACTTAAAGTTATATATAAGGAGGAACAGTATCCCATTTTTTGTCTGACCTTTAAAGAAGTGCTATTTACGGAGATGCACACAGCCATATTGCACTAGTCATTACAAAAAGATACAAAGGAGGATCCAAACAAAACCAAAGGAAATAATGATCAGAACCAAGGCATGAATAAAAATTCTGGCAAAGGCAGGCGGTAATCAGCACCAGAGTGTATCTATTACTGCTAGCAAAATAACAAACACGACAGAGATAGACATTGATATGTTTTGTCATCCCCAAAACAATATCTAGACGAAAATTCGTCGAGTATATCGTCAAAAAGCAAAAGAGCAGATCTTCTAGGCAGACTGACAGCATTCAAGTTAGGTCCATTTCAAAGCACCTGCAGGCTTGTAACACCATACTTTTTACAGAGGCGAATTGTGGGCTAGAAATCTAAATGTGAAGCGAAAGCAGAAAGTACTGTTGGCAGTAAGAAAACAGCTGAATATTGTATGCTATCTGGGACTAGGATGCTGCGTATATCTAGCATGACACCAATAGATCCAAATAGAAGCTAATATAAATATCGGTAGATGGCAAAGTAGGAAAAATGGTGAAGTCACGGAAATTCCTATAACCATGCCATCAAGCAAGGTCATATCAGGATTTGACCTAAAAAACAGGATGAAACTTACACACCCCTGCTTATAGGGAGTGATGAAGTAAGTAAAGGTGCTTCTATACCTTACTCCCCTGCGTTCACTAAGTAAATAAAAGAGAAAGGTTTAAGACTTAAGTAGACCGGCTCTCGACAAAAAAGCTTGGGCTAAATAATTATCGGTAGTGGGCTAGTCTGTTAGCCTAGAGGTTACATGTTCCATTCCCGCCAAAGACTACAGAATTCCTGCAGTCAAACGAAAAGCTTCTCAGTTGGCATTACAAATGCGTTATGAGAATTTAGAAGAGGGATATCGAAGACGCAGTGAATTTGTCCTGAAGTGGACATAGAATATTGCAAATCCTGTGCGAAACCTAGATGCAGATAAATATTGATGATGATCTAAGGCCAGTACATCAAAAACTTGTACCATACACAAAAAACCCGGTACCTGTATGGGTATTATTCCCAAAGGTTCACCATATGAATAAAACGTAAAAACAAATTTATGTGGGGCGACAATTGGGCGCGTATTGCATAAATACAACAATTGTCGAAAACCATACGATCACCTAATTTTCTATACTGGATCAATGAAATATTCTTCAAACTTTACATGACGTAACTTTTTTCACAAAAGAACACACCACGAATCTGCCAGGAATCCATCTTGCAATAATTTTATGCTTTGTTATTTACTTCCAGCAACTTAGTTATTTGAAAGACTAAAGTAGAGTATTATGTTCTCGAATAGTACTATTTATATGGCTTGTTACATATTTGTCCTTTGGTGGGGTTTTCAACTTGATTTGTTGCTTTTTCATCACATTTTTTTCCTACATTTTGCTATTTACCGACTGGTTTACTTCTTGGCTGCTTTTTAATAACATCCTTCAACAGAATATGTCATAATACAGACAACATACTATTATAAACAAAACACATACATATCTATACATACATATGTGCATATAAAACTCTGTCAGTCATGTATCAAATATAGATAGAAGACATTCTCAAAAAGGTACCGTAATAACATGAGATTAGAAAATAGTTATGATGTTATACCAATACCACCACATCCCTGCCATTGTAAATATAAAGATTTATACGCAATTATATGCCTAGACTCTATCATATAATGTTATACTATACGCTCATTCACACTAGCTTAAAGTATGTAACTTTATATAGTAACGTATAGATATATTTATATGCAGCTATAAAAGTTTGCATTTTATATTTATTATAAATATAGGAAAACTCTATATGTATATGTATGTATGTCAAAGATTTTAACAAGTATATATACATTTTGACTTTCAGTTTGTTTAACAACATGGTCCTCTCTCTATCTGTCAAACACTGAAACAGTCTTGCAAATAACTTCATATAATGGTGAACTGTAGCTACAATAACGTTTAAAACGTTGAAAAGGGCGAAAAAAGTAGAATGAGAATTGTGGAAAAAAAGAACCTTAAACTATTTTTATATGACCATTATCTTTTGTAGATTTAAGGCAATATGTCACAAGTATGTCTTTGCCTGTAATCATTTTTTACCACTGCAAACTCAGCACATTTTCTAATATGTGATATTAAAAAATACACAAAGTAAACAAACATACTCGTACAATCACTGCAACAAAATGACTTGTATTAAAGCGTTTATCGAATAATAAAACACCAAATTGGATGTTTGCCAAACTTTTAAAGATTACGTTAATTTGAAATAATAAGAACTTTTCTAATTTTGCAGTAGTTTTTAATTAAAAAGATGTATTTGCTTTTCGTATTACGACGTACTTGGAATTTATAATCATTTTTATGCTGGTAAATTTATTTGATGACTCATGTTTTTAAGTAACATTTGGTACTTTTAGTACACCATCTGACTTAAATGGATATTAAGGAAGATGGAGTTTTTTAGGCTTTTTCTAGAAGAGATGTGGCAACTTGTGTGTAAATGTATAGCTGAGCACAACATTAGAATATTAAAAAATTGACATCGCTTACCGGCTTCACTCATCTCGATTTTGGTTTTTAAAACTCGGTTTTGGTTTTATAATAGGGTTAACAGGTTTAAAAAATAGTATTTCTTTTTAATTCGGAGATAACACAGCTTTTAATTTCCGTAAAATTTCTCTGTTTGAATTGAGAGACGTAGTAGTAAGTGGTTAGTGGGTCTCTCTTTATTTACTTAGTTATTATTTTCAATGAGTCACCCATACATTTTCAACAAAGTTAATCTTATAAGTGGGTTTGATCAACATCCACATAAGGCCGTTTCATACTATAATACAAGTATTAATGCTTTTAATGAAAATAAAACCCTGACATGATGAGTTCAAAAATGAGTGATATTTCATTTAAACATTTGGGCACTTTTCATTATGAATCGTCTAAAATATAAAAATTAATTTTTTTTTCCAAAACGACGAAAAAGCAATTAAAATTCTTGAGTTACTTTTTATATGAAATATAACCCAATTCTGTATGAAGACTTCTTAAGCCATTTTTCATGTTTGCTTTTGGGCGATTTTTCATAGGGTCATTTTGCATGCAACCACTAAAAAAATTATCCTATATTTAAATCGAAGATTCCTCCCCACAAAATTTTATTGATTCATCCAGTAATTCTTACAAACAGACAAATATTCTAAAAATTTAAGTTTTATATTCCATATCGATTACTGCTTCCACCAACAACAAAATTTTCCAAAAGTATTTTATGTACAGATAATGTCCTTTTACAGTTTTATTATATGTTCAGGTATATTGAACCGTTTTTATTTTAACATTCATATAAAAGTATACATAAAATAGGATAAACTGAAAAAATTTTTTTCGAAAACGTTTTTGCACATAAAAAACTGACGCATGACTTGCATATAAGACTCTGATTGCAGCGTGGAGTTCATAACACTTCGAGCACTAATCACTGTAAAGTAATTTAAGCCAGTCTTTTTTTATCAAATAGATTAAAATTTTGCTAAATGTGATGCCTTAATTGTTGTATATACAAAACCCTAACGCTAAAAAAATTATTAGGAAAACCTAACTCCATCTTCGCTCTAAGTGGCAAACAATTCTGAGCAGTGTGCAATTCATTTTCTGTTCGCAAAATAGAAAGAAATCAGCATAACAGGAACATCAGAAACATTTTTTTTAAACAGCAGAAGTTTATCTGACTTCTAACAAGAAAAAGGTAATTTTTTTTTTGCCAACTCTATTAAACCAAACATAAAATATCCCAAATGAATTTTCTGTAGGCAATCAGTTTCTTCAGTATACGAGTAAATTAAATCAATTGTTTCTGATTTTTTCTTACCTTAACACTTCAGTTCGAAATAATTCTGCAAATAAGAATCGAAAGAAACTTGTCAAATTAAAACAAATTAAAATGCATTAAGGTCTAAGTTTTAAATCCAAACCTAAATCCAATAATCGTATTGAATAAACTTTCTGTATAAACAGTCTGACAGAATGACAAGAAGCGATTGTCGTTTTGCACTATTAAAAAAATCGACTTACAGTGTTCTGGTCAGGTTTAAAATGAGAATAAAGAAAAAAATAGTAGACAAAAAGAGGAGGAACAACAAATAAACCTAAAGCTGACACGTAGATTTATTGTTTTTTTTTTTTTCACAAATACATGAAAGTAGTTGAGGGAGTCCCTTATAAAACGTTTAGTTTGGTTTCAAATAAATTTTTTTTATTTCGAACTGATTTTTTGAAAAAAAAAGTGTGTTTTGTAAGTAAAAAAAAAGGAGTGACCTGCACTTAACTTAACTACACCTCAAGGAAACAGATATTTTTATGGATATATTACATAATTATTATATTATTATAATATATTAGAATCAAAATAAAATATCCTCCTCCAGATTATGTCCCAAAAATATTTAGCTCTCTGTCTCTAAAGGTACATACTGAATTACATTTTTACAACAAAGGCACATGCTGAGTTTCATTGTGATATGTCAAACCTGTAGAGCTTTCAAAAAAACAGTGGCATACACACCCATCTAGCAACCCACAGGCATCATCGCAAAAATAGTCAAGATAGATTCAGATGTATTCCACTATTTTTGTAGAGTCTCTACACGTCATAACGTTTGATATATCAGAATGAAATTCAGAATGTGGTTTTGGTATATGTAGATGAAGTGCTGTATATTTTATGGACATAATTAAAAGGAGCAAGAGGTGCCGTTTTACCTACACTATAAACCGAAAATTATTAATTTTTCGAATAAAAATTATTTTTTTTGAACTTTTATTCTTTATGTAATATATCCATAAAAATATCTATCTATCATGGTAAAGTTGAATGTAGGCCACTCCAGATTTTTTTTTTTTTTCAAAATGTACATTAGCTTTAATGGTCACCTCTTCGTTCGACGCAAATGTCTTACACAACTGTAACCTTTCTTAAAACAGGAATTAGTCACAAGAAACAAATCTGGAGAGTATGCAGGATGGGGAAGCAATTTAGAATACAATTCTGGAATTTATGCAAACAGAATTTTTGCAACAGTCATTTTTGTTTTAAATGCATATTATATATATTAGATATATCCATGGTATTACTTATATCCGTTTTAGGGTAATCGATGTAAATACAGCCACCTCAACCATTCCGAAAATTGTGGCCGAGTCTAGCAGCCAAAAAGGTGATTCGACCAATGCCTCATTTGTTGCACGTTTACTAGAAGAAGCCCTCTGTTTTGATTGTTCTCTGTCCTCTGGTGTATTTTGATAAATTCATGTTTCATCCACAATTACCAAAGGGCACAAATATTTGGATTACACCAGAAAATCACCTGTCGTAAGCCAGAAAATCTCACACACAGCTGTGTGTGTGAAGAAAATTTCGATGGGATCTGCAAATTTATTGATAAGCTTCTGACCACTTATATTCTTTCACTAGCGTACCCCACTAATCTTCCATCAAGTTAATTTGGTTTCTAAATTGCAAGGCGACTAAGGCTTATACAGTTAAAAGCTAGAAAAAATAAATAAATAAATAAAAAACACTTCTGCTTATCTCCGCGTAGATTATATATTTGGGATTCAAAGTGTGGCAACATCGTGTTAACAAAATACTTGTGTATTAGGCAATTACAAGGTATAATATTACAGCATTAAACAGAGTATTTGGTGGAAGTAGAAGCCGCAACCCCTATAATGGTAGACTAACGCAGTACCAATCGCACTATCGAGGCACTTAAAGCAAGAGTAAACTCTGTTGATTTTTGTTAATTTGAAATTGTTTTTCAAAGTAACATATCTTCGACATTTTTATATCAGGGTCAGCCTTTCTCCATGCATGCCACTCCTCTAGCATATCTTGTAAACCAATTTTTCACAACCAAAAGTACTTTTTCTACAAGCTGAACACCTTCTTTAAAACACAAGAGGTGTACAGGAGTTGTATGGAGAAAAACTAATAAAAAAAATAGCATGAATATGGAAAAACAAGAAGACCGAAAAAAAAAATTGAGCGACTTTAAATCTTTTGCGTCACGTAGGCGCTTCAAAGTTTTTCTTCATCTCTATTAAGCAAAAAATTGGAAAAAATATAAGGTTTTTATTCAAAGTGTTTTTGTTTTAGGATTCTCGTATTTTTTTTGCAAATTTACGATTAAACGACAAAGAGAAAGTTTTAGCACCAAATCTCGCTAAGTATGTAAGTACATTTTTCTTGCACACGTACATTGGATTGAAGTTTGTAGAAATTTCTTTTGTTTTTACCCTCATTACAAAACTTAAATATACAAATCAAAAATATAAGTGAGCAAAGATATAGTAGATTTATACCACCATTATACACAATTATTCGTGTGTAGAAAAATTATTATCGAATAGTTAGTTAAACTCTTATTTTTAAAATTTGCCTACCTTATAAATTAATCAATACATTTTTTTAGTTAGGCTTTAAAAAATTAAAATTTTCATGAAAAACAGAAGACGTTTACTTATCAGCTGCCAGCTTATTAAAATGGAGTGTATACTCAAATAATGTCGACCAAAAATCATTGGGGCTATTGCGTAATGCGAATCGAACGCAAAGTCATTCAAATTTGTATGACTTTTATATTGTGTTTCGAAAAGGTTTTCTTTTGAATCAAATTACAGAGTAACCCCCCAGATCTCTTTAACTCTAAAATTGAGAAATATTAAACGAGAATTTGTGCCCCCATGTTTTCCTTTATTTTGCGTTATATTAAAGTTGAACTCTTTATTGTTATTATATTATAAACTCTATATTATTATGGTTTTATATTCCTTTTTTTTTCTTTAAACTGTTATTGAAATATTTACAATTTTTTGTTCGTTGTCAAGAAATTTATGGCTTATATTAGGTCATCTTCTAATGAGGTTTAAATGAAAAAAATTTTGTATCTTTTCTAGAGACATGATATATTAGTGCTGACTTTATTGAAGAAATTATTTTATGGGTTGTACAAATGAGGGACTTATTCACGCCGACCTGTAACTTAACACAATAGGATCATGAAATCAAATAGGGTACAAGTCCCTGCCATGTTGTTTTTGAGACCCTTGGGGAGTAGTGTTGACTACAATTTAAACCCCAACTCCGGGGAACTGAAAAAAGTATCAGTAATGAGCTTATACTACTACTACTCCATCGATGCAACTACTCGATTGATGTAATGCGTAAATTATCGCGATTGGGCTAAGATTACAAGAAATTTAAACTTTATCCATCATCTAGTTATCCAGCTTAAGGTACTCTGATTACAACCGACCAATTTTCTTTTCTATTTACATATAATTAGTACTGAGGTAGTCCTCAGTACTCAGTACTAAAAGTAGTACTGAGGTAGTCCTCAGTAGTACTGAGGTAGTCCTCAGCAGTACTGAGGTAGTCCTCAGCAGTACTGAGGTAGTCCTCAGTAGTACTGAGGTAGTCCTGAGTACTACTTTTAGAGTTTACTTGTCCACCTCTTACGCAGTATTCTTGTCCATATCTTCTGCATTCCTTCATTGTCCAAATAAAACTGAATTTCTTTACGAGTCTAACCTCTGTATTCCTGCGAGGTTTCCTAGTCTATCCCTGTTGGAAAATATTCAGTCAGACCACCAACTTTATAGGTCAGTTTTCGACCTCCTTGGTCCGTCATTGAGTTTTTGGTACCCGACTGTTGTTTTTCGACTGCCTTATTTCTACTAAGTTTCGTTGTGGCACGAGCCTTTACTCTGTACTCCGTTAATATTATATTCGGCCTTATTCTTCATTGCAAAGTCACTTGTAATCGCCAACATTTTCTAAGACTAAGGGCATCATAGCCTGCGGACCTAAGCCTAATGCTAACTAGTGCTAAACACACATTTTGCAAGTTTCGTCTTCTTCGATTTTCATCTTATCCAAATTATATGTGAAGTTTTCATGACCAGTTGATAACCAGTTGTTATTCAGCTTAAGATACCCGGATTAAATCCAAGCCACTTTATTGCCCTCCTGCATAAATCATATTACTTAGGAAGTACATTCAGAGTTTAATCCATATCTTGCAAGATATATTTGTAAATCTGGTTTCTTGTCCCTGTTCTTCAGGGATTTTGCTCGTCATCTCTTATAGGGCTTCTTGTCCCAGTCAAATATTACGGTTTTATTTGGTTTTGTCAAAATTAGAAATTAAAACACAGTACAGTACATACAGTTACAGCGAGGCATAAACTTGTGTCTGCTAGCCAACATCCTTGATAGGTGTATAAAATTTGTTGTCTTATTTTATTTCAAGTAAAGTAGAGAACCATATGAGTTATAGGCTCTTTATTAAATCAGATAATGAAGAAAATGAGTATAGAAGATATGCTGATATGTTAAATTTTAAATTTAAATTTTTGAAAACTAAAAGTGATAGCAAATCCTGAAGGTGTCACGTTTGTACTTTTAAGGTCTTTTACTGTAATAATTTAATCTAAGAATGTAAATAATGATCGCTTATGCAATAGAAATAAAGTCTACTTGATTGAAGTGTACTTTAAAACAAAATTTTCTTATAAAATTTTAAATTTATTTCTTTTGCATAAGGGCACTAAGAAAGCTAGAAATATCAAATTATTTTACTGACATTACATTCTACTAGTATCTAACTTTTATTTTTCTGTTTTTAATAAAGAACTTTAGCCTGATTAAATATTATTTCATTTATTTTACTTATTCATAACGCTGCTATTTTTTGTTAACCCATCTGTTTCACATAGTCATACCCCAGGGCCAACTTCATTTAGTTTATTGCAACTTAAGCATTTGTAAACTACATTGTAGGAAGTATGTGTGAGAGAAAAAATTAAAGATGTGTAATGGAATAACTAAAAAGGTGCCAGCCAACGAGACCAGGCTGTTGATGATGAAGGTGGCACAACTTTATACCATGAATATAAAACGAAACATACAATTGAATTGAAATTGTCCTTTATATTCAAGTGATTGTATAAAGTGTAATTTTTCTTACTTTTTATTGCATTTTTATTCAGTTTTATAACATTTGTTTGCAATAAAACAAAAAAGAAAACAAAACGCATAAACATTTTAATTTTCAGGTAGACTTTGTACAAAAGTACAATTTTAAGTCTACAAAGAAAAACACAAATAAAACACCGAAATTAAATTAAAGTACTTAGTACATACCTGCCTGAAATTTTGCTTAAGAAACAAAAAACTAAGTTTACGTTTCCTTGTCATAAAAAGTAAATCAAGAACATATAACAAGCAACTGTGATTTGAAAAGTAAATAAAATTTAAATCTTCCTTATGCAGAAAAACTTAACTAGAAAACAAAATTATTTGCTCTAGAAAGAAACTGTAGATGAGAAAGAGTATTTCGTTTCATTTGTACATCTTTCGTAAATGTGCCATGGCTGTTGGCGTTAAACTTTAAATCAACGTCATTTTTGATTTGGCTGTAAGGGCAAACTTATGTTAAACTGTGGTTAAGTTGTAAGGAAATGTCGCTAGCTAAAAACAGATGGAGATAAGAGTTAAAATATTTTCCAAATATAAATTTGTATTCTGCATTTCTGCATTTTCGAGTACATTACAAAAAGGTCAAATAAACCAAGTCCGTATGTATCATGAAAACACTTCAGCATGTTCGATAAAGTCTTCCTTATGGAAATATTGAAATAGCTACCTAGAGTGTGACCGACGAATTGCAAATCAATTCTTTGATGATCGACTTTCAAATTTCACCATACAGAAAATAATAGTAAAGGATTTCAAAATTTTGTTCAGTGATAATCCTCCATTAAATCGGGCAATAAGTGCAAGACAAAAGGAAATGTAACCTTAAGGTGAAATTACATAACACGTTGCAAGCTTTGTATACTTTGTACGCTTTAAACGCTTCAAGTTTTATAACTCGCTTTATAGACTTCATGTCTAAATCAGCTTTTAAAAAATTTGTTGACCACAGCACGCTTCTTTTTATACCCTTTCCACCTGTGGTGAAGTTTGTCATTCCGGTTCCATAAAGTATATATACTATGCGTGTTCGGATAGTAATGTCATTTGTTAAGGCAACAATTCAGCAACATCATTCCTTTGGAGGCTGAGGGCAAAAAACCACTCCCATCTATATTCTCTATATTATCAAGTTTTTTTCTTAATTTTTTTCGGTTTTAATGTTAAATATTAAAGCGCGACAACTAGATATCGGCGGATCAATAACCCCCTGCGACTGCCGAATTTATGGTTATTTTAAGATTGGTAAGGTTTTTCTGCTTTGATTTGTATTAAAGGCCTTTATAGAAAGCAATACATATAAAGGTAACCAATAGACCCACAGGGTACCCACTGGTAACTGGAGCAGTCAATAGGCCCTTTAGGGCGGGTCAATATTTAATGATTTTTTGGTTTAGTTTGACCATTCTAACGCAATATAGATGGCTGGAAGTTCTTAATTTTTACAAAAAAAATCCAAAGAAACATAAGAGAGTAACACAATATCTAACATTACTATGGTGAAGGATATATAAGATTCGTCATGGCCAAATTGCAATCTTACTTGTTATTTTTATAATCCCTTATTATATAGTAGTTAAATTCTTCTATTTATTTTTCCTCCAATTGAGAAGAATCCTTATCCAGTCGGCTCACTAGTTCATTCAGCATATTAGTTCCGTCAGCTCACTAGTTCAGTCAGCTCACTAGCAAGCTGTAGCAAGCTCATTAGTTCACATAATTTCCTCGACAGAGTCTAACTACCCGTTTTCGCATGCTTTACAGAAATCCGTTGAAATGTTAACCCATCTTCTGATTCTTGCACTGATTGCGCAATTACGTCTAAAACGCATATAAGGGTATTTTGCCAATCTAGCCGGACTTTACTTTTTTTAAACTTATATTGGCTCTAAAAATGTACTGAGTGTTCCTAGGTTAATGAAACTTTGCAGAAAAATCTACTGTGGCTGTTATCATAGGCTGTTAAAACTAGAAAATAGGAAAAATCGGACCAATGAGAAAAAAGTTCCCTTTGGAAGAACTAAGCCTACCTCTGAAAATGCAAGTTTTTTTTTAATTTTCCCGTCATTTTGTTTAGCAATTACAACTTTTAAGGTCATGATCAAGAATGTTCAAGAACTTAAGGTGGGACTCAAGAGAATCTTAAATACCATTTTTAGCTCCACCCGTTTTGTGGGCGGTTAAATAAAATATTATTTGAAAAAATAATGCAATTATTCAAAGAAATAGATTTTATACTTCTTAAAACCATAACAATTTATTTTTATGGGTAGGGGGAGGTATTCCTCCAATACCACCCACAAAACGTCCCTGTGAAAAAAAATTTATTTTTTTATTTTTTTGCCAATTTCCTAAAAATATTCATTTTTAAGCCTTCCAATGCCTAACCAATTCCCGCCTCCCAAGAATATTATTAAAAAATATTTTTGTAATTTGTTGCTTAATAGTATTTTATTTATCGAAAAATAATTAATTTATTCATAGTAATAACTTATTTATGATTGTAACGATAAATTTTATTTAAAATTATAACAATTAATTTATTTAAAATAACTTCTCATTTGCACTAAGATGATGATGAGTGCCATGATTCTTTTTCGTCTGATTCTTCAAAGACCTCTTGCGAATTTGAATCCTTTTCAGCGTTAAGTACAGGTGGAAGCATGAAAGAAATTTCTTCTTTCGTAAAAGGTAATGACCTTTTTTTGAAGTGGGTCTAGTAAAGAGTGGGTCAGAACTTAGCAAAAGCAAACGAATAATATCTATGTTACACTGAACCCTTGAAAACTCTCTAGCAAAATTCTGCCTGTAAATCCGGAAATGTTTGTTTCATGCCTCAGCCGCTTCTTCTGATAACAGCCCCAATAGGCAACAATGCCTCATTCATAACAGTTGCACCATGTATTAAAATCTTTTGCATTGTAGGTGTCATAGGATCCCACTCATGTAGAGAAAAGTGAAGTTTTTCAGTATCTAAGGAATAATCGACAAACTCGTGCATTTGGATTTTGTGACCACTTTATATTATTTTAATAACAACCTTGATTCAGTATATGAAATCAAATTCAATTCCAGTTATTTCTGCAGCTAATTGAGGATTGGAAAAAAATCTTTTGCTGGTGTTACCATCGTTGGTGTTCCCAATTCCAGCTTTCGTTACATCCACTATTAGCCCTAATTCACTTCTAAATTTTTTTTTTGGATATTTTTTTTCCTCGTGTTAACAATGGCTTTGTCCGCATCAGATTTTATTTGCCAATTTTTCACTGTTAGTTTATATGACAGATGTAATATGCTCTCAAATAGCCGAATTCTGGCGTGTAAAGTAGATAGTCCGAAAGAAAGGGCATCTACATCTATATCTCTTTTGATGTTTAAATTGTTTTTTTTATAGGTAATAACAGTGTTAGATGTAATGATTTAAAGAAAAAACATCTATCTTCAGTTATTAAAAACCAAAACATTTTATGAATATACAAGGGTTTCTTACTCGTATTTACCTATGTAAGATAAGAAAAAACAGAAAAAGGTAAAATTTTTAAAAAATCGCAAAAAAAAATGGAGCAAAATGTCCCAACGTTTTTTTTACAGTTTAAAAGTAGAGATCGTAAATTTTGTAGTGATGTATAACATTTTTAGCATCGCGATGGAGATCACTCTTAAAAAGCTTTTCACTTTTTTTTTTAACAAAAAATTTTCCATAAAAAAACCTTTTTTAATTTTGAACAAAATTTTTTATCATTAAAAATTAGAAAAAAAAAAATTCTAAAAATTAACATAAGTAGCTACTAATAAACCCTTTCATAGAAAAAAAAATTAATACAAAATATATTGCAAACCTCTCAAAATCGTTTAAAGTCAATAAAATCGTATGCGATTTACTCAACTTTCCTGATTTTAACAGTGTCCCAAAACGACAAATCTGAAGCAAGAGCCTTGATAATTCACTATACGATGTAGAATTTTGTTGTCTGTCGAGCTGCGTACTTAAATTATTACATTTCTCAAAATTAATTTTTGGCCTAATGTCCTGCTAGATTGGCAAACGATTCTTACAACTCCGTCATGTCCAAATACAAAATCCAGTTATGGCGAACATATTGTATGGTGAAATCTGATTTGAAAAAGGTAGTAAGAAATGTCATACAGCTGCAAAAAATTATCGTGTTACTGTGAACCTAATTGCCAGACCGCTGCAGTTCATTCCTATATGCAAAAAAAAAAAACCCAACCATGCCATAATCTAAGAGAAACATATTATGGTTAAATTATCTGGTTGTAGTCAAACCATATTATATTTAAGTTTATAGTATGGTTAAAAGGAGATAAACAGTCGTGTAAAATTTTGGCTATGTTATAATGTTCTGCATGAGTTTACATAAGTTGAGATGGCCATGTGGCCGATATAATCTTGCAGTCATAATATTAATGGATGGAAAATAAATTTTTAATTTAAGATTTCGTAAAACAAAAATATAAAGTTAGTTTTTATCAACAATTTTTGTGAAACAGGAAACTGAATAACCCTTTTTTTAAAGCATATGTACTTGGAGTATTGTTTTTAATGCATTATAACATCAAAAGACATATGGACATTTCAAAGCATGATATCTGCTATATGTCTGGAATTTTTGGTTAAAACTTTGTCTGTTTAAAAATTTCTTTAACGAGTATTTACACCGTTTCTCATGATGTCAGTCCTTAAAGATTCTTAAGTTGTTTTCTATTTGATTGCCCAAGTAGTTAAATTTATATGTATGTATGTGAAAATTTAAAGTCATGTGTATGTGTGAGTAGCTAAGATTGGTTTATTCTTGGCTTATGTAGTTATTTCTGTTTCGTATTGTATTTGTTAGTTTTCAAAGCACTTTTTTCTAACGAGCCGTAAAATATTGTAGACACCAATGCCAGTTTTTAGGCAATATTTCAGAATACCAATTACATTGAATTCATCAATTGTATTCTCTATTTTTGTTGATTTTGATGTCTTTGGTTTATGTGTAAAGTGCTTGAATCATGTCTATTTTCTCTTTCTAAACCCTTCGAAAACTGAATGAGGTTGATTTATTTAAGATCGTTTTCTATAATTAAGTGGATGAAATGAAAAATGTTTGAGGAATTGTGTAGTTTAAAATAAATATTGATTACCTGCCAAAAAATAGATAAAAATTTTAATTCAATATTTCATTATAAAGGGATTACATGGTCATCCATGATAGCATAAAGTAAATTCTAGATGTTAAATATAATAAAAATGAATTACTTGCATGTCTTGCTTCACTCATTAAAACTAATAATAATTATGTATATCAGATGAAATTAGAAGTCAAGCTTAAGTTCGTTTTGTTCTCTCTAAGAAAGACTAATTTTAATTACAAAATAAATAATAAATAAAACTATCCAAATTTATATTAGACACTACTTGAATGTAACGAACTTTCTGGACAGCTACATCCGTCTTCAGCATTATACACATCTATCAATTTTGAATAGTGTTAGGTTGTAGACATCATATATTTAACCAACCCAACTCAGATAATAACGAGTGATTTTTTAAGAGCTTGAGAACTTTTTTTTAAAAAAAAAACGCATAAAATTTGCAAAATCTCATCGGTTCTTTATTTGAAACGTTAGATTGGTCCATGACATTTACTTTTTGAAGATAATTTCATTTAAATGTTGACCGCGGCTGCGTCTTAGGTGGTCCATTCGGAAAGTCCAATTTTGGGCAACTTTTTCGAGCATTTCGGCCGGAATAGCCCGAATTTCTTCGGAAATGTTGTCTTCCAAAGCTGGAATAGTTGCTGGCTTATTTCTGTAGACTTTAGACTTGACGTAGCCCCACAAAAAATAGTCTAAAGGCGTCAAATCGCATGATCTTGGTGGCCAACTTACCGGTCCATTTCTTGAGATGAATTGTTCTCCGAAGTTTTCCCTCAAAATGGCCATAGAATCGCGAGCTGTGTGGCATGTAGCGCCATCTTGTTGAAACCACATGTCAACCAAGTTCAGTTGTTCCATTTTTGGCAACAAAAAGTTTGTTAGCATCGAACGATAGCGATCGCCATTCACCGTAACGTTGCGTCCAACAGCATCTTTGAAAAAATACGGTCCAATGATTCCAGCAGCGTACAAACCACACCAAACAGTGCATTTTTCGGGATGCATGGGCAGTTCTTGAACGGCTTCTGGTTGCTCTTCACTCCAAATGCGGCAATTTTGCTTATTTACGTAGCCATTCAACCAGAAATGAGCCTCATCGCTGAACAAAATTTGTCACATTTGAACATTTCGAACCGAACACTGATTTTGGTAATAAAATTCAATGATTTGCAAGCGTTGCTCGTTAGTAAGTCTATTCATGATGAAATGTCAAAGCATACTGAGCATCTTTCTCTTTGGCACCATGTCTGAAATCTCACGTGATCTGTCAAATACAAATGCATGAAAATCCTAACCTCAAAAAAATCACCCATTACAAGAAAAGTCGGATTCAATAATCTATCTGATTCCGAAATGCAGCTACGTGTTTTGATAGCAACGGTCACTGGGCTTTGCTTTGGTAGAATATAGTTCTCCAGTTAGTAGATGATTTTTATCTACTTTGTAAAGAAAGCCAACTGTTCTAATTCAATCTTTCGTTCATGACGCACCTTTATAACTTAACTGTCGGAAATGTTAATATTCTAACTGTTTTAGTGCTTTAACTCATATACATATACAAATTTTCTTTAAAGGTGCCTATCCTTCCTTCCATATAACTAGTAAGTTACTGTACTAGTTTCAGGCAGGTCGGTCTGCTGACGTATGCTACTATAGCTTTTAAACAAACAAAAACTTAAACAAGTAAACACTCAAACCAGTACACATCTAAATATACACATATAAATGCATATAATATATATCACAATTTGATTTATTCAAATTCGTGCCAAGTCCTTAAAAGCGCAATAAAAGTTTTTTTATGTCAAATTATACAAGCATATAATTATATGCTGCTTAAATAAATGACATCGGTTTTATTTTAAAACATTTATGTCAAAAACATAAAAAAAATCTTTTGCATCCTAATTGTTAGATCATAAAAGTTCAGCGCATTTTAGCACAACTCAGCAGAAGATACCTGTAACTATGATTTCTTTTACACGCCTACACATACATATATACATAAAACTTTAGCTATGGTAATACAAATGCATGCATGCAAAAATATATGATTTTTACAACTATACACTACATCAACTTTAACTTAAACTTATAGTGCAAATATTTGTTTTAAAGGAAAAATTACAAGGTGATTTCATCACCATCATTTCTCGTCATCAACATCACCATCCACAACTCCATCAACGGCAATTGTAAAAAAAAATAGAAAAACTTCAGTGGCAACAATATTATCTGCATCAGCATCATGTGTTTCTTATGAGAAGCACAAGGCTCATTCATACTCTCGATACACATATTTTTGCTTTTACTCACTACACTTCTATAACATGAAGTGTGTTGATGTCATAAAAAATTACGATTGTTGCCGAAAATACAACAAGCAATTGCCAATGCTCACGAGCATGATGAAAAAACTAAAGAAAAAGAAAAAAGTAGATAAAAGTGTACTTTTGGGATGATGGATGTTATAAATCGTTGCATGCAGGCAGGCGTGTTAAATTTTGCCATAAAGCTGACATAAAAAAACTTATTTCCATTTACTCAACATGCCCTTAAGGTACTTTAGCAAGATGTTTTTGAATGTCTACTTATTTGACGAAGAATAACAACGTCTTCAGTAGCTGACGATAGTGATGATGATTTTTAATAAAATCTTGGCAAATGCTTATGCATTGGATATAAATCGTAATGAGAGTTACGCACAATGGTAATGACAGGTACATTATTCAAATTTAAATGAAAAATGTAACAAAGTGGGATAAATTTAGCAAAAAAAAAAAAAAAATAACAAAGATCTAAAAATTTATTCGGTTATTTTTAAGTTGATGAATGGTCGACTAACATATTTCATGTGCAATAATATATTTCCATTATATTCACAACAAGGCCATCAGTTGGTAAGTAGTAGTTCCACTAACAGTTGGTAAATCCACACGCAAATAAAAAACATGGTTGAGGTAACCATAATCTAGGAGCAACATATTATGGTTGAAGTGAAACCATATTATTGTTGAACATTGTAATATTATGGTTAAATTAACGATTATAGTATGGTTAAAAAATATGAAATTTTATATGAAATGGATATGCCGGTTTTTCTACATATTAAAATACAAAATTATTTATTATTTTTTATTAATGATTTTATATACAAAACAGATGATTTTATTAATACATAGATAAAAAAATTTAATTAGCATTTTTCTTCTTCCAAACCGTGTTTCAAGGATATAAGGGAGGGAACACTTTGGCCATCGATTTAACGTCATTCGCACATGGCCCATACCATCGCAGTTCATGGATTTACCAATAAAGAATTGTTCTTGAAGACATCAATTTCGGGGGATTTATTTTCCAATTCAGTCTTTCAAGTACAAAGTAAAGTCGTTCTTGTCTCCGCAAGCCAAGGATTCTTGTAAACGGTGATTGTGAACAACCTCAACGCCGGTCTTAACGGTTGAGTTTGTATCCTCAGCAGCTTCTTCAGCACAGGTATAGAAATCCTCACTTTTAATGTCACCTGTAAAAATACATCACCGACCAAATTTGTTTTGTATCTGCGAACATTTCATCATCATTAATGATATCCCTGATTTTTGATTTTCATGACTTCGATGTTTTATTAATTTTTCTGTTCTAAAAATAAATAATAAATTACAGTCTCACACCGAGAGGACTCGAATTGCGAGTATCGAGAGAAGATGGTTCCCACGCGCTCAATTCAACAGCGAAATATAAATAATTAAATATTGAATTTTATATTGAATCCCCAAAACAATTGTTTATATAAACTTCGATGACATAAACAAACAAATAACCATGATTTTTCTTTGCGTGCACTTACATCTCCTCACGGTTTCGGGACGCAATAAGCTCCTGGGGTGTTACTACGTATTTTGGTTCGAGCAGGAAATCATTCGAATTTGTATGACAGTAGCCTCACTGCTTAGACCCTGTCTCTTTCAAAAGAAAAGAACAAAATTTGAATTTTCGACGGCTGTGTACATTCGATTATCGAATTTGTTTTGTTATGTTGGTAAACATGTGCTAGGCATACGTTGGCATTATCAGCCAATTTGGATTAGTAGTTTGTTGTTGACAACTGAAAAGGTTAGTCACGTTTGTATGTGTGCTTCGATTTTTGACTTTTGAAATAAATGGATCAAAGAACATGTATTACATTTTGCGTTAAAAATGGCTCTAAAGTGCTCGAAAGCACTTAAACTGACGGGGGCTTTCGGTGTGTTCAATTTGCTTCAAAAAAGTGTTTATAAGTGGTACAAGAGCTTCAGAGAAGGCTGGATATTGATGACTAGTTACAACCACGTCAGCAAGTAAAGAAATTACTGAAACAGTGAAAAAAATTGTGTTCGAAAAACGTCAAATCACTATTAGGGAAGTTGCAGAGGATGTTGGCATATTAATCGGTTGTAGGCATGAAACGTGTGGCTAGCACTGGCTAGGACAAGGTTAAGAACCTCCTCCAAATGTATATTAAATGTGATTGCCATAGCAGATGTAAATCTTAAAAAAATTCTAGTAATTATAAGAGTCTCCAACAGTCACTATAGTTGAGAGTTGTGTTAGCACGGGACTCAACGTGACGGGACTCAAGTTTCAAGAGGCCGAGATAAAAATCGAAGAAATTGACACTTGCAGACTATGCCTGGAGGAGACAGAGACGGAAGCGCGCATGTTTAGCACTTATAATTGACATAGGGCCTAGAAACATGGGCATATACATGTTAAATATAATTTCCATTGGGAATATAATCTAGCAATTACAAAATACTGTGTGATGAAAAACTAGGTCGACAGTTACCAGTCGCTAGTCTTAAATTACTTCAGTTTAGGACAAAAACTAATGTTAGTACGAAACTCAACGAAGGTAAGGTAGTCCTAAATTACGAATCGGGTACCAGATATTATTAAAGAATAAACGAGATCGAAAAGGAATCAAAAAAGTTAGTTTCGTACTTTGATATTCTCCCACATTAATAATTATATTTATTGCAGAATAATTATCAAACCTCCCACGCTTTGGCACAAACTTAAACACATTCATCTCAATCAAAGCATGTGATAACATCACATCAATGTTGGAAAAAAACAAAATGTAGAAAAAGTTTTTAGTTTTATTTTCCTAAATCCAATCTTGCAATTCCCCATGCACCATCTCCAACAGGCGCAAAGCTCAAACCGATATTTCGCTAAACTTTTCACGATAAAGTGCCTGTGTTTAAGAAAATGAAATAAAGTTTTTACGATGCTTTATTAGGGGGACTTAAAGCCAGTCAATAGTGGCAGTGATGCAAACATTAGTGGCAGTGATGCAAACATTAGTGGCATAATAACGATTTTTTCTTTTTTTTTTTTTTGAGTAGAAGAAACGCGTTCATAAAGTTGCCACACCAGGTTATTATTAGAAGTTGCAACACAGCAGCCATTAATATTATGTACTTGCTTGTGTTTGTAGTGCTTATGTTAAAATTTATTATTTATATAAGGATAATATATCTTGTGCTTGGAAAATTACCATTATCATAATCATCTGCACTAAAATTTAAATAAATGTAAAGATTATGTCTGTCTGTGGCTTATTGAACCATCTTTCATAAACTTAAATATTTCAATGTTTAACTTAATGCATCACTTAGTTGTAGCTCAGCAGTGTTTGTATATCAAAAACTTTAAGTTGATTGTTGAGAAAAGTATGCATTAAGATTATTTTTAATACTATATAGTGAAAACTTCAAGTTAAATAAACTTTGAACTTTTTTTTTTGAAATATGCTGCTTGTCTGTTATGTTTTGTATCTGGTATCTGATAATGAAGTGTATTGTTTGCAATATTTATTGTTGCGTTGAGAAAGAAGTATTCTAAGAAATTAGAGCTTGATTTTTACTGTATTATTTGTATTTAAAAGCGAAATTTAATTTGGGCTTTTAGACTGACTCTAACAGCATTTTCTGCAATATCATCAAAAATGTATTGTGTAAATTTACTTAACTTTTTAAAGGGCCATCCCAGTTTTGAAAGCTGTCTTACGTGTTGAGACCTAGTTTAAATATTTATACAAATAGGAGGAAATGAGTCTCTACGCGTCTCTAATGTGAACGTTGTGTGAGTTCAATTGTGGTAGGAAAACCGGAGAATAAAAATAAATGTACAAAATATATACTTGAATAATGTTCACAATAGAGACGCGTATGAATGCTTAGAAAAGCAATGCGATCAAAATAGGTGTTGATATATTCCTTCGGTAGCTATTTGGCTTATCTGTTGTATACAACAAATATCAAATAGAATTAAAAATACTACCTTGGGAACTACGGCTTCAATTGGCTGAGACGAGCTTAAGAAATCTATTTCTTAAGTTTATACTTATAACCAGTTAAATAACTTTTTAACAGCTTAAAGAAATTCTTTGGCAAGCTTGGCCTTCACTCATAAGACTTGCTGCCATACTCTGTCGAATAGTTGACACACATCTATGAAAAGAGCCTGTGTGTTTAATTGTGCAGTGCTGTCTTGTAAATCTGAATTTATGAATCGGAAATATCCTTTTTCTCCCCCAAAATTGAGTTCTGTTTAAGATATAATAGTTCCTCAAAAAGCATGAACAAACAGACTTATTGTTCTATATCTATATTTGCCTGGCATAATTATCGTAGGAATTGGAGAAACCTTCCAGTTTGATGAAAAGTATTTAAGACGTAGAATGGCATTGAAAATAAAAAGGTTGATTTATACTGCTACGTAGGGAAGTTTCATTAGCATCTTGTTACTTGTTTTGTCAAAATCATACGCCTCCTTAGGGTTTAAACCAGCAATTTATCTTTCAACATCTCGGTCAGAATTTGCCTCTAAAAATTTAGCAAAATATTGAAAAAAAATATTTTTCCTTTCTGAAAATATTTTATGTTTTATAAAAGACCCTGTTTTAAAAGTAATGCATACCAAATTCTTCAGACTTTTCGTGTTTACTTTATATAAAGGTACCCATCCCTGGATGAAATTCTAAAATGTATATAAAATTCTAAAATTCTGAAAATTATTGAAAAGCTTTGTAAACAGTGTTTAACATATTTTAATAACAATGTAATTGCACATAGTAAAAATACAAGTCAAATACAAATTTTATTCAATTGGCTGTTTTGCAGTAAGTAATTCATATTTTGTCATTATTTTAAAACAGCGCCATCTGTTGCGCAATCGTGATATAAATATCCCGCTTTCGAAAATAAAGATGTCTTCAATCGGTAAAAAAAATCGGCGTACTTTCACTGCTTTTTCTCCACTTTCTCTTGGAAATAAGATATTTTTCCGGAAAAAAGTATCCTGTATTGGAATCAGAGAGAAAGACAGACAGACAGGAAATAAGTAACTGTTTTCTTACAACTTTTTTTCAATAAACATTTTATAAAATAAAACTATTTTTTTTATGAATTTAGCCCTAAGTCGATAAACATTTTTAAATATGTTGGTGTTGTTTTGAATATAAAAAATGTACTCAAAACCTGGCACCGCACAGTGGATAATTTCACGAATTTGTATAGAAGTAGGTGGGACTTTTTCCTTAATGTAAAAGTTGACCGATAAGAGGTGTGTTAAGATTTGAGCTAAGAAAGCAAAATACTTAAAAAGGAAGATTGAAAAGCTGTGTTATGACGGAAACAAGTGTTGCTCTCTTAAGTAGGATGTTTTAGACATAAATTATATATTCATATAGTACTAATAGGTTATAAGCACTAAAAGCTTATAATTATAAAAAATTTATCTCGTTGTTTCTTTATAAGCTAGTCCAGCTATTTAATGTAAATAAAACAATAGTTTAATTACATTTTCCCGATGTTTCGTCAATTTCTTGTTGACTTTGTCAAGGGGAATCTATTTAATTAAGAAAAACAAAACAATACAATCAAACCACTCTTACATTAGATATAACAAACTTACTTACAGTAAAAACAATATTATTAATTACATTAAAACATAATCTAACATATTAAATTTAACAAAAAAAAAAAAAAACATTTAACATTAAATTAAATTTGAACATATAAAAACACAACTTAAATTTATATCACAGTTTATTTAATGGCGACTATGTAACAAGTGTTTCTGTTGTCCGTATCTTCCTTCAAGTTCATTGTATACTCTTTCTTTTGTTGTATTCTTAGGCTCTTTAAAACAAAAAACTTATTATTTAAAATTATAAATTTCTAAGAATTTTTCCATTTTAGCAAAATACCTAGAAATTCCATGAAAAAGAGCAGCAATTTTTTTAGTGGTATTTACTTTCAAATGAGTAATATAACTTTGAAAACTTACAAAAACAGATTTTTGGCCGCTTTCTAAAAATATGTGCCACAGTGTCTCGCATTTTTCATAATCTCTAACTAAACAGTTACCAAATTTAAAAAAATGGCTCGACAAAAATAAATTAAATCAGATCGCCGCGACAATGAAAGTCAAAATGACTTTGCGAAGGAATTAAGAAGAAATTCGGCAAATTTAGAAAACTCAAAAAAGTGTGTCTATCTTTACTTTCGTAATCAATTTTATTTAACTTAATTTATGAACTATTTTATGTAAAAATACAATGACAAACGAATAACCACTATCAAGCAGGTCGATGCAAAACATGTTCTCCTCATGTGCTGATAATCTGTATATATAATATAGGGTGTTTTTTATAGTTCTATAACTTTTTAAAGTTCTATAACTTTAAGTTGCAATAACACAACGATGGATTATTCGATTGACATGAATTTTATTTATCCGAAAGATAATCTTGTGGCATTACATTTTAAATATGATTTCTGGCATATGACCGCCACGGCTGGCGCGGATGTAGTCTAATCTGGACGTCCAATTTTCGATGACTTTTTCCAACATTTGTGACCGTATATCAGCAATAACACGGGAATGTTGTCTTCCAAATGATCAAGCGTTTGTGGCTAAGCCACATAGACCAAGGACTTTACATAGCCCCACAGAAAGTAGTCTAGCGGTGTTAAATCACAAGATCTGGGAGGCCAATTCACAGGTCCAAAACGTGAAATTAGGCCGTCACCAAACGTGTCTTTCAATAAATCTATTGTGGCACGAGCTGTGTGAGATGTTGCGCCGTCTTGTTGAAACCACATCTCCTGGACATCATGGTTATTCAATTCTGGAATCTAAAAGTTAGTAATCATGGCTCTATACCGATCACCATTGACTGTAACGTTCTGGCCACCATCGTTTTTGAAAAAGTACGGACCAATGATTCCACCAGCGCACCAAACAGTCAGTTTTTCTGGATGTTACGGTGTTTCGACATACCTTCACTCCAAATGCGGCAGTTTTGTTTGTTGACCTAGCCATTCAACCAGAAGTGCGCTTCGCCGCTAAACAAAATTCGCTTATGAAAATCGGGAACAACGGTAAAATAAAAATGCACTATTTGCAAGCGTTGTTCAGGCGTGAGTCTATTCATAATAAATTGCCAAACCAAACTGAGAATAAATCACTTGACAGCTTTTAAATCCGTCGCCATCTTGAAAAGTAATGCCAACTTAAAATTCTATGCCTCTATAAAAAATACCCTTTATAATAGTAAATCATATCCGTCTGTCTGTCTGCTTTTGTACGTTCACATCATGTAAATACTACTATGTGATTTAAAACATAGCACAAAACCGCCCGCGAAGTAAAATAATTAGTAATTGGCTATGATAGCTTTAAAGTAATTCGCCTAAAGATCACCAGAAGCGCTTTCGAAGCTTTACTATCGCACTAACCATCTCTCATCTGCTACTATCCCTTTCTAAAGGAAGTAACACAGGTAATATAGGCATTAATTGCCTGAGTGTTACTTCTATTAAAAAAAAAAACTAAAAACGTAAGGGTCTTTGGCGTGGATTGCGTTCAAAGCAAACTGGAACAAAATATTGAAGGACGCTGACGAAGTGGCGGGCACAGCTAGTTAATTAATACATAATTATGTAAATAAATCCATTTTTATATTATACTCCTACACTATTGTAAAATATAAAATTTTCCTTTTATATTTTTACAAAATTTTTTAAAATTTAAATTACTTATATAAGGATTATTTCCCCAAGACAACCTAAATCGCTGCACCCACTCAATTTTAACAAAACTAAATGCCAAGAGCAATCCTTAGATTAAAGTTTTACATTTTCTATTTCGATTTCATTTTGTTCTATTGTTAAAAAAGAAAAAAATACTCTATATATTTTTAATTTACTTTTCTTTTCATGCGAATACATCTGTGTAAACAATTATACTGCTAGGAACAGCCATGCATACATACATACTCGTACGTACATATGTGTGTATTTAAATGTACCTGTGTAATAAATGTATACTATACACCGCTAAACTTAAATTGGAACTGCTTCCGGCATCTTTAAATGCCTTTAGTCACGCACTAAACTTTTAAGTTGATCCATGTGGTTGTTTTTTTTTTATATGACTAGCTGCTACCCGCTGTGTTTCGAAAGCCATGTTTTATTTGTTATATTGTGTATTAAGTTATTTACTAGCATTTAATAGTACTAAAAAATAAATACTTTGATGTAAAACATTATAAGGAAGGCTCGAATTTCGATACTTTTTTGGTGAAAGGTAACTAAGTTAGTAATCAATTATCTATCCGAATAAGCAAATTTTAAGCAATCTGGCATCGATTTGCAGTTGCATATTTTTATCATATTTTCATGCTAAATGCATATTATGGTAATAAATGCATATTTTTGATGTTTTATTTGCGTATTTGTCCATTTTTAAAATTCATGCTTCAAATATATTTATTGCAAATATAATTATTTTATTACTTTAAAAAATTAGATGCATACACTTATTCGTATAATATTCTAAAAAAAATTTTACATTTCTTCATTTTTAAATTACCTCTTTATAAAATTGTTTAACATTTGTTTAACATCTTTAAGGTTTAACATCTTTAAAGTTTTAATGGACAAATTTATTACATTTAAGAGACTCAACAAAATAATGAATAACGTAAAAGTTTAATATCAGAAGAAATAAAAAAAAGAAATAAATTTACTATTAAAATTTTGGAGAGAGGTGCAAATAATTTGGAAAGGCAAATCTGAAATAATCTTCTTTTAAGTATGGTCCCACAACTTCGGTTGAATCGTTAATGCCTTATCGTCAAATTGTCTCCACCCCTTCATAAATCTTGCGGGAAAGTCAACGTGAAACATTTTCAATTATATTTAGATGGGGAGATTATGGTGTCCAATTAGGACGACAAACACTTTGATATGAAATAAATTCTGACACAAATTTGGCATGTATTTATGCATTTTCTTTATGCAAAATCAATGGCATCCGTTTAAAAATATCATTTACTTTGGGAAAGATGATAGTACCAGACAGTTTTGATCGTTGATAATTCGATGGATCCCGGAATCACATTTTATTGTTGGTACAAAAAGAAAAGAGTTTGACGCTATTCTTAAAATCATTAAGTTGGAGCAAAAGTGATTACAATTCACTGATTACAATAACTTCTATGTACTCGAACGCATTAGGAATATCCTTGCGAATAATAAACATCGATTTTGGCTTCAGCTATTCTTCAATTTTCTTTTTTTTTGTTTTAAAGAGAAGTCACACTCAGGCATTTAATGCCTATCTTAAATGTGTTACTTCCTTCGAAAAGGGATAGAAGTAGATAAGACAGATGGTTAGTGTGATAGTAAAGCTTGGCTTGTGGTAACACTGCAATTGCGCGTTGTGATTATTTTTAGAACAGTGTTGTTAGCGCCTCTGGTGTTATTTAGGCGAATTAGTTTGAAGCTAGCATAGCCAATTTATAATTATTTTACTTCGCCGACGATTTAGTGCTATAGTTCGACTAAGAAAATTTAAATTTTCAAAATAAAAAAACGCAGGGCACCGCGTAATCATGTTTACCTAACAAAGTTTGGTTTGATACTACATTAATATTAACTAAAAACCGAATGTTGGAATAAAACAAAAGTAGCTTTCATTGCTAACCGAAGGTTGGCTGAAGCAACAACAAATATAAGGTGGTAAATATCAAAGTTAAAATATAGAGGGAGGCTTAAGGTAATGGTAGACTTCATTCTCACCATCTGACGATTGATAATTGAATACAACTTTTCTAGTATTCCTTTATCTGGGTTTGGTTGGTTAAATAGATGATGCTTACAACAGTGATTAAAAATGCTTGGCTATTTTCAATGTATATGTAATTGCTTAACTGTTGCTTAGAAAAGGTGTGCAGCAAAAGCAAAAAGCAAAAGAAAATAAAAGAAGAGCAACTCATTTGCTTAAACTTGCTATGTGTCTCTTACTGCTTAAACAACAGCAAACGTTTTGAAAAAAATTGCTTTGCTGATTGCTTTGCTGCACAAAGAGACACATAGTAAGCTTAAGCAAATGAGTTGCTCTTCTTTTTTTTTTTGCTTTTGCTTCGCTTATAATAAAATGTTATATAAATGCTGAGAAATTCAGTTTTTTTATTTGCTGAAAAATGTGTAAGCAAAGCTAAGATTTTACCCCTGTTGCTATTTTTAAGCAACCAATTCAAACCCTGGCTTACAAATAAACACCACCCTAAGTAGATAGATACGAAGAGTGCTGATGACGCACGTAGCTGCCTAGAAAATGTGCATTCCGCTTTGCTGGTGTTTAAAAATTAAATTTTCCCAATTTTTCTTTAATACTATCATCTAATTTGTAATTTAAATTATTCTTTCTTAGAGAGAATAAAAACGAATTTAAGCTTGACTATAAATTTCGTGTATAGAAAATAAACTTAAAAAGATATGGCGTCCCAAAAACGACTTAATTTTGTACCACTTTTTTAACATTTTTAAACTTTTAAGTTTATAGTTTTCTTTTTTTAATTTTTATTATTTGTGTTATAGTGATATGCACTTCTTCATACAAGTAATAACCATGTGTGCCTTTTTCTAATTTCAGGCACTAGTTGTAATGGCTGTATTTACCGTTGAGAGTCTTGCCTGTATATCTACTTGGGACCAGATTTATGCCACGTCAAGAGAAGAGTTTAAAACAAATATCAACATTTTTCACTTTCCATAACTTTTAAAATTTTCAGTGCAATGACCTAAAAGGGATCATAAACCACGATTTTGGCGCTTTCCGGTATAGTTAACATACTCTTCTTGTCCATTTTTAACCAAATCTTTTTTAGAAAGAAATATTTTTCTTTTACTAATAGTTTAAATGCAATCTGGCTCTAATCATATAAACGGGAAAATATTACTAAATATATGGGAAATGTAACATAAACACATAAAAACATATGCTCGATAAGCTTTACGGGCAGCTGCTAAAATGATGTGAAAATATTTAAAATATCGAACCACTATTGCAAATTGCTATAGCTTTTAAACAGATACAGAATCAAATTAACAATCAAACACTCATTCTTTTTATTTACTTATATAGAGGGCGGGTAACATGTAAGTAAATATGCATATATATGTAGGTAAGTATACATACATATATAGGTAAGTACTCATACGTATGATTATGGCGGTAATTTTTCGTTGGTGCTAACCACTGCCATTGTTGAATTTTTCATTTTTGTTGCAAAAGTAAACTTTTATTGTCTGGTTGTAACAAACCAAGTTTTATGTTTTTTTCATTTTCATTTATTTTCATTTCGACGTAAGTGTGTTAAGGTAAAAATAGAACTTAGCCGTCATAGTTTACCGAACTGAGTCAGCAGTTGTTTGTAAGAACTCAAATAAATTGCTAAATTTAAGCACACGTTTATTGCTTAACAAGAAAATATGGTAGGAGTCAGAAGGTTCAAGATTTTACAATGTTTATAGTGATGTAATTTCTATTTTTAATTTTTTTTTTTTTTTTTTGTAGCTAGGTTTTTCTATAACCACTATTGGAAATTAGTTAATTAAAAATTGGCGACGTATAAAAAGTTTAAATTCGTTAATAAGCGAAATGCATTTAAAAGAAAAATATTTAAAAGTCTTTTATTAGATAAAAGCTAACCTTCCAATCTTAATAAAGGAGATAAAACTATGAAAATTTATTGTGTATATAAGGTATTTGCATTAAATAATTATTTGTTTTCCTCTTGTGTTTTGAAAGTAATAAGAAAATTTTGTTTAAATCATATATCACGCTTATATGACATCTTCGGTAACAATTTAAAATTTTTAGGCTTCAATACCATAAGGTTAAAATTAAACCAAAAACTAAAAGCATCTAAGGTCTTTGTTGAGGTACATATAGGTGTGATGATTGTAAGTTGGAAATAACTTTAAATCGTTTGCAGATTATTTATGAATGAGCTTTAAACCAGGTAAAAGTGCAATTTGCATAGAGGAACGTCTAAATTAATCCTCATAATTCAATTGCGTTGAAATTCTAAAAGAAAAGGTTTCTTTACTCGAAGTTTGTGGTTAATCTTATCAAATTATGAAAAAACCTCGACAGACAAACATCATTATTTTCGAAAAATTAGTAATAGCGGAAACCCCCTTTCGAAAGCCATGCTGAGCAGGAGACCGGAAGCATACTTGATTGGAAAGACGATCAGTTAGGATTTTCTAAAAAAAATTAGATAAATTTTAACTTAGAGGTATTAAGTTTAGTAGGTTAGCGCCTTGAGAATTTGCACCAGTAACCTCTATATTAACAAGCATAATTTAGAGAAAAATAGACTGGCTTGGTCGTGGTACCTCCCTTACAAAGCGAAAAATTATTATCGTGTATCTAGAGAACTACAATATACAGAGCATTTGGACTTTGTAGATGTAACCCCTATGGGACAGAGGGCGTGGTACCTTCCATATAAAGTGAAAAATGATTATCCCCTATCTAGAGAACTGCAATAGGTAGCGCCTTGGAATTTCTCACCAGTAACCCCAATATTAACGTTAATAGTTTAGCTAAACACATACTGAATTGGAATAGAAGGCGTGGTACTTCCCATACAGTGTGGAAAATTATTATCGTATTCCTGGCGAACTGCAATTGATAACGCCTTGAAACTTTGCATGAGTAACCTCCGTGCAAATGCGTACAATATACTAAAATACAAAATGAATTGGGACAATGCGGGTGGTACTTCCCGTATAAAGTGAAAAATTATTATGGAGTACATAGAGTACTATAATAGGTTTGGTCTTAAAAGTAACCCTCATACCCATGTGTACACTCTAGAAAAAGATAGGCTGGATTGGGACAGTGACCGTGTCAGTGACCACCATACAAAAAAAAATATTATCGTGTATATAGAGAACTGCAATAGATAGCGTCTTAGAATTTTCCATCAGTAGCAAACATACGAAGAGACATTGTGTACAGAAACACAGACTGAATTGGAATGGTGGGCGTGGTACCTCCTAGACGTAGTGAGAAATTATTATCGTACACCTAGAAAACTGCATTAGATTTTGATATTAAGAAGTAGCAAAAGAAAAATTTTTGCAATTACAAAAGGAATTAGAAACGCATAAATACCGTTTCTAATGGATCTACCTACTCTTTTAATTTAATCAACTTTAAATAACACTACTTTTCGCTTTCTAATTTACACCGCCATTGAACACTTCCCGCCACTCAAAATAAAGCTGGTACTTCATCTTATGGTCTGGTAAATGTTGATTTATTACAATTTTTATAATTCTTCATTTCTATAATAACTTTGACAAATTTTTTTATACTCCCTTTTAATGCAGCTTTTTTAATTCATCTTTCAATTATGTATTTTCATTTTACTTTCTAAAATTAACGTTTTTAAATGGTTTAAAAGTGACAACCAGTGACGACGTCAAGAAAAGTAACCGCCGCCGTTGGATGCTACCTACAACTAGATCACAGTAATGTTGGGAACACAACTGCAATGAATGACGAATTTCGTCTAACACGACGAATTCTACGATAAAAATTCGATGTGTAAATTCGTCGTATCCACCATAATAACAGCGGAAAAATATTTGGAAGTAAGTTACTGTTTGTGCCTAGAAAGAAAAAATACAAAAGAATTAATGAAAGAATTTAAAAATTTCGAGAAAATCAATAAAATAAAAAATATAATGCTTCTTTTAGTATAAGTTTTTACGTGTGTTCGTTGTACGCCGTCGTAAGAAAGAGAAATAAATCTTATTCAAAGTTAGCCGTTTATGACGAATATCAACTGACGTCCTAATTGCGTGCATTTTTATAAACACTAATGTTATTTATTTTTGGCGATGAATATTCGCGTTCAAATATTCGTTGTAGTCCTAGTTTCATTCAATAAAGGCTACGGCTTCACTATCACTTTAATTCGAATCATTTTTTTGCGGACACATGACATATCAAAGGATTGATAACGTCAGTGAATCATGACTTTAAAACTTTAGATAATTATTTTTAGTTCAAATAGATTGTAAAGGGTGGTTAAATTTTAGGGGCCGATGTTGATTATCACACAAATTATTTAGGAAATGATTGTCATTTATTTTTATTTTGATAATATTGGTATGGTTCAATTATGTATGCAACAAAATATTGGCGAAATGGCCTCCGCGACCTCGGCGGCACACCTCCATCCGATGCTTCAAATTTTCGATGACGCAGAGCATAATTGAGGTTCTATGCCATTAATGTGCCGAATTATCTCATCCTTTGGCTCTTACCCGCGGGGGTACCAAATGTCACTGCAGGAATATGGCAAATGCTTTGACGCGGTGCACTCGGGGAAAATAGGGGCACCAGACGCTAGGGTTCCTAGAGCCTAAAGGAAGAAAAGGTCTGCGATAAACATTGCGGGTCCTCCTCGATGCTCGACCAGTGCCCAAAGGACTGGTACCACGGGAATCGGTGGCCCCACAGAGAGCCTATCCTCTCTGTGACCGGTTATAGGTGAGGTCCCCTTCGGGGGTACACGTGGTGGTTGTGGTTTAAGATCGATTTATGGTCGATCAAGTGTGCTGTTGCACTCTCAACAGACGGAGTTTGGATAGTCTCCAAACCCCTAAGCAAGAGGTTATAATGTGGATCTAGTTTTGCCTTGGAAAGGCTTGCCATATTATATAAATTGCTACTCATTGTGACTGTATCACACATAAAAAGCGATTGGTGGCAATCGTAAAGTGTTGTTATACTACACAATGGGGGCTCTAATCTACGCCTAAGTTTCACTCGGTGGTAAGACCACCGTGAGGTTAGGCCGAGTAGGCAGGTACTCACGTTAATCTTGTTCCACAAAATCCTTTGGCTCTTCAATTGTTTCTGGCTTATCGACGTACACCTTTTCTTTCAAATAACCCCATATAAAGAAGTCCAAGTGAATTAGTCGTGCAAAAGATACACAATCGAGCGTTGTATCTTTTCATGGTTCAAATTAAGTTACTCTGAAATTGAGAAATGTCAAATTAAATGCAGAAAAAAACTTGAGGTTAAGGTGTAGTTCACATTCAACATCGGCCCTTAAAATTTAACCACCCGATATATACAACAAATAAAATGTGACAAAAAAGACTTATTAGGTGCTGGCTTCTTAAAACATTTTCTTACCGCTTCAAAAGGGTTTAATTATTATTGTTTTTTTTTTTTCAAATTCTTGTCTTGAACTTACAAGACCTCGCCGGCACTAGTTTAAAAAATGCTTTGTCTTTATATTTAATCTTAAATCTTTGAATTTATTTATTTTTCTTGAGAGTTTGTGTATGCTTCCAATATACATTTGTTGTTCCTTTTATTTAAAGGCTAAGGAAAACAAAAAAAATATTTTGCATTTTAGATTTTCTTGCTTGTTTTCTCATATTTAGGTTTCTGTTCTTGCTTGCTTACTTAATATTACCCAGACCTTTATGTTATTTTGCAGGTTGTTAAATTGCTGGTCTACAATTAGTGCTGTTGGTAGTTTTAGATGCAACCTAAAAGCTGTTGAGTTGCAGGTTTTAGCTTTTAAAGAAAAAAAACATGTATTTTTAATTGTACACTTTTTTTTTGCTGTTTTTCTTCAGCAACACCCTCATTTCTTTTTTTTTTTTTTAACAATAACGTTTAACTAAAGACATAATTTATGACCGTTTTTACTACAAATTTTTTATTGAATTGAAAGTACAGCGATGGGTATAATGAGAGCAACTTCTTAAGTTTCAATTATATGTTGTTGCTATTCTTCAGTTCTGTTTAAGAGCTGCTTATGATTTTTTTTTTGTTAGCTGCGAAATTGGTAAAAATAATTTTTGATTTACATTAAATTTTGATACATTTAAGCTTTGCCTCGCAAACTCAAAGTCATGATTACTAAAGCCGTAAAAATTGTAAATAAATAAAGTCTATATTTAATAAAGAAACCCTCGCTTTAATTTTCTCCAAGTCACCACTTTTGTTGGCTGTTTTGGTGACATTTGGTTGACATTTTCAACAGAACGCCTATGCACTTTCTATATCATTTTATATAAAGACACATATTTTAAAATTATTCTTTAATCTTTTTTATTAAAAAAATTATTTTAACAAAATATACTAATAAATATGTTTGGTTTTATTGCCTCGTCTCTTTTCCAGTCTTTCTAGTAAAGAAAAGCAGAAAGTTGTAGTCTAGACTTACCAGTCTTTTTTTGTAGTGCTAGCACTTTCGACAATTAATTTTACCCTAAAAATTAAGTCAAATAACCTTAGATCTGAACAAAGTGTTGAGATCAAAGTGGGAGCCAACTTCTTGCCTGGTACAATACATATCATAATTGTATAGTGCTAAGCAAGAACTTAGTTTCCTTTTTAATCTCAGTACTTTCTACAGAACTTATGTTTATTTTCTTTTTTTTTACTTCCTTTGGAACAAGATAGAAGTAGACAAGACAGATGGTTAGAGTGAAATTAAATCTGCACTTTCTTTAACACTGGTTTTGCATGTTATGTTTATTTTAGAGCATTGTTGCAGCTGGTGTTACACATGGAGGAAAACAATGGTTACAGTCTGGTCACAAGAACTACATTATGTTATCTATATAATATGGTAGCGATGAAAAAAATTTTGTTGTTTTTAACATTAGTTTGGACACAGTAAACAAGTTTTAGTTGAAATTTGAATATATACAATATATTAATAATAAAAAAAGTTAAGTTTATTAATGTGTCACCAAAGAATGATTAAAAATAAATATTATTTTTTGTTAAAAAAAAAATTATAAAAAACTTTTTTTCGTTGTATATTTGTATACATATGTAACCATTATTCTTAAAATAACGTGAATATTATATTTTGTCATGTATCTTATATTAAATCATTATTAAATAGAATATTGTGTATTTCATTATCAAAAAGGTTGAGACATAATCGTTTAATTTAACTTTATAATTTTTATATTTGATTATATTATTTAAATTTTTTTTTTATTATAATATATCGGTATTTCCATCAAAGTTTGTCAGGGATGCAATAATATGGTTCTAAATTAAAAATATTGTTTTTGTGTTTAATAATAATAATATAGTTTGATTACCACCATCCTCTTAAATTATAGTTACCTCAACCACGTTTTTTCTTTGCGTATCTTTAGGCTTATTTCTAAATTTATACTTCGCCAGCGATTTAGTTTATACAGTAATGCCGACGAAGTAGAATGCTGTTATATGTACGGAAAATATAATTAATACATAGCAGACGATGTTGCCACAGCTGCGTATCGAACTCGTGACCATGCTTTAGTAGTTCACGTGCTAACTAAATAACCTAAAGCGCCCTTATTTTCATTTTTATGTCTTAGTACGGATAAATAAATATTAGAATTTATTCAATTTCAAATTATCTAGCGTGTATCATCAATTAATTGGTTAGAATGAAGAGCATCCCTTAGTTTTCCCGTATGCTATATGTCTATCTTTTTCACCTATCTACACTGAACCGAAAATTTAACTAAATACCACAAAATGGGTACCGTGAAATAACTCCCAAATGAAATAACTCCCAATGAAATAAGTCCCAACGAAAATGAAATATCTTCCAAATAAAAAAACGAAATAACTCCCAACGCCAAATTAAAATAAGATCCAAAAACTTAACCGTTAATTCAAAACAAATATATTTTTACAAAAAAAATGAAATAACTCCCAAATGAAATAAGTTCCAACAAAAATGAAATAACTCCCAATACAAATTATATTTGCACCCGGGCACTGTTTAACTGTTTTAACCTCTATGGTATAACAGGTACCTCCCGATGAAGGAGGTCCAAAACTGTGATATCATACCATATATCATAGATATATGACCAAAGGCCGGCTATACAGACAATATTTTGTTAGCGAAGTCGCTGTTCCATATACCATAGAGAGATCATTGAGCCATCCCGGCCTGTGTAGCCGGCCTTCGGCCGTATGGAAGGGTTTAACCTCTATAGTATAATCAACACCGGCTTCGCTTACTAAAGTTTTCCTGCATAGCCGGCCTTCGACCGGGCGCAAGGATTTTCTCCTCTATGGTATAACCAACACCGGCTTCGCAGACTAAAAGTTTTCTTTGTATCCAGAATAATGCAATTTTAGTCAAATGAAATAACTCTCAACAGAATTAAGTTAGGAGTTATTTCATTTGGGAGTTATTTCATTGCGAAATAATTCCCAATGAAAAAACATGAAACAACCTCCAAAAAATTAGGAGCTATTTCATTATGAAATAACTTCCAATTTGTATAGGATTTTTGAATTTTTTGTTGGGAGTTATTTAATTTTTTTTTTTTTGGGATTTATTTCATTTGGGAGATATTTCACGGTACCCACAAAATACGGTGTAAAATTTAAGAAATCAAAAAATGAAAATAATTTCCTATTTTATATGTCAACTCAAATAATTTTAAATAATTTTCTTCTATTTTACAGATGTTTTTTCATTTTTATATATAGAATTTTCTTCAGAAATTAAATTAAAAAAAAAAAAACTTTATAATATAAACGAAAATTTTATCAAATCAACTGAAAAATTATTCACATTAACTACTTTTAGGGATGTAAATTTAACTAATAATATGGGTTGTTTTACTTGGAATGTTTTACTACTCTTCTAACAAAATTTTTGTTAATAAAACATAATTTTATCAAAAAATTTTATAAGTTTTTCCAAGTTTTATTGAAATATGTTTTTCACGAAAGAAATTCTGTTGTCATACCTTTCGGTGAAGACCGTTGTCACTGGCTGTTGTTTTCAATACCAAAAGAAATTCTTCTAATTCGAATAAAATTAGTTAAAGGAATCGTATATAGATTTGAATAAAAATTAAATTGGCTTCACTATTTTTGTCGTTAAGGTTCAACTAATTTTTTTCGTTAATATTACCGATGAAATTTGGTTCAGTGTGTTGATAGGAATCAATTGGAAGCAAATTTATTTATTTTTTCCCATATTTATTTTTCAGTTAGATTTTCCCTATTTTTAAAATTTTCAGGCGATGAATTGGGAAAAATCAACTATATCGAGTAGTTAGAATACGAAGTCAAGTCTACTTAGAATAAATCATTTCTGAAATGTATCTGACGTTCTTTTTCCTACAACTTATTTAGTTTTCTTAAAATACTTATGAAAATATAGTTTTCTAAAAAGTAGTAGTAGATTTGAGCCTACAAAAATATTTTTCTCGTTTTGGTCAATTCCAAACGGGCTTACAGCTAAACCTAAACAAGCGCGTAACGAAGTCTAGAGCCTGGCTTTGAACAAACCTAAATAATAGCGCTACGCTCTGTAATGTTCACATATTTTGTTTAGTAAAATCTAATAAATTTAAACGCAAAATAGAGATAAAATCACTAGCTAAAGCAAAAAGTAGCTAAAATTACACTACTTTCGTAAAAAAAAAACAGTAACATTTTATTTTCACCAAGCATTGGCGCCGCTATTTAGGTTTGCTTCATACACTTTATATGTACATGAGAATTTTTGACACTTATTATACGCCTTACGCGGTTGTTTACGTTAGCTATTAGTCTAGCCCGAAAAGAGCGAATCTATCATCACTGCAATGCTACAAATAACGTAAAGCACAGCTGATGAAAAGGAAGTACGAAGAAGGTAACTTTTAATAAAAATTGAGGTAAATTAATTAGCCTAATTAAAAACATGATGTATGTCTTATTTACTTTCTAAGTCTTATTTATTTTACTTTGTTATCCATTTTATATTTGTTAGATTAACAACAATCTTATTTATTTCGTTTACCACTTTAACCATTTCAAATAAGTCCTACTTGAAAGGAAAGAAAATATTTTTAACTAAACTTGTAACCAACACTTTATTTACGATTATTTAAACCTCTTGGATTTGCGTGTTTAAGTCTTTTAAAGAAGACAAATAATCGTGCATTTAAAAGCCTTTTTTTTAACGTTAAGCACAAGTAAATAATTCCATGGAGTACAAAGGAACGAAAAACAATACATACAAACAAAATATGTATGTATGTATGTATGTATGTATGTATGTATGTATGTATGTATGTATGTATGTATGTATGTATGTATGTATGTATGTATGTATGTATGTATGTATGTATGTAAGTAAACTACTAAAAGGTTTAACTCTTTTTAAACGTAGACACATTTTCTATATCCTGGTACAACATATAATTCGCGTACATTAAATGAACTTAAATACAAGTTTAACTCCTTGAAGGCAAATACTCGTCGTACGGGGTGTATGAAATAAATTTAAATGAAGCAAATACACAAATACTCGTGTACATGAAATACAAATACAAATACACTAACATGTTTTATCACTCTCGTTTAATTGCACCTGTGTTACGAATGTCTGTGAACGTTTAGTTATCTAGTCGTTTTTCTTAGCATTCATTCCAGTTTGATGGGTTTGGATTAACTTTACTACTTGACAAGCAAAAAAAAAAGAATCATTTTTACTCGAACATTTTCATTCAATTTCAAGAAATGTGAAAGAATTTCATTGCGATGTTCGGTGTGAATGTTTCTGTGGGAAACACTGGGTATTTTCTTTAACTACCTTGTGATTTTATCGCTATGAAAGACAGGGATTAAGGGAGAAATTTATGAAAAATACTTTTAAGTTTAATTGAATGCTTATGTTAAGCATCTTGACCGTTCAGAAAACAGGTAAAAAAAAGTCCATGGCTCTTTAAAGGCATCTGAACTGTAGACCATCATAAAGGAAATAGTCCATTTTAAGATCTTATGATTAACAATATTGTTGTAAAAATTTAAAAGTATTTTATGCTTTCGCAGCAGCCTCTTTCCCCTGCAATTTATGTATTATCTCATTCAACCACATCTTTTTTAACTTCTCTTCTTGCCACTTTTCAATTCAAGTCAACTCTTAACCACTGTCTTATATTCCCTTTCATTTCTTTTGTGTTGCCTTTTATGTTGAAGTATTTGAAGTATTTATTTGTTCGTGTATTAGTGAATTTACCTCTCCTTGTTTTAGGTGAATGAATAGCTGTTTGGATATGTGTGAGCGTTCCAACTATTTATCAGTCTTTGTTGGCAAATGTGTCTTAAGTAAAGAAATCGTAATTATTTTTCTTCAAATGTAAACACAAATGAGATTTGTATTCGTAATTATAAATTAACTTCGAGTGATTAAATAAAAGCTTTTATTTAGTATTGTTTTTTTATTAATTGGACTTTATTTTTTGTTACCAGGGAAATAATTAATGAACTCAAGAATAAGTAATATTTTTGAAAATTTTTTTTCGTTCCCAAAAAGAAGAGTTTATTTGGTTAAGCGCTATTAAAATAAATTAATAATTAACAAACCCTTTAAGAACCACTTTTTTACTGACAAACAGTGGATCTGTCAAAACCACTTAATTAAGATCCAAATTAATCAAGATCCACATTAATCTATTAGATAATCCAAATTTGTATATAATTCTTATAATCGCGTAACGCTGATTTTGATGCATACATCGATCCACAATCACCACGTGAACCCCCGAAGGGTACCTCACTAAAAGCTAGTCACAGAGAGGATCGGCTCTGTGTGGTTCCCGTGTACCAGTCGTTTGGACTCTGTTCGGCCCTTGAAAAGGACCCATAATAATGCAGACCAGTTCTTACAGATTTAGGCTCCAGGAAGCCCTGATGTCTGGTGCCCCAATATTCTCTGAAAGCACTTCGTCAAAGCTTTTGGAAATGCTTCAGTAACAGGCTATACCTCCAGGGGATTTATTGCTACTACAATGGAATATGTTCTAATAGAATCAAGGGAATTTGTACTGTTATCCGCGCGATCTTGCGCATGTCACGCTTTCTCACTAAGAGCACATCCGTTTATGATCGCATAGTAGAAAATCACTCAAAGCTTAACACACACAGTTCTTGTTTCAGTCGAACAGAAAAGTCCAGCGTAGATGTTGCTTTTTAGGGTTCCGTACACAAAGTGTAAAAACGTAACCCTATTGTTTTCGCTACAATGTCTGTCCGTCTGTCCGTCTGTCAGCGCCTTTTAAATCTGAAACCGTAATTGTAGACTCTTGAAATTTTCACAGATGATGTATAGGTTAGGTTAGGTTAGGTTGCACGGGTCGCCGGCTACGCAAAAGGGGAAAAGCCGACTCACTTGGGTCCCTTAGGTTGTGACGCCCGAAAAGAGGGATGAGCAGGATAGATACCTACCGATCCCCACTTTAGGTTTGGTGCAAAAACCAACCGGAGAGCCGGATAAATGAGTTTATCCTGTTAATATCGCAGCCCGATAGGTCTGTGAGGTCCTGTAATATCGAGCTGCCTAGCAGCGCCGCCCTTTCCATAGATAGGGCCGGACAGTGACAGAGGAGGTGTTTCACTGTTTCCTCTTCCTCCTCATCCTGACAACTTCTACAGAAGTCATTATGCGGTAGATTCAATCTCCTAGCGTGTGCACCTATAATGCAATGCCCTGTCAGCACAGCCACTAATGTGCCTATTTGACCTCGAGGGGTTCTCAGCAGGATTGCAGTACGTTTGCAGTCATACTGAGGCCATAGAAGCCTCGAGGTCGTGCAGGTGGGCTCGTTCGACCATCTGATCTGCGCAGCCCCAAGTAATTCCTGCTGTATGTTATCCTTACAGCAATTTAGCGGAACACCGACTAGTTGATCTATCTCCTGGTCCCTAAGGTAGGTTCCAGATCTAGCCAGTTCGTCCGCAGTTTCATTTCCGGGCACTCCCGCGTGCCCTGGCACCCAAAAGAGTTCCAGGTTGGAATGTCTCGCCATCTCATCTAGAGATGCCCGGCATTCACGAACCAAACTGGACGTAGTATAAACGCCCGATAAGGAATTTATCGCAGCCTTGCTATCAGTACGGAACTGGATATCTTTACCATATATCCTGTGATACCTTAGCCAATTTGCCGCTCTTTTTATGGCAGAAATTTCAGCCTGAATAGTGCTGCAATGATTTTGTAGCCTAAAACTCATCCTTATTTGAAAGTAAGGAATGAAAACGCCTCCCCCCACTCCAATGTCCGTTTTAGATCCATCTCAAGCACGTTTTCTTGATGACTTTCATGTGTCATCATGGATGACGTGCCTGAAGTTGATACTTCGAACCTTCTGGTCGGCATGGCTGAGGGTGCACAATAATCAATATTTTCCGGGATGGTCGATATGCGTACACATCCCAAAATAGTCGCATGGCCGAAATTCTTCGATTTCCATGTCCCGGCTGCACTAAGTCTTACTGCCGAGTTCAGGGCCAGCTGTTTGGCCATTAGATCGGCTGGCAGCCAGTGCAGCATTGTAAACAAAGCCTTTGATGGCGTCGTGCGTAAGGCACTTGTGATCATCAAGGCTGAAGTGCGTAGTACTTTGTTGACTATACTACAGTATGTAGGCTTGCCTAGTGCAGGCCACCATACTAGCGCTCCATACATTAGTATGGGCTTTATCACAGTATTGAAGAGCCAGTAGGCATTTCCGGGGCTAATGCCCCAGTTTTTACCTATGGCTTTCTTACAGGTATATATGGCTATTAAAGCCTTGTTTGCCCTAAATTGTACATTAGGGTTCCATGACAGTTTGTAATCTAGAATAACACCCAGATATTTCGCACTGTCAGACAGTTTAAGCTCCATTCCGTTAAGGTGTGGTAGCGAAAATGTGGGAATCTTGTTTCTTCTAGTGAATAATACAAGATCCGTTTTCTGCGCATTAACACTTAGACCACCTTCGGTGCTCCACCTACTAATTTGTCTAAGCGCTGTTTGCAGACGTTGCGATATAGTGTCCAGGTGTTTGCCTGACACACCTACTGCAACGTCATCCGCATATGCCACGGTTGTGAACATCATAGAGTCCAGTACCGTAAGCAATGAATTTATGGCGAGGTTCCAAAGAAGAGGTGATAGCACCCCTCCCTGTGGTGTCCCTCGTCTGGCTATCCTACAGACAGTAGCCCGCCCCATATTGGATATGATGACCCTATAGGTCAGTAAATTCCTAATGAAGCTAATAATCGACTGATTAACATCCAGTCTCTCCAGAGCCCTAATTATGGCCTCCGGTTTCACGTTGTTGAACGCTCCCTCTATATCAAGGAACGCCACCAATGCATATTCCTTATGCTCTAGAGATTTTTCAATACATCCTACGAGCATATGCAGTGCCGTCTCAACCGATTTACCCTTGGTATATGCGTGTTGAGATGTTGAGAGTCGGTTTGGATTAATTGTTGTTCTCATATGGAGATCAATTATCCGTTCCAATATTTTCAGAAGGAAGGATGACAGACTGATAGGTCTAAAATCCTTCGGTGAGGTGTGCGACGTTTTTCCTCCTTTCGGGATAAAAACAACGGAGCACCTAGTCCACAGTTCCGGAATATACGCCCATGACAGACATGCTGTGTATATTCGGGTTAACCATGGTATTACAAGATCCGCATTATGCTGCAGGTCAGCAGGTATAATGCCATCAGGACCCGGAGATTTGAACGGGTCGAAGCTCTTTATAGCCCACAAAAGTCCTTCCCTGCTAATAGGGATTGAATTTTGCGGGTGGCAGTCCAAGCAGGTTGAGTGTTCCCCTATTAGAGGAATACAACCAGGGAAGTGCGTGTCCATGAGTACCTCAAGGGTCTCACGTCCACTGGTAGTCCAGTTACCACATGGTTTCTTAATGAAACTTGGTACAACTTGCGACACTGATAAGATTTTTCGAAGTCGGCTCGTCTCAGAAGCCCCTTCTACGCCGCTACAGAAGGATTTCCATGACGCTTTCTTCGCATTTCTTATCAGATTTTTAAATCTATTAACTGAGGCCTTATATGCTGACCAGTTACCTAGTCTTTTTGCCTCATTGAAAAGTTTGCGGGAGATTTTTCTAGCTTCCGCAATTTCGGAGTTCCACCAGGGTGGTTTGCTCCTACCACGGCAGATGTTTACTCTGCAAGATTCCGACGTCGCTAGTTCGAATGCATTTGTTAGGGCACCGACTGCGACATCAATACCCTGCCTTTCATTGATAACAGGAGGGTTTGAAAGAAAGTCTGAGAGAAAAGATCGCTGTTGCTCCCAGCTTGTTTTCCTTCTATTACGCCGGGGTGTAACCCCATTACCCTGAATACCTATCTTAAATTCAATATACCTATGATCAGAGAAGGAGCAGTCATTTGAGACCCTCCACGAACTGATCAAATCTGAGTGCCTAGTGTCTACTAGCGTTATATCAAGTACCTCCCTTCTATTTGTCACAACAAAAGTAGGTTCTGAACCAACCTTAACTACGTCTAATTTACTACAAAGGATAAAGTCAAGTAAAAACTCACCCCTTGTGTTGCAGTCGGAGCTTCCCCATACGACATGATGAGCGTTGGCGTCTGCTCCAATGATTACCGGCAAACCCAATCTATTTGCCATTTCCACAATGCTGCGAACTTTAGGTGGTGGTGCTTCGCTATCATACGCCATATAGCTGGAGACAATTATAATTGTTTTGTTTCCTGTCTCCCATGCGGCTGCAACCGTATCTTCATCACTGAAATCAGACAGAATGAAGATATTCAAATCGCTTTTACCCACTATACACGCTCTGATCTTACCTTGACCATTCGTGTGCAGTAGCTTAAAGCCTTTTGCACCGAGCCCGCAAACCCTGCCTTGGTGTAGCCAGGGTTCTTGGGCTAGGACAAGCTCCTCCCCTCTCTCAGCCAGGCGGAGGAGCAGTGCAGCCGAAGCTGCTTTAGAGTGATGAAGATTGACTTGCGTCACCTTCACCATCTCTTGTGGCGGGTACAATTGTGACGTTGACGTCCTCTTGATCAGAGTCCAAGAGGGCGTCCTCGTCAACTGCCTCGTCCATCCTCTCAAAGAACTCACCCACAAACTCAGAGTTTGAGAGTGCGTCCTCATGAGAGCTTAGACTAGCAGTCTCATCGTCTGCCACGTCCGGAGATGGATCATCATCTCCCTGAGTCTGGTGATCCCTATCGTCACCTCGGTAGACACGTAGGGTGATCGTCTCAAAACCATAGAAGATCCTCCCACGTCTCTCTCGAAGCGGCGCCAGAGATTCCCGATTCAGCAAGACGGTGATCCGTCTGGATGAACCTTCAGGTTCGGAAATCTTGGCTACCTTCCAGTCATTGGTTGGTAGTTCAGGATTTCCTATCTGAATGAGGTCCATAATCTCCTGAGCTAAGAATGGCTCTTCGGGAATTCGTGCCATGGCCCTAGGTCGGCGGGGAATCTCTTCAAGAGAAACCACGTCGAGCCTAGCGCCTTCCCAAAGACCCTCCAAAAGAGCGACAGCCAGCTTCAGAAGCGTGGCTGATCGCGCGTTTGAACAGGCCATGAGTTTGACACGCCCTCTGAACCATCCTGCATCTACGCATTGAGGAGAGGGCCCTGGATTGTCTTTAAGGACTCTCCAGAACACTTTCATCAACTGCTTACGAACCACCTCCCAGTTTGCATGAGAGATGGAGCTGTCCGCATCGTTGCGGTCGATGACAGCACGTACGAGGTTGCCTTTGGCGACCTCGCTGAAACTCCTGTCCATCGACTTGTGCTTCGGACGCTTGGTGTCGGGCTGCTGACTTTTCGCATGCGTCTCCTCCTCCGACCTCTGACGCTTAGGTGCGTCAGTGGACGAAGGTAGAGGTGCATGCGGTTTAGCCAGAGTGGATTTAGCCCATTGCAGAGAGGTTGATTCCTCCTTAGTGAGCGACTCAGCTGGCTTCTTGCCAAGTTGGCCGACGTATTTTTCGGCTGCTCGCCGTTTCAAAAAGGCCCTTCTGGCAGGTGGGACGTGCCGTGTTGGTCTATTTTTGTTGCCTTGTGTGGCAGGGAGCACAGCTTTGGAACCCGAAGACGTGTTCGCAGTTCCTCCACTGGCGGGGGGAGGTGAGACAGTGGAACCCGAAATCTTGTTCGCAGTTCCTCTGCTCACAGCCGGCACTGGGGCAGCTGCAGCTGATGTGCTTGCAGCGCCCGAGACAGGGGTTTTAGCCTTAGCGGCACGGACCTTGGCAGCTTTTGAGGTGCTTGGTTTAAGGTTCAGAGGCACCTCGCTGTCTTTTGTGGCACTTTTAGTTAGTGCATTCTTTGTGCATTTGGATGGTTCTGGTTGCCCAGAGCCTCCTCCTGCGTTGATGTATAACTTTTGCCGCTATAGCAACAAATACTAAAACTTATAGGGTGTTCCAATACAGAGGTGTTATTCACGAATATGTGTTTATTTCATGAACTGTAGGAGGCATACACTAAAAATTTACAAACTGTAATAAAAACATAGTTCGCTTTATAAACAAGTCTAAAAAATAAACCTAAAAATTAAATGGTGTTCCGATAGTGGTGTTATTTGCATTTATAAGGCCTAACTAAGTTTTGAACCATAATAGGTAGAATCTTGAAATTTTTACAGAAGGTGTATTCCTGTGGCCGCTATAGCAAAAAATATTAAAATTTATAAGGTGTTCCGATAGAGAGGTGTTATTCACAAATATGTGTTTATTTCTTGAGCTGTAGGAGGCATACGCTAAAAATATGTAAGCAGTAATTAAAACTTACTGCGCTATATAAACAAGTATACAAAAATAAACCTAAAAATTAAAGGGTGTTCCGATAGTAGTGTGATTTGCATGTATAAGACCTAATTTTCACAGAAGGTGTATAGCGCTGCCCGCTATAACAACAAATACTAAAACTTATAGGGTGGTCCCATAGAGAGGTGTTATTCACGAATATGTGCTTATTTATTGAACTGTAGGAGGAATTCACTAAAAATAAGCACTAAATTAAAATTAGTTCGCTATATAAACAAGTCTGAAAAAATAAACCTAAAAATTAAAGGGTGTTCCGATAGTGGCGTGATTTGCATGTGTAAGGCCTAAGTTTTGAACCATAATTGGTAGACTCTTGAAAAGTTTACCAAAAGTGTATAACTACGGCCACTATAGCAAAAAATACTAAAACGTAGGGTGTTCCAAAAGAGGCGTGTTATTTACGTTTATGTCTTTTTTTAACCTGTAAGAGGCAACCACTTACAATTTACAGACACTAATTAAAACTATGTTTGTTTTATAAACAAGTATACAAAATTGAACTTAAATATTAAAGGGTGTTCCAATAGTGACGTGATTTACATGTATATAGCCCAAGTTTTGAATGAATAGGTGGAATCTTGAAATTTTTACAGGAGGTGTATTACTATGGCCACTATAACAAACAGTAAAAATTAAAGGGTTTTCCGCCAGTAACGTGATTTGTATGTATAAAGCCTTATTTCTTGAACCGTAACAGGTAGACTCTTGAAATTTTGTACAGAAGATGTGTTGCCACGGCCGATATGACAATTACTAAAAATTAAAGGGTGTGCCGACAGTGACATGTTTTTCACTTATAGTGACTTATTTTTTAATCGTAATAAGTAGAGTCTTAATATATTTATAAAAAGGAAGTTCCCATGGCCACTATAATGAATAATAAAATTAAAGGGTCTTCCGACAGTGATATGATTTTATAAACCGTAATAGATACCCTCTTGAAATTTTTAAAGTAGATGTGTTACTTCGGCCGCTATAACAAATACTTAAAATTGAAGTGTGTCCATTAGTGACGTGTTTTTCACGAATATTACCCTATTTTTTTAACCGCAATAGGTGGGCTCCTGATATTTTAATAGAAAGTGTATTACCTTGGCCGCTATAAAATTAATTACATACTAAAATTTAAAAGGTGTTCCAATTATGATGCAATTTTCGCTTTAAATTTAAGGGTGTCTCATAAGACATAAAGAAATAAACAAATGGGATTTTTAAATTATACTAAACATAGTACGGAACCCTACGTGTGTGAGTCTAACTCGCACTTGACTAATTTTTTATTATTATTCATTATATAACATTTATATAGCAGTTGCTCATATCGCAGCAATTTTAACTGCCGCTTCCATGATAATAACACAGTAGTTCACGGGTTCAGGACATTTGCAACTATCTGTTGTTATAATTTTTACTTCATATTTTCTTGTGTAAATGATAAATTAATGACTGTAGTCGTAATAATATAGTTATATTAGAAACATATTGTTGTCCTACTTAAAAATGGCATTGTTTAATAAAAATTTTATTTTGAAGTACATTTTATAAATAATTAAATATAGTGAGATATATATGTATAAAACTTATCTCATTCATTTATAAAACATACATTATATTCAAATACACAATTATTTATTACTTTATTGTTTAAGCACGTTATATGAGAAATGACTCAATTCATAAATTATTAATTTTGACAGACAAACCCGAAAAATTAGATTCTAATAATTTTAAAAAACAAAACACAAACTTAAAAACCGAAACATTATTTGTTTGTTTTTAATCATACTGTGGTTACTACATATTATTATGGTTGAAAATACAGTATTATTTTGGAATACTAATAAAATTTAAAAAAGCAAAATATTTGTTTGTTTATATTTTCCTATTGCTCAAACCTTGAATTACTGTGTTAATATCAAAATACGACATGGGATATTTTAAAAGGCTGTAAATATTTATATAAAAAAATGATTTCGAAATGAAAATATCAATGTTCTTTTCCGGTTTTTTTATCTTAGACCAGTAATCAGGGTACTAGCAAAAAAGGTTATTGTACTGCTAAAAGGTTATGGAAAGCAGTGCCGCCCCCGCTGCACTGCACTTTCTATCATTGAAGATGGCACACAAGATCTGGCTGAAACACAAACAACTTTATAATAAATTATGCGACTGACTATGTGGGTAATGGGACAAGCTCTCTGATTTCATTAGCTGAATCGTATTTGATTTCTGAGAGAGCTGGATATAAATCTTGGGAAGACATCAACGAGATAACACCAATTATTATATTTTTTACTTTGGTTTGACCTTGAAAATGTCTAGAGACCCTTGGTTATTTGCCTTTACCTTTTTCGGAATTGGCGAAACAATAGAAATCTGGCAACACATTAGAAGTTTACCAACAGGGCTTAGCATTAGAGCGCTCTGCTTCAAGGCAACAGCTAATTTTGCCATTCGTCCCAGAAAACCTTTTTCAAAGTTAAGATCCGCCAACACCCTTATATTCTCATTCGAATTCAGAAGAATATCTTTGGCAGAGTTACTGGTACTATTTCAAATCTTTAAATGAAAAATTTAAATAGTTTCTTTGTTTGCTGTTTGCATTAAGTTCCGTACATGCCCTTTTACTGTTTCATGTGTATATACATATCTTTTAATGAGTAAAATTTCCAGCTTAAAACTAACAAAAACTTTTTCCATTTATCATGACCGAAATTCATTAGAGTTTTACAAAAAAAAAAAGAAAAAACTAAACAACTAATCCGTAATGCATTAATTGTCCACCCTCAGCTTTTACATGTTACAGAATCATTAAAGCAACCTGTTCATGAGCAAATTAATTCAAACTGTAGATGCCAAAACAGCAACCAAACTGCAATATATTTTCTTTGGCTAATAAAAACAAAAAATCGTAATAATTCTATTTATTACGATTTTTTTTTTATTATTTATTTTTCTCTTTCATGGCAATAGCAATTTTTTTTAATATAAAGTTCAGTTTACGACTGCTCAGCAGCAATAACTTAAACGCTGACATTGAATAATTATTACAAACGGAAATTAAAATCGTTAACGGAAATTGATTTCTTATTGAGCCACATTTTACAGGTTTACTTACACTGCCTTAAAACTAGTAAATGGTTGTGAAATTGTTTGCATTTCAAAATACTTTCATTGCTGTTGTTGTTATGGTGTTACTGCTGTTGTTGCTATTGTGGCTTGTAGTTACCAAAGCTGGGTGACACTTACCGTATATGTTCGAAAACTATGCTCTCACACAAACACGAAACTGTGGCTGAACACACTGTATTTGTGTTGATAAGTATGTTGCTGTACAGACAAGTGTTGAAGAGTGGAGAAGGTTGGATTTAAAAAGAAATAAATTGTTTTTAATTGATTTCATTGTCTGTATTTAAGTGCAAACAGGTAAATGCTGTTAAATTAAATAAATGAGTAGATTGAAGTGATGGCATCGAATCAATTAGTAGGAGATAAAAAACGTTTGGTACAAAGAGTCTTACATATTGGTATTGGAAAATGATTTAAAATTAAAACGATTATTTGATTTTTAAATACAGTGTTCAAAATTATATCACTTCGAGGCATTTTTTATAAAGAAAAAAACAAGTAAGAGTGCTATTTTCGGTCTTGCCGAATCTTCTATACCCTTCACCACGGTGATTTTATTTATACAGACATGTACAACATTATTCATATTGTTGACTCTTTACATAAATTATAATAAGTCATGAGAAAAAATTCATTATTCATGCTTTAAAGGAATAGAAGACAGCGGCTACGCAAACGAATTCCTTCGGCTACAATTGTCACCGTGTAGTCAGCTACTTAATAATATTAAAGATGACAGCTACATCGTATACTCTGACATTGATTTAGAAATACTTATTTTGCTGATATAAAATTAAATAACTTTTTTAAAAAATTAAAAATATATTCTCCAAAACCTTTTGTTTTTAAAGGGTCCGCGATCTACCGTTTTTTTTCAACTAGTGCTTATTTCGTGAATGGTAACACTTAGGAGTGGCCGTTACAGTCAATGGCGATCGTTATCGGGCCATTTTGAATGAATTTTTGGTCACAAAAATTGAAGAGGAAGATATTGACAACATTTGGTTTCAACAGGACGGCACTACGTGCCACACAGCCGAAGCTACACTCGATGTTTTGCGCCCTGTTTTTGTCATTTGGGCAGCTCGGAGTTGCGATTCGACACCGTTGGATTCTTATTTGTGGGGTACCGTCAAAGATAAGTGTTACGCCAGAGACAATTGACGCTTTAAAGGACAATATTCGTGAAGCCATTGGTGAAATACAGCTGCACACAATAGATAATGTGCTTAAAAATTGGACCCGGATCCTGTAGGCTACTGCATGGCCAACCGAGGCAGCCATTTGAATGAAATTATTTTTCATTATTAACCGGATGGATTGTACTTTCAAATAAAAAAAGAAATTTGAGAAAATATTCAGTAGTTTTTTTTACAGCATTTTCAAAAAAAAAAGTTATTTTGCGGACCCGTTATATGAATTTGTAATTTCCAATTTTGCGACATTTTCTTTTGTTGATTAAAATATAAATTAGCCTAAGTTGACTATAGACATGTAGCCATGTAGCTACACTGGCTTTAAAATAATCGTTTACCTATAAACGTGTGTATTTTATTTTTGACAGTTTGTTAGCGGCATCCTGATGTTGTCTATGTGTTTAATGCGTCTAGGTTTTAAAACATAGATCTGATCTATTTAAAAATCAAAGGCATTTAAAAAAATATGTTACTCTATATACATACATATGTATATTCTTAATATTACAAATATGTTATGCTAAACTTACGATTTTCATTTTCATAGAAATACTGAGATTTTTTTTTTATTTAATTTATCGAAAATTATTTGTAAAAATATTTTTTTTTTTTTAATTTTTTGAAAAATTATTATTCAAAAATTTTTAGGAGAATTTTTAAAAAAAAATTTTTTGAAAAATTTACCGTAAAAATATAATTTTTTGAAAATCTTTTGTAAATTTTTTTAAATATTTAAAAAAAAAATTTAAATCAAAAAAAAAATTGTTTTTTTAATTTTTAAATTTACACACGGAATGACAAACTTATATATATCCTTTCCAGCTGTGGTGAGGTCTATAAAAATGCAATGATGTTTGATGATGATGGATTAAAAATTAAATTTATAAATAACGGGTGGTCCAAACTCATGTATCTATTTAAAAATTAAATTAACGAAACAATTTCTTTTGGTATGTCATGAAAATAACACATGAAACACAATTTGATTTGGTTTCGAAATATCTTATCCTGCCAGCTAAATTTTTCTAGACTTTGTTTGTTTCTGATTCTACCTTACCAAAGGCTCAGACGATATTTGAGGGCATAAAAAGTTCATAATCATAGTTCTGTAACGCTCGCCGTTGACTGAAATTGCCTTTTCAGCAACATTTTCGTAAAAATAGGCCAATAATATCAGCACTTCAAAACTTATACCAAACTGTCACTCTCTTTCGATGCATTACTTCGAAACGATATCGCCGAGATAACGAGATGACTTTTTGGTTAAATTCAATGTTCTTACTTTGCAAACGATATATCCAAATGTTATTACAAGGTAAGGCGATTAATTTTTATCAGTGATGATGAAATAACTTATAGTCAATATTTCGAACAGCAGGGATCTATCAGTTTAATCAATTTAACAAAATATTAGTTTTAAAGGCCGCCATTTTTAAGAAGTACTTTTTAAAAAGATACTTTTTCAGAATATACTTTTCTGATAGAAATTTATGTAAACGAAAATTTTATAATTTACCTGTTTTAAAGTTATTTGCAATTAAAAAAATATTTTTTATAATTTGCTGTTTTAAGTGAAACCGTTTTAAAGACTTTTCTATAAACTTAAAGGGTTTATTTATCAAGGATGCTATCTTAAGGAATTTTTTTCAATAGGTTTTTTAAATTACGTTTTTAAAGCTATTTTTTAAAACATTCTTTAGTTTCGAAATAAACATATTTTATCTTAAATTAAATTTTTCTATTTGTTTGCTACAGAGCCAAAAATGCCTAATGGAATCAAAAAGATTTTCTCTATGAAATATATATTTTTTTTGCTGTATCTTCTTAAATAAGCGTCTAATCGAAAAAGGACAAAAATACGTGATCCCCTATATTTTTCAAAAAAAATATATCTTTTATATGAAAATTTTATTTTTGCTGTATCTTCTTAAATAAGCGTCTAATCGAAAAAAGCAGAGATTCTTCATTATTTTAATGTGGCAAATCCTTTTAATTTTATCAAGAAGTTAATTCCATAAATCAATAAGAAAACTTGGTATTCACAATTTTTTTACTCATTTTTGACACAAAAAAAAAAAAAAAAACAATCCATAATCTCTGTATAGTAGGTTTTCAGATCTTACAATATTGTCAGACCTAACATTGTGCTAACACACGATTGTCACATATTTGGCAATATTATTGTTAGTTTGAAGTCTGACAATGCTTTTTCCGACAATATTTCTAGACAACAATTGTAAGTTCATACGATTCTTGGACGTTTTCTCTATATTTTTCTGACAATATTCTAAGATCTGACAACCGTCTGTACAGAGCTATAGAAAAAAACTTTTTGATTATATTAGGACTTCTTCTGAATTGTATAAAAATGGAATTTCTTATTAATTTCATTATGATTTCATGATTTTTTCATGTGTAAATAATCTTTTATTTTTTTTAACAAGGATATCTTCTTGATTATAATAGCTTTCTTGTTTTTTTTTTTTCGTTTATATAAATCAACATAGAAACTGTTTGTTAAAACATAAAATATAAATTATAAATTTGGTGATGTGGTTGATTGCGTGCCTACAAATCGAAGCACACCAAGTTTGACTCCTAGCAGAGGACGAAAAAATGTTCACCATGGCCTTTCAGTTTTTACAATTTAAGTGGCTTCAACCCCCTCTAGACAATCCATCAGAAGAAGCTTCCCTGACCTAATAAAATGTAGACATTCGCACCACAAAAAGAAAAGGTAGAAAAAAATCAAAGATTGATTAGCAAAAAATTTCAAAGTAGATGCCAAAAAATCAATATACCAATGGTATTCAGTTTTTTATTTTGATATTTTTTTTGTTTTTATAAAAAAACAAGACAGCCTAATAAAATCAAGAAGAAAACCTTATTGAGAAAAACAAGAAGAGTACCTAATAAAAATCCTAAGTTTTCTTCTTGATTTTTTCAAAAAGGTTTTCCTTATTAAAATAATAACACTTTCTTACTGAAACAAACCATAGAGATATCTTATACATGTTGTTCTATTTTATTAGGTATTTAGACACTGTTTTTTCTGTGTGTAGGCCATATCGCAAGTACGTAAGTATTTAATCGACCGTTTACAGTAATTGTCAGCTGGTTGAAAAGTCTGATCAATAAGAATTATAAAAAGCTGAATAAATAAAGTGACATTTAAGTCCAATTATTATTGCTGTGTTTTCGTTGCAATTAAAAAACCCAATGCAGAATAGAAAGTAACAAAATATTTCCTTTGAAAAGTCTGCAATAATTAGGTATTTTTAATTTTAAATTGTGATAAACAAAATTAATATTCCTTATCTATGAGCATCCTGTAGCCTTTTAAAGAAATAAGACTGCAGAAATTAAAAAGAGTAATTATCTAGAAAATATTCATTGACCCTTTTTAAACATTTTACTTCTAGCAAACTTGCTTATATTTATTTAAAAAAAATTTCGTAAATTTCCTTGCAATGCAATTATTTTCATAAGACTGGCTAATCATTGCCTTAAGGAGTAATATTTTCACATCTAGAAAACTAAATAAATTGTTTTAAAATGGCATAATATATTTCAAAATTACATAAAAACTATCTGCCCCTGACCATTGCTAAGTTTCTTAGCAAAAAGCAAAAAGCAACAAAACATAAATTTCTTCTTCTCTTCTGTTTTTAAGCAAGCGATAAATTTAAATTTATTTGTTGTCATGGAATTGATAACATAACTTTCTGCAAGTTTCTGCATCGTTAACTTCGGATGCAGACGATGATAGAAACTTTTATATTTTAACAGCAGAGAAGTGAGACAAGAGCAAAAATATAAAACTTCTATCAATTTTGTCTAGTACTTTGCGATGTAAATCAAATTGCAAAGCAAAGTTCAAGTTGTAGCAGTAACACAAATATTATGGTTTGTAAGTAGCAATTCACATTAAAGCTATAAAATATTTACAAAAATATATGTTAGTTTTGTCAAACGTTGCGGCCAAGCGTAACTGGAAGGCAAACTATGCCTTTTTTGGAGTAATTTTTTGCATTTGGATCTCAAGTAGAGAAAAAATGTTACGCTTAAAAGGAGACAAAGCAAAAGTAAAAAATTCACAGACCTTATAACCAAAAAAAATGTTCAGAGGAAAGCTTGCACTTAAAGAAATAATTTCACTGCAGTTTGAAAAATGCACAAGTTATTATTGAACTGAAAAAAGAGGAATTAAATTCGAGGTAATTCTATTAGTTTCTTTGATTAGAAAAGCGTTATTGGGACTAATTTGGTATTAACTGCAAAAAAAAATATTGCGAATTTGAATAGATTCAAATTCTTACTCGGCGTGTTCTGTTGAAACATGCTTTCTAAGAACCAATTTCATTAAATAAACAATTATTTAAAAAATGCAATATTTATCAAGTTTTTGGCTAGTGTTATTTGTTTATTTATTTATGATTTAAATAGGTAAAACCAAAACTAACTACCGGGTATCCCGGTATTCTAGTAGATAGTGAGCTAGTCTATCAGTCTGGGGTTGTAGGTTCTATGTCCAACAAAGGCTTTGCGTGTTTCACCACAACGAGTGACGGTCTTCATTACTATGCTTGATAATTTAAGTTAGAAAATAATTTGTTTTGAGCCTAGAGTTGACCATAAGGAAATCCAAAGAGTGATCGAATCGTTGTATAGTAAGTTGGTGACAGAAAATATCTTGAAATCGAAATGGAGAACGAAGAAAATAATGTTTGTAAGCTGTGCTGAAACAGCTTGAGATAAAATTTTGTGTAAATATCTAACACTGGCTCGCATTACACTGAGGAACACAGTAAGACTGAATTGATGTTTTATCAATTTTACAGGCATTGAAAAGTCTTTCAACTTCAATATAAAATCAAATAAACAATGAATTTCCTGGCAACGAATTTTTAAATTTTGATGGTGTGCCCTTAAGAAATTACTGTTTAAGGCTATTTTTGATTACCATATTTATTAATATTTGAACGGTCCAGAGAGCGTGTAAATATCTAAATATACACAGAAGTAGCGTAGAGTTTTACTGCTTTAATAATGCAATGAGTTACTGAAAATTTTGCCATTTTGAATTGAACCTCAATACACGAAATACTTTGCAACTCGCAGAGTTCCTTATAGATTTTTTTATTAATAACGTTTTTATATGAATAAATTATTTATTTCGGCTTAAGTTCTTAATTATAAAGAGATAAAGAAAAATTAGAATGCATTTTCTAGACAGCTACGTCCGTCATCAGTACTCTTCATATCTATCTACTTGGTAGTTTCAATTGTTATTAATTTTCTATTTAAACAAACTTATCAAAGAAATAGAATATGAGAAATTTTAATTTTACATTATATTTCACAGGAGATAGAGCTTTTTTGAAATTGTTTTACACTTTTAAACACTATTTCTTGTTATATTATACTATTATCTATTTCTTTGTAACTCTACCAAACCCAGATAAAGGAATACGAGAAAACTTGTATTCAATTATCAATCGTCAGTTGGTGAGAACGAAGTCTACCTCTCAGCCAACGCATGGTTAGCAATGAAAGTAAAACAAATAAACAAAAAGTAACTATCATTGCTAACCGAAGGTTGGCTGAAGGACCAACAATAAATAAGGTGGTAAATATTAAAAGTAAAAATATTCAACAAGAGAGAAGCTTAAGGTAGTGGTAGAATTCATTCTCACCAACTGACGATTGATAATTGAATACAAGTTTTCTCGTATTCCTTTATCTAGGTTTGGTTGGTTAAATAGATGATGCTTACAACTAAACACTACCCTAAGTAGATTAGATACAAGAGTGCTGATGACGGACGTGGCTGTCTAGAAAATGTGCATTCCGCTCCTGCTGGTGTCAAAAATTAAATTTTTCCAACTTTTCTTTAATATCATTACCTAAGTTGTAATTTAATTAATTCTTTCTTAGAGAGAATAAAAACGAACTTAAGCTTGATTATAAATTTCATTGTATGACATACATAAACAGTTCGACTAATAATAATTAAAATTTTCAAAATTAAAAATATTTTTTTTACACGATTTTATTCCATTTAGCACGATTCAAAATCATTCGAGCTTAGATTTTATTTGTAAAATTTAAGTTTTGCGAAATATTTTCATATCAAAAATTTAGAGGAATTCCCTTTTTGTGCAAACAAACAGTTTTACTTGTTAGAGCAATTTAAATGTGTTAATATTTTGTAAACTATCAATGCATCTCTAAAAGAAGACGTCGAAAACTACAAATAAAAAACTACAACGTAAAGTCATTTTTTTAGAAAATAAAATTGAAATTTTAGATCGCATTCGAAATGGAAGAGGCTCAACGTTTCTTGGCAAAATGGTCGGTTAAAACGAAGCTACAGTCAGAACTATAAAAAAATTAAAATTCAATTAGGCAATCCTTGATTCCTGAAACGAAACAATCTGTTAAGACTTCATCATACACTAAAGATGCAAATAAACGGTGCAAATACCCATTACCTATATGATTTAGTAAAATAAACATGATTTCTTGTTCTTAAAAAAATTGTCGTTTTTCACTAATTTTAATAGGCTTTAGAGATAAGGAACCAATCACCTATTTTTGTATATGATCAATGTTTTTTTCTACACGGATTTTTCTGGAACCAATCTACCGTGTAAAAACAGAATTAAGTGTACATTCAAAATGGAAATTAGTCTAAGTGATATTTTATACTTTTGTTATTTCCTACTCCAACTCAAAACTTCAATTCGAATCATTCAATGATAATGATTATTATGCTCTTAAATTATTTCATTTATGAGCGTTGAAATTGATAAAAAAGATTTCAATTTTTTTTTAATTTTTTTTTCCAGGTAATAAATGAACAACAAAAAATGCTGTGCATGTATGAGTGTAAAGATTTGTTTTTTAGCATACATACACATGAACGGTGAAAAACGCAGAATATCCGTATTATTAATATGTGATAAGTAATTAATTAGCTCATTCTCCTTAATGCTCTTTTACATAAATGTTTGTAAATCTTTTATATACGCCCGCAGTTGCAGATTACAAAATATGTGCATACACATACGAACGAACATTTTTCTACGATCTTTTAATATATGAAAATTTAACAAAATTCTAAAATCTCCTACATGAGCACTTGTGTGAAATGAAAAATATTATTTCATTCACTTTTGAATAGAAAGGAAAACATTAACAAACAAAAAATATTTTTTATTCTGTCACACATGTATGAAAAGAAGCAGAAAAAAACTAAAATGTTTTATGACTTTGGTCCCAAATGATTGCAAAATCGTACGGTTGTAAATATTCCTTATGAAAAATCGGCCAAAAAAGACGATAAATCACCCAAAATTATTGGATTATTTTCATCTAATATATAACCCTACTCTGTCGCAACGGGACCTATTAAGGAAGCGGTCTGCTTCGATACTCACCTTAAACCAATCCCCTGTATAAGGATTTCTTTGGTTATGTTTCATTTTTGTTTTTGGACGATTTTTGTAGGTCATTTGGGATTAAGCCTTTCCTTTTATATGAATGGACATTTTTATTTATGCGACAGGCCTTTGCAGTTGTAATCGTGAAACTCAGCACCATAATAGCAAAGACAAGTAGTTTTAATAAATGTTTATTTTATTATTATTATTATTTTAGTTTATTTAGTTTATTATTATTTTATTTAATTATTTTGCAACTCAGGAAATCATCCTGTATCTATACAAACGTGTGATCTCTTAATGTAACTTATGAACCCTATTTTAATTAACTTTGGATATAAGATTAAATGTTTTTATATAGTAAAATGTTTTTAAATAATTAAATGTTTTTATATAGTAAAAACATTTTACTATATAAAAACATTTAATCTGTAAAATGTTTTTACTATATAAAAACATTTAATCTTTAGTATAGGGTTTTCTATTTAGTGAACAAAAAAAAAAAAAACGCTAACAGCAAAAAAAATGTTAAAATCAGAAAGTTTAAATTTTTTACAAGTGTAACAACTTAACCGCATTGTCATTTGAAAATGTTCCCATGTTACAAGATGGTCATAAATTATCAAATAACATCGTCTTGATATAATACACCTACTTAAAATAAATAAGAATTTTTGGAAAAATATAAAATCACCTCTATTCCTACCTAACATAAAGAAGATACAAGTTTTAGAACAAATATGAAATGAAAAAAAGAAAAACTTTGCACAAATATAGCTATACACAGTTTCAGTTTCTTGTGCCTGCTTCCTTTTAATTCAAAATATAATATATAAAATGCTACTTTTGCAACTAACAATTTTGCTATTAAATATCGTCTGCATCTGTTTATTATTTACACAACACTTGGTGCAACCCGAATTTAGAATTTGCAGCAAAAAAACTGGTATCTTTCCAAGAGAGCTTCTCCTTTATTTATTTAGACTCGTATTGTGTTGTGTGTCACCACACAAATGCTCATACACATTTTAAGTATTTCATGTTTGGCTGGTGAGAGTTTTTTTTTTTTATTTCCTATAATTTGTAGTGGAGTTTTGCTGTAGAACTGCAAGTATGTTTGGTGTTGACAGGGGCGACAATCAGTATTCCATTCATAATGCAAAGTCAGCCACGTTTGTGGGTACTTCTACTTACGGTAGTGGCAATATTTGTAATTTTTTTTATTATTTTTTGTGACACTTTTAGTTTGTTTTATATCCTGGGGTTAGACTAGGATTTTTAAAATTTTTTATAACTTAGTAGATTGTATATTCTATTTAATAATATTCAGATTAAACTTCCAAAATTATTATAGGTAGATTTTAAAAATTGTTTATTTCAAATTTATAACTTCTATAAAATTCATTTAGAATTTAATATCCCAGATACTTTATTAAACGATATTTTGAAATGTTTCCAAACATATTGTAATAATTGTGCTGTAAAATGTCATTTTATAAAAAGTTGAGATAAATACCACTAATTCGTTTTTACTTAACTTTTAACGCCTCACCCCCGATTTCATTGTCCGATTTAGGGGAAATTTCACACAGATAGTACCGAACGACTCTATATGTATCCTATGAGTATTTTTCTACCCACTTAAGCTTTGACGTGTTTTAAATAATATATTTCTATTTTGAGATAATAACTGGAAAACAGTGGCAGTAAGCACATTTCTTATATATTTATTTATTACACAGCACAACAAAATAAAAAAAATTTCATGTGCTCTTAAAACCACTATATAATTTTGATGTATCATGACTACCTTTGTACAAAAATGGTAAAATTTTTAAATTCTATGGATAGATTTTTTTTTAAAAAATTTTTTTTTTAAATTGCAATTTTTTTGAGACGTTTCTTCAAATAATTAATGATAACTCAAAAACTACTAGTCCGATATTATTAAAATAAATTCAGAAAAATTAAGATTTGCATAGCCTATATATCGCGTTTCAATCGGATCAATAGTATCGGAGTTATAATAAAAAACTTAAAAAAAATATATATTTTTTACGTAAAAATGGCAAAAATTTTCGTTTTAAAAAAATCATAAAAAATCGAAAACGGCAAAAAACTTCCAGATTCATTTTTTTATCGCATAGCGACATATAATAGCAACAAAATGAGATATCGACCATAAAAATTGATTGATTTTTTTCGAATTTATTCACATTTTCGTGAATTCGCTCATTTTCACAAAATTTTAGTTTTTTGCTTGATATACGCATTATAGCGGGTTTTCAAATGTGTGAAAAACATAAATTTTCCAATTTCAAGGGGTGCATGTCGGATTAATGTTAGATTTGATGAGAAACTTCCACCCACAAAATTTTAGTCGAATTCGACAACGTTAACACGTAGCGCATAGGCCCCAAATCTGAAAAAAAGCGTTTAAATCGAAAATAATTGACAAATTTTCAGTTTTTGCAAAATTAACGCTATTTATTTCCCCTTTTGCAAAAAAGTGGATCCTGGTCCTTAGGGCAAACACAATGAGATTTACAATAAGCTACATGTCTTTAAGTTTTCAATAGCAATCAGATTCATGATTCGTTGTTTCTCTCCATAGCATAGGAGATTTTTTATGATTTTTTAAAACGAAAATTTTTGCCATTTTTACGTAAAAAATATATTTTTTTCTTAAGTTTTTTATTATAACTCCGATACTATTGATCCGATTGAAACGCGATATATAGACGAATTAAAGGCTATGCAAATCTTAATTTTTCTGAATTTATTTTAATAATATCGGACTAGTAGTTTTTGAGTTATCATTAATTATTTGAAGAAACGTCTCAAAAAAATTGCAATTTTAAAAAAAATTTTTTTTAAAAAAAATCTATCCATAGAATTTAAAAATTTTACCATTTTTGTACTAAGGTAGCCATGATACATCAAATGTATATAGTAGTTACTCGAGCATATTTTTGCTGTTGCCCTGTGTTATTTATATTATTTCTTATTTATATTATTTATAATATAATAAAATGGTAACTCATTTCCGTCTGTCTGTCTGCTTTTCATTTGTGTTCGCATCACTTAAAAACTACCGAATGGATTTTAACAAAATTTTGTGAATAGGTACCTTAGTATATAGGTCCCAATATAGGGTACTTTTTTCCGCAAAAATATCTTATTTCCAACAGAAAGTGGAGAAAAATTAGTGAATAGGCAATTTTCGGTTTAAAGGTACTGAAATTTTTGGTTTAAAACTGGGATATTTTCAACACGTTTATACTCAACACGGTTAGTTTTTCAACTCACCTTTATATTTTTGAAAATGGGATATTTAAAAAACTACTGTGCACCAGATGGCGCCAGTTGAATAAAATTTGTATTAGATTTGTATCTTTACTTTGTGGAATTACATAAAATATTTTAAACACTTCTTACAGAGGTTTACAATAATTTTTTGAATTTTAAAATTTTTTATAAATTTTAGAATTTAGTCCGGGGATGGGAACCTTTATATAAAGTAAATACATAAATATAAATGAAGCACTATAAAAATAAGAGTCTTTCAATTATTGTGGAATACCTTCAAAGCAAAATCGAGCAAAATATTGTCGGGACGCCTACGACGTGGCGTGCACTGCTAGTTTATTATATGTTTTGATGATTATCATGTGATTTGCTCTAATTTTTGCTGTTATAGGTAAATATGTAGCATGAAAAAATGTCTGTGTTATGTTTGTGTTTACCTATATGTGTGGCGTGTTTAAAAAAATAAATTGGAAACTTCCCCGTTTTTGTTCGATATGAACTTGTAGCCGATAGTAGTACACCTAGCGCTTTGATTTTGTTATAGATAGAGGAAAGCTAAGGTTATAATTACCGAATAGAATTTTCGTAAAGTCCACTATTCAAATTATGTCGAAATTTTTTACTTTGTAAATTATGCAAGGAACTCATAACTGAGAAATGAAAATATTACAAAAGTCTTCTAGTATCCTCATTTATATCTGCTCCAGTAACCCTTCAGTGTTATATTTCGCAAATGATACTTTCAATTTTTATATCCTTCTTAAGTGGATTTCAATATGAAAATACAAAAAAAATGTAAAATTTTGTTAATAGTAGACAACAAACTACTTTTGTATTATTATCGTTATATAGAAAAAATAAAATAATATATATCTATTGTATATTATTTTATTTTATCTTTATAATCGAAAAATTCATGTCAAAAGCTTTTTTGCTTTTAGTAAAACTTAACATGAACACATAAAAAAGCCAATAAATATTTACAATTAAAACTTAGCCAGAATTCATAACTTTACTTAAGGAGAAAATAAAAATCTCTAAACGGTTTAAAAAATTCGTCTACGCTTAGCAAAACAGTAAATACATTTTCCTTGTCCTCATATAGTTTTATAAGCAAGAAAATGGAAATAAACTTTAAACACGTGCAACATAAACTCTTGTTTTAAGTGGCCACCTTTATATAGTTGATCTTTGCATTGTTATGTTGGTACTAGCGTACTTCCTCATGTTACTAAATCACTTCTAAAACAGAAATATGTAGTGTTGCAGTAAAGTGTTTCTTTTAGATTCTAAAATTATTAAATAGCTTTTAACGTTAATAGGTAACAACAAGTAAAATAGTTTTTATTTATTTTAAAATCTGACATTGTTTAAAAGCTTTCATCTCATCTCATGCTATGAACTCTATACTTTTTTATTATAAAGAGCTGTAAAATTTTTTAGGGTTCTCAGCTGTTCTTAATACAATAGGTCTGTTCAGTAACTTTTCAAGCAGAAACAAGCAACGTGAGAGTAAAACAGAAATTTACATAATGACTCTTCTACATATGAAAAAATTAACGCTTTGCTGGCAAAAATTAGCGTCAAGAAGGACTTAAAACTTGTACCGATTAGACCATTAAATAGTACCTTTGTAAAGGTAAAAGGCAAACATAAAGTAATCTACTGTTGTTAGCCAGAAATGTTGTTTTAAAGAAGTTCAAACTGATAATAGTAATCTCAAGGAAACCATAGAAATAAATCAAACAACAAAAAATTAAAAGCACAATAATTTAAATAAAATTATTGTTTTATAAATAATTTACATATAAATTACATTTTTATTATAAATCGTTATGGGTAATTAGCATAATATTAAATAATTAATATAATTAATTCCCAAAAATTTTATAAATTTATTTAATAGGTTTCTATGTAACAAAAGGGATTTTCTGACACATAGTTTATTTGCAAAATGTTCAAAAAAAGATAAAAAATGATTTTAAAGTTATTACAGAAACGATAGCCTTAATCTCCTGGGCAAAGAAAACTTTTTTTATTTTGGTTTAAAGTGAAAAAAAGTTACTTTTAGACTGGACTGATAACTGCCGGTCTTATGCCTCATCGCAGAGTATTTATAGTTGCTAACATTTGTCTAAGGATAAGATGTACCATGGTATCCTGCTCGTAGTCCTACGCCTAATATTAGCACCTCCTGTACATTCGCACCATCTTAGCCACTTCAGAGCATCGTGTTCTTTAATTTCATCCTGGCTAGATGATAATTATAGTTTCTTAAGCAGCTATTGAGCTTAAGGTATCTCAATTATATCTCAAAAACTATTTCGACCTTCCTCCATCTCTTGCGATGTATTCTTGTGCATGTCTTCTGTCTAATAAAAACCAAAGCTTTTTCAGAGATATACCTTTCTAAATTTTTCTTATCCATTCCTGTCAGATTCCTACGGTCCTGTTTGATTTAATCAAGTGCGTTCGAAGATTATTCAAGATTATGGCTTTTGAATCGTTCAAATTGGAGCATTTTTGGTTAAGTGCTCATATGTGATAGTTTGATAAAAAATTCATGTGCTAAATGTCACAGTATATTTTGACCGAAATGCATCATTACACCCACCTTAGTCTCCTGTGCTGTAAGCTTACGGGAACACACTCACTGTTTTGATTGAAGAAGACCACTACCATATTGGGTTCCTTTTCGATTATAACCTGATTGTTCTTTGGTCTCTGGTTTGTTGTAATGGATCCATATTTTGTCTAGAGTTACAAACCAGCGGCATCAGCATTTTTACTAATGGTTCTGTTATGGGCGGCAAAAAAGGAGAAAGTGTATGATTGGCTGAGCTGACCCCATCTCCGTTTACCCGGCAGAATTGCTTGCAGGTGCTAATCCACTAGCTTCTTGTATATAACACTGTACGTCCTTATTTTGTTATTTATTCGAATCGAAATTTGAATATAATACAAAAAAAAAAAAGAAATATCCAAATAAGATGTTTTCAGAATCGCAATTTTTTTCTTTAAATATTCTTAGCAATTCGATTATCGTTAAAACAAAATATTAAATTGTACTACCGGACTTAAATTTCCTCATTCAATTATCATGTACCTAGACTACTCAGAAAACCTTTTCTAGTGCTTCGAACGGTTTACATTGTCATATTGTGATGTTGTGCTTAAAAAATGTGCTTGTTCACTTTAAATACAAGCATGCGTTTGTTTTAAATGTTAAGTCCTACATGAAACACTGCACCTACCACAATTGTATTAAAATAAAACCTCAGAATTCTATTCGATTGTTTGTTGATGTTGTTTTTGTCGTTCCGTTATCCTTGCGAGACCACAACTAATTCTCACACAATTCAATACAATACAACACAATTCAAACTTAACAAAATACTCACTTGTTTTGAACAGAATACTTTTGTATATAAAGCCTTAAACGCACATGCGTTTGAATTCATACATACATTTCTATGCAACTTGTATGCAGTATATGTAGGGTTTGGGAAATGGGAATTCCCAGAAAAAGCTATAAACAATTTTCGGGGAAAATCTTTGTTAATTTCCCGGGAAACGGTAAATTTAAAATCAAAAATTCAGTGGTTCTTATTTTTAACCCTCGGAGGTATACGAAATTTGTGTCAGTAAATGGTATACACAGGTATGTGCAGACCTACATGGGATTTGTATGGAAATGCAGAGTCAGATGTCATAAAAGTGTTTATAAATGCATTTTATGCTAGGAAAACCACAAAATAAATAATTAATACGGATTTTAACACATCTTTTTTCTCTGCTTTGTTTTGTCATCAAAACCGTGACCAAATCATAGGATCAAAAAAGGTTGCCGGCATATATTGTTCGACCAGAACCACTATATTTATCCACCAATTTCAGAACAACGTTCTCGCCAAGGTTTAACGCACATGGTTCATTTGGTTGCCTTCCAACATATATAATTCCTTTTAGTGAATAATTTCAATTGGCATCACACAACCACCATATTTTTATGCCGTATCTGGCTGGTTTCAAAGGTACTTATATATTGGGTAAAACGCGTGCGGCCTCATCCACAGTTATTTGGGCACTCGGAACATATCGACGCTCTAAATTGCTCATGAGCTTATTCCAAATGTCGTCGATGGCGGCCGATTTGCTTTCTACAATGTAAGCGGATCCGGTGGTACCGTTGTCAAATCTAATATACTTTAGAATAAGTTTATAACGGTTAGCAGACATCGTCACCTTGTAGATAGGGTTACCATTGTATCCCCACAACTCATGACTAGTCTGATCATTTTGCCCGAATATGCCGGCAAACAAGGTAAGGCCAATAAATGCGTATATTTCTGTTTCGGTTACAGGTTTGCTCCACTCTCGACCGAAATGCATGAAAATTGTTATTGTAATCTGCATTGATTTGAAATGAAATTTGTTTTGCCACCAAAAATAACAAACCGAAAAACAAAAAAGTTATACATTCTTTTATCTTTTTCCACCCTTCATTCCAATCGAATTACAAGTAGGTCTGCACAGACCTGTGTATGCTGTTTGTCGACACAAATTTATAAACCGGGATTACACCGAACCCGAATCCACTACTGCTCTGATTTTTTACTCATTGTGTTCGGAGATTGTTGCTCCAGGAAGTCATGGAATGATTTGTCTCTAACATGAAAAACAAAAATGTTACACACACTTTTATGTGCAAAAAGTCTGCACAGACCTGTCTCTACCTCCGAGGGTTAAATAAGCATTTCTTTTGCTATTACTGAAATACTTGATCGTAATTGTACTGAATTAAAAGCAAGCAATTGTAATATTTCTAGAAACTTACAAATATGGTATAAATCATCGATACATAGTGTAAGACTATTTAAAAAAGTCCTCTAAAACAGCCTGTCTCGAGAAATATATGAAACAAGAATATAGCGAAGAGTCGCGGTTAATTCATGATGTAAAAACAAGATAAGTATGGTTGAAATGATTCAGTCGTTTCTTAAATCGTAGAACGCATTTAAAAAAACTCTGATAGACTTCCATTGCGCAGAGTTCTGGGTTGAAGAATATGTTCATATTTTAGAAAATTTAGTGGCCGTTTTAAATCCCATTAAAGTTGCAGTAGATGCTTTGAGCCGCAGGGGCACAAATTCGTTAATAGCAGATGTTATTATTCAGACTTTTGGCTATTAATTTGACTATTTCAAAAAAAATAGTTGAAAAGAAAAATAAGTATTTAAAAACTGGTGAAATTGCTAATGTGCCAAAAAATGTCATAAAGCTATATTTAGCACAATTGTTCGACAGATTATTCAAGCCACTAGAATCTGTAGATCCGTCAACTAGCAGTTGTGTTGTTAACGAAATGGAACAAACTTTTAAAGAGTCTTTCGCAAAAAAAAACTAGGAAAATAATGTCCAGCGATTTGTTATACGCACTAACAGTTCTAAAATCATATTTTGTAAAAAAATAATTATGGAAATACTTTTTCAGTATTTATTAATATTTGTTATATCTTGTTGGTTTTGTCACCTGTAGTGCAATTCACTAACTTTTAACGATCTAACACTTGTTAAATATATCAACATATTTAGTTGCTTGCACTAACGCATTTACGATTCACTAACCTATGGTTAACAAATGAAAAATACAAAAAATAATAAATGGCAATGCTGCTAAACAAAATGGCAAAATAACGAAAAGAACAAAGAGGAATGAAAATTAATAAACAAAATATACAAAACTTTCCACACAAGTGCTTAATTTTTGTTTGTTTTTAATTTTATTTCTAAAAAATTGTTTAAATTCATTTTTATAAGGTAGGTAAAATACATATGTATGTGTTTTAATTATAAATATTAATTATTTCGAATATTTTGCATTTTACATCTAATGGCCGACTTTATCTTTTAATATTTTGATAAAGCAAACGACACAAAAATAGTTGAAGTTAAATTAACAATACTGGACTTGCTAAGAAAAACAGCTGATTTATAACTACATCAAATGTTATTAAAAAGCATTTCTGAATAGCAAAGTCTTTCGTTTTGTTAAATTGAATAGTTTAAATTGAATAGTGAATCGCACTACTGAATTGCTTTTAAGTTTTATAAACTGTTAATATGTACTAATATTTAGTCGGTATTTGCGTTCATTTTTATGTTTTATTAAAACTACGAATTTTTAAATACTGTTTAGGCAAATAAAGTTATTTTCTTTAAGAGCTGTTTTTTTGCCGGGAATCCCGGGAATGCGAATATTTTTCCCCGTTTCCCGAGAAATGAAAAAGTCCGGGAAATCCTAAACCATAAGTATATGTTGTATTAATAAAAATGTCAACCTCTTTATGATAATGGCAATAAATGTTAATTTTTTCAAGTTTAAGAGTTGTTTTTTAAGATAAAATAAAATTTAAATGTAAATGTTGACTTAAATTTTTATCGATAAGAGGGTTGGAGAAAAAAAGTTGAGAGAGAAATAGGAATGTGTCATATAAACATTTTTATTAGTTTATTCAGATTAATATTTTAATATGTACAAGACTAGAGTTAGTTTAGAAGGTTTTTTTATTCAATTGGAAACTTTTGATTTTCAGTAAAATTTTTGTATGTTTGTCAGTATATTTAAACCGAGTAGCTTGGGTTCAAATAAGCTTTTGTGATACCTGATCCAGGTGTTCTTAAAAATCAAGGAAATAAAAATCAACAAATTCAAAATCGAAGGCAACGCTTTCGAAAATCGGTATTTTCCACTATGGCCCCTCCGTGCATCTTTAGTATCAGACTCTACAACATCTTACAGTACTTTTGTAATTTTTAAACTTGTGTGTGGGTTACAATACGACTACAACGATCAGAAATTTACAAAATTGTTCATTACATTACAACTAAAAAATTAGTAACATTAAATACTAAGTAGTTAAAAATTTTGGCATTTTAATTACATCCATTAATGCTAATGGAAATTATTCAAAGCGAATGGAAAAATAATACTCATAAACTAATAAATTAAAACTGCAAAGATCTAACTTAAAGTTCGTCAGTTTCGGAAGATTTAATATCTTTTTATCTGTTTCAAAATAATTTATTGTTCTCTTAAACACATCCTTTGACTGTATAATTATTGTAAATTTTGTCTCAGTAAGTTCTTAAGGGCTTAATGCTCTTAGCGCTGTCTGCACAAAAAAACATAACAAGATACTGTTGGTAACACACAAATTTTTCAGCGACAAAGAGAAACGTAAAACAAATAAAAAAATTATTTAATTTTTCGGTCGGTGAGTCAGATTTTCAACGTATCTGCGATACTATTGTCTTTCGATTACAACAGCAACAATTATCAAGATACAATCCATTGGCCTGGCGAATTATAATTTTTATTTTGTGTAATCGTGAAGTACATACATTTTATGCCTTTGTCCACACTCTGCATCTACTGACTGTCGAAAGTTAATCAGCATTTCTTTAATTAGCGTGTTGAATTTCACAATTTAACAAAAGAATGAAAATTAAGACATTGTAGAATCATGTACAGTAAAAGCCTTGTACTTGTGTAATCTGTAAATAGTGAAGCACAAGGAAGAACAGAAGTAAAAAATAAAAATTAAAAAAACCTATGTTTCCTTTACTCTTAAATTTATTATTGACCTTATTAATGAGCTGACACCCATGGCTCTTGACTGGTTGCCATTGCAATGAGAACTTACTGTTGTAGCACGAAAACGATGTCCATGGTTTCAAGCTTTATGGCAAATTATGCAAATTAGTTGAAAGCATTTACAGTATTAAAATTAAGCATTTATTTCAATATCAAGTAAAGGAAAGCAACCAGCAAAAAGCAGAATTCAATATAGATGGCAGTATGAAGAACACTCTAAGTATTTAACTTTAAAAGAAACATAAATAAGAACTTTTATTCTTTGTTTTCTTTATTCTTCTACCCAAGAATTTGTCTTTTTACGTCCGTCTTATTTTAGCTCATTGGGGATTGATTTCAATTAAACGTCAAAAGGCGCAAAAAAAAGTAATAGTGGCTGTAATGAAGAATTTCTTTTTTTTTTCATTTGTAAAATATTTGCATCATAAATTACTTGGTGTTGCTTCTTAAAAATATATATGTATATATATATACATCAATTTCTCAACAGCAGTCTTCCGCATGTTGAAGTTGAGAAAGTTTAGTGTTAAATTTGGCTCGTTAAATTTAATTACAGGGGCTTTGTAGTTTTCTTAAATAATAAAATTCATTATTAATAGAATAGAAAACAATAGAAAAGGATTTTTTTATTCAAATCCAGCCAATGAAAATTAAAATGTGATGGATTTGTAATAAATGATCAAGCTATTTATAAAAAAATAATTAAACGAATAGCAAAAATAAATATAAGTTAGTAAATAATATAGAAAAAAAAAACCTTAAACAAGAGGTAAGTTGTAGGTGGTGGTAGTTATTGTTCTTGCACAGAAATAAATTGCATCAATTACTCTAAATAAAGGTTTAATTAGTTTCAGATACAGATGTAATTAATTTTTTAATCGAATCAATTCTTTATTCAGAAAGAATAAAATAATCTTCCAATTAAGTAAATAATTGAGTCAATTAAAAATTTAATTAAATTTGTATGTGAAACTAATTAAAACCTTTATTTGTAGCAAAACATTTTTTTCTTTGTACCAACTGACTAAAGGTGATTGAACACAGTTCTTTCGCATTCTAACATCTGAGCTTGCTTGGTTAAATAAATGATGTTTACAACTAAGCACTACCTAAAGATAGATGTGAAAAATACTGAAGTAGGTAGGAGCGGTCCAAAAAAAATATATTACATTCCGATAGTGTTTCATAACATTTTCCCATTTCTTCACCTAATTAGTAAATAATAATCTTACAACTTAGAGAGAATAAAATGAATTTATGTCAGACTTCAAAAATTCATTTGTATTTTTCATTCATTTGTATGTTAAAAATTAGTTCGCCTAATGAAAACTAAATATTTAATATAAAATTTTTCGCTAAAAATTTTTCTATAAAAATTTCGGGTCAATTTTTTTTATAAAAATATGCTATAAAATAAAATTTTGGTAATAAAATTATTTTGTTATTTACGATGAAAATTTTAAAACACTTATTTAGTACCAAATACCTCTACTGAAAATGATTCTCTAATAAATTCCAAACCACAACTAGAGAGTACAAACTATGTATATTTCGTAAATATTTCTTCTATAAAAAAAATGTAAGATACCGATGATATTAAAAATATTGGTGGTTGCCAAAAATAGTTTATCTTACAAAATATATATGTAGATGGGGCACTCCACATCACCTTAATCAGTTTCTCTTGGATGTTATCCAATTTTTGGCATTTGTTGGTACCCTTCAACAGTAACGTCTTCATAAATTTCAGTTATATTCGACTACTGTATCAAGTGTAAAGATTTTTTAAAAACGACCATTTTTCTTTCATAATTTCTTTAAAATGGCTAAAATTTAAAATTTTTAAATATTTATTTTTTGTAGGTATTATTTAGAAAAAAAGTAAATTAAATATAAAAAAAAATCATTTTATGCGATTTGATTTTTCAAAAATAACATTTGGGTTCTTTGAATTGTAACATAAAAATTTTTGTAAAAAAAAATAAAAACCAATAATTTAAGTTAATTAAAAATTAAAAAAAAATAAAATAAATAACAAAATTACTCATTGCTGGCACAAGAGTATGACTGGCGAAAACTGCTTGCTTAGTAAGTAGTACTACCTCCTTGTTGTTGGCGCCTATGACAGGGTCCTACTTAAGTTTTGTCTCCACACACAAAGAAAAAGTCTGGTTGAGGTTAATTGAGGTTGTTTAAATTATATGATTGTAGGCAAACCATATTATTATTAAACATTATAATAATAAATTAAACGACTATAGTATGATTAAAAAATATGAAATAATTTATGGGAACCTTGTTTATAATATTTTTTTTTTATTTATTATATTTATCAACCATGTCAGTTTTGCTAATTTATGTATCAATGAAATCGTAATATGTGATGAGGAAAGCGAACTTTAAAGTAAAAGCAAAATTCGATGTTAAAGTCAAATATTTGCAATTTCTGTTTTTTTACTGATTAATGATTTTGATCATGTTTTTTTTTGTGTTAACAGCAATATTTAGCGTAAAAGACAACTGTAACCACATTAAACAGCTCTTAAATATGAAAATTAAAGATTTTGTAACAAATTGATCTTTTAAGTGTGTTTTTCTCAAAAACCCAGTTTCCAATTGTTTATATTATAACAACCAGAGACTGACAAAAAGTACTTATAAAATAAATGTAGTTAAGTATTTACACATATTTTTGGGTATTAGTTATATCTACACTTATAACACAGAAAATACCTACACATCCTCATTTGCAGAACTTAAAAATGTATGCGTAATGCATGTACGAGTACAACTGGTTATAGGAAGATAATGTGATGGTTATCTGTCATACCCATACTTATAACTACCTAATACGTACAAGTATGGCAAAGTAGTTATAATACTCTAAGTATACTTATAAGTAAAACAACTACTTTTAGGAATTGTGTGTATAAAAAGGTGTATGATGTTTGGCAATATTTTGATTATAACCGAACATTGGTTAAGTATGGAAAACCAAAATAATTTTTATATTGGGTTGAAGGAATGATTGAACGTATTTTTATATTCTGAAATAATTAATACATATAATTACATATATTTATAAGTATACTTAGAGTATTTACATACTTGTACTTATTCCCACTCTATACTTACAAGACAATACTTTATCCAACTTTTACTTATAGTTAGTTGTACTGCGAAAAATAATGAACAAGTATGCGAACACTTATTCTCTGCCTATACTTGTAGTTATTTAAGTTGAAATTAACATGAGTATGTGTGTATGGTATGTTGTTTGAGCTGTAGCTATACACATTTATACATGTTTGGCCTCAAATACTTAAAAAATACTAAAAATGATACTTTTGTCATTTGATAATTTGATAACAACTTGCCATACCTTTGTCAAATGACATTGCATCACAGTATTTTTGGTGTCAAAATGTTCAGAATTTTATGCTCAACTACGTTGTAACAATACCTCTATTTTCAAAATTTCCGAAATAAGGGCCCTTTTCGCTTTCCACATCACATTGTAAACAATAAGTAAATATGTATATTATTTTACAAAAAAATATCCATTTATTAGTTACACGGTGGTCGAATTTGACACTTTTTTTTAACAAGCTGGTCACCCTACTGGTAAAGCTAACTCGAGTATGCAGAATTCAATGGCATAAGCCGTTTTCAGAAGTTAGCGCTCTTATTTGCCATATTCGCGATTTGTAAGCTAAAGTACAAAAAATGGTATTTTTATACTTTTGGGATAATTTTTAAATTTAAATCAATTCAACTCTGTTGAATAAACACAAGATTACATGACATTCTTATTTTTTTCTCCAAAAATCTTTTTTTTTCGCGAAAGATAAATAAAAATTATAAAAACACGGTAATTCTTCTTTGGGTAAAATAATTTTAATGCGAAATTTTTTTATTGTATTTTTTTTATTTTGCTATTAATTTATTAAATGTGCTTTATTGTCACATCGTTTAATCATTTCTTTATCATTCTTATGTTTCAAGCATCTCTTCTTGTAAGTTCCAACAAATGTCAGCTAACAGCGAATCCAATTTTTTACCACTGTACCAGTGTTCAAGTCTGGCCGTCACTTGATGGAATCGCTCCATGCTCGTCAGACTCAGCTGGTGATTGTTCAGCAAACTTGTTGGTATGAAAATGCAAAAAATTAATCTTTAAAGACATTTTAACCTTAATACGATGAAAAGCGGTAAGCATTTTGTCTATATGAATGCGCCAGTTGTCAGATCGATTAATTCCTAAAACGTTGTAAATAACCGCTTATACAGAGTTCCGTGCCTCAATATCATCCATACAAGCGACGGATATCCGGCCCATTAATTATTATAAGATAAATTAATACAAACCTTCTTTTTTTCTCATACTACTTAATCTTGGAAAAACCCGACACAATTCGTTAATCGAATTTCCGTCCAAATTAAGTACTTTAATAAAGTTTTTCACAATGCCTAGTTTTATATATAGCGGTGGTAACAAAACTTTATCAACTGATACAAGTGGATTTTCAACAATGTTATTTTTTCGCAATTTAACTGCTTCACGTTGAGCCCAGTTATGTTTGTTGCACCACTATGTCGTGTATCCCATAGACACATAAAACATAAACGAATTAGCTTTACCAGTAGGGTGCCCAGCTTGTTAAAATTTGCGACTACAACAGTGTTACTAGTTTTTCAAAAAACAAAACTCAGTCATGAATAAAAGCAAACACTATTTAGATACATATGAATAAAATTAACATATTTTGTTTATTATAAATATATTATGGTTAAAAATAATATATTATTTTGGAAAATTTATAAAACTTTATTTTCAGTGATAAAATCTTAACCAAAATTTGTTTACCATGACCAAAGTAATGTTACAAACAACTAGAACTTTTTATTCGTAACCATACATTGTTACAGAGAATATAATATGGTTCTAGTGACCATGCCACAACCATGTTTTTTCTTTACGTGCATTACAGCAACTTTTATGAATTCTAACTTTGAAAGAACCAAATAGTATAGTAAAAATACGACAGCGATAGACTACAAAGGCGATAATCAAGAAGGGGTGATTCTTTGAAGGAAAAACACATATATCGCTCAAGAGTCGGTCGGGTTAATCCCTAAAGTGTTTTCTAAAGCAATAGAGCAAAATCCAGTAAATTGCTTAGATATAATCATAATACCTTAAGCTGGATAAGTGCGAAAGTGACAGGTCATGAGAACATCAAATGTCAACAGGCCAAGATAAAAATGGAATAAAATTATTTTTGTGGACTATGCCTGCAAGAGACTGAGAGGGTAGTACACACTATGTGTGAATGTCCATCCCTGCCAATTCTTATGAGGTCTATCAACACGCGCAGACGAATATTAAATAATATAAATGTCATGGAAAATCTAATCCAATCTAGCATTTTAGAAACTAAGCAGTCTTATTAAAATAAACTAAAAATAATGATAACCAAAAGGACCTCTGAAGTTGCCTAAAGTTGATGTGGAATGTCCCATATGTATAGGTATATTAATAATTTGCTAAAAACGAAGACACAGCCAAAGAAAACACAACAAAAATCCAATAAAATAAAACCATCTTATTTATTTTGGTAAAATTTGCAAATAGAGCATGACAAGGGGTGGAAAAAATTAAAATGAAATATTTTATATAAACACATTTTCATATCGAGTAATAAGTATTTTATTGCATTTAGAAAGCAATTCAATTTATATTGAAAATATTATTTTAAACCACATGATACACACATAAGGCATACATACATACACACTCACATGTATAAACTCACAGGAACACTCAAATTCGGCAAAGCAATTTACATAAAATACACATTTCAAGCGATACACATTTAAATGAAAATTCTTTATTGATGGTATCCTTAAATTGCCAAGTTTAGAAGAGGCCATAATAAATATTATTACGATATTATGAAAACGCGAAAACCCAAAATACAAATTGGATGCCGGAAGTGTGAAGCAATTACAGTGATGCGAAAAAGTTATATAAAATAAAAAGACAATGATATAGAAGAATAAATTGGTGCAACTTTAGGCGGCCGTGCCCTTCGAAAAAATTATACTCTATTGTAGATATTATAATATAATTATATTTCCATATTACAACAAATTGTTTCGCCTTATATTTTTCTTCAAGAAAGATGAAGGCAAAAAGGATTAACTCAAAGCCATCTATGTTGATATAAACATCTAGATAAAGTATTCTCTTATGCAAAATATCTTTTTCAACCCCCCAAATTAATGGGGTTAAAAATTAAACATTTCACTTGTGACATATAGTCATAAGGAGTTATGACTAAATAATTTTCAAGTTTATTTTTATAACCCAAAATTTAAGGACTAAATTAAAAAAGATTTTATTAAGTCAAACTATTAAATTAAACAATTTTCGATATTTTCCTGCAAGCAGTGTTTTGAATTTTCTAAAAGCACCAAAATATTGACTTTTTGATGAATGGAATAAAAATAATAAAACAAAAAAAAAAATGCTTAACGTGAAATAGTAAATACTGCTAAACAAACACACTGCTTTGAATGTGACTGCTTGAGGAGTGCTAGCGTTTGCCAAAATTTAACATTCAAGGAATGTGAACAACTATCCGCGCAAACAACAGCTAGAAGTGCACGAATTGTTACTTATATCCACACGAACTTGGACTAATAAATAAAACACATATTCGCATACAACTAGCCGCGCAAACAACAGCTAGAAGTGCACGAATTGTTTCTAATATCCACACGAACTTGGACTAATAGTCGCATGAAGAAATTCAGATAGTCGATTGAGTAACAAACAATATCAAGGCAAATATTAAATTAAAGGGAACTCTAAAACATAATTTTCTAAAATATTACCATACAACATAATTTTTATTTGAAAGTAGATGTGCATCAATATATTCTCATTCAGCTGATTAGAATTCAATATAGGTTTTAGTGGGCTTCATAGTTTTTTTTTTATTTTTTCTGTCGACAGCTGAAACTTCACTACCATCGAAAAGAGATCCATTGAAAAAAAAAATTAAAAACCACAAACAAATATATTCTGCCATGCCGAATCTTTTATATCCTTAATCATAGTAATGTTAAATATTCCCTAATATGTTTCCCAATTTCACAATAATATACATCCGGTTTTTACTTTTATTATTTTCAACTTCATTATTACAAATATAATATAAAGATAAAATGTTTCCGTTAAAACTTTATCGAAATTTTTTTTGTAAAAATTTATTGAAAATTTTTTTTTTTAAAAAATTTATTCGACTTTTTTTTTAAATTTTATAAAACATTTTTGTTAAATTTTATTGAAACATTTTATAAAAATGTAAACGTAAATTTTTTTTAAATTATCGATAAAAATTTTATCGAATTTTTTTTTAAACTTTATTAAGAATTTTTTAAAAATTTTGCCAAAAGTGTTTTGTAAAAATTTTATAGATAATTTTTTGTAAAGTTAGGACCTCTTGTGATCTATATAATGAAGGGTGGGGCCAATATAGCTCACAATGTGCCTGTCTATCCGCTACCTTTATGTGTATTGCTTTCTATAAAGGCCTTTAATACAAATCATAGCAAAAAACCCTACCAATCTAGAAACAAACAAAATCCGCCCCTCGCGATTTACTGGTCGCGGTCTACTATTTTTTGTTAACAAAAAAAAGCGAAAGAAAACCTTCACAACAGCAAAAAATAAAACCAACGTAAAAAAATATAGGTTTTTTTAATAGCCTCTAAAGGAATGGTCTGATGTTGCTGAATTGCATTACTGACATTTTCGAAATTATGCCTGACAGATGTGTGGGCTTAAATATTCTGTATCTCTTCTAGTGTCTTGCCAAAGATGATTTCTACTCGAACACAGACGGACAGGCGCATAGACGGACATCTCTCAATCAACTTATCGATGTATAAGAATCCAAAATATAAATAAATATTATTAGGGCACAACCGATTTGAAATTCTAAAATACCTTGTTCATCCTTTGTGCTGCGATTGCGATTTAAAAATAGCTCCTATTTTCTCGTTGCCGGACAGAATTCTTCTTTCTTTATTTTCGTAAACTAAATTTCTTAAATTTCTATTTGAGATAGTTCTTTTTTTGGCTAAAAGTAAAAAACTAAGATGGAAAAAATGTTACTACTATTGCTTTGCATGTCCTGGCTGCTAGCTATGAAAAAAGAAAGGATCGAAAAAATAAAAAAAAACACAAATTAAACGACTTTTACGCATACATGTGCAATGACTTTTTTATTTTTTATACAATGATGTCATTAAAAAATAAAAAAATTTGTTCTCACTGTACGTACGAAAAACATAAGAAGGAAATATCAATATTGAAATAAATTTAAACATCATCGAAAAAAGCGAATTTTGAAAACAGCTTCAAATTTATGTAACCATAATTTCCATTGTAACAACCCGTTTCTGTGTTTTCGTTTATTTTTTATCTCGACTCCCTCCCTTTTTATTTCTCAAAACTTATTTTTCTTATTCTTGACAATTTCCCATAGACTTCTAAGGTGATTTTTTCTTTTGTAATATTTTTCTTATTTTTTATGCATTTTAAATCGATTTCAATGTATTTTCTACTAAAGACCATTTCATTTCTTGTGTTTTTCCCCTCCCTAAATTTCAAATAAATTTACCAAATAATGTGTCCTGAGATTGTGTCATATTATTTATTGGTTTTTACTTAGTTGAAAAATGAAAGGATAACATAGTTACTGGCGTCTTATTACATCCTCCATCTTCTCCTTCTCTTTTCACCTTCAAGTATAATTCTATTTTTATTTGTTTGTATTGCTGTAAAGGATACCTAAGAGTGTGCGACAATTTAACGAATTGGCCGTCAAAATGTTTTATTGGCCAGCAATCAATTTATTGTACGTTTAACATCTAATAAACGTAAAAAACGCACAGACGACGTTCAATAATCGGAAAGAAAAAAGGTAAAATAAGAATAAGAAATTCTATCGTAAAAAGAAATGAAAAATAATGGTCAAAGAAAATTATATACCACCATTTGTGTGATGGCAATAATTTGTCATTTTGCTGTAAAAAGAAATATTAAGGGGTTTGATACTATCGTTTTGAAAGTCGTCTTAAAGATATTAATTGCTATTAAATAATCGTCAAGAAAAAGCACTTAAATCTCTTAAACAGTTTTACACAACAGAAGCTTGGAAGAAATAATTAAAGTTGCTTTGACAAAAATGTAGGAGTAAACTAAATTACAAAAAATTATAACATCCCAAAAGAAATTTATGTTTTTTTCTTCTTCTTTTAAAGCAGAACATTGTCGAAGTACGATCTAAATTAATATTCTGAGTAAGAGAAAAATTAGTAGGCAGCGCACTGCGGTAGATTTTTCTATTTTACGGCCAAGACTTCAATTTATTAATGGCCAATTGATGGTTTTTATAAAATCTAAGACTTTAGCACCTTCAAATTTGCGTCACTATTTTAATTATTTATTATATTATTGTAATTTTATTGTTTAAATTAAAACGCTAGTTAAATTTTATAAAAACTATTATTACACTTCATTAAGTTTACATAAATTAAAGAAATAATATATATATACTTGCAATAGGCTTTTTAGCTTTTAGCAAATAATGTTTTTTTTTAACTATGTGACTTTTTGAATTTGAGATCTTCTTTTTAATGATATGTTTTTCTCATAAAACTCTCGTTAAAAAATGACAATAAAATAATATCTTTCAGTGCAGTCAAATCTCAACACAGTTAATTTTTATCTTGTCTCGATATAACTGAAGCACTAATTTACATGTTTTGTCAGCTATAAAATCGACATTCAAAAACAATTTAAAATTACATATTAATTAAATGACATGTTATAGGAGAGTGTTGTTTTTTTAATAAAGTAACGCTTATTCAAAGTCATTTTTCACTTAAATGTACCTGCATAATTTTTTGACATTATTATATTCGCGCTCTCATGCAGTGGAAAGATAAAAGCAGAAAAATAAATAAATAAATGAAACAAAAAAAAACTATAATAAAAATTATTTTTAAAGACATATGCGTTAGAAAGTTATTTGAATATTGTCTTACAGGAGAGACATTAATTAAGAAACTGTTTTAACAATGGGGATCTTTAGGAAAATTCAAAAGCAAATTAAAAATATAATTTTATTTTTACAAACCAAATATTATATCCCTTTCACCGTTTAATAAGAAATGAACAAAATAACACAAACGGGTAGTAATTGGACTGTTGATGGACTCCACTGCGTATAAGTGGTAGTAATACTACCACTGCGCCGATCGGCTTCAAGCCGGCTGAGACGAGCCACTGAAAATTTTTCTTCACAGCCGTCGCCGCTGACATACTGTCGCATTTGGTCGGCTAAAACACATCCACCGTTTCTAAGTGATTTTTTTTATAACTTATATTGAATAATCGCTTAAACGATATTTTTAAATATGTATGTATTCATGTGTGTATGGATATGTGTATGTATGTATAAAATATTGTTTTTTTTAAATTTGTTGCTCAAAGCTGTGCTTTTTCTAGTAATTTTTTATTATGCTTATTGCAAGTATAATTAATTGATTTTTTTTTTCAAACTATATAGGTATACCATGTACACTTTATATAGATAGAGTCCTGTGTATAAATTTTGACTTTAAAAAGGGTTATAACGAATTTTTCGTTTAAACCCTATTTTAACAGACAGGATGTTTTTATTTAAAACTAATTTTATTTTCTTTGTTTATATAAAATAATACACAAACATTAAGAAAAACAACCCGACTACATTTTAAAACCACTTGGTAATTTTTGTTTGAAATCACATATTCCCATATTAGTTATCTTTTCTAAAATGTCTGTCCGTCTGTCACCGCGCTATATATCTGGAAACCTAAAAGTTATAAGTTATATGTATGTATATACAAATGTATGAAAATTTTTTGGTGTTCCAAAAATCTCAAACCGGGTTGGAAACTTTAGAATATTTCTTAATCATGAAATGCAGAGCTCTGAAATATAAGATTTTATAAATATGCTTAGCTATGTATTTTTAATATCCTTGTAAAATATTGTTTTTTAATAATGATTTTTGTTATTTTATCAAATCCATTATACATATATGTATGTATATGTGTACTTTTTTCATGAAAATAATGGTCACCGTAACCATATTATACAACAAAAAATGGCAACTTTTTCTTTGTAAATATCATAATTTTATCAAAATAACACTGAGTTATCTAGAGTAGAAAAGGAAATTGCTGGTATTTAATAATATAATTCACAGATAATTTATTTCAAACTATAAAATTAATAAAAAATGACTTGTCCATTTTTTACTTTTTCTAAAAAATAAATTTCTTTTTTGTATATTTTTTATATGCTTAAACTTTGACATTTATGTGTGTGTGTGTTTTTACTTTTTAACAGGGATCGCAAATAATGATTATCCATCACATTTTAAAAGAAAAAAATCATTATGTTAGGGATATGCTACATGTACAAGGAGTACACCATTGCAATCGTCTTTAAGGGGACTGTCCGTTCCGCCAATGATTTTTATTTTTTAAGTTTTATTGAAAAAAATCAAAAATAAAAATTATTTTTCGAGTTCTATTTTTTCCTCAGACATCAATGATTACTTGTTGAGTTTTATTTTTCGCTTGGAAAATAAAAATTATTCTCCGAGTTTTATTTTCTGCTCAGAGAATAAAAATTATTGTCTGAGTTTTATTCTTTGCTCGCCATTTAATGATTGATGTTTAAGTTTTATTTTCTGGTTGAAGAATAAAAATTACTTTCTGAGTTTTATATTTCAGTTAGAAAATAAGGATTATTTTTCAAGTTTTATATTTCGCTTAGAAAATAAAAATTATTTCTTGAGTTTTAAATTTTACTTAAAAATAAAAATTAATGCTTTTGTTAATTTGGACATATGTAAGTATATAAATAGTACTTTTGGAAACTTTTTAACTAAAAAACATAGAAATTAGTTTAGTTGGCATTCTTTTGATATAGTAAAAGTATCAAACTAGTGTTTGGTACTTTTTCTTCATTTCAATATTTGGGGGATAAAACGTGTACTTTGGTACTTTTTTGGAACTTTTTTACTGAAACACATAGAAATAATATTAGTATCGTTATTTGAGATAGGGTTTCAGTGAGATATGTGTTTCAGTAAAAAAGTTCCAAAAAGTACTATTTATATACTTACATATGTCCAAATTAACAAAAGAAAGAAATAATTTTTATTTTTAAGTAAAAAATAAAACTCAAGAAATAATTTTTATTTTCTAAGCGAAATATAAAACTTGAAAAATAATCCTTATTTTCTAAGTGAAATATAAAACTCAGAAACTAATTTTTATTCTTCAATCAGAAAATAAAACTTAAACATCAATCATTAAATGGCGAGCAAATAATAAAACTCAGACAATAATTTTTATTCTCTGAGCAGAAAATAAAACTCGGAGAATAATTTTTATTCCCAAAGCAGAAAATAAAACTTAATACATAATCGTTATATTCTAAGCATTAAATAAAGCTCAGAGAATAATTTTTATTCTTTGAGTAGAAAATAAAAATCAAGAAATAATCATTAAAACCCAATTTTTAAAATAAAACTCATAATCATTACAATCTCTGCTTTTTAATTTAATAAAAAAAATTACATTTAGGTGAACATTATAAAAAATATAGTTAATTGCAATGGAATTTAAATTCTTAAATTCTAAAATTTTAAAGTATAGTTCTTTAAAAAACAAGGAAATGTACTACTATAAATTTTTAGACGGCTGCAGCCGATTTTAAGCCGCCGCTGATAAAATTGGTCGGCGCAGGTCTCTTTTATTACTGTAATAAAAGAAACAAGCAGCACATAGTATGCAATAGCAAGTGTTAATTATTCGCCCTTGTTCTGACAGTCGCATGACTATGATATCGCGATTTTTGCTTTCTGCAAGTTTTGGAACTCACGCGTTTTACTATTTTGTAAACTTATTTTCAAAAAATAAAAACATATATTTTTGTGTTGCAAAACATAAAAAACAGAAGAAGATTAAAAATAAAAATAAATTTTCAAACGCAACTTCAGTAAGTAATACTTTTACTTTAAATAAAAGCTTTAAGAAATTTATTTATTAACACAAGTAAGTATTTTACTAAACATATTTTTCCAACAGATTTAAATAATTCATTTGTGATATTACATTTTTAAAGTAATAGATTATTTTCATCATAAGTAATCAGAAACAAAAAATATTTTTTATTATTTAATATTATGCTAATTACCCATAAAATTTTTTGTTGGGGGAAAAGTTAGTTACTACCCGAATTTCACTGGTTGCTTAGGCCATATCGTCCTAGCCTTTTTCCTAATTTTAGAGAAGCCAAAAAAATTCTAAAAATAAACTGAGAAGTACATATGTTAATATAATAATATTATAGAATATCAAAGCTTCAACAAAACACCAACAAACAAACTAAGTATTTATTTTTCCTTACTTCGACAAATAAATTGCATTTGTTATGTTATGTTCTGGGTAATTAGTATAATATTAAGTAAATAATATTTAAATTCCCAAAAAATTTATAAATAAAAAATATTTTTATTTATTTTATTTAATAAACATACGAATTATAACCACAGTTTTTACTAAATTACCAAGTACATACCGGAAGACAATTGACAGATACTAAACAATAATTTTTAATTTAATAATATATAACTCAATATTACAAAATCACTAAAAAATTCTAAAATTAGTCAAAAATAAAACAAAACATATTGAGACAGATTATTATAACTTGCCAATAGCTAAAGTTAAAATTCTGTTGGAGCGATAAGTTGTTTTTCGCTATAATAACGAAGATAATGCTCATTACTATAACTTGTCTTTAAAGTACGTGATGATTTTAACCTACTTATAACAAAATTCTAACTTCTAGAGATTGTGAACTATATAACACCTATAAAGTCATTATAAAATGTTATACGAACTGTGAGAATGCAAATTAGCTAAACACCATGGCGTATGATTAATATTTGAATTTTTTCTTAATCATAAATCTATATGCATGTGATAAAACAGTAAATCAGTTCCTGCATCACGTAAAAACTACTGAATGGATTTTAACAAAATTTTGTGAGGTGATACCTAAAGTATCCTAAATATCTTATTTCCAAGAGAAAGTGGAGAAAAGTAGTGAAAGTACTTTAATGCACCTTTAATTTTTGAAAGCGGGATATTTTAAACACGGTTGCGCAACAGAGGGCGCTGTTTTAAAATAATGAAAAAATATGAATTAGCCAAGTGAATAAAATTTGTATTTGATTTGTATTTTTATTTTATGGAATTACATTGTTATAAAAATAATGTCGAAACTTTTTAAAGAGCTCTACAATAATTTTTATAATTTTATTTATGGGTACCTTTATATAAAGTAAATACGTATAAGTGAATCACTATAAATTGGTGTAAATTACTTTCATAGCTAAGTCGAACCGACGTGTGTGCGAACATCTAGTACTTAAATATGTACAATGTATGCCGTACATACTATGGATAGGCGAATGAAAACATATTGATGTATTGAAAAATACATCGATATTTTTACTGTTTTGATGTATACTACGTAAAAACGTTGATATTTTGGTATATCGATATTTTTGTTTATTTGATTAAAAAAAACATAGTATATAGAAAAACTCTACATTAGTATAAGACAAATCAAAACTTTAATTCTGGAATAATTTAAAGTAAGCATAATTGGCCTTGATTTCATGAATTTCTCTTTTTGTGCTGCTAGCTTTTACTAACAATAATTTTGCCAAAATACTTTTCTATTTTATTAACCGACTTCAAAAAAGAAGGAGGTTATCTATTCGTCTGAATGTTGCTTTTTTTATGTATGTAACCGCAGAGCTCAGCTATTTCTGAACCGATTTTAAAATCTTTTCCTTTATTTGAAAGGCTATGCTTTCTGCTTGGTCCCATTTTAAAAACACTTTATTACATTAAAAATTAAAGGGTGTCCCCATACAACATACATGGTTTTTACGTGTATTAAGAACAGAATAGTTCACCAAATTAAAATTTTAAAAAATTGCGTGTCACTATAGCTCTCAACAGCAGAAATGAATAAAAAAATAAGTTTAAAATTTAAAGGGTGTCCCCATAGGTGACATAATTTGACCTATTTGGGTCTATCTTTTGAACCGTTATAGACAAAACCTTGAAAATTTTACAGAATGTCGATTACTATGACCGTTATAATAAAATGTAAAAATATTAAAAATTTTGAATTAAAGGGTGCTCCAATGGTTCATTTAATTTGATGTATATGGCCATACTTTTGAACAGTTTTACACAGACCGCTGAAATTTACAAAGAACCTGTCAGCTATAACAAAAAGTATAAAATTTGAATTTGTAACTAAAAGGGTGTCCCAATAGTTAATGTAATTCTATGTGTGTGGCCAAACTTTTGAACTGGTAGAGACAGACAGCTGAAATTTTCAAGGAACCTGTATTCCAAAGTCACTATAGCAAATATACAATTTGAATTTAGAAGTCAAAGGGTGTCCCCATAAATTATGTAATTTGATCTATATGGCCCTATCTTTTGAACCGTTAAACACAAACACTTGAAAATTAGGCAGACTGTCCACTACTATCTCTGGTATGATAACAAGTATAAATATTTTTAATTATAATGTAAAGGGTGTCCCAATAGTTCATGTAGTTTGATATATATGGTTAAACTTTTTAACCGTTTTAGACAGATAGTTGAAGTTTACAAAGAATCTTTGTGGCCAAGTCCCGTATAACAACAGGTCTTTAATTTAACATTGTAAATTAAAGGGTGTCCGAATACGTGATGTTATTTGATATGTGTGCCCCTATCTGTGAAACCGTAGACAGAGGCTTGAATGGTGCCCCTATAAAAGACGGATGCTGATGAAAAGAGGAGAGGCTTGACATTTAAATAGTTTTCATTTTTTCCCTATAAGTATGGCGCATCTTTTATTTGATTCGAATCTAATTCTTACAGATTACTTCTTACATTTTTAGTTTAGAATTGGTGCCCTTCTATCTGTTTTGAAGTCGTTTTTTTTTGCAAGAATTATAAGCAAAATGCCTGGAGTTATTGGAAAGAATAATTAAAGTTTTATCTAATAACTAAAAATAACCACACGAATACTGCCGAAAATCGATTAAAGCGATGCAAAATCGCCCAAACGCTGTAGTTCATCAAAAAGGACTTGCAACTAAATTACAATTACTTAAAAAAAAAGTAAATAATAAATCAAGAAAACTGCATTTTAGTTAGTTCCAGAAGGGATTAGAGATCTACGAAATTAATAATTGGTTAAAAAGATGATGTTTACAATTAAACTCTAACCTAAGTAGATAGATACGAAGAATTCTGATAATGGACGCAGCTGCCTACAAAATGCATTCCATTTTGCTAGCGTCTAATTAAATGTTTCCCATTTTTTCTTTATAAAAAATAATTACCAAATTTGTATAAAAATATTCTTCAATTACTACTTGTAGGCAAGCAGAATAGTAGATCTTAAGCCTAACTTAAACAATTCATTTAAATGTTTATTATTGTTAGAAAAAGGAAAAACTATTGATGAAATCAAAAAAATGTTTGAATAAATTTTATATGAAATTGTTCTAAAGAAGTGTACGTACCAGTGTACGACTGATGTGTTGATTGACCCCAAACCCCACACTAGTTCAGACAATAACACACATATGCTTACACAGCAGTGCAATTATATAGCAGCATCTTTTTTAATGCATTCTTATTTTGACACAAAAATTAGAGAACCTTTGTATATGACATCTGAAGGAACATTGAAAATAAAAAACAAGACCAACAAAGACTTTATTAACTTGCATTCACCAGTACAATAAGTGATGTTTTATGTGTATTATAACTACATTTCGAAAAACAAACTAAAACTCGAAATTATTTAAGAATTAGTAGTAAGCTAAGAAATGAATTTGTATTTTCTATCAGTTAAGTATTTTATTATCATCATATTATTTATATATCAGTATTTTCTATCAGCAAAGAACGAAGGAAAACAAAAACTAGCTTTAGAAAATTAAAAAAATGGGTTATTTAAGCCCTGCAAATCTTATCTCATATTTGTAAAACAAATACTTAATCTTGTCTAAATGCGTCTAGCAAACATTTTTATTATCGGTTTAATAAAAACCAGACAAAATTATTTTAATAACAGGAAAACGAAAACAAATTACACAACAAATCTTTGAAAAACACAACGTTCCTTACCATGTAATAATTTCATATATCACATACATAAAATTACTACATGTATTTATATTTAAATCAAAATACTAAACAAGATAACAAAGATAAACTTAAATTAAACATTCGTTTTTAAATAAAATTGTTTATACTTATAAACTTAAATGTATCCTGTCTACAAAATCAGCAGTGACTAAAAGGTCATTTCACTCACTCATAGACGTAATGGCGTCTGCAAATTACAATATCCATAGATAATTCTAAAAATACAATCAAACATTGGAAATTTACCGTCATATTAAATTACGTTTTTTTTTCTTTCATTTTGTTGGCTTTAATCTCAATTGTAAATTTTTTTTTTAATATTGTTTGCCATAAGTAAATCCATTTTAAAATGCATATAGATATTTACTTTAACAAAAATATATGCAGCATAAACTAACAGAGGAGAATATTGACAGAGAAAGAATGTCAAAAAAAAAAAACCCCAAAGCCTTGGCCATTCTTTAAGTTTACATTGTTAAGGAAGTAGAATACACTTACATGGGTGTATGTGTGTAAACCACTCATACAAAAACAAATATGTTCCTGATGTTTATTGTTTATATAGACATCGTTGCCAAATCTACCTTTCATGGAGTATGTTTTTTCTTCTTTTTTATTTTATTTGGCTGATACTGACTAGATTCGGCTTTAAACTGCAATTTGTTTGGCAGTCTAAAGCCAATATATAGTCCAGATTGTGTTCATTTCTCCAACAACGGAAAAAAAACAACAACAAAAAACACACAATAACCAAAACAAAAACAAAAAAATGTATATAAATAGAAATCCCTTACTTTGCCAAAAGACCTGTAAGCGATGTAGTCGTCATCATTATTGTCGTTAGTTCTACTCGTTTAAGTAATTCAGTTTGTAAAGAGGGAGGCACAAATATTGTGGGCAAATTGCTTGCACTATGGAAAATAGCAGATGAAAAATAGAATTTTCAAAATACCTATTAAAATAAAACATTAAATATCTACTGATAATCTCAGAACAGAAGCTGAAACACAACTGCCAAGAAACTGCAACCTCTGATTATTTCTGAGTTTAATTTTTTATACTATAGACTTCTTGCAGAGACCGCAGATGACTCCACCATTTTGAAAAGCAATGGAAATTTTTTGTATTGAAACTCGTGTTTGCGTTTCATCTGCTTTGGAGTATTTTTTACAAACAATGAACTGGCTTATGACGTCAGTAAAAACTTGTTCTGGAATTTGAAATGTATCCTTATTTGTATAATAAACAGAATAAATTGTTGCACCAATTAAAGGTTTTAATTAGTTTTAAATTAAACTTCAGTTAATTTTTTAACTATTTCAAATATATGATTGTTTAAAACAGAACAAAAACAATTTCTAATTAAACAAATACAAAACAGACAAATAAACAAATTAACTATTTAATTGAATTTTAATCTGAAACTAATTAAAACCTTTAAGTGGAGAAATTATATTTTTCTGTGTACAACACTAACAAGATTATCTCGCAGAACTAAGATTTATACAGTATAAGCTTTTGCTTTTTTGGAAAAAAAATGAAAACGACCGACTGGTTTTTTTCTTTATTAACATAAATAATTTTATGTAAAAAAATCCCATTGCGGCAATGCTGTTTGTGGTGTCAAAATGAATTTCATCAAATATTCTCTTAAGGATTAAGATAAGAATTGGGTCCTAGGGACACATCATGCAGAGTTATGTCAATGGATTGTTGATTCTTACTGCAGTGATGGTCGTTGCGTAAATAGATTTTTCTTCTTTATATTATTGACTACCTCAGGGGTTCGGCAACGTATTGGTGATTCGAATATAATAAATAGTATTTTGTTTCTGCAGCTGAGGTATTACAATTTCTCATTCTATAACCATTTATGCATTTTATTATCAGTTTATTGTATTTCGTTGTAGCCACAAATATACGACCGATCATGCTCTTCTCAACTGCAAAATGATTCTGATAATTTCATCACATTGTGGTACAAATCCGTTTGCGAGGTGTGTGGAAAACTATTGACACTAGTTTCAAATCAATCACTCCAAGATGGTATCGTTGCAGTTGCGTGTCGTGGTCTGTTCTAGGCCTTTGGGAACTCCCCTTGAAAGTCAATTGAATATCTCTGTGATCGAAAAGGAAAACTATTATAAACTAACAAAGCACATCGTCTGATGCTTTATTCACCTAAGGTACTAAGAAGATACAATCGGACGGTACCAACCATCAAGGAGATTCCACTGTAACCTTAAATTTAATATTGAGAATGTCAAACATTGCAGATTAGTATGGTTTGACAAGTCATCATGAATCGCTTAACGTTAGAACAAGGCTTCCAAATTGTAGAAATTTACTTTGAAAAAAAAATAACCTTTTCGCGAGTAAGGACGTATTCAAAACAATAGGCTTAGTGAGCAATCTATTCGTGCAGTGGTTATTTTTCTCGCATTAAGAAAGAATATGGTTGCTGTAGCGCGATAAGCAAGGATCTGTCATTACGGTGAATGGCGAGCGCTATTGGGCCTTATTCTCAAATCAATTTAGTGACAACATTATTTCCAGAAACGGTCCTATTTACTTACCCCTCCTTCGTGTGATTTAACGCCTCTTTATTACTTTTTATAGGGCTATGTTAAGTCTTTGGTTTATGCCGACAAAATAGCAACTCTTGAAGGATTGGAAGCCAATATTCCACCCACTATTGATATCATACGGTCAGATATAATAGAAACAGTAGTAGAAAATTGGACTGATCGAATAGACCATGTATGTTATTCTTATCCACGGCGAAAATATGGGAACTATGTTTAAAATATAAATGCCATGAAGTTATCTAACGGATTATAATATAAAAATTTTATTACAAAAATATGTCTGTATTGTATTACCATTTTGAGTTCTCACGCAGCTAAAAAACATCCATTACAAGATTCAAGGCAAGGAATGATACCGAAAAAGGCAATTTATTTGTTGGACATTTGAAGAAGGTGTTCACCCCAAATGTATGTACTGATATAGCTGAGTTGCCATCAGTAGAGACTAGTGCCGTAGTACCCCTAGGATTTGAATTTAGCGATATTGAAAGGGCAATATCAGATTTAAACACCACAAAAGCCCCTGGCGTTGATAAAAAAAGTAACAAGATGTTAGTTGAGTTGCCCCGTATAGGCCGCAGAATAATTCTGTTTGTTTTTAATGCCATCTTACGTCTTGAGTACTTTCCCACAGAGTGGAAGGTCTCTTTGATAACTATGATTCCTAAATCAGGAAAAGACCACACAAAAGTAGAATCATACAGACCTATAAGCCTTTATCAAACGTGTCAAAGTTATTTGAGAGAATATTAATAACTAAGGATGTATTCCGAACCATCAATTTGGCTTCAGAAAACAACATAGTATGATCCAACAAACGCACAGATTAGTAAATGTAATTAAAACGACCTTTGAAGAAAAAAAATACTGTTCTGCGCTTTTTATCGATGTTTCTCAAGCATTCGATAAGGTTTGGCACGAAGGCCTAATATTTAAGCTAAAGTTGAACTTGCCCGAAAACTTGTATAAGCTCTTAAAAGATTATTTAACGAATCGCAAGTTCTTACTAAAACAAGGTGACTTTTTAAGCTTGCCACAGCTCATTGAAGCCGGAGTTTCCCAAGGTAGTATTTTGGGACCAATTTTATATTTACTGTACACATCAGATATGCCAATTAGCACCCTAGTCCACACATCAACTTTTGCAGATGACACAGCTTTTTTAAGTATTCATGAAAGTGCCCAAGAAGCATCACAACTTTTACAAAACCACATACTCAATTTGGAAAAATGGCTAGAAAAATGGAGAATAAAAGTGAATGAACAAAAATGTAGTCACATAACTTTCACACTGCGTAGGGGCTCATGCCCTCCTTGTCACATAAATTACCAAATGATACCACAGCTTTCAGACGTTAAATACCTGGGTATACATCTTGACCGTCGCCTTACTTGGAAAAGCCACATTGAATTCAAGTTAACACAAATAAAACTAAAAGCAGTACAACTAAATTGGCTTATTGGCAGAAACTCCACCCTGAGCGTAGATTGCAAACTTCTACTGTACAAGTCGATCCTCAAACCAATTTAGTGTTATGGGATTCAGTTATGGGGCACTGCCTCAGCTAGCAATGTAGAAAAAATTCAAAGGCGCCAAAATAAGATTCTACATATTATTACATCTGCTCCCTGGTATATAAAAATTCGAACATCCACAAAGACCTAAACATGCCATCAGTTCAAGCAGAAATAGCGAAACATGCAGTCCCATATCTAAAAAGGCTTGAATCTCATCCAAACCCTTTGGCGCGTAACATGCTGAATGAACCTGGTTACATTCGACTAAAAAGATTAGAGGGATGACCCGCAAATGATTGTAAAATCCGTGAAACAAACATTATTTTTGTCTAGCACTGGCTGGACTTAAAACGTATATTTTATTTTAGACTTAAGATACGAGTAATTATTGTTAGTTCAAAAAAAATGAAGTTATCTAACGGATTATAATATAAAAATTTTATTACAAAAATATGTCTGTATTGTATTACCATTTTGAGTTCTCACGCAGCTAGAAAAACATCCATTACAAGATTCTAACAGGGTGGAAGAATATCTCACATGTCTAGCAATTTTTTCTGAAAAACTTTGTACAGAAGGAGGAAAATAAAATCCGCGATATCATACACTTGTTAATGGAGCGGTTATCATGATTATGTGAAGCAGATGTTATTAAGCAGATAAACACGATTCAGTTTTTACAGTTGGGCCATCTTGTACACAAGCAATATTACCGATAATTAAAACTAAATTACAAAAATTTGTGCTCTCATCATGACAATATTATCTTAAAGAAATAAATTCCCACAGACTACCTTTTTAACTAATTTTTTGCTTAAACAAAGACATTATTTTGTAAATGGTTTGTAATTAAAAAAGGCTTCTAAAAGACCTTGTATAAACAATTTTGCTTAAAAGCGATATATTTTAATTAAAAATTATAATTTAAAAAATGTATAAAAATTATTAATACTCCATTGAAATTGAAATTTTCCCATTGTAGCTACAAAATACAATATTTAAAAGAAAATAACTGAGAAAAAATTACGAAACGTCAATAGCAAAACAAACAATAAAAAAAAGGCAAAACGGAAAACAAAGATTCTGGCATACAAAACGATCTGACTTTAAAACGATGATGATTACTACAATTGTCTGACAACAAAAGCAGTATTAGAGTTTGTATTCCGAAAGCAGTAGTAGTTGATTTGATAGTAGAACATAATCTACACAATAATTTCACAAGGATCATGTCGTGTGCGTTTGTAAGTGTATTTGTAAATATGTTTATTTTCCTTAAATGCCTTCGTATTTGTGCACAAGTAATAAATAGAAACGTGAATGTTTGTGTAAGTAAACAATACTTTTTTTTATTGTGTTGATGTTTGAGTGTGTGTGTGTGTGTTAGTGTATTTTTTGCATCCTGTGTACATTTGTACTCTTACACAATTGTTTAAACAATACAACTGAATAAATTTTAATGCAGATTTTGGCAACAGCATTTATTGAACAACAATTGTTTTACAAATTTTTAGTTTTCTATATTTTTGGCTTGGCTTTTGTGCTTGTGTCTTGAAACTTTGTTGTTCATTTGTTACAATATTTTTTCGATTTTTTTTTTGATTTATTGTTATTTTTACAACTGAAACTGTTTCTTTTTAATATCTTAATGAATGTTTACTATTAAGTTTTATAATCATGGTGACATTGTACAAATCGATTAATCTTGGCTGGCTTTAATTAATAAAGATTTTTATGCTATAGCTTTTTAGTGCATTTGTTCTAAACCTTAGGGAAAAATAAATATAAATGAAGACTTGAAATTTTTTATTACAATACCGAACGACAGAATATTTTAATTATAAAAAACTTTATTATAAAAGATTGCAACATCTAATACTACGATGAGCATTTTTTTTTAAGAGAAGTAACACTCAGGCAATTAATGCCTATATTAAATGTGTTACTGCCTTTGGAAAGGGATAGGAGTAGATAAGACAAATAGTTAGTGTGATAGTAAAGCTTCACATCTGGCAACACTGCAATTGCACGTTATAATTATTTTTAGAACAGTATTGCAGCGCCTCAGGTGTTATTTAGGCGAATTAGTTTGAAGCTAGCATAGTCAATTTATAATTATTTTACTTCGCCGGCGATTTAGTGCTATGTGGTAATACCTGCGAGGGAGGGCGCTGTGATATGCATTATTATAAAGAAAAATTAATACATATCACAAAAAATTGATGTTGCCACGGCTGAGTATTGAACTCGTGACCATTGCTTAGTAGTCAACATGCTAACCGCTTAAGCTACAGCACGCTCGATGAGCATTTTTTCTAGAATATTTTAGAGAAAAATTAAAAGAATACATATTTTAAAGACTGTTAATTTTCTCTGATCCTACACTCAAAATATTATGTAAGTTAAAATAACTTAAAATACAATTTAAAATAAATGAAAACTCAGTTAAAAACCGCTCTACTCATTATTCATTTAAATCAAATGAAATGTTTTGTTAACTTTAAATACTCAAAAATTAACTAATAAAATCCGTAAAAATAAATGTTTTTCTTTTATTTTAACAACATAAAAGTTAACTGAATATTCAGTAAAAGTAAATGATATTTCCGTTGATTTTGTTTTATTAACTGTAATAAAATTAAACTTGAAATTCAGTAAAAATAAACGATTATTCCGTTGTTTCTGTTTTTTTAACTCCAAAAAAATAAACTACAAATTTCATAAAAATAAACGATATATCCTTTATTTTTACTATTTTTTATTTTACATAAAAATAAATTAATACAAATTTCTTAATCTTAAGACTATAATTTTTCAACAAAAACATATGTGCATATATTTTAAGTAAAATATATTTTTACCAGCATTCATTATCAACTTAAGAACTTAAGAACCGAAAACCACAATCAAGAGGTTAACTTTCTCTTGAAGTACCGAACCGAATTGTAAGGATTTACATATACCTAAAGGGAATAATTAAGAAGGTTTAATTAAAAATTCCAATCAGTTTCAAAATATCCTAGCTATAACTGAAAAACAGTTATGCATAAAGAAACATCTTAGTTGCAACTAGTAAAGAAGAGTCCGAAGTTCTGCCTCCAGGAACGAAAAAATTACATGACGTTATTTTAATTATATTTTTTAATACTATAGTCTCTAATATAGGACTATTCCAAAAGGCATAAGGATGAAATCTAGTCGAAAATTCTACCACTTGACTTGTCACTGAAATTAAAGCGAGTGTTTTTGATGAATCATGTAAAAAATAATAATCACGATAATTGCAGAAGAAAAACATTTCCTGTTAATGGTATTCTAAGAGAAAAACTAGGAATATGGGTGATATATTTAAAGTTTCATAAACGACACAAGTCATTTAAGAGAGACAAAGAACTGCCACAGGGAATGCATACTTTGCAATTGACTTAACAATAGCAAATGGCAACTTTGTACCGATATTATATGTGACCCGGTCTATGAAAAGGGAAAAGGTGGCTTAAGACTCAAAAACAAAATTTCGAAAAATTAGCTGTTAAAGATAAACAATGCAACAACAACAACAAAAAGTGGGAAATTTTTTTTTAGTAATAAGCCACCTTTTCATAGGCCGGGTCACATATATTGAAATTAATATTTTTTGGTTTCTCCCTAATTTGTATGTACTATATGTTACTATTTATTTGTCATAAAACAACTTTAAATATATGGACCCAAGCAATGATGTAAAAGCAAGAGTTAAAACAGTTACCAAGAATGGTAAAAACAAAATTATACGTAGTTCCCCACCATAAGTGTTGCCAAGCCTCAATAAAATGGCGACCCTACACTTAAAATCACAATTGGACAGGAATATTGGCTTAATTTTGTTTTTATTATTTTTGACATAGCTATTATCCTATGGTACTTGAATTACTTACCAGATAATATTTTACCGCGGTCGGGTGCACTAAATAATTATTTTACACATTTTTATCTAACTTATATACATATGTATGTATGTATATGATTTTTTCAAACAAATATTGTTATTTTGATTTTTTTTTCTAAAACTATCAAAAAATTTTAACATACATACTTAGGTTTATTATTTTTGATATAACCGAATTTTCTAATTAAAATGAATGAAAATATTAACTGTAACGGAAAATCAGTATTTATATTCAGTTTTATTAAAAATGAATCTTGGAATCAGTAGAAAAATAAAATGCTTTGAATTTTAACTGTTTATTCAGTTAAAAATAACTGTACGGAATATTTTTTAAATAAACTACAATCAGTTACTGTAAAAATATTCTGAGTGTAATATTAAAATCAGGTGCCATATTCTGTAATTCTCGTAGCTAAATCTATCGCTAAAATCCTAAAAATGCACTAACAAATTACGAGTATTCTTACAACAACACTCATAGTTTGTTTGTGGATTTTTAGAATTTTAGCGATAGCTTTAGCTACGAGAATTACAGAATATGGCATCAGGTCTCGATAGTGAAGATCAGTGATGATAATCATTATCATTTATACCCATTGTATAGATGATGATAATTTTTAACAATTGTATACGAAATACAAATGTTTAAATAATATCTGTGGCAATAAGGAAATAATGCTTAAGTCTAATTTTTAAGTTTTATTGGAGAGCAATTTTAAAATTAATAAAAACAAAAATAGCTTATCTTTAAACTTAACATATGGGAGTTAAACGTATATTTTGGAAAAACATATTTTATCTACCCCTTAATTTTTGTTATTTTTTATAGTAGTCATCTGTGAAAATTTCAAGAGTCTACCTGTTATGGTTAAAAAATTAGTCCATATTCATGCAAATCACGTCACTGTCGGAACACCCTTTAATTTTTACTATTTGTTATAGTGGTCATAGTAATAAAACTCCTGCAAAAATTTCAAGATTCTACCTATTAATGATCAAAACTTTGGGTATGGAACCCTAAAAATGGAAAACAAATAAAATTGCATTAAAATATAATTGAAAATATTTAAATATTACTTCTTTAAGCTAAAATTAGTAACGGGGAAAGCTACCTCGAATTAATTTGCCATTTTGGCACATAATTACTAATTACTAGAGTAACCAATCGATCAATCAACGCTCGATTAATCGTAGAATTTTAAGTCGATTAATCATTCGAGTAAGAAAAATTTCCAAAATTTCGATTAAAAAATAACTCAAACAAATTATATCGGTTAATTAAAAATTTTGACTAAAATTTATATCTATTAAGATCTCGAATTTTGTACTTAATTTATTATACCTTATTTTTATTAGTTTAAGGGCCAATTTTTGACTTCGTATTTATCTTTAAGTTTTAAATAGGAAAATTAGTCTTTCACCACGCACTTAAATGAAACTTAAATGACCACTCTTGTGCATTTAAAGTCTATTTAAGTTTTACACATAACCATATGTTTTTATCAGCTTAATTTTGTCCATGAATGAAAAAATGTGTGGCCATCGACAGTATTTCTATTATTTTACACAAATTAATAAAAATATATTGATTCCTTTCTATACAAATATTAATATTACATGTATTTCAACAATTTTGCTGTTTTTAAGTACATTTGCTTGTATTTTTTGTCTGCAAAAACAATGAATTTTTTGGGTTAAACGGCTGTTTTCTACAAAATTTTCTGCAATTGTTTTGATATTTTGTGGTGGTACCATAATTTTACCACAATTTAGTAAGAACATTTAAATAAGACTGAAAAACTGAAACTGTATTTAAATACAATTAAAATTAAATGAAAATTAACTAAATTCGCATTTAAATACGAAGTCAAAAACTGGCCCTAAGAATAATTTCAAATCAGTCGCCTTTAGTGAAAATACAGAGAAAAATAATACAAATAAGCAATGAATTTTGTCATAAATCAAATATTACCAATGGTACATGAAAACTTTTATCAATATCTGAACTGACTTAAAAAAATATATGTATTTATCTTTAAAAAATGTTGCAATTTTTAAAGATTTGAAATATTTAAAAATTTAAATTAAAAATAGTATTTGGAAATTTTCTGTTGATTTTAATTAAATTTAAGCACAAATTTCCGTTGAAAAAAAATTCCATGTCTACACACTTCTATTGCCAAAATAAAAACAAACCGACAAACAACTAACTTACACACAGATGTATGTATGTACATGCGACAGACAAGCCCCATGATTTGCACATTTAAAATATCCCTAAAATATAAAACAACTATTACTAACACTACTACAATCCAATAGCAAAAACATCATAAATAACAGCTGCAATGAGGAAATAAAATTGCTGTAGTATTTTGCCATTAATTGTTTTTTTAAACTGATTTTTCATTGTTTTACAAAAAATAGAAAAAAGGAGAAAAAATACAAATAGAAATAGAAATAGAAAAAAAACACCAGCTGTTCTTTAAAAACAATGCTGTATGACTTTCTGTTGTACTTTTGTGTGTTTGTGTTTGCTTGTGAGTGTGTCAATGTGCTTGTATGTATGTACGTACGCTACCAATTGCAATGCTCCATTTTAACTCAGACTTGTATGTAGGCTAGAGCTTTTGTTTTATGTCCTAATTGCCTTTGTGTCAGAGTGTTTTAGCAATTATTTGTGAATCTCCATTGCTCTTTGGCAGCAGATTCAATTCATTTATGTTTATTTTAGTATTTTTTTTTTATTCTATTTTCTTAATTGTTTACGCTTAAGTTCAGACATGCGAAAGAATACAAATGGCTTTAATGGAAACTCATTCCTTTTAATGTTTCAAGAGAAGTTTTTAATTTGTTTATCAGGTAGACTTCTTTAGGCTTTTTGTAAAGCGAACAACATACAGTGGATAAAAACTTTTAATTTTGTAAATAACTAGGAACAGCTTAAGTAATATATAAACGATATTTTAAAAAAGAAATTTTTTGTCATATGTTTTTATTGTATCTATACATATAATAAACTAGTAACTCATTTGTCCGTCTGTTTGTCTGTCTGTCATTCAATGTTTGTGTTCGCATCACGTGAAAACTACTGGATGGATTTTAACAAAATTTTGTCAGGAGGTACCTTAGTATGCTGATCCCAATATAGAATACTCTTTTTCCATAAAAATATCTTAATTCCAAGAGAAAGTGGAGAAAAAACTGTGAAAAACGCGATTTCCTGTTTAAAGGTGCTGAAACTTTAGGTTTAAAACTGCGATATTTTCAACACGGTTACATTTTCACCACACATCTTTTTTTATGGTTGTGGGATATTTTATAAACTATTACGCAACAGATGGCGTCAGTTGATTAAAATTTGTATTTTTACTTTGTGGAATTACATTGTTATTAAAATATTTAAACACCAATTACAGAGGTTTACATTAGTTTTTAGAATTTTAAAATTTTTTATAAATTACATACAATGAAACTTATAGTCAAGATTAAGTTCGTTTTTATTCTCTTTAAGAAAGAATTAATTAAATTACAAATAAGGTGATAATATTAAAGAAAAATTGGGAAAATTTATTTCTTGACACCAGCAGGAGTGGAATGCACATTTTCTAGACAGCCACGACCGTCATCAGCACTCTTGTATCTACTTAGGGTAGTGTTTTTTAGTTGTAAGTATCATCTATTTAACCAACCAAACCCAGATAAATGAATACGAGAAAACTTGTATTCAATTATCAATCGTCAGTTGGTGAGAACGAAGTCTGCCACTACCTTAAGCTTCCCTCTTGTTGAATATTTTTACTTTTAATATTTACCACCTTATATTTGTTGTTGCTTCAGCCAACCTTCGGTTAGCAATGAAAGTTAATTTTTGTTTATTTGTTTTACTTCCAACATTCGTTTTTAGTTAACACTAATCTAGTATCAAACCAAACTTTGTTGAGTAAACATGATTGCGCGGTGCTTTGCGATTTTTAATTTTTAAAATTTTTAATTATTATTAGTCAAACTATTTATGTATTACAGACAATGAAATTAATTCTTTCTTAGAGAGAATTAAAACGAACTTAAGCTTGACTATAAATTTCACTGTATGTAATACATAAATAGTTCGACTAATAATAATTAAAATATTTTCAAAATTTTTTATAAATTTTAGAATTTTATTGATATAAATTAAATACATAAACCATAACTGAAGCACCATAAAAATAAGAGTACTTCAATTGGTGTGGAATACTTTCAAAGCAAAACCGAGCAAAATATTGTCAGGACGCCCACGACGTGGCGGGCAGAGCTAGTCTTCAATATATTTGAACTCACAATAATTACTCATATCCTAAGTCTAAAATAAAAATAAGTACATATATTCTTAATAAGTCCAGCCAGTGTTAGACAAAAATAATCTATGTTTCACGAATGTTGAAATCTAGTGTACGGCCAAGAAAAGCAGTACCTCTGCTTTTTAATCGAATGTAACCAGGTTCATTTAGTATGTTACGCGCCAAGGGTTTGGATGAGATTCAAGCTTCTTTAAATACTTTACTGCATGTCTCGCTATTTCTGCTTTAACTGATGGCAAGATTAGATCTTTGTGGATATTCAAGTTTTTTATATAACAGGGAGTACTTGTGATCATTCGTAGAATCTTATTTTGGCGCCTTTGAATTTTTTCAACATTTCTAGTTGAAGAAGTGCCCAATAATTGAATCCCATAGCACCAAATTGTTTTAAGGATCGACTTGTACACTAGAAGTTTGCAGTCTAAACTGAGGGAAGAGTTTCTGTCAATACAGCCAATTTAGTTGGATCGCCTTTAACTTTATTTGTGTAAACTTGACGTCTGAAAGCTGAGGTATCATTTGGATATTACTGCGACTAGGGGACATGAGTCCCTACGCAGTGTGAAGGTTATATGAGTGCATTTTTGTTCATTCAACTTTGTTCTCTCTTTATTAAACTACTTTTCCAAATTGAGTATTTGGTCTTGTAAATGTTGTGATGCTACTTGTGCGCTCTCATGAATAATTAAATAAATTAGTCAAGTGCGAGTTACACGCACACACGTAGGGTTCCGTACTATGTTCAGTATAATTTAAAATTTCCAGTTGTTTATTTCTTTATGTCTTATGGGACACCCTTAAATTTTAAAATTAAAGTAATATTCTCAAAAATTGCATCATAATTGGAACACCCTTTAAACTTTAGTATGTAATTGATTTTATAGCGGACATAGTAATACACTTTCTATTAAAATATCAGGAGCCCACCTATTGCGGTTAAAAAAATAAGGTAGTATTCGTGAAAAACACGTCACTTTTGGACACACTTCAATTTTAAGTATTTGTTATAGCGGCCGAAGTAACACATCTACTGTAAACATTTCAAGAGGGTATCTATTACGGTTTATAAAATCATGTCACTGTCGGAACACCCTTTAATTTTTAGTAATTCTCATATCGGCCGTGGCAACACATCTTCTATACAAAATTTGAAGAGTCTACCTCTTGTGGTTCAAGAAATAAGGCTTTATACATGCAAATCACGTCACTGGTGGAAAACCCTTTAGTTTTTACTATTTGTCATAGTGGCCATAGTTATACACCTCCTGTAAAATTTTCAAGATTCCACCTATTCATTCAGAACTTAGGCTATATACATGCAAATCACGTCACTATTGGAACACCCTTTAATATTTAAGTTCAATTTTGTATACTTGTTTATAAAACAAACATAGTTTTAATTACTGTCTGCAAATTGGAAGTGTTGCCTCTTACAGCTCAAAAAAAAGACATAAACGTAAATAACACGTCACTTTGGGAACACCCTACGTTTTAGTATTTTTTGCTATTGTGGCCGCAGTAATACACTTTTGGTAAAATTTTCAAGAGTCTACCTATTATGGTTCAAAACTTAGGCCTTACACATACAAAGCACACCACTATCGGAACACCCTTTAATTTTTTAGACTTGTTTATAAAGCTAACTAAGTTTTAATTACTGTTTGTAAGAAATAAACACATATTCGTAAATAACACCTCTCTATCGGAACACCCTATAAGTTTTAATATTTTTTGCTATAGCGGCCATAGTTACACACCTTTGGTAAAATTTTCAAGAGTCTACCTATTATGGCTCAAAACTTAGGCCTTATACATGCAAATCACTCCACTATCGGAACACCCTTTAATTTTTAGGTTTATTTTTTTCAGACTTGTTTATATAGCGAACTAATTTTAATTTAGTGCTTGCATATTTTTAGTGAATTCCTCCTATAGTTCAAGAAATAAGCACATATTCGTGAATAACACCTCTCTATCAGAACACCCTATAAGTTTTAGTATTTGCTAGTATAGCGGTCACAGTTATATACTTTCTGTGAAAATTTCAAGCGCCTACCTATTACAGTTCAAAACTTAGGCCTTATACATGCAAATCACACTACTATCGGAACACCCTTTAATTTTTAAGTTTATTTTTTTATACTCGTTTATATAGCGAACTAAGTTTTAATTACTGCTTACATATTTTTAGTGTATGTCTCCTACAGCTCAAGAAATAAACACATATTTGTGAATAACACCTCTCTATCGGAACACCCTATAAGTTTTAGTATTTGTTGCTTTAGCGGCAACAACTATATATCATCTGTGAAAATTTCAAGAGTCTACCTATTACGGTTCCAGAGATAAAAGGCGCTGACAGACGACAGACGGACAGACATTGTAGCGAAAACAATAGGGTTTCGTATTTACACTTTGTGTACGGTACCCTAATAAGATGTATCATCAGCAAATGTTGAGGTATGCACTCGATTGCTAGTTGGCATATAAAATGGGTCCCAAAATACTACCTGCGGCTTCAATGAGCTGAGGCGAGCTTAAAAAAATTTAAAAAAAATCTTTTATTATCTAAATATAGTTAGCAAAACTTTATTATCTAAATATAGTTAGCAAAACTTGCAGAAAACACTCAGTCATTCGCGGGAATCGAACCCGCAACCTCCATACTAATAAATAGACTTTTTCGCTATCAATCAGTCTATCAAGGCACTATTAAGCTCGGGTAACGCATATTCCGAAGAGTTTTCAACGACAAAAGGCAGTAGCTCTTTCTTTCTATTATTGAATAAAGTAAGTCTTTAAACAATGTGAAGTGGCAATCCACCAATGCTGGTAAGAAACTAGAGAATCTCTGCTGGCATTTGCGGATGATGTGCCGCTATTTTTAAACTCTGAAGCAAAGCAATCTTAACATTTTTATAGCTGAAATGGCGAAAACAGGTTTTGGAATTAATAAAATCAAAACTTAAATGATAAACGCGAGAAGTCACTTCCCAATATATTTATTGGCGATCAAAAATAAAAACCTAGGAGAGGTGCTAAGCAAAAGAAGATAGAAAAAGCGATAAAGATCTCAGTGTCAGAATATCGTCTACAGCAAAAATTTTTTCTCTATAAACACATACTTTCTGGCAAAAATAGAAGTCTCAACTTAAAATAAATTAGTTGTTTTCAACTCAACATACGTTCGAACTCCAATACATGCATGTGTAGAAAGAGCAGAGTGCAAGCGGCCGATATAAAATACTTAAGACGACTGCCAGGCAAATACTGCCGTGATAGATTTAGAAATGACTCTGTTCAAGCTAGCCTGAATTCCGAATCGCTAACAAAAGGAGCAAGATAAGGTGGTAAAGTTACGCTGGCAGGATGCTCGATAATTGAAAACCAAAACAGGTATTTGAAGCAAGACCAGCAGACTCACGTTCTGGGGAGCGAAGATGAACTGCATGGCTGGATAAAATGACAGCTATTTTCGAAGGTAGAGGAATAGACCCTAGAAGATCTAAAAGTAAGGTCCTGCACAGAGAGAGATTGCGAAACTTTTGCCGACTATCTCAACGCGAAAAGTTAAGTAAGTGAGCAACTTGCAATTAATGACATATTTTTTTTCTTGTTCATTTAAATATAGGTTGTATTTTAAATAGTTAATTTAATTTAAATTTACTACCAGCGATGCATTTGTTTTTCGTTTCTGAAATTTCATTATGATAACTTTAGTGCTTTCATGAGCTATCAAATTAGTTCCCAAATAACAATGTATAAATCACTGTGCCAATATAAACTTTTAATTTCATATGCACTGCTAAGTTGCTTAAAAGACTAGAGAAATACAAATACTTCAAACCTTTGATTTTAAATGCATTTGTATAATCAAAGATTTCAAGTATCTACAATAAAAATTGTTTATATAGAATATTATTTTTTAAAACCTTGTACAGATTTGGATATTTTAGCACAATTTAAGTATGAATGAAAAAAATTATTGCTCTTTTAAAAAACTTTATTGAATGCGGTAAACAGTAATTCTGGTATTAAGAAAAACTAATTATAAAACAAAATATGTATATAGCGTATCATAAAAAGAGATTTTTCATTAACATTTAGCTTTCTTTGTAGCTGTTTGTGAAAATATCTTGAGCTTGAGTATTGATAACTATGCGTTTTTAAAAATTTTTTTCATAAGTCTTTTTTTTATATAACTCAAATCTCTTCAAAAATAATAATTAAACTGATTTATTTAAGATGCCAATTGCGAGCCCTCAGATAGAAGACCATAAAACAAAAGCATCAATTTACATTTTTGTTCTATGCTGCTAAATTAAATATCATAAAAAATATATAGACAATATTATCTGGACCCCAATTGCGAATATAGTGACAAATCACTCATTAAAATTCGACATATAGTTTTTGCTTATATATACATATGTTAGCTCATAAAAACAAGGTTTCCTTAATCGACCTTATTCCCTCTTAAATTATTTAAATCCGATACTGTGCCATGGCTCAATTAACTTTTGTTATTTCAATTTTTTTGTTTTAATACGGTAATATTGATTAAAACAAAGTTGTTATAAAACCATAATTTTTGTAAAATACATATTTTCTCGTACTCTATTATCTATGTTTGTCTGGTGCAAAATATGGTGTTTACAACTAAATACTATCCAAAGTAGATTGATAGGAAGAACGTTGAAGAAGGGTGTAGCGATTTGGAAAATGCATTACATTCTAAAATAATTTTATTCCATTTGAAAGAATGAATCATTAATTTTTAAAAAATATCTTTCAACCCTTTAAACGAATAAACGATCTTAAAAGCCTTACGATAGCTATTAGTAAATAGTTCGACTAGTAAATTTAAAATATTCTACATGTTTTAAACGAAATTCAACGAAATGGTTTTTAGACAGCTAACGAGTGATTTTTTAAGAGCTTGAGAACTTTTTTTTAAAAAAAAAACGCATAAAATTTGCAAAATCTCATCGGTTCTTTATTTGAAACGTTAGATTGGTCCATGACATTTACTTTTTGAAGATAATTTCATTTAAATGTTGACCGCGGCTGCGGTTCGAAATGTTCAAATGTGACAAATTTTGTTCAGCGATGAGGCTCATTTCTGGTTGAATGGCTACGTAAATAAGCAAAATTGCCGCATTTGGAGTGAAGAGCAACCAGAAGCCGTTCAAGAACTGCCCATGCATCCCGAAAAATGCACTGTTTGGTGTGGTTTGTACGCTGGTGGAATCATTGAACCGTATTTTTTCAAAGATGCTGTTGGACGCAACGTTACGGTGAATGGCGATCGCTATCGTTCGATGCTAACAAACTTTTTGTTGCCAAAAATGGAACAACTGAACTTGGTTGACATGTGGTTTCAACAAGATGGCGCTACATGCCACACAGCTCGCGATTCTATGGCCATTTTGAGGGAAAACTTCGGAGAACAATTCATCTCAAGAAATGGACCGGTAAGTTGGCCACCAAGATCGTGCGATTTGACGCCTTTAGACTATTTTTTGTGGGGCTACGTCAAGTCTAAAGTCTACAGAAATAAGCCAGCAACTATTCCAGCTTTGGAAGACAACATTTCCGAAGAAATTCGGGCTATTCCGGCCGAAATGCTCGAAAAAGTTGCCCAAAATTGGACTTTCCGAATGGACCACCTAAGACGCAGCCGCGGTCAACATTTAAATGTAATTATCTTCAAAAAGTAAATGTCATGGACCAATCTAACGTTTCAAATAAAGAACCGATGAGATTTTGCAAATTTTATGCGTTTTTTTTTTTTAAAAAGTTCTCAAGCTCTTAAAAAATCACTCTTTAGTAACCGAGTCCACACATCTATATTTGCTGACGTCACAACTTTTTTAAGCATTCACGAAAGACCCGAATTAGCATCACGATATTTACCAGACCACATATTAAATTTAGAAAATTGGTTGAAGAAATGTACTGATATAACTTTCACACTGCGTAAGGATTCGTGCCTCCCCCCTATTCGCATAAATAAGCAAACAATACCTTAGCTTTTAGACGTAAAACATATCGGCATACATCTTGACCGGCACGTTACTTGGAAAGTGAACACATATGAAGCTAAAAGCTGTTCAACTAAACTGACTTATTGGTAGACACTCTAACCTCAATTTAGATCTTCTTTCAAATAATTTTATACTGTGGACCTGTTTTTTTTTTTTTCTTTCTTTATTTTTTATAATATTGTTATATGTTACTTACTTATGTATGTATTAATTTTATTATATTAATAATCAAATTTTATAACGTAATGTGTTCCTGTACTATTAATACAAGATTTAGTCTTCTTGAAGCGAAAATAGAATTAAATAAATAAATAAACTAAAAAATTACCTGTTTAGAGAAACGAGTAGTGGGGTCAAGTGGCAGTTACAGCGGCCCAAGTCATCGCTGATGCTGATACCAGTGCCCATCGCTTTATTTGTTTACCTATTGCAGAACATTCAAAATTATAAATTTAAAATTATAAATTAAAAATTATAAATATATTTTTTGCAATGAATTACATTGAATTCTGGCTTTCCCGTTTCGAACCTTTGCGGGCAATGTTGCTGTTTTTCACATGATTGTAGTAAATTAGCATCGATGTGCTTATTTTAAGAAATATGTTTTTATAGAAAACTTTTACAAAAGCACATACTGCTGATTTAACGCTGATTATGACGTGGAAAATATGATCTGTACAAACTTTTTGTATTTTACTCACTTTAAAAAACATTCTCTACATATCAACCCCCAGGGAAAATATATTTTTTATTTATTTTAAAGCAATCTACATATGTATAAGATACAACACTTGATAAGGGAACGCACATAAATATTTTAGGATTTTATCCTGTCATCCATTTCGCTTCCATTAATCTGCAGCTGATGCGTAGAATTATCGATAAGTCGTTGTGTTGGCATGGCACAGTGACATGTTAAAATTTAAATATTATTATTTTATAACAAAAGACGATAATGTTAAGGATTGGTTTTCATAAATAGATTACATAAGAAACTTGCGGATTGAATTTTAAAAGGTTTTAATTGATTTATTACCTTTAATTTAAAAAATATAAAAGTAATAAAAAAGAAAATTTATGTCATTAAATATTCATACCTAAAATTTGCTCAACAGTTGTTGAACATTTTTGTTTCAGTAAATAAAGTTTTACCTTTTTGCCATTAATAAGAAAGTCTTAAGTGTTCTTTTTGCGAGGTGATTTCTATTGCTAAATAAAATACACAAAATATTTAAAGGGTTCAGCAAAAAGTAACGATACCGATGCTCCTTTGTTTTCTGTTTTTTTGCAGAATTTTATTATGAACTTAGTTTATCTGACAACCGTGAATGTCAGTTTACATTATCGTAATCATATTTTTAAAAGTATAATTCTGAAATTTACATAATCAGTATACGTATTTTCTTTATATAAAAGTACCCGTCTCAGGATAAAATTTTAAGATTTATATAAAATTCTAAAATTCTAAAAATTACTATATAGCTCTGTAAAAGGTGGCTTCAAGTATATCATTAAAATTGCTCACTTCCATTTAAAAAGAAAAAGAAGTATCCTATATTTGAATTGAGATACTAAGGTACTTCCTCCCGATATTTTGTTAAAATCCATCTAGTAGTTTTTACGAGATGCAAACACAGACAGAAAGGCATACAGGCAGATAAAAGTTAGTATTTTATTATACATAGAGATTAATATGTTTTTGGCGACACCATAGTAATACACTTTCTATACAAGAGATACAATAGAGTGACAGATGGATAGATAGGATTAATACTAAAAAAATCATGTTAAAAACGGTAGCCTTAGTTTAGACTTGCTTTAATTGACACCCACCCACAATTAAAGCTTGTAATTAATTAAACTTACAACTGCGCAATTATATGTATTTGGATTTGAAATTTTTCAATTACAATTACATTCAACTATTTGTAATTGTAACTGAGATTTTTTCAATTACACATTACATTTAATTTGCAATTAAGAAATTCCAATTAAAATTACACGTAATTGCAATTGAAAAAATTCAATTACAATTACAGTCGGGCCTCGATTATCCGTGATTGTCGGGACCAGAAACATTACGGATAATCGATTTTCACGATTAATCGAATAACAATTTTGATTGTACAGTTTTTTTTTTAATATTTTCATTATTTAACAAGTGAACATTGGTATACATACATATTTACCTCAAAAAAAAAAATTAATTCAAGAAGTTTAAGTACATTTTTAAATTAAATAAGTATGTATACATTAAATATTCTACTGAAAACATGAGGCAAAAAAGGACATTAAGCAAAAAAAGAATAAAATTTCTTAAAAAAAGTCGTGTAATGTTGTTTGTCTAATATTTTTCAACTTATAATTTTCTTTTATAAGTTTTTGTTTGATGCGATAAACTTGAATTTTATCCTGCTCTGATATTCCGGAACAACCAGGGCTATCCAGGAAATTCAGCAATGTACTAGATGCCTCAATGGCTTCTTTTAAAGTGGTTTCTGAAACAATTACATCGTCTTCATCAGTGTCTTCCAATTCATTGTCTCGCTCAGGTTCATCTGAGTTACTGTTTGCCATGCTTATAATTTCTTCATCTGACAAAACAGAAATTGGGAGGCATTTTCATTACATTTGAGCTATGTCTCTATATCATCTGTGGTAAAGTCGTCCGTAATATTGATTATTTATTCCACATTCTCGAGCATATTCGATATTTCCATACCTACAACAAAAATCTATGAATTTTTGCGTGATAATATTTTATAAAATTTTAAAAATACATATGTATGCCTACACACCTTCATTATCTGGACAGAGCAAATTATTCCAAGCGTTTTTCAAAACTTCAGAAGTAACAGAATCCCAAGCATTGTCAATAGATCACAGGGCCTTCTTTATATTTTATTTTCTTTCTTAAAATCTTCTCTATTATTTGACGAGACTAATTTTTGTACAATAGTTTTACGATAATGGCACTTAAAACTGTATATTACACCCTGATCCATTGGTTGGATCAAGGACGTACAATTCGGTGGAAAATATTTCACAATAACGTTTTTAGCCTTAAAATCGTGAACGTCTGGATGTGACGGGCAGTTGTCCAATAACAGCAGGATTTTGATATCATCCATAAGACCGATTTTCTTAAAATGCTATCTTACCTCTGGCACAAAGTTTTTGTAAAACCTTTCTAAAAATATTTGCTGCGTTACACTTCCTTTTGAATTGGCCTTATAAATTTGCATTAGCGCAAACTAAAGTGGTTAGTCTTTCCTTTGACACCTTATGTCCATCTATAAATCTTTCATTGTGACAAACCAAACTGCTCTCGGGCAAACACTTCCAAAAAAGGCCTGTCTCGTCGCCTTTATAAATTTGCTCACTGGTAAGATTTTAGCCTTTTCTCGTATCATCAGTCCTGTAATTGGAGTGCCTTTAAAATGCTCTTGTCTGAACCATTCTACTTTTGGCTCTTCGGCTGTCTTTAAAGTTTTTCGGTTACAAAATCCAACTACCGAATCACTTTCTGCACAAAACTTTAAAAATTTGTCTTTGTTTTTTGTAATGTCATAAATGGTCTTTATCCCAACTTCGTATTTTTGAGCTAGCATTTTAACACTCACATTATTTTTTGAATGCTCGTTAATTATTTTAACTTTATCTTCAATATTTAAAACGTTTCTTTTTCTTTTTACCACTGGCAATGATGCCATACTAAATATATGTATTTAGATCTATCCACCAGCACTTCTCAAATTTAAAATTAAACTAATCACTTGTAAATGCATCTGATTCAAACAAGGGAATTCTTCGTTTTCATGTTTATTAAAGTGTATGTATGTATGAATTTGAAGTTAATAAAAAACTTCTGCCATCACGGATAATATAATAAGGTAATCACGGTTAATCGAAACAAACAATTTGAAAATATTGCAAACAAAAAACAATAGACTGATCTTTGGTCATCACGGTTAATAGGGGTTACCGGTTAACCGGATCACGGATAATCGAGGCCCGACTATACAAGTAAGAATATAATTTAATTTTGTTCAATTTCAAGTAATAGTTATTGCCTGATTACAAACTACAAGTAGTTGTAATTAACTTTAGTCCCTGATTTAAATTACAATTACTTGTAATGTGTAAGTGAGAATATTCATTACCTGTAATTTTAATTGTAATTGAAATGTAATTTTTCACTCTCATCGCTTCCAGTCGACTTATTAACATCTGGTGGCAAAATTAGTTCTGGTTATGTGAACTATTATTCAAACCACCGATACAACGAAGTATATGAAGAAATTACGTGAATTACGATGCATTTTTTTAAAGCAATATATAAAATCAATTTTTCTAACATTAAATGCAGTTTGTCCAAAAATTTATGCAATCTTTGACTTAAAGTCTTGTATTAAAGTTTGATGTAAATTGTTGGTAATCTTAAATTTGATTGCAGCCCTTATAGCTTGGGGCCTAAAAAGAGAGAACAAATCTTTTACAAACAGTAGGGAAGCAGACCACTTCCTAAACGGGTCCCTTTTCGACCCCTTTTCGTCCCCTATGATTATAGACAACCCAAATATAATTACGGCAACGTTACCCTCATAGAGTCACGTGCTACAACCAACCTTTAATCTTGACTTTAGAGATTTCAGGTTGTCGACTGGTAACTGTCGGCCTTCTTTCTCATCACACAATCTCTGGTAATTGCTACCATGTGTTCACAGCTAATGTCCCCTTGGCATCCACATTTAACAAGCTTCTACCAGTGGCCCTTAGTCTTATGCTAGGCAGTGCCGGACATTTACACACAATGTGCTTTACCGCAGTTTGAAAGTATCATCTTTTTCGATATCTTTGCTTTGTATCCGAGTACCTTACTGGCCTTCCTGCTTATGGGCTCTTTGAGCACTATTCGAGTCTGCCTACACGTAGTGGTCTCCCTCCACTTTTTTAGGTTTAGAGTCCACCCGTTGCAGGACCTAAGCTCGGATTATGTCATTACCCAGCACTACTCTGGGTTCTAGTCCACAGAAATTTACAGCAGATCCCCCTTTTGCTAGTTGATCTGCTTCATACCCAGCTGGCCTATGTGTCCCTTAACCCACATAAATTTTACCTGATTAACCGAATCACATCTGATAAATTTTAAACCACATTCCAGCACTATGAGGTGACTAATTCCGAAAAGGATTTACCTAAGCCCATAGGGTCAGGTGCGTCGAGATCATCCGCATTCACCTCCATAGCCCCAGGAGTATCTTCACAGCTAGACGCGTACACCCCTTGCGAGGTTTCTTTGTCATTCTTAGCCAATAACCCCCTTTGGCCAGTGACAACCGGAACTCCTAAAGGATTAACCTCTTCCTCTCTAACGAGGTTTCCTTGTCCATACCTATTAGAATCTCTAGGGGAGCTGTTAGCGACTAGGCCACTTTAACCACTAACTAACCACTCATGTTCTCGCCACAGCTAACAATACGTTAACCTTACAATTGGGAATAAATTTTTCGTAATGTTGGTTATATTATTCAACGAATTGGCTGTATGTGGAGGTTCATATGTTACACAGAAAAAATTTGTTGCATAATCAGATGATCTGTGAGTGTTTACGTCTGAACAATGAAGATTTTCCATCCCTGTTTCATTGTTGAGAGTGATGCCAAAGTTGTGGAGTTTCCTTCATATATACTTTTTTTCGTAGTGGAAGTCGAACCTTTTGAGTTAATTATTTTGTGTTTCGATTAATAATTTTTTGCGCCACATCGTTGGCCGAAATTGAATAACTTTTTTTATATTTCTTTGCGCCATATCGTTGGCATTTGTATTAAATTGTACTTGATTTAATATCGTTTTTTGATTGCTTTCGGTTCGTTGTTATTCGCGCCTTTAAACCTTGTAATTTTATAAACTTTAAATTAAATTGTAATATTTTTAATTATATTGTGGTTTTTAAATAAATCAAAGGAAAGTTAATTTGTAACTTCGCCATTGTACAATTGAAAGAAAATTAAACTTCTTGTGTTTCTTTTTTTTTTATTGCGAGACTTCTTGTGTCTTGCCTAGTGCTTGTGGTTCCTTTTTGGTGAAGACAGCCGTTTAGAAGCCATCGACAACACCCCACATTTTTAGTGAGCAAAATCATGTGTTTTAAAACCCTTTTATTACAAATAACCAATCGTGCTTCAAAGATTAATCAAATATGGCCATAAATATTTCGACAAGAATGGGTATGAGTCAGCAAAGCCGTCGACGCTATTTACACAATCTGCGATTCGGTACATAATCTTTTTCTGAGATTCATAAAACAAATATAAATTAAGAAAGTGCACTACCCTTTATAAGTAAAAACAATTATTAAGTATTTTTACAATTAAAACCAAATTAATTGAGAAAATATAAGTTGTGTTCTGTGAATTTCTTTTAATTATTTGACATCCATTTTCTATATGAAAACTTAAACCAAACCGAATTCTTTAAATTAATCTTATTAATCTAAAGAAAAATTTCCATCTTAATGGGAAACAAACACTAAAATAAATTTCTATACTTTTGGAACTTCAATGAATTTAGAGTAGAAAAATACGAAAGTAATTTATTTAAATTTGAAGCACATTAAGGATTACAATATAACTGGTAAGTAGTCAAATCAACTTGAGTTGCCAGTTCCCCATGTAACTTGAAATTGAAAATTTAAATATATAAAAATTCTTTTACATCATCCTGAGCATGGAATTGCGTTCCAATAATAACGATTTAGAGTATAGTGTTCGGCGATGACGAATTTGTTATACCCCTCAAATCTTTATTCAAGAATATACGATTAAAACAAAGTAGGTAAAAGAAAATCACTTAAGGCAAAAAGAAATAAGTTATGCAAAATTCATAGCAAATCTTCAATGCTATACGCAATGAAAGGCAAGGAGGATGAAGGAAGCCATTAAGTAAGAATAACATGTTAGGATTTAATTATATGCCATATTATTATTAAACATACGATATTATTACACACTGCAACACGGAAAAAAATAACCATATACGGACACCACTACGTGATAAAAGACCAAAAAAAAAGACCCCTGTCTCCCAGTTTTGCCCAAAGTCCTCCAGGTTTTTGTTTATGGGCCCTCAAAGATGTGGGGCCTCGATGTCATTTTTGCAAAAAAATGATAATTTCCTCAAGCTCATATTTTGCAAACCGTTTGAAATTTTGATATACTCTCTGAGGCAAAGTTGTAGCTCTTGTCATAAAGAACAAAAATTGTTAACATATAAAATCAAAAAAACTTCATCTTCAAGGTCAAAATCGCAAAAAAATTTAAAAAATTCAATTTTTTTACCTTTTTCTCCTGTTCAGGTCCATAGGTAGCAAACCGTTTAAAATTCAAGAAAACAATCACCTACAAAAATGAACCTAAGATTTCAATAAACAACTTTCTAGAACATACGAACTTCCTAGGAATGATTCTTAACACCGTTTAGGTGGCGCTTAAAATCATACCTGCTCTGTATATCTAGTTGCCCCTCAATCGACAAGAAAGTCGTAAGTAAAAATTCGATATTGCTTCCAGTAGGGAATCTGTCGTGTTAAAGCTCTCTGGATGAGGAGGAGGAAGAGTTAGTTCAAAGCCATCTATCTCTTCTACTGCAAGAAAGTAGGCTGAAATATTTTTTTTCATAATTTTATTTATTTTACCTTCAATATATTTGAACTAACAGTAATTACTCATATCTTAAGATTAAAATTAAAAAAAAAAAAACTAAAAATATATACTTCTTAAAATCAACCAGACAAACGACGAGAAAAGACCAATGTCCGTTCTTCCTAGTCGAATGTATCCACGTTTATTTAGTATGTTACAGGGCAGCGGATTTGAAGTCGTTTCAAACTCCTTTAGAAGCTTTGATTAATGGCATGTTTAGCAACCGTAATCATACGTAGAACCTTACTTTGACATCTTTAAATTTTTTTTAATAATGTTGGCTGAGGCAGTGCATGAACCCATAAGCAGTGTGAACGTTATGTGAGTACATTTTTGTTAATTTACCCTTATTCTTCATTTCTTCAACCATTTTTCTAAATAATGTGATGCTACTTGGGGATTTTCGTGAATTATTTCAAGAGCTCTGTCGTCAGCAAATATCAATTTGTGGACTCGGTTGCTAGTTGGCACGTCTGAAGTATACAATAGATATCAGTATTCAGTTTTAAGTTATACAGTACACCTTATTCTGTTTTTACACGATAGATTGGTTCCAGAAAAATCCGTGTAAAAAAAACCGTGTAAAAAAGACATTGATCATATACAAAAATAGGTGATTGGTTCCTTATCTCTAAAACCTATTAAAATTAGTGAAAAACGAGAATTTTATTTAAAAACAACAAATCATGTTTACTTTTCTAAATCATATAGGTAATGTGTATTTGCACTGTTTATTTGCATCTCTAGTATATAATGAAGACATAATAGATAGTTTCGTTTTAGAAACCAATGACTGCCTAATTGAATTAAAATTTTTTTATAGTTCTTACTGTGACTTCGTTTAAACCGAATATTTTGCCAAGAAATATTGAGCCTTCTCCATTTCAAAGGCGATCTAAAATTTCAAATTTGTTTTCTAAAGAAATGGCTTTACGTGGTAGTTTTTTATTTGTAATTTTCGACGTCTTCTTTTAGAGATGCAATGAAAAAATTTACAAAATATTAACACATTTCAATTGCTCTAACAAGTAAAAATTCTTGTATGCTCAAAAAGGGAATTCCTATAAATTTTTGATATGAAAATATTTCGCAAAACTTAAATTTTACAAATAAAATCTAAGCTCAAAAGGCTTTGAATCGTGCTAAATGAAATAAAATCGTGTAAAAAAATATTTTTTTTTATTTTCAAACCGTGTTAAATCAAAGGCTTTTAAAAACAGAATTGGGTGTATTCTATTTCTTTGAAAGCCTTTTTAACTACGTTACCTAACATGTCTGTTTGTTAGATCGTACTTTGTTTTCTTCTAAATCCGAATTGATGGTTCTGAAAATATCCTTTGTCACTTAGAATTGGATTCAGCTTAGTTATTAACATCCTCTCAAACAAATTTTACATATTTAATAAAAAGCTTATAGGTCTGTATGATTCTACTTTTGTCTGGTCTTTTCCTAGTTTAGGAAACATAGTTATTATTTTTAGTGCTATACGTGTCAACACAAACAACATCTTGATACCGGTTTTATCAAAGCTAAGAGCCCTTTTGGGATTTATATCGGTTATTGCCCTTTAAATACTTGAGTCAAGGATTCCTTCAAGGACTGGACTTTCATAAGAATGCGACACTGACTATCCTAATAGGTTTTGCCAGAAGCCTCAGGGCATCACCTTGGGCCTTAGTGGTCTCTGAGTGAACTCGCTTTGCTACTTAACCTTATCTAACCTAAAAAGTATAACTTAAAAAACAAAATATTATTACTTTTTTATTGATATTTTGGTATTATCTTCATTTAATTTTTTTTATTTACTTACTATTACCAAATCGATGTAAAATATTCTTAATTTACTATTTACATTTTATGAGATTTTACAAAAGTATTGCAACAAATTTAAACTTAGATCTATATATGTATATATAAAAATGAATGTTTGTCTGTATGTTTGTGTGTCCTTTATAGAATCGTAAACTATGCATCTGATCATGTTATGATCTTAAGCAAAGTTATTGGCGAAGGTTTCTAAGTTGGTTCGATTAACTTCCGACAGGTGGCGCTACGGAAAATTACTCAAAATTAATTAAATCGTAAGCTGTGCATTTGATGATGATATGATGATAGCAAAATTGTTGCGCATGAGCCGACGGAGGTTGTTAAGTTGGTGGGGTTAATTTTCGACAGGTGGCGCCACAGAAAATTGCTCTTATTTCTGAAAAAGTGCTGAAGGGAAAATTTTCGCCTTAGAGTTAGTCAAATAGAGCTAAAAATAGCGCGAAAAGAGTTAAGTTGGCATCGCGGAATACAACACTTATGTTTCCTTAGGGCCAGCAACGCGGACCGGGTCAGCTAGTAATAATATAAAATAAAGGTATTAAGTTACAGAGAAAAATTTTAAATAATCTCAGTAACCTCTTTGCAGAGGTTATGATGTTTGTTTAATTTAGAAAATTTCTTATTATATTATGTTTAGTACCAATATATTCTGGTTATAAATAATATATATTTTTGAGTATTTTCAAAACTTGTGTTGTGTTTTAAAGTTTAGCATGCTGCATTTAACCATTTAATGATAAAATTAAAGCCGAAAATTATTTATCGTGAACAAAGTAATGTTCAAAACAACTATACTTTGTTTGCAAGCATATATTGAAACAGGAATAACATTATAGTTGATGTGACCATACCATGTTTTTTACTACGTGTACATCCATAAAAGACGAACTGCGTTTAGGACGACTAATTGGGGTGGATATTGATCTTGAAAATCAAAAAGAAAGGGTAAATACACCGAAGAGTTTACTAAACAGTTCACTCAGTTATTTAAGTAAAATAAAACCTGGGAATCCTAAAGCTATTAAAAGTTCGATGCCGTGTTTACTTTAAGTTATATCAATAAACCATCTTGTCAATTTTTTTGTGTATTCTCTAAATAAAAGAAAACTGACAGAAATTAGTTACATAACTGTTCCTGAGGGAAAGTTGCAGGCTCTGTGAAGATAACCTCAGTCATTGGAGAGAGTTATTTCATACCATGTTATACTATTTAGATATTTTAAGATGACCTTAATAAGTTTTCATGTACTCGTACTAATACATCTTTGTTTTACAAACGTAATGATGAACTTAATGAACCCAAAATTAAATGAAAGTACAGGAATATTTTTTTTTACCAAAAAAGACCCTAGCTCAACAAAAAATCGAAGTGTTGGATCATGCACATTACACAATTTCGCTTTATTTTATTAAAAGAATTGCATAGAAACCGGAAGTGGCACATACGAATTGTTGGCTCTTACAGTACGTTTGCATACAACTCGCACATTCAGTAGGCAACCCAACACGTATTAGCGCTAAACACATACACCCAAAGCTGCTCACGAGAAGAATAAAATAATACATTTTTCTTCCACCACACATGTACACTGATACGAACGTGCACTTGCACTTGTACTAACAAACACGCATACATTGTTTGAACGACTTGAGCAAGAACGACTTTTGAATGCAAAATTCTATAGTAAAAATGTTTAAAACATACATTTCCAAATAAAATAAACGCACTCTCTTGCCAGCCGCCACCAAAAAAAAAACCTGAAGGAAATTGAATTTTCGACTTTAGCAATTGCAATGTGTTGGAGAAACTTTGTTGAAGGTTTTTCTTTTGAATCTAATTTTTTTTTTTGCCGACTTTGTTTCTGCTGTTGTTTGCATCAGAAGGTTCTATTTTGCATATAAAATACCGTCAACGGAAACGAAATTTAGAAAAACATTTGAAATATGAAGGAGCAAACAAAAAAGGAACAACAATAATATTATCAACGAAATATAGTACCAGTGTTACCAGGAGCTGGAAAAACATAAATTTCGTTTTTAAAACGACAATAAACTAATTTGCCCAAATAAGAAATTTTTTTTTTTCTATCGTAAAAATACATTTTAAAATAATGTGAAGCAATTTCGTCTATTTCTCACGGTTTATTCCAGGAGCAAAAACCAATTCAAAATATGTAACGTGAAGGTTATAACTCGTTTATTATAGGTGTGAATACATAATAGTAACTACCTTACCAGAGAATCATTGTTGCTCTGAATAATTAATTCAAAAGAGCATTTCAGGTGTAGCATAATTGCGTTCTGCTACATATCGGTGCAGGGTGTTTTAATATTATTACAAAACCATTTACTTTTTAACCGACTTCAAAAAAAGAAGGAGGTTATCAATTCGTCTGAATGTTGCTTTTTTTATGTTTGTGCCCGCAGAACTCAGTCATTTCTGAACCGATTTTAAAAACGTTTTCTTTATTAGAAAGGAAATGCTTACAGATTGGTCCCATTTTAAAAGAAGTTCAGAATTTTGAAAATTAAAGGGTGTCCCCATACAACATACGTGTTTTTTACGTGTATTATGAACCGTAAAGGGCACCCTTATAAAATTTTAAAAAACTGTATACCACTATAGCTGCCAATAACAGAAATTAATAAAAAAATAAACTTAAAAATTAAAGGGTGTCCCCATATGTGACGTGAATTTAAATATATGAGCCATTTGAACCATTGAGACAATCACTTGAAAATTGGACGGAATGTCCAATATTTATAATCAGAAATTAAATATTTATAATTAGAAGTTAAAGGGTGTCCCAATAGTTGATGTAATTTGATGTATACTGCCAAACTTTTGAACCGTTACAGAGAGACGGTTGAAATTTACAAAGAAACTGTATATCTAAGTCATTTATAACATCAAGTATATAATTTTTGGAAACTAAAGGGTGTCCCCATAATTGATATAATTTAACCTATCTAGCCCTATCTTTTGAACCGTTATAGATAAACACTTGAAAATTAGACAGAATCTCCACTACTATGTCCCGTATAATAACATTTATAAATATTTAAAATTTTAAAGGGTGTCTCAATAGTTGATGTAAATTGATGCATATGGCCAAATTTTTGAACCGTTTTAGACAGACATTTGAAATTAACAAAGAATCTGCCCTTTAAAATAAGTGTTTAATTTAAAATTGTACATTAAAGGGTGTCCCCTAGGTGATATTGTTTAAGCTATATGGCCATATCTTTGGAACCTTTATTTTTATTACTGTGTCAGTAATAATAACTGTAAACAAATAAAGGGTGTCCTCATATCTGACGTAATTTGTCGTTATGGATAGACATTTGAATGTACAGAACGTATATTACTTGTCCGTTAGAGCAAAAATTATAGAAGTATTTGATTTGCGTACTATTTCTTACAGATTACTTCCTTTTAAATTTTTAGTTTAGAATTAATGCACATATATTTGTTTTGTAGTCGGTTTTTTTTGCAAGAATTATTAGTTAAATAATTACCGCTTTGGTTGGTTTGGATAATCAATTTTCTCTTTTAATTCCGTGATGTTGTTAATCATTTAAAAATTGTATTTACCCCGACTATACCTAATGCTTTAGTGGAGTTGCCACCCATACTCGTATATAATGAAGCAGTAATGCAACTAAGATTTAACTTACAAAATGTCGAAAGGGCAATTGCTTATGGTTTAGACAAAACAAGCAACAAGATGATAATGGAACTTCCCCAGGTTACAGAATAATTCTATTTATTTTTATTGCCATTCTATGCCTTGAGCATTTTCCCTCAGAATGAAAGGTTTCCCTTATTACTATGATACCTAAGCCTGGAAAAGATCACACAAAGGTAGACTCATATAGGCTCAAAAAATTAATGCTGGAGTTCCCCAAGGAAGTATTTTAAGACCCATTTTATATTTGCTGTATACATCTGATATGCCAACTAGCAAATCGAGTCCACAAAAAATAAAATTTGCTTACGACACCGTATTTCTAAGTATTCATGAAAGCACCCGAGTAGCATCGAAATACTTACAAGACCATATTTTTTATTTGTAATTTTGGTTAACAAAAATAAAGAATAAAAATTAACGAATAAAAGTGCACTCACATGACTTCCACACTGCATAGAGACCATACCTCAAAACTCAGAGGTCAAATACATCGACATACATCTCGATAGACACTTAACCTGGAAAAGTCGCATTGAAGCAAAATTGACTCAAATAAAGCTAAAAGCAGTGCAAATACATTGGTTCATTGGCAGAAACTCAAACCTAAGTTTAGATTGCAAATTTTGCAAATTTCTGCTTCATAATTCAATCCTTAAATCAATATGGTGTTATGGCTCCCAGTTATGAGGTACCGCCTCAACTTCTAATTTAGAAAAAATTCAAAGGTGCCAGAATAAGTTTTTACGAATAATTATAGCTGCACCATGTTATATTAAAAACCTCAAAATCAACAAAGATCTAAAGTAATAGCGAAACATGCCTTACATCCAAACTCGCTGGCCTGCAACATCCTAAATCAACGTGTTTACGTTCGATTACGAAGGTGGAATATTGCTTCTATTGGCCGAACATACAAAGGTGATCAATTTAATTATAGCAACAACCGTGTCATCACACAGTTTTTTGTCTTGCACTGGCTTCACTTCAGTATACACATACATACATATGTACATATATTTTAAATTTATTTTTATTTACTTTCAGTCTTATGATTTGAGCACTTATTGTTAGTTCATATAATTTGAAGATACAGTAAATAAATAAATAATATAAAAAAAAATAATTCCGTGATAAGGAATATTTTCTCTGCAAGAAAACGTTTTATTTCTCATCATAGTCTTTTTAAAACTTGATGCATTTAGTTCAGCGTCTTTCTAGTTTTTGATTCCCTCCAAATAATAAGATTTCACAAGGCCCTCAAAATAGGCGTTTGTTTTAGTGGTGGCTATCATTTCTTTAGGAAATAGTCACAAGGTATTTAATCTACCGACAGAGAATGCTTGATGTATTGTTTTTCGTAGCTAAATTCATTGATTTTTGACATATTGACTATACACGTGTGAGCTCTCTTGTGTGTTGTCCGAATGGAACATTACTTTTCTCTTCACAAAACAAGGTCGTTTTTGCTTTAAACAGTCGAATTGTTTATAAGCTTTGAAAATATTCCTCGGTAATCTTTTTGTCCATTTCAAATTAATCGATGTGCATGATCTAGTTATACGACGGACCCACCTAAAGAAACTCTGTGTTTTGATTATTCAATTCTTTCATTATTCGTCCAAAACAGTGCAAAAAATCCTTTTGAGTGACCGTGATCATCACAAAATACTAATTGGAAGTGATCAAACGGTTGTGTTTATGATCGAGTGTAAAGGCTAGGAATCACTCTCCTACAAAACCGTACGATTCAATCACAAAAAAATCTGACAGAATTTTGTTCTACTCAAAAAAAGCGTTTCAAAATGGCATTGTAGATGCCACACTATCATACAAAACAAGATTTTGCAACTCTGATCGTATTGAAAAATACTGTTTTATGATTTTTTTTTTCAAAAAATTACCAAAATGTACAGACCTGTAAAAAGTCTGTCACACACATACATTCTAATCCACACTATCATACTTTTTTAGCACACATGCTATTTTTGACAGATCGCACAATTGAGTATGATAGTGAATCATGGCCTTAAGCTACATCGGCCCCTATTTCGCGGATAGTTTTGTCATATCAAATTTTAAAATACCAAATTCGCGTCCTGTTGAGATACCTCTAGCCACCTCAAGCAATTTCATTCTCTGATCTTTCAATATCATTCAATAGATTTTATAAACTTTTTCTGGCGTGACGACATCTTTTAGAATATTTGGCCTTTTGGCTTTATTTGGCAGGACCAGAACGAAAAGTTGCCCTTTTAACAAAGCTATGTGCTTTTAAATATGAGTATTCCTATATTTATCACGCTTTTATCTGTTCATGTTACTGATTTATGTTATGTTATGGTATTGTATATAGAAAAACTCATATTTAAAAGCACATAGCTTTGAACGTAAAAATGATATTGAGGTGAATTTTTTTTTTCTTTGATAGGAAATTGCATCATATATATTCATATATATAAGAAAATTAATTATTACAACAAAATTTTAAAATTTGTTGCTGATATCTGAAAATTTCGAAAAATTATGGTAAAAACGGGCAAATTTAAGGGCAGGAAAAATTTTAAATATGCAATAAAATTTTTATAAATTAAGCAAATCAAATAAAATTGTCTGTTCAGGTGTTGTTGATCAAGTAAAATGAAATGGCAAAAAAATCTACAATATTAAGGAAAAGAAAGTTCCACAATTCCCAAAATAAAGACCAAAAATCCCAAAATTGGTATTTTTTAAACTTTTGCCCATAAAATCTACATACGGACTAGGTGTCATCAATTACTTTCAAAAACAATTTGGAGTATATATAGCTTTATTACAGCAGTCTTCTTTTTCGATCCCAGCTTTGGAATTTTAGAATATATAGGGTAAAGTCGAAAATTCGATATATAATAGGTCATATTGTAGGACCTCTATCTTCCACAAAGATGATGAATTTCATACGACTTTTTTTTTTAAATATAAAATATAAAATTTTTATTTATTCCTTAAGAATTTTTTATAAAAAAGCTTTAATGGCCTTTTTTGTGCTAAAGTACACAAAAATGTAACTATTTTGGATTTTTTAAATTGAAAATCGTCTAGTTTTTAACTCAGTAAAGATAAAATCATCAAATTTATCAAACATATTCAGAATTTGGCTCGTTAACTACAGTAAAAAACCTAAAAATATTTGCTAAAAATTGTACACAATATTTTGAAAAAACTGGTCCAGGGTAGCGAAAAATCAAAAATTAAATTTCTTAAAATGCTTATAACTCAACAACTTTAAATTATTATTTGAAAATTTAGATACTATTTTGTAGGTATTCACTAGACCTTTCAGACCATGTATAAATTTTGTAAATCAGAATAAAACTGAAGAAACCTCAAGCTGTAAATAATTTAAAGTGCGAGGTTACCAACTTTAAGACCACGTAACGCCATCCCTGGAGGGTGTATGGTACCCACTTTTTAAACTTAACTTCAGATACTCTGTTAGATTCATGTCAAATTTTGGATCAATTGGCCTAGGCGTTTATGAATGACTAGGTTATTTCCAAAATATTTTGATTCTGCCCCACTGTGCAATGTTGTCTGTGCTCAAAGTAACAAACGCAGTTTGCATATAACTCGACAGTAGTTATATACAAGTCTATTTTCAAAACGAAGGAGGTAAAATATACATGTAAAACCAAAGAATAACTTCAATTGCAAATGAGCTAAACTGGCAACACTATAAAATACAAATAAAACATATAATTTATGGTGTATTTTCACGTCTTTATAGCTTAAAACATGGGTTCAGCTAAAAAGTTTTAACAAAAAAGTTTTAACCCATTTAGAGTTTTCATTTTAATGCAAAATTATTTACATTATTTTTTAACATTTTTATTTTACTAATCTTATAATCGAATATCTAAGAGTTTTGAATTTTTTAGACAAAATGTCCTTCGATGCATATTTAATTAAAGCTATTTTAAATAATAAAATTATCTTAAAAAATGTACAAATTCATATTCCTTTAGAAAAAAAAACTAAAAAAAATCGTAATCAACATAACTAAAAGAAATTTTAATAATTGACAATATAGATAAGAGTAATGATATTATCATTAAGTTTTTTGCATATTATTTATAGTATTAATTATTTATTGTAATTAAAAAATAAAAGAAAAAAATTTATAAGTACAGCTTATTCTGATTTTACACGGTAGACTGGTTCCAGAAAAATTCGAGTAAAAAAAGACATTGATCATATAAAAAAAATTGGTGATTGGTTCCTTATCTCTAAAACCTATTAAAATTAGTGAAAAACGAGAATTTTATTTAAAAACAACAAATCATGTTTACTTTACTAAATCATATAGGTAATGTGTATTTGCACTGTTTATTTGCATCTCTAGTATATAATGAAGACATAATAGATAGTTTCGTTTTAGAAATCAATGACTGCCTAATTGAATTAAAATTTTTTTATAGTTCTTACTGTAGCTTCGTTTTAACCGAACATTTTGCTAAGAAATGTTGAGCCTTCTCCATCTTGAAGGCGATCAAAATTTTAATTTTATTTTATAAAGAAATAGCTTTACGTTGTAGTTTTTTATTTGTAGTTTTCGACGTCTTCTTTTAGAGATGCATTGATAGTTCACATAATATTAACAAATTTCAATTGCTCTAACAAGTAAAAATGCTTGTGTGCACAAAAAGGGAATTCCTCTAAATTGTTGATATAAAAATATTTCGCAAAACTTAAATTTTACAAATGTTGAAGCAATATCCTTCCATCTTAGTCGAACGTAACTGCGGTCGTAACCAGGATGTTACTGCGAACTTTAATGAATTTCAAGCTTCGCTATTTCTATTTAAACTATTGCACATTTTATGGAAGTTTGAGTTTTAGACATACCAAAGAGCGGCTGTAATAAGTCAAAATTTTTTTCAGCGCTGTTGAATTTTTCTTTCAAGTTTGAAACTGAGATAGTGCCCCATAACTAAATATTCTAAGCTTATAATAATTGAATTTCTGCCCATAAGCCAATTTAATTTTATAAGTCCCTTTCCACACTTGCAATTTTTGTTTCTGCAACACATGCATTTGTTGTTGGGAGATTATATAAAATGTACATTAAACTCTGCTGTGACTTTTTATTGTTGTTGTTGTTTTTTCTCTTTGACATGAAAATGGCTGTATAAAAGTATACAGTCGTCAGAAATACAATTTTTAAAGTATGGACAAAATGTTTCAGAAACAAAAATTGCAAGTGTGGAACGGGAATTATAACAAAACTGTAGCTTATTTTTTGGGAGGAAATAATAAAATTTTAAAATCCAATACAAAATCTATTATAAAAAAATATTAATGCCTTAATGAAACATAAATACACACAGAGAAAAAACTTGGTTTAACAAAAAAACACTATTTTAGAAGAAATGTAATTAAAAGAAGAAAATATATTTGTAATATATTTATAAAAATAGATTAAATGGACCTCCAGTTTATTATTGGTTAATTTACGGTAAGAAAATAGTTTTTTGGATACTTTACCAAGTGTTGTCTTTGCTTTCTAAACTAAATTTTGTAGTTATTAAAACTACACATACAAAATAAGCTTCGTTATGAAAATGCTAAAAGTACATGGAAAATATTGTTTATTAGAAATAAGTCTTGCTTACAAAAATCTATTATAGTTTGCATAATAAAATATATATGTACATACATTTGTATGAACAGTTTGTCACATAAATGTTTTCAAATAAAGTTTGAATATAAACTTTATCATTATAATCAACCAAATAGCAAATCGTTCTCCCTGTAGTACAGGGTTGTTATATAAGTGCAGAAATGTTGTTGATACTCAAACACAAAAAAAAACAGTTTATAAAGAAGGAGTGGAAAAAAATATCCCAGGAACAAAATATATCCAATAGGACACACAAAGTATGAGCAGCAAAATAATATATTTTAGGTAATTAAGCAGGCAAATATTTTAAAACAATAAAATTTTGAAAACAATTTTTTGACATTGTAAAATCTGAACAATTTTTTTATAGTTGCGATTAAAATTTTTCTATTAAAGCTACATAATGGTTTTCGGTATAATATAGTTATATATAAATACATATGAAAATATAAATGAAGAAAACAAATCATAAACGTTATGAAATTCCCTAAGAAATTAGTGTTTCTTTTCAAGATTATTTTTTCTATTATTGAAAACATTTATTTCACATACGGTATGTATGTTTCTATCTGATCATGTTTGGTTTTGCTACATGTCATTAGGAAATCAACAGCAAAAAGGGAAGTTGAAACTAATAATCAGATCCCATATTTGCTTCAAATCTTGTCTTAATTTAACTTAAATTAAATTTAAATAAAATAAAATATATACATATTCTCTTAAACAACATCATTGAATGGGTTAAATATAACCGGATTTCCCAAGTGATGTCTAAGGTTTTGTTAGTTGCTAAATAGGAAACTGTTTTTTATTATTCTATGCTTATAGCGTTTACTTGTACACAAATGATGCTTAAATGTTTACGTTAAACTTTTTCCATTCTTATTCGAAGCAATGCAATACAGGGCACAGTGGGACAGAATCAAGATATTTTGGAAATAATTCCAATAGACACATTCTCAACATGTCCGTATAAACATACAAATATTATAAAGAACTTATATTCCTTTGGTTTATATATGGCTTTTGAACTTATAAACAAAAATGTTATTGATACTGCACAGTGGGGCAGATTCAAAATATTTTGGAAATAATTCAGCCATATTTAAATGGTTAGTCCAATAGACCCAAAATGGGTCAGCAGAGATATATATTATTTTAAGTTTTGATACCCACAATATGATACCAAACTAAATATTTTCCTATAAAATGTTTTCGAGTCTAAACTCACATGCAAAACTATGTGTTCTAAAATACGATTGTTCCATATTTATCATACTTTTATCAGTTTATATTACTGATTTATGTTATGTTACTGTTAACATAAATTGATAAAAGTGAAATATCCGATGCTCCAAATTTTCTATGTGTGCCGAATTATCTCATCCTTTAGGTCTTGAATTGTTTCTGGCTTATCGACGTACACCTTTTCTTTCAAATAACCACAAAGAAAGAAGTTCAACGGTGTCAAATGACATGATATTGGCGGCCAATTGACATCGCCACCACGTGCAATAACACGGCCATTGAATTTGTCGCACAAAAGATACTCAATCGAACGTTGCTTTCAAATTGAGTTAGTCTGAAATTGAGAAATATAAAATTAAATGCAGAAAGAAACTTGACGCTTGGGTGTGGTTCACATTCAATATCGGCCCTATACATATGTATCAAACTTGGCACTTTCCATCAAACAAAAAATGAAGAAATGCCAAGCTCTAAGCAGATTTCCAGGTGCGAAGAAGCCAACTAACGTCAATCAAAATACCGTTTTACAAATGGCTAAATTACTTACAAAATATTTTGAATCTGCCCCACTGTGCCGTGTCAATAAGATGTTTGTCTCTAAGTTCAAATGCCAGATATAAACGAAGGAAAAAGACATATCTTTGCATGTTGTGAATGTGTCTATAGAGTTGAAAAACATAATCGAATTTATTGAAGAATTTAATGGAAATGACATTTTTTTTTGTTGTTGTAAGAAAAAACATACACAATTCATTCTTTTTCTACAGTATTTATTCAAATTTTCTTTAATTTGCATATTCAATGATTATCACAGTTCAAGTCAATTATCTTTAGCTGTGAAGCAGAAAGAAAAAAAAATAAACGAGGAAGAATTCAGGAAGAAAATAGGAAATGCTACAATCGAGTTGTTTAATGTATTTTGTAATTTACCAGCTTATCGTCAAATGGTATTAATTGTTTTACTCTAGTTGTGTTGTAGTTAGTGCAATCCTGCTGAGAAAATTAATGGGAGAAAAAAACAATATTTGCTTAAAATTCTGTTTAAATTAGTTTTAATCAAATAGCTTTAGGGTGTTTTAAAGTGAAGTGCTTTGCTGATGAAACTTTAAAGATAAAAAAAATTTTATATTTAATGTTTAATAAAACTCTTAATGGTAGAAAGAAAAAGTTGTATAAAATTTAGTCGTTAACCGTTAGGGTGATTTTTTTAGAGCCTCATTTAAAAAATTAAGAAAAGTTTTCACGTTTTCCTATAATTTTTAAATAATTTTTCAAAGAGAAATTCATTTACAGCCATATTGTGATACATGGACACTAGGGTAAATTTGGTCATTTTCAAAATCTGCTATGAATAATTTTTATGTTGTAATCTTTAAGACCTATTTGCTAAGACCTTAGACCTTAAGAGGTTCATTCACCTTTTATAAATAACTACACGTACAATTATATAATTAAATGTACTTGTGCTTCAAACAGCCTTTAATCTATACTCTATTTCAGACTGTCGACAGGTAACTGACGGCCATCTTCCTCATCACGTAGTCTCTAGTGATTGCTAGCATTTGTCCAAGGCTTATTTTCCTAATGGCATCCACATTTAACTAGCTTCTGTCCGTGGTCCTTAGTCTAATGCTAGCCAATGCTGGACATTCACACACACACTGCAAGTATCATCTTTTTCAATTTACATATTAGCTAGATTATACTTGAAGTTTCCATGCCCCGTGACTAACGTAGTTATCCAGCTTAAAGTAGCTCTATTATATCTAAGCACCTTGGTTGAATTATATGCTTATATATAAAAACAATATTGTTGTCGTTGGAACATAAAAATAACATTGTAAAATACAACCATAGTTATATTTATAATATTAACATAAAATAATTTGAAACATGTAAATGATTATATGTGACAACGTATGAATATATTTATAAATAACAAAAAACAAATACTTACATACATATTTTGATATTTTCTGCTTACCTTTTTATGTGTTTGATATTATTAATTTGAAACTACCATTTATAATAAAAAACAAATTTATTTGTTGACAGCAAATATGTATTTAATGTTTTTACGGTTTTAGATGAACCGATAGCTTACATACATATTTCTGAACTGAAAAAATGTCAAAACCAAAATATGTATTTTTAAAACCAAACATTATTTGTTTATTTTTAGTCAAACTTAACATACTATGTTTAATAATAATATATTATGGTTATAATTTTTAAATATTAAAAATAATTTGGTTGTGGTTTGAATTTTAATATGTTTCAAATCAACCATGTTGATTTTTTGGTGCGTATAACCATTGAATGATTAACTGTTAACAAAAAACTTGTTAATCGTGACCAAAGTATTGTTTTAAATAACTATAATTTGTGCACGGCAAACAACTTTTGTTACAGAGAACATAGTGTGGTTGCCGTGATCATACAATAACCATGTTTTTTCTTTGCGTGCTGCAGGTTATTCAACCCATGCAATAACCCAAGCAATTCCGCTTAGTAAACGGAGACGTACTCCCTAAAAAGCAGGCTACAGGACTGGTTCAGCTCAGCTGAGTAGAAACCAGATCCTGCTCTACCGTCCTTAGAGTAAAACTCGTGATGTCGTTCTCCATACACTTATTGTGCAATTAGTTTCCGATGCAGTCTTTCGACTATTCTTCTCCATCGGCATTTGAGCTTCCTTGCTCTCTTTACTAACTAGGTCCAGGAATATCCTATGCTCGATGTTCGGCCCAAAGCTATGCCAAATGGCATCGCTCTTCATATGCAAAGCTACATTGCCTAATGAATAAGTCCAACGGCAGCAATCCGAACATTGCCTGCGTTGGAGCAGTGTACATTGCGTCACATATACTCATACAAGCAATCCTTTGAACCCCATCCAAATTAGGCCAAACCACAGAAAGGGTCTTTAGATACTATCTTCTATATTCTACATACTTCAGATATATCCCTCATATTACTCGTACTCCGTTTCCGAAGTCATATCGTTCTCTTCAGCTCTTTCCTCTTATGCTTTAATCGTACCACGAGTTTGAGTCTCTCTCCCACATGTACCGATTAAAGGCCTTCCTTGTGTCCTTTTTCATGGATTAGAGTTCACCGTTCTACCAAGGTGTCGGATCTTCCCATCAAGGATGTCATATAGAAGTTCAGCGAAAACCAACAACACCAAATATCCCAAACTAGATTACAAAAAGATTTATAGACATAACAGAAATACAATAAAGACAAAACGGATAGCGAAATTCTCAATATATAGTACCAATAAATAATATATTGATACTATATAAAACCAGGAAACCACTACTCCCTATATTGACTTAAATACCAATGCGGTTTGGAAAGGATTGCTTTAGGCCACTATGAAGGGTTAAAGTTAAGATATTTCTCTCAAAAGTTAAAACTACAAAAGGCAAAGATATAAAAAGGAAGATAGAATTCATACTATGATAACCAAAATCTAGAGACGGAGATGGGCAACGTTACATATGACAATGAAATGTTACTGAAAGAAAATAACTATTCTAAATAAAGTGGTTACTTCATAATTTACGCTATGAACAGTTTAAGACTTTTAAATTTGCAAAACTTTTCCTTGTTTTCCTTAGTTCTCGAACGAGTTATGCATTTCGTACACTTCCAAATTAATATGTTTGTATTTCATTTTCTTCCAGTAACATAACAAAGGTTTCTGTAAGATGTGCAGAATGAAATTCAATGATATGAATAACAAGTTAAATGCAATGGTCATTTTCTTAAATTAAAAGTAACTTTCAAAATGTTTAATTTAAAACACATGATGCAATAGCAATTGCTTTCAACACATGTCAAATATTACATCCTAACTGCCAAATTTTCTATACTAAAAAAATCCAAACAACAAAATAATCGATCTGTATAAAAACCAGATAAGAATCTCATTATCCTAGTCGTAAATATCTTTAATATTATTTTATCCCTTATATTTCCAACAGAAAGGAAGTAATTATTTTCGTAAATGTGGCAATAACCATCTGCTGTAGTTAAGAAACACAATTTTCTCCTGCTACATTGTATCATAAATATCTTTAAGTTTTTTATTGGTTCATTTTTTGAAAACTCGTTACAAATTCAGAATAATAACAATAAATGTTAACTTGGGTAATAATAACAAAAAAAAAAATAGGTTAAAATGCTAAAGTCTGAGTCTGCAGGCATATTTTCATTTTATGCTACGTCATGATAGTTGGTTAATATGATTTAATATGACTTTGGTTAAACCATTAATTTAGAAGCTAAACTTTGTTTTTCATAAAAATTTTATTAAAAAGGATTTATTTTGAAACCTATTTTGTTTTAAATGTACTTTTCTTAAGAGATATATTTTTATAAAGGTCCTTTTATAAATGTAATTAGTGTTGTGTTCTTGAAAGGATTTTTGTAAGAAAACTTTTATTAGGTACTTCTTTTATACAGGGTGGGCCAAAAGAAACCAAGGGGTGTAAAAGTTTAATAACTTTTTTGTTTATTAACTTTTTTTTATTTTTTCTTTCAGATTATATAGACAACACTTGGAATTGTATTATTTAAACCAGAGATCAATTATTTTAACGCAAAGAGCATATCGCCGACATTATTGAAAATTTGATTATGAGTGATGAAGCTCATTTTCATTTGAATGGCTTTGTTAATAAGCAGAACTGTAGGTTCTGGGGTTCTGAAAATCCAAGAGCCATTCATCAACGCCAATTGCACCCCATCAGGTGTACAGTATGGTGTGGGATCACATCTGAAAATGTCATTGGGCCCTACTTCTTCGAGAATGAAGATGGAAGTGCTGTAACCGTAAATGGAGAGCGGTATCGGTTTACGATAGAAAATTTTTTACGTCCTGCTCTTGAAAACAGACCTGGTATGTGGTTTCAGCAGGACGGAGCCACTGCCCATACTGCCCGAGACACAATGGCACTTTTAAGACAAATTTTTGGAGAGCCCTTGGTTTCTTTTGGCCCACCCTGTATATGCTCTTTTGAAAGTAACCTTTTTTAAATCTAAGTTTTTAATAGTTACGTTCACTGAAAAAAAGATTTTCGCCAAAAAAAATTTTAAATTAAATAATTAAAATTTAATTAAATAATTAATTGATTCAATTATTCGTTTAATTAAGAATTTATTTGTTCTATTTTAAACAAATATATATTTGAATCAATTAAAAAATTAATTGAACTTTAACTTAAAACTAATTAAAATCTTTAATTGGTGGAAAAATTTTATTCTGTGTTTTTATCAGTTAATTTTTAAAATGTAATTTTTGTTAAGAATTATTTTTTGTACCTTTTAATTATATGTACATATTTTAAACGTACATTTTATGAAAAAATACTTTTTGTTATGAGATTCTTAGTACTTACCTTTTAATTATTATTAAGATAAAAAATTATTTTTATTTAACATTTTAAAACACATTTTTTTGTCATATTTTTATTTATTGTATCTTCAATGTATTTCAACTATTTACAATTACTGATATCTTAAATCAAAAATAAAAAAGCAAATATACATGTAAATAGCAGTAAGAGCTAGACGAAAAATTGTAGGTTCCACGTTTCCTGCTATCATTTGCGAGTCAGACGAGAGAAGCAATATCCCTTCTTAGTCGAATGTTACCACGTTCATTTAATATGTTACGGGCCAGCGGTTTGGTATTCTATTAAATCTATCTATATATAATCTATACATATAATAAAACAGTAACTAATTTCCGTCTGTCTGTATGTCTGTCTGTCTTATATGTGTTCGCATCATGTAAAAACTACTTGATGGATTTTAACAAGATTGTGAGGAGACACCTTAGCGTCCTGATTTTAATATAGGATATTTTTTTCCGCAAAAATGTCATTTCCAAGATATAGTGGAGAAAAAGCAGTGAAAGTATGCTGATTTTTTACCGATTTAAACGAACTGCATACTTTAAGGCATCTTTTATTTTTTAAAGCAGTACATTTTACGCAATGTAGCAGATGGCGCCGTTTTAAAATAATGAGCAACTCATTACTTGTCTGTTTTTTTTACAGAGTTTTACAATAATTTTTAGAAATTAACATAAATTTTAGTATTTTAACCAGGGATGGGTACCTTTATATAAAGTAAATACGTAGGAGTCTTAAAATTTGGTGTGGAATTCTTTCAAAGCAAAACCAGGACAGACACGACGTGTGTGGTCACAGCTAGTTATATATAAAATTGTAATAGAAACATTTCTGTTAAAAAGTTGCTGCTGTTGCAGATAGCAATCGAAATGGAATACAAAACAGCAATTTTTAAAATTTTTGTGTTTTCATCACGTAAAAACCACTGGGTGAATTGTAATAACATTTTCGAGGAGGTACCTAATTACCTTAGTTCACTACTTGGAAAAAGTAGTGAAAGTTATTAATAAAAATTTTTGGGAATTTAAATATTAATTATTTAATATTATGCTAATTACCCATAACGTTTTATAATAAAAATGCAATTTATTTGTTGGGGGAAAGAGCTAGTCCCTATACGTATTTCACTGGTTGCTCAGGCCAGATCATCAGGAAACCTTTTTCCTAATTTTAGAGAAGCCAAAAATACTCTATAAGTAATAAAATTCTACAAAACACAATGAGAATTATGCATGTTAATAGAATAATATTACAGAATATTAAAGCTTCAACAAAACACCAACAAACAAACCACGTTTTTATTTTGCCTTACTGTCCTTCTACAATTGGATGGTTTTTTGCCATCACTAGTAGTAGTAGTGAAAGTAGTTAATTTTATCGATTAAAAAGGAACTGCAAACTTGTCAGCACCTTTTATTTATTGCAGCGGGATATTTTAAACACTATTTACAGAGCTCTTCAATAATTTTAGAATTTTATATAAATTTAAATTTTATTCAGAGACCTCTATATAAAGTAAGTACATAAACCATAACTGTAGCACTGTAAAAGTAAGAGTCTTAACTTTTAGTTGGGATTACTTTCAAAGAAAAATTGAACAAAATATTTTCAGGACGACTACGACATGGCGGACACAGCTAGTTATAATATTAAATAATATCAAATCTTAAAAATAACCCCTTCCGATAAGTCGGTATTTTATATTTATATTGAGAAGAAGTGTAAGTGAAATATGATTCACCACTGACCAACCATTTGTTTAATTTTTTCTTGCGCTAGATCTTTTTCGTAATAACCGTGGCAGTTATAAATAAAGTAGAAAATAGTACGCCAGACACCATTAATATTAAACTCAAAAAAAAAAAAAAAATAATAATAACTTAATAAATGTAAAAGAAATAAAAACATTTGCTTCCTGATATCTTTCATTATTTCACATGTTGAATTTAAATTTTATTAACTTCACATAAAATGCAAAAAAAAGAAATATTATGCCAGTCACCTTTCTAACAACGCTAACTAACAAAATTTCCCCGAGTGTAATGGCGTTAAAATAATAGTAGTAAAAGCTAATAACCAAAAACATAAGTTCATAAAATCTGCACGAATGAATTTTATGTCCCAGTTGTTTTGCTTGTTTTATTTTTGAATTTTATTCTTATTTTACTCTTATATTTTTGTTTTGTTTTAAACAGAAATTTTAAACTTTATTAAAATGTTTATTACATTTGAATTGATTACTTTCGTGTAAATTACAGGGCAAAGTAATAAAAAGTTTTGGGAGCCCATTGGTAATTTATCAAACTTCTTTTTTTATTTTTCTTCAAGTGGTTAGAAATTACTTCTCTTTTCTTTGCATGATTTAGCAAAAATTTAATTAAAAATGTATGGCATTTCAATTTGCTGAAGTCAGGTGGAATATTTTGAATTATTTTCTATATTAGCTTTACTAAGACCGTTAATGAAATATAACTGGGAGATAGCTTCTTACGTTAATTACTAATGATATCAAATAGTATTTAGTATTTAGGATAGTAGCGAACTTCATAAACTTTGACCTTTTAAAATAAAAATACTAAATACTAAAATAAATACTTATTTACAATGTGATGAGTTTGAATAAAATGTTAATTTTTAATAAAAATTGTTCCTTGACGGTTTAAGTCATTTATAAAGTCATGCAGGTAAATTTGAAAAACGTATAAGCTATTTCACCTTTCAAAACCACATTTCCTTTTAAAAATGGTTATAATTTCAAAATCATAATAAATACTTATTTTATGGCACTATTTAATTGTCAAAATATTTTACTCCATAAATCAAATATACTTTTTAATTCTTTAAAAAGCAAACCTTTTACTATTTCAAAACAAGAAATATATGACTTATATCACTTTCATAATCAAGGGCTCATATTAAAGAGCATTTTTGGCGAGTTGTTTTTAGTTCATATCATAACTGAACTAGGTCATAGTTCTTTTAGTTAATTTTGATCAGTAAAGTAAATCTTTGGGGTAGTTTGACTTCACTCTAAATTCTCATGGTAATAAAATAGATGCAGTCGCGCTTACATATGTTTAAACATAAATCTTATTTTGCGTGGAAAAAAATTAACTAAACTAAAGTTAAATCAAAAATATAAAAAAGTTATCGGTTTACAATTTTCACATTCTAGAAATGTCAAATTTGGGGTAACATGGCGTCGGTCCACTAAGGTTTATGACGTTCATACTTAATATCTATAACATCCAGTGCCGCCCCAAGAGCAGGTGATCGGGGCGATCACCCCGGGCGCTACGGTGAAGGGGGCGCAAACTTGTGTAAGGGAGAAAGAAATATCGCCGTCGGCGTTATGGATTGGAGCACGAATATTGAATATTTGACGAAAATGGCTCAATGGTTGCCAGGTGGAAAGACTGTTATTCAAATGTACGATGATTCGTGCAATGACGCCGGCTGGTGTGCGAATTAAAAACGGCTAGCTATTGAAAAGTTAGTATTGGTTCTTGCATTGCCCACAAAAAAGTAATAAATAATATAAATAAAGTAAAACACGAAAACAATAATATTATATTTGAAAATACCAATTACCATACCATAAACTGAACTGAACTGAATAATTTTTTACCATCAAGTTTAAAAAACTGTCTGGAGCACAAAGACTCAATTAGTAAGAGAAGAGGAGGCAACGACTGAAGTGCTTCTTAAGCAAAAACCCAAAGCTCACTTCCTATTTTGCATCTTGTAGTTCTTCGGCTGTCATTAGGGAACGTGAGTACACTTAATGAAGTTGTACACTTAATGAAGTAATACCAAATTTAGATTCTAATGACGAAGATATTAATGTGAATGAAGCTGACAAAACGATATTATTTTATTCTCCTAAAACTGTTGGCTTGATAAATTCGGATCCATCCTCTTTGCCAGAATTCAAAAATAAAAACGAAAAGATAACTCATTCTTTTTTTTTTTAAAGGGCTCTTTCCATTAAAGGCTGATAATTATTATCCCAAAACTACCCAAAACAGATATTTTTGTAATCAACATCAGCTTCGTTGTGCAGCAAATGGGGAAAAAATAAAACGTTAATATTTACCATTCCTGATTTCATTGAAACTTTTTTTATTTACATTCCTTGTCTCCCTGAATTGAAATATAATTTAAAAAAAAATTCTATCTCATATATTTTTTTAATTTTACTACTTAATATGTAACCCTTTTGTAAATATAAGTATAAAATAAAAAAAATAAATTATATGAAAAATATAAATTTATTTAGGCCAATTAATTGTGTAGGGGCCAGGGCTACTACTAACGTTGGGGCGGCCCTGATAACATCACTTCAAATTCCATAAACTCAGGCTACCACTTTAGATACTAAAGATTTATTTCCATTTTTATTAGGTTTAACCTTCCTGACTATTTTCATTTTTGTGCGACACATGCGATTTCAAGTATTTCTCGGTATCTCAAAACTATTCTAAAGTCTTCAAAACCTGTGAAGTGGTCATATTTAACAAACTAATCTGAAATAACTGAAGTAAGAAAAAAAAACAAAATTAAGTTTTTTTGGCTTACAGCATCAATTTATATTTCATCACAATAATTTGGCATTTTTGATCCTAGACCTAATATAAAAATAAAAAAAAATTCATTCGCAAAACACAACATTTATAAAATATTGTTATTCTATTAACATACATATATTTTAGAAGTAAACAAAAAAATAAAATGACTTAAAAAAAAACAGGAACACTAAAAAAAAAATAATTTCAAAATGCTTAAAATATATGCCTCATTATGAGGTTCGTCTTTGTAAATTTCAATCAGTCGTTAGAGCTTGTGGCTCGATTCAGCGTCCTGTACCTCTTCAATATCACTTTCCTCTGAGTCTTCTTGTTCAGTATCAGTGATTGCTTCATACACATCAATATTATCTTCGTATTCAGTGCCACTTTTCACATCAGAATCGAGATCTGAATCGATTTCATTCAAAATAGCTCTTATGCGCTCAATATCTCCATATCTAACGAAAATCTCACGAAAATTAACTTTGAACATAATTCTTTTATTAAATCATATAAACTGATCTCTAATTGTCCATTTGCATCTAAAAATTCCCAATTTAGCAAAACCAGCTTACCTATCGAAAATGTGACACTTAACTATAAGTCGGTCTCACAGACCGTCTGATGAGCAATCACCGGTACAACACTAACTCAAACGCACTTGTTACACTAAACGTTGTATAATGAGAAATAATGAAGATACTGAGAGAATGATGGTGTTGCAATTTTTTGTTTTCGAGAAATTAACACAAAAGTGATTCATCGGTCTCACAGACCGACGAAATGGTCAGGAAGGTTAAGCGTTAGAAAAGCCAATTAATGTTTTTAATAAATCATATTTAAATTTTAGTGACACAACTGAATTAGGCTAAATTTCAAAAACTGCAATAGTAGATATCACATTGAAGGCCTTAAATTTTACGTTGGCCAAAAAGTAATAAAAAAAATATGATAAAAATACTGACAGTTTTGATAATGTAAATTTTCATCCACACAATAATTCATTGCATAAGTATTTGTTTTTGTATGTATTTTTGAGAATATTTTTTTTTTTTTTGTTTTATCAAAACAAACCACTAGTGGAGAATGACACTAGAGACCAATTTACGTAAAGGAATGTGTAACTAAATGAATGGTTCGTAGTAAAATATGTATACGTACGTAAATGTAGATATTTATATTTAAATATAAATATAAAAACACATAAAAATATATGTATGTGCAAATGTAAATGAGAATGTATATGAGTGAGTGTTTGAATGCAGTTAAAAGCCATGAATGCGAAGGACAAAGTTAAATCGAAAAAATGTGATATTTCGAAAAACGGTAACGGTTTAATATATGTACATAAGGTATATATGTATATGAAGCGGAAAGTATGCTTTTAACTTTATGGGGCCGTTTTCAAATCCCAATCGTTTCTTAATGATTTCAGGAGCCCGATTGGTAATTTACGGCCACTTTAATTTCATTGAGGCCTATGCTGTCACTAGTCTTTACTCTTGATTTTTTTCAGACTGTAATCATCTTCCTTATCATAGATTCTGTCATACTTACTAAAATTTGCACATATGTTTTTGAGGAGATCACTTGTTGCATTCGTTACAAGAATGCACAATCTGGATAAATTGCAGTTAGAACAAACGTCAAATTTCTTTGCGGTATGTAGGACAAACCGGAGATGGGGTTCCAACGTATAAATGTTGATGGGTGAATTTACGATGACCGATTGTAAAGCGCACAAACTTACTAATTTCAGCTCTGGAGCAATCTTACAATTTTTTAAAATTTTTTGTCACCATTTGGGTGCTGGCAATCCGATGAACAACATGTAATAGTACCACGATAGACTCAGTGGTAGTCCGCAGGGGGTTGAAAATAAAAAAAATCAAAAACAAAAAAAATTAATAAAATATTCAAAAGGAATGCAGTCTGTTTTCTTGTCGTATCTGTTCGAGAAATTGATGATAAATTTTTAATCGTGCTCCCATATTAAATTTGATGTGGTACAGTCATGACTGCTGAATAGAGGACATATCATGTAACTGATTCAAAAATGTACAGTTTACCTAGATCTAGGCCAGTATTACAATAATTGCACATAGAGGGTGCCTAGGTTGGCCAGTAGGTAGTGTGTGCTGGTCCATCAGTCTAGGGTTTTGGGTTCGATTCTCACCAATGACTCTGGAATTTTTCACTACAAGGTAGCAGGAAGACCAAGAAGGAGCTTGGATATAATCTAGGTGCCTACAAATGGTTATCTGCGTTAGTAAAGGTCAAGTATTATTTGGTCAAGTTAAAAATCGCGGTAAGACGATACTAGCAGACTGTGCTTGGAAAAAGGCTGACATTATAAAAGGGTTAGTAGCCTTAAGCAAATGTTAGCAATTACCATAGCCTCTGTAATGAGAAAGAATGTCGACATGTATCAGACGCCTGTCTGAAATCACTACAGTCGAGAGTAAAATTCTAGTGACAGCACAAGACTCAATGACAGTGGGTATTCGTAAATTTCCAGTCGGATACTATAAATAATTTAGTAATAAAGGCGACCGAAAAAATACCCATTACGTTAGTGATCCGCTTCGGTAACCGCCTACAAAATAACAATAATAATAACTGCACCCAGAGAAATAACATGGTTATACTATGATCACAAGAACCATCTTATATTATCCGTTACAATGAAAAACTTATATTTGTATGAACCATTACTGTGGTCACGATAAACAAGTTTCTGTATTGTATTTCTAACTGTGACATATTATTAGTTAACAAATTATGAAAAGTTTGCCCGTATACAACCGTACGACTAAAAAGAGAAAAATAAAGTTTATCTTTTTCAAGTTTTGTGTGTAGTTTTTTTTTTAAATTATTAAGCCCTTATTCACAAAAAAAAATAAAAATGATAAGCATATTTTGGTATGAAAATTTATCATAAAGAATACTTCAAGTTCACCTTAATTTTTATGAATTTAGGCATTATAATATAATTTTACTAGCTTATGTTGCAAAAATAATAATTTACAAATTGAATTCTTAAAAATCGAAAACTAAAAAAAATAACTAATAAATAATTGTGCCTTTTATTAAAAAGTATGTTTATATGTACGAATCTATAGCGTATGACATGACATAGTCTTTTGTCTTACTATATTTATTTAACTTATTTCATAATAAAATAAATATCATTATAATATGGTCATATTATATTTTACAATGTTTAAGTTTACAAAATTTATATTAGACAAATATATGCTTCTATAACATAATAATTTTAATTTGTTAACAATAATATGGTTTGATTACAACCATATAATTTATGATTATGATCTTTGATATTGGTTACCTCAACCATGTTTTTTCTTTGCGTGTGACACTGAAAAATTGGGTATCTATAATCTAGAAATATTTAGAAATTTATAAAAATCTCTTGAGTTTCCTGTAAAATATTTTGTAAAATATTTAATAAAAGAGATTGCAAAAAACATCTCTTAACTTACCTTTTAAGATGGTCTGACAGCAATTGTATCTCATGATATCTTTCTCAAGTTTCTTTAAGGTCAATCCTTACTATTCGCTTGTTTTTTGTGGTTTTGTTTAGATGTTTATGTATTTAGTTGTATGCTTTATATAGTTTTGCTTAAGGGAGATTTTAGAAACGACAGTTGTCATTTACATTATAAGTATGCAAAATGTGTAAAAAAAAACGCACATACAAAGTTTAAAGTATAAAAAAATTATAAATTATTTTTTTTTTTTTTTTTTAGTTACATAGAATTTTCACATCGTGATATGCGTTTTTATGTATAGTGAGATAAAATGAAAAACCATAATATGAACATGAATGAATTTTTTTTTTTTTATTTCATAAACACACAAAAACATTAATACAATAAAATTCCCATAGATGGTGGAAAATACGAGTCTAAACTAAACTCCACGTTTTATTTGTTGTTGCTGAAATAAAAAAAAGAACAATCAATCCACAGTGAAGTAGCTAAAATGAATGTCAGTTAAAGTAAAAGACAAAATTATGAGGTATCGGTATCTGATTAAAATGTTTAGAACAATATCATCAGTCAATTGAAAGCTAGCAGATCACTCAGATTATAGATTTTGCATGCACAATACAATAAAAATATCAATGCAGATCTTTTCACAGTTTTGCTATCCGTATTCTTCTAATATTAGCCAAAAATGGAATTCAATTCCAATTGATTTGATGAACAGTATCCATATTTAATCGGTTAGTTTAATAAATATATATGTTTGAAGGTATAAATGAACATAATATTACTGTTACGAATGACATGATATTTATTCGCGATGTTCAACTTGAGCCCGTTTTACACTATAATACTGAGTATTAAGATTTGTCAAAAACTTAAATGTTATGAGAAAGTGTGAAAGCAATATGTTATAAAAATATAAAATAATGGGGAAAGAAATTTGACATCCCATAAAATAAAACCAATTTCTTGAAATTTTCTTAACGATAATACCTTTTATGTTATATTTTTTTTTTGTCTTGCACCTGCTCAAAATTGCCTCTAGTTTTATCTCCTACAAATTTACTTTAAATCAGTCATGTGTAAAAATTGAAAATGTACGTATTTTTGTTTTGTTTATTGTTTTTTTTTTATCTACGGTAAACTTTAACGGCCAAACATACTCAATATGCTGTACCTCTGCCGCCTACATGAAATTGCTCTGTCGCTGCTTTTCAATATCTCGTCTCGGCTTGTTTGTTTGCTCATATTTTTCATTTTATTTAAAGTGTGATAGTGAAAATCTTAATACACAGTATTATAGTGTGAACCGGACCTTGTATGTAATGTATGTAATGTAGGGGGAATATCGAAGCAGATCACTTCCATAATGGGTCCCTTTCCGACCCCCTTCCGTCCTCTTTAGTGATTTGAAACTGTCGACTGGTAACTGTCGGTCTTCTTCACATCACGCAGTCTCTAGTAATTGCTAGCATTTGTTCAGGGCTCAGGTCCCCCATGGCATCCACCAGTGATCCTGAGTCTTATGGTAGCAAGTGCCTTGACATTCACACATAATGTTCGCTGCCGTCTCAGCTTCTTTCCTTTCCCCGTCTCCTCTGCTGCCTCTGCCACTCACTTTTAGGCATGATCTGTAGAGACTCCGACTCGACGTTGAAGGAACGTTTTGAGGTGCCTGCTTCCGAAAAGGATTTGCCTAAGCCTACAAGGACAGGTGCGTCCAATTCATCAACATTTACCTCCATAGCCACAGGAGTATCTTCATAGACTGACTAGTCCACCCCTGGCGAGGTTTCTTTGTCATTCTATTTCGATATCCTCCCCTGACCAGTGGCAACCGGAGTTCCTAAAGGGATTAACCTCTCCACCTCTAACGAAGCTTCCTTGTCCATCCCTATCGAAATATCCCGGTTCAAAGACATAGGAGAACCTTTAGAGATTAACCTTTTCACCCCTTGCTAGGCGTTCCTTTCCATCCCTTCTGAATTCTTCCTAGGCAATTATTGGAGAAAACGTTGTCCACCCATACAAACCTCCTTATGCATGGGTAAGTCTACATTGAAACTGGAGGTCGACTGGTATCCAGACTTCGCATACTAACGGCCAAGCACCCTCTTGACCACGCATCCCTGGCTTATGCTGTTCCACCGTGTATTAAGGTGGGGTTTTTCCAGATTAATGTTCAAGGAACATTGGCGTCTAGTGCCCCCATTTTCCCCGATAGCACTGCGTCAAAGCTTTGAGAATAAACGGCAATGACAATAAGTGCCCCGGGGGCGAACCGGACCTTAGTAGAATTTCCTTCTAAACGATTTTTATCCTCGTAAATGTGATGTTTCTATTCCTGCCTTACAGTTACGCTTTATGTATAGTTTGCACCACTGTAAGAATGTAAAATTATTTTTTTGAAAACTTTTGTATGGGAGGATAAAAGATAGCTGCTTACAAAACCCCAGATGGAACCTACAACTAAATATGCACCAATTGATATACTTTTTTGTGGGGCATTTTAAAATCAAAAAATTCAAATTGTAGGTTAAGTTTCCTCTATGCAACAATAAATCACATTAAAAAATGACAAGCTTTCCCGCGAAATGTGGAACAGTGCGGCGCCTCTATGTATTTCTTTTGTATCATATATAGTTTTATAAAACGATTTAATTATTTTAAAAATTTGTTAATAGTTCAGTTATATTTTTATTTCAATAAATGTCTGGTGTCGCTCTTTGTGTTGAGGTCATTTTTCTTCCAATGATCATTTCATTAGGCAGCACATTCCATTGCCAACACATTATGGACTATGTAGATCTGTTTTTAAAGATCATAACTTTGTAACCCAAAAATTCGGTGTTTCCTATGGACTGATTGGTTGAGCGCTAGTATATCAGCCTGGGGTTTGCGGTTTCGTTTCTCGCCATAGACTGGATATTTTCTAAAGACAAGCGAAAACTTTGCTGGTGTTTGCAATTTGTTTACACAACTGCTCACAAAAAACTTTTCTAAATATCTTCTTGGTTTCAGGAAAGGAAAATTTAAAATATACATACATTTTGAAGGAATATTTTGAAACTAAGTCGTAGATGCTTGTAAAGGGTGTTTTCTTAAGCTGCATGAGAACTATCGATATCGATAACTATGTTTATAGACTATAGACTGCGAATGTCAAAATGTGTTGACAGTTCTGTTCAGTAAGGTTTGACATGTCATCGTGAATGGTTTAACTCCTGAAAAATGCTTTGTTCATTTTTATGAATTTTATGACGAAGCTCATTTCTGTTTAAATAGACAGAAAAAAAATTTGTACCAATTATAGCTTTTAATCAGTTTTAAATTAAAGTTTAATTATTTTTTTTTTAATGATTTAAATATATATTTATTTAAAACAGAACAAAAAATTCTATTTAAACAATTAATTCTGTTGTCATACCTTTCGGTGAAGACTGTCGTCACTGGCTGTTGTTTTTTTACGTTTAGCAAGCGGTTTCGATGTGAAGACAACATTTTCAAGCCGCGTGTAAAATATTACAGTAATAATTTTAAAACGCGGCTTGAAAATGATGTCTTCACATCGAAAGCGCTCGCCAAACATAACAAAACAATAGCCAGTGACGACGCACAGAGGGATATTTTGCCAATCTAGCCGGACATTAAGCCAAAAATTAATTTTGAGAAATTTAAAAATTTAAGTAAGCAGCTCGACAGACAACAAAATTCTGCATCGTATAGTGAATTTTCAACGCCTTTGCTTGAGATTTGTCGTTTTGGGACACTGTTAAATTCAGAAAATTTGAGTAAATCGCATACGTTTTTATTGACTTTAAACGAGTTTGAGAGGTTTGCAATATATTTTTTGGTGGCTAAACGAATAAAGACTTTGTATTGATTTTTTTCTGTGAAATTGTTTATTAGAAGCTACTTATGTTAATTTTTAGAAATTTTTTTTTAATTTTTAATGATAAAAAATTTCGTTCTAAATTAAAAAAAAATTTTTTTTGTAAAATTTTTGGTCAAAAAAAAAGTGAAAAGCTTTTTAAGAGTGATCTCCATCGCGATCCTAAAAATGTTATACATCACTACAAAATTTACGATCTCTTCTTTTATGCTGTAAGAAAAACCTTGCGCTTATTTGCGCCATTTTTTTGCGATTTTTTGAAAATTTTACCTTCTTATGTTTTTTCTTATCTTACATAGGTAAATACGAGTAAGAAACCTTTTTATATTCATAAAATGTTTTGGTTTTTAATAACTGAAGGTAGATGTTTTTTATTTAAATCATTACATCTAACACTGTTATTACCTGTACAAAAACCAATTTAAATATCAAAAGATATATAGACGTAGACGCCCTTTCTTTCGGACTATCTACTTTACACGCCAGAATTTGCCTATTTGAGAACATATTACACCTCTCATATAAACTGACAGTGAAAAAATGGCAAATAAAATCTGATGCGGACAAAGCCACTGTCCGCATCATTTCCGCGAGGAAAAAATATATCTAAGAAATTTTTAGAAGTGAATTAGGGCTAATAGTGGGTGTACCGAAAGCTGGATTTGGAAACACCAACGATGGTAATACTAGTAGAGGATTTTTTTTGAATCCTGAATAGCTAATAGCAGTCATTGGAAAGCTTAAAAATGAATATTTTTAAGAATTTGCAAAAAAAGAAAAAAAAAATTTTTTTTTCACAGAGACGTTTTGGGGTGAGCTTGGAGGAATACGTCCCCCTGCCCATAAAAATAAATTTTTATGGTTTTAAGAAGTATAAAATCTATTTCTTTTAATAATTGCATTATTTTTAAAAATAATATTTTATTTCACCGCCCACATAAGGGGCTGGGCTAAAAATGGTATTTAAGAATCTCTTGAGGCCAACTTTAAGTTTTTGAACATTCTTTGACCTTAAAAGTTGTAATTGCCAAACAAAATGACGGGAAAATCAAAAAAAAACTTGCATTTTTCAGAGGTAGTTCTTCCAAGGGGAACTTTTTTCTCCTTGATCCGATTTTTCCTATTTTATAGCTTTGACAGCCTATGACCACAACAGATTTTTCTGCAAAGTTTTTTTACCTAGGAGCACTCAGTACATTTTTAGAGCCAATATAAACTAAAAAAAAAAGTAATGTCCGGCTAGCTTGGCAAAATACCCCTCTGTGCGACGGTCTTCACCGAAAGGTATGACAACAGTATTTTATTTACTGGCCGAACAAATCCAATAAATTTAATACCAAACAATTAATTATTTAATTCAATTTCAATTTGAAACCAATTTAAACCATTAATTGATAAAAAATTTTTCTGGTGGTTAAGTCAATAAACGAAATTGAAATATTTTGAGGCGTTAACAAATCACGGGTTTACATGCTGGTTCAATAATCGGTCCTTATTTCTTTCGAAATAAGTAAGAAGCTGTAGTACCGGAGATGTTTTCAAGAATTAAGCAGCTAAACAACAACGACAGACAAGGCGGCGCAACTTGGCATTTAGCGCGATTAAAAATCGATTTATTGCAATTTAATTTGGTGACAACTTAATTTCCAGAAATGGCTCTGTTACCTTGGCCCCTCGTTCATGCGATTTAACTACTTTTTATGTTACTATGTTAAGTCACTGGTTTACTCCTGACGATTAAAAAATCAAGCCACCATTAACGCCATAGCGCCAGATTTATTAGAAAAATTGGACTGATTTATTGGAGCATATAAATCGTAGCCGCGCGCGGTGGATAACGAGTGATTTTTTAAGAGCTTGAGAACTTTTTTTTTAAAAAAAACGCATAAAATTTGCAAAATCTCATCGGTTCTTTATTTGAAACGTTAGATTGGTCCATGACATTTACTTTTTGAAGATAATTTCATTTAAATGTTGACCGCGGCTGCGTCTTAGGTGGTCCATTCGGAAAGTCCAATTTTGGGCAACTTTTTCGAGCATTTCGGCCGGAATAGCCCGAATTTCTTCGGAAATGTTGTCTTCCAAAGCTGGAATAGTTGCTGGCTTATTTCTGTAGACTTTAGACTTGACGTAGCCCCACAAAAAATAGTCTAAAGGCGTCAAATCGCATGATCTTGGTGGCCAACTTACCGGTCCATTTCTTGAGATGAATTGTTCTCTGAAGTTTTCCCTCAAAATGGCCATAGAATCGCGAGCTGTGTGGCATGTAGCGCCATCTTGTTGAAACCACATGTCAACCAAGTTCAGTTGTTCCATTTTTGGCAACAAAAAGTTTGTTAGCATCGAACGATAGCGATCGCCATTCACCGTAACGTTGCGTCCAACAGCATCTTTGAAAAAATACGGTCCAATGATTCCACCAGCGTACAAACCACACCAAACAGTGCATTTTTCGGGATGCATGGGCAGTTCTTGAACGGCTTCTGGTTGCTCTTCACTCCAAATGCGGCAATTTTGCTTATTTACGTAGCCATTCAACCAGAAATGAGCCTCATCGCTGAACAAAATTTGTCACATTTGAACATTTCGAACCGAACACTGATTTTGGTAATAAAATTCAATGATTTGCAAGCGTTGCTCGTTAGTAAGTCTATTCATGATGAAATGTCAAAGCATACTGAGCATCTTTCTCTTTGGCACCATGTCTGAAATCTCACGTGATCTGTCAAATACTAATGCATGAAAATCCTAACCTCAAAAAAATCACCCATTATATTCCGGACGTCATATTTAAACAATAAAAATATTTCTGTAGTTTATTATTATTTTAAGTTCTGAATACACCCGATATATCTTTTTAAACTTATCTCTTTTTTAATCGGAGCAATGACAATTGTAATTAATTATTTATTATATTTAATTTAAATTAAATTAAATAGCAGATAATTTTTCAATATTATAGAATTAAATTTGGGTTAAAACAAGGAATTAAAAAAAAGAGAAATTGTACCAATTTTTTTAAAATAACAAAGCACAAAAAAAAATATTTAAAAAATATAAGGGAAGTAAAAGGCCCTCGAAGCTTGACCTATTATTGCAAACTTTAAATAAAAAAATTTTAGAAATTATGTCTGATAGATTGTTGTTCCAAAAATTAACATAAGCTATACAGAAAATCAATTTCAATGTTTGCCCATTTTATGATAGATACTATAGAAATAATTTTTATCGTGATAAAAATTCATTCAGTGTTTGCTGATTCTTCCTTATTTTAACTTAAACTTGGTATCAATAAAATTAAAAATATATATAAAATATTTAAGTATATATTCTTATCAATCATTCGACAGCTAAATGAGTGGCATTAGTTTAATGTTCTGTTCTAATAATTGGTAGTCTACTGTAAATATATGTATGTACGAATGTACCTATTGGTTGGCATAAGGCAGCAATTGTTAATGCTCGAGTATGTATTGTATATGAGCGCATTATCTATTCTTGTTTAGTTTTTCATTAAAAACCACCCGCATGGAAAATCTACTACAATTTCTATGAATTCAAACAAGAGCACACGAAATGAATAAATGTATATATGAATGAAAGCATCCAAGAGGTTTTTGTTTGTTTTTTGGTTAAAATAAAATAGAATTTTTGAGAGAAAACGAAAACAAAAACCTTTTACGATTGTCATTGTCATTGCATAGGAATCACAAAATTGAAAAATTCTTTTTTTTTTTTTGTCAAAAGGGTGTCTGTTCCTCTACGAGAAGCATGTAATCAGTTGTATATGCTCAGCAATACATTAAGTTGCAGAAGCATATGATAATCAGGGCTGGCCGGGGCCCCTATTCAATGTTCGTTCTGGGCCCCATAAACCTTTTCTAACTTTCATAAAATATTTTTTCAATCAATACAATAACCACATTTCATTAAAATTTAAATAATTAAAAAACAGTATTTAAATACTAACTCATAGTCGTTTCAAACAATGTGATTCAACCTTTTCTAACAGTTTTATCATTTTCAGTGGCTATTATCGCTTTCGAATTTTAACGTTTTTGAGACATTAATGAACGAAGACAGTTTCTGTTTAATTTGAATATAGAAAAATTGTGTTCATCCACGCCGCACACTGTGGCCGTGTAGTGTATTTAATGGTCTTAAATCAAGGAGGTTGCAGAACTTCATGAAATTTTGCACACATTTATTTTAAATTTTTTAAGAATTTCAATTTTTTTTTACAAAAATGCGCCCACTTTTACGCCCACCTCCCATACAACTTAAATAGAAAATGGAGCATAACTTCCATGATTTTAAACATATTAACTCAATTTTCATAAAATGTTAATATTATAATTGTAGAATGACCTCCTGAAAATATGAACTTAATCCGCCCACTTTTACGCCCACCTCCCATACAAACGATATTTCAAAAATGCAATATGTTTATTTTTCGCAAAAATGCATATAACATCCGTCCACTGTAACACCCACCCCTCATACAACTCCAATATAAAAATTTTCCGTACAAATCAATGTACAATTTTGCCGTGTCTATACAATATATTTGGAATTTCTCAGCGTCTATTGCCTGACTGCAACTAATTGTGGATAATATAATTTTGAACCGAAGATTTCGTTCTGGCATTGCTCTCCCCAAAGCTTTTCGTTGGACGTCCACGTTTACCATCCACTGTATCATCCACTACTTCATCAGTCAACGTATAATAATGTGTTAGCCATTCTTCATTGTCATTAAAAAATCTTTATGAAGTACGCTGACTCTTGTTCCACTACTTTAAAAATTGAGGCATAAATGTTTGTTTCAAAAACCGTCTAAACTTTTCTTGAGTTTTCTCAGACACTATTTTATAATTCCGAAAACTACACGAGTTATAAGATCAATATCTTTTTTACATTGAAAAACAATTTCCGAAAGCGTGCTGAAAGATATTTTTAGCTTTTCCATTGTATATTATATAAATTTGCTTTAATTGCTTAATAAACACTTACTTATCACTATACCACTCTCAAATATAATATAAAAGAATGTTTATAACGGATAACGGAGTTAATTTTTAAGAGAAAAAATGTGATCAATGTTAAGTTATTGATTAAGTTATATATAAAGCTCTTCATTTAATGTGTAGTAAGTTTACATTTAGATTTTTTGTTGTTTAGTCAACGTACTAATATATATTACTTTGATAAATACTTTTGTGTACATTTGTTTTTGTAATCGGGACTCAAATCTAAGTTTTTTCTATATAGTACACATGCAATGAAATTTTCGTATTTCTCGATCCCAAATTGGCACCGGCTTCGTGAACGAGTAGCAAAGAAAGAGAGAATGCAGAGTTGTTTTTGCACCTGTAAAATAACGCATAACGTATATTTTTTACTGTAATTTTTTGGTTTTTCATTGTTTTTTCGGCGGCGGGCAAATTGGGGCAGGTTTTTTTTTTTTAGTCTGTAAGCTGAGACTCTCAGCTTTAATTTGGTATAGGACTCCATGTGTCGCACTGCTTCGCACACAACTAAAAGTCTAACGGAAAATCATAAATATTTTTATTTTTGGTTTAAAATATATTGTCAAAAGAATTTTTTTTTGCAATTTTAAAATTTTTTTTTTTAATATACATATAATGCTTAATGTCCATTTTAATTGAAAAAATACTTATAAGGTACATTCGGTGTATAGTTTATAAGTAACAGGCTTTTGAATATGACATAGAAAACTATCACATTTGAGACTTGTTTACATACTTCAACTTTGCGCTGCTCGGGACAGAAAACCAATGGAGATATTTGCATGAAATTTTTTACACATGACCTTTAGATAGTTTTTAACCATCTGTGCAAAAATCATCAAAATCGAAAAGCAGATCCAAATTGATTTATTGCCGCAGTGGCCACAGTGTGCGCCGTTGTCATCTGTATAACTACATTTGCAATGGAGCCATTAAATACTTTTGAGTATTTAATGGCTCCATTGCCACACAACTACAACTTTTAATTAAAATTTATTTTTTTTTTTAAATATCACCCATATTTAAAAAAAAATTTCGAATGTTGTGTAATTCTGATTGTTTTGTATTCTAGAGTTTTTTTTCTTAATTTTTACTTTTCATTACAACAAATCACACACAATAAAAACATGCAAAAAGAAAAATCTAGAGTGACCTACACTCCCACCCTTTAGTATATGGATATAAAGAGCTGTATGAATTTTGGCATAATCGGGAGGAGGTAAGGGGTAGGTTACTTAACACCCCAAACTTTTTTTGCAATTTTTATTTATTGTATCTTCAATATAATTGAACTATCAATAATTACTCATATCTTAAGTCTAAAAATAAAAATATATATGTTAAGTCCAACCAGTGCTGGAAAAAAAATGTATGTTTCACGGTTACTGTAATTTGCGGGTTATCTCTCTGATGTACAGATCAGAGAAGAAGTGTTCCTCCTTCTTAGTCGAATGTAACCAGGTTCATTTAGTATGTTATGGGCCAGTGGATTCGGATAAGTTTGAAATACCTTATGGCAAGTTTCGTTATTTCTGCTTTAACTGATGGCACGTTTAGATCTCTATGGATGTTCGATTTTTTTATCTACCAAATAAAAAGAACGATTAGATCCGTTATTGCCTTTTCAATATCACCAAATTCAAATCTTATCGGTACTGCAGCATTAGCCTCGACAACTGGCAACTCAATTATATCAGTCGATATATTTGGGGTAAAAACCCTTTTCAAATGTCCAACAAATAAATTGCTCTTTTCGGAATCACTCCTTGCCCAGCCTCCAGATGTAGTTCGCAGGGGAGGCTTACGTAAGAATAACCCAAACTGAAAATAATTAATTTTTCAATTCGAATATACTTTGAACTTTTATTCTTTATGTAATATATCTATAAAAATATCTAAAGAAATGACGAGCTTAAAATGAACGTAATACCCTGTTGAGACATAAACCTCAATTGCACAATTACATAATTTACACAATTAAGGTCCTCATTGAGCTCAATTTGCTATAAGAGAACTAAATTTCTTAATTGAGCAATTAATACATAATGGCGTCACTAATTAATTAAATACGATATACATCCCAGTTGTATGTTAACTGAGAAGTATGTTCAATGAGAAAAGTTGAGTTCACTGCAGAACGCAATCACATTAGGTAGTGGCATTATTACAACAACAAAAATAACATGTATTTTATTGATAACAATTTAATTTTTAGATGTCAAAAAGAGCTGATTGAAATAAAAAATTTCAAAGCAAAATGTACGTTTTTATCTTGTATCAAAAAAAAAAAAAAAAACAGCAAAAATTTTTAAAGCGCAATTTTTATCCACTTTTCAAAACAAAGAATTTTCACTATTTTAATAAAGACGATGTTTTTTCAGCTGTCAAAAACCAGTTGAGTAAGCTTAATTGAGCATGTGTAAAAACCAAATTAAATTGCTCAATTAATATTATATTATCTCAATTAAGAAAACATGTGTTCACTGAGTATAACGTACGTATTGCTATTAAAAAATTATATGTTTTTTTAACTCAAAGCATAAAACTGCTTGAATTCGCCTAAGTTTATTATTATTATGTTCAATATTTACCCATAAATATAAGTATTCAAACTTACTTATGGAAACTTATGGAAACTCTGCAAGATCATCGCATTTAGCTCGCTGTTCTTCGCTGTTTATTATTGTCCACTTGTCGGTACTCGTGTGCAATGAACAGGCACAAATTCAATGGAATATGATAATAAGCGTAGTCGTTTCTTGTGCTCAGGCAATGTTTTATTATATATGTAGGTATGTATACCCTTTTCTAAAAAGCACACTTTGTCCAAAACTCCAGTCAGACTAAATGAGGCCTATGAAAGTACTGGAAAATAAAGTGTGTTTTTTATAGAGGTATAGAACTTTAAGTTGCAATAAAACAACAATGGATTATTCGATTGACATAAATTTTATTATTTATATTACATTTTAAATATGATTTCTGGCATATGACCGCCACGGCTGGCGCGGATGTAGTCCAATCTGGATGTCTAATTTTCGATGAGTTTTTCCAACATTTGTGGCTGTATATCGGCAGTAACACGGCGAATGTTGTCTTCCAAATCGTCAATCGTTTGTGGCTTATCCGCATAGACCAATGACTTCACATAGCCCCACAGAAATGAGTCTAGCGGTGTTAAATCACAAGATCTTGGAGGCCGATTCACAGGTCCAAAGCGCGAAATTAAGAGGTCACCAAACGTGTCTTTCAATAAATCTATTGTGGCACGAGCTGTGTGACATGTTGCGCAGTCTTGTTGAAACCACATCTCCTGGACATTAGTTATCATGGCTCTATACCGATCACCATTGATTGTAACGTTCTGGCCACTATCGTTTTTGAAAAAGTACGGACCAATGATTTCACCAGCCCATAAAGCGCACCAAGCAGTCAGTTTTTCTGGATGTAACGGTGTTTCGACATACACTTGAGGATTACCTTCACTCCAAATGCGGCAGTTTTGTTTGTTGACGTAGCCATTCAACCAGAACTGCGCTTCATCGCTAAGCAAAATTCGTTTTGGGCCCATTTGCAAGCGCTGTTCAGGCGTGTGTCTATTCATGATGAATTGCCAAACCAAACTAAGAATAAAAAACTTGACACCTGTTTAATCGGTCGCCATCTTGAAAAGTAATGCCAACTTAAAGTTCTATACCTCTATAAAAAACACCCTTTATTTACAACCTTGTCTATAGAACATAACTCCCCTTTCAAGACAAAACGATAAAGAAAGTTGTAAGCGTAAATCTCTTAGCAAAATATAGCAATTAACCATTTCAGAGCATCGTGGTTCTTAATTTCTCAATGATTGCATGTAAAGAAAATAATACCACTAGATTAAAACAAATGTGAAAAAATTAAAACAAAAGAAAGAAAGGAGAGAAGAAAACCATTTAAGCGTGGTCAAATCGTGGAATCTCTAACAAGTACAAGAACAAAAATTGGCAGAAAAAACAACCTCTACGAAACTATATCTATATATATAATAACATTATCTATACATATAATATCTATACATATAATATCTATACATATATATGTAATAGGACCCTTTCTGTACATAAAATATTTTGTGAAAATTTTGTTTTTAGTGCAGACAGTAACCGAAATTTTTTTATAATAATTTTTGCAAAAAAAACCGACTTCAAAACAGATAGAAGGGCACAAGTTATAAACTAAAAATGTAAGATATAATCTGTAAGAATTAGTTTTAAACCAAATAATAGATGCGCCAAAATTAGCGGAAAAAAGTAAATACTAGGTGAATGTCAATCCTCTCCCTCTTACTGTTCAAAAGTTAAGCTATTTTTACCAGTATTTTATGGGGACACCATTCACGCCTCTGTCACATAGATCAAATAACATCACCTATTGGGACATCCCTTAATTTACAATTTTAAATTAGAGACCTGTTGTTGGCCACAAAGATTCTGTTTGAATTTCAACTATCTGTCTATAACGGTTAAAAAGTTTAACCATATATATCAAATTACATGAACTATTGGGACACCGTTTACATTATAATTCTAAATATTTATATAGAATATAATTCTAAAGATATAGAGAAAGTAGTGGAAATTCTGCCTAATTTTTAAGTGTTTGTGTTTAACGGTTCAAAAGATAGGGCCATATAGATTAAATTACATAATTTATGGGGACACCCTTTAGTTTCTAAATTCAAATTGTATACTTACTATAGTGGACTTTGCAATACAGGTTCCTTGTAAATTTCAGTTGTCTGTCTGTAACTGTCAAAAGTTTGGCCACATACATAGAATTACATTAACTATTGGGACACCCTTTTATTTCCAAATTCAAATTTTATACTTTTTGTTATAGTGGATTTAGCAATGCAGGTTCTTGTAAATATCAGCGGTCTGTCTACAACTGTTCAAAAGTATGGCCATATACATCAAATTAAATGAACTATTGGAGCACCCTTTAAAATTTTGAATATTTATACATTTTATTATAACGGTCATTCTGTAAAATTTTCAACGTTTTGCCTATAACGGTTCAAGAGATAAGCTCAAATAGGTCAAATTACGTCACCTATGGGGACACCCTTTAAATTTTAAATTTATTTTTTATTAATTTCTGCTGTTGGGAGCTACAGCGACACGCAATTTTTTAAAATTTTAATTTGGTGCCCTTTACTGTTCTTAATACACGTAAAAAACATGTATGTTGTATGGGGACACCCTTTAATTTTCAATATAATGAACTGCTTTTAAAATGCATAACTGAAAGCATAACTGAAAGCATAACCTTGCAAATAAAGGAAAAAAATTTAAAATCGGGTTAGAAATGGCTGAGTTCTGCGGTTACATATGTAGATAAAAAAGCAACATTCAGACGAATAGATAACCTCCTTCTTTTTTGAAGTAGGTTAAAAAACAATAAAAAGGGGTATATTTTTTAATTTACCTATAATTTGTTTAAAGTTTCTGATAAGCTGAATTGAGTAATTAACAAGCTCTAATTTTATGGCGTTTTCTTTTCTGACAAAAATGTTCCATATATTAAAATTTCGTGTTCTTTTCTATAAAAAATATCAGAGTGTGAATAAACATCCTGTTCTTTATCGCACTAAAACCAGGTAAATATGCTATTTCTTCTTGTAAATATTTTTTACAATATTTTTTTTTTTTTATTGAAAGCAAGAATTTTATTTGGAATTAAAATTTTTATATGAATAAATATTTTATTTTATACATCACATAGGCATAAATGTTAAATGTAAAATCAGGGGGGTTATTTCGTATTTCAATTCGAAAGAAATCTTTTTCGAAACACAATGTTAAAGTCATACAAATTCGAATGATTTCCTTTTCGAATCGAAATACGTAATAACCCCCCAGTTTGCTTTTGTGTTCTTTCGAAATCATAAAAAAGGTCACATATTTCAAGGGCTGGGTGATCCATAAAAAGTATTACCTATTAATAAGGCAAAATACTTTTTCAGAAAAGAAAACGCCATTAGTTTCCATAATTTTGTACCTGCTGTCTGTAGTTAACTTGTAGTTAGATTTAAATTTTTTAAATAATTTCACATGTTCACTACCATTTCAACACATATTTATCGTGATGTTTCCCCAAAGGAAAGAGTATAATTAATAAACAATATAGTGGAGGATAAATCAAATTAAAATTTCACTTGAAAAATTTATTTCAAACCAAAAACACTAGGCCCCTAGGATCATCCGGGCCTGATGTTACTGATAAAGTATCAACACACGGACAGAGACTTACAAACTTAAACACACTTGTACATACGCATTCATTTATTTCAACAAAGGTATAATTAAAAAGGCGTGAAATATTATTCCAGAATTTTAGCTTCAAAAGAAAATGAGAGATAGAAAAAATAGAATAATGCTGTTTTGCATAAAAGCTCAAGCATCTGCACAATATGTTCTTTATGGTCATAAAGTAAAAAAATAAAAAAAAAAAACTCGCATAACAGTGCAACTTACTTTAACTAGGGAACAAATAATAGAATAGAAGATTCATTCGAACTTGCATACTTGACTTTTCCCTCCTAACTTTGTTACATGCCAGTGGCAAACATCAACATCAGCAACTATGAGCTGACTCGTTAGGGTTTTTCATTTGGCTCCAAAGTCAAAGATATATAGAAGCAAATTTTTTTTTTCTTTTGTAACATTTCGCTCTAATAGTTTTGGATTTCAAAAGTTAATGAACAATTTTTTGGGGTATAGCGAATGTGTGCCGGCTTTAATGGTTGAAAATAGTTTACCGTTTTCTTCTTAATCTGCCTCCTTTACTTAAAGAAATTAAGGAAATCTGTGCGAATTTGTGAAAAACAAAATTAGAATTAAAGGTTTAACAGTGAAAGCCTAATTGAGGCGAGTCCAGTTATACTTAAATCAAACATGAAGCGAAATATCTATTGAAATAATAGTAAAGTTCTTAAATTAAACAACTTAACTTATCTAATTTAACTACAAAAAAAATTAAGTAAAGAATTGTAGAAATTGTAATTAGTCCTTGTCGTTAATTACTCAAATCAGCTCAACAGGACCTTTAACCAAGTTTTAGATAAAATAAAAAATATCATTTTTTTATAGCTGAATTTTTGTTTTTTACTTCTTACAGCCATGTTTAGAGTTGTGATTAACTGATAAGTGTAAGAATAAAATAAGAAAAAATAAATTCACTGTTGCTAAAAATATCCCTTTTATTGCTTCTGTTTACTTCTTACAATTACATTTTGAGTTGGGGTGGGAAAGCTGCCCAGTTTAGGAATAATAAAAAAATATTCACTATTTTGTATTTCATTGCTTTGACTTCATTCTTATTTGCCCAAAGAATTTTTTTATTTTTGGTTTAGGTTACCTACGAGTTGGGTTAAAGTTTCTTGATGAGCTGGCTCTAGTAATTACCGAAATGGCCATATAAGAGGGTTTCTCCGCAATAATAAATTTAAGCAAATTTATGATAATGTAACAATTTAAATCACTTTCTGGTTGATTTTGATAATTAAGAAAAGACTTGTCATAAAAGAGGGTTTCTATTCCTAACAAATTAGCATAACGCAAGCAGAGCAACAGTATTAATTTTTGTTCATGTTGTTATAGGGGGTTATGTCATGTTCTGTTTTCCACTAATGTTGTTTGAATGCTTATATCACAGCAGATAGTAATGGTATGGCTGAGCAACAGCTGTTTGAAAATAAAACTATCAATCTAAAAAAACAACGTCATAATCATGTTATGAAAGGGCTTTTATAACAAATGTTTTAACAACACCATGTTAAGACGTGGAAAACATCAACATGGGTAGTCTACACATAATACTAACAAGTTAAGCGTTAATGCTTGTCATTTTATATCTAATGTCGTTAAGGTGGCTCTACATGGACAATAATATATTTTTCTTAAGACTTAAAATCTTCTACACCCATTTATTAGTTTTTAGATTAAAAAAATAAAATTACAACAATTTTAAATGGTAAACCTCAAGTATTTACCCGTGTATAAGACTATTCTGATGTTGCCTTAAAAAGATTGTTACTTTAAATAAAATTCTTTAGAGGGATAACCCGCAAATGATCGCTACAACCGTGAAACAAACATTATTTTTGTCTAGCAGGGGCTGGGCTCAACAATCGTATTTTTATTTTAGATTTAAGATATGAATAATTATTGTTAGTTCAAAAATATTGACGATACAATAAATAGTAAATAATACATTATTTATTTTTAATCACGCATGATTCCTTTGCAAATTTATTAAATAAATATTTTATGAGTATAAAATATTTATTTCCAAAAAATATAATAATCGAAATTGATTACTATGGGGAAAGCCTATCCAGATAGCTATTTCGCATGTGCTCAACTAGCTCATCAGTGGATTTTTCCCAATTTTTCTAAATAAAAACTCAGATTGTTATGCTTAAAACTTAATAGACTAATAAGAAGATCAATCAGTCTATAAAGAAAGCCAAATCTAAATTTCTAAACAAAACAAAAAACATAGTAACATATAACAGCATGCGCACGCTGAGTAAATACGATTTTCGTATTTTTAATTTTTTTATATTTTTAGTTTTGTTTTTCAAAAGTCTTTTTGATACATTATGAATGGTATCCAATGGAAACCCGTAATGTATAAAATTGAAAGAAGAATAAAATAAACTTTTTGAAATCGAAATGCTTACTATGTTTTTTGTTTTGTTTAGAAATTTAGATTTGGCTTTCTTTATAGACTGATTGAACTTCTCATTTAGTCTATTAAGTTTTAAGCATAAGAATCTGAGTTTTTATTCAGAAAAATTGGGAAAAATCCACTGATGAGCTAGTTGAGCACTAGCGAAATAGCTATCTGGATAGGCTTTCACCATCGTAATCAATTTCGATTATTATATTTTTTGGAAATAAATATTTTATACTCATAAAATATTTATTTAATAAATTTGCAAAGGAATCATGCGTGATTAAAAATAAATAATGTATATAACGATTCCAAATATAATTTTTTGTATATAAATAGTAAATAATAATAAACTAAAATAAAAAGAAAAAAAATTCTTTGCAAACAGGCTTTAGGAGAACAAAAAACCTTGTTGCCTTAAAAAAGGGATTGGAAAAACAATTCCGAAAATTTTAAAAATAAATTACAGCATTTCCAATTGGTGTTTTCGCCTTAAAATTACTATTTTAAAAAACAATCGTTTCAACCAGACCTTAGGATAACAATATTTAACAGTTCAGTTGAAATTTATTTATAAAACTACTTTACAAAAAAATCTTCACAAATGAAAATATCTGAAAAATCATACGATTTAAAAATATTTTTCATAATATTCCTTTAATTACCATTTCTTGATAGAATAAAGATCATTGATTAAATTATTTAATTAGTCTATATATATATTTTTAAATACAAATTACAATAAATTCCTTATTAATACCTGACAGTAGTAATATAAATTTCATTTTGATAGAAAAAACACATTTCACACAAACATTTTTGTAATGCTGCAGCTTTATTGATTGTTGATTGGCATGGCTTCGTCATTTTTGTTATTTTACTTTCAATTTCATCTCACAACACTCATTTTCCAGTTTGTTTGCTTGGCAAAAATTTTCTATTTTAATTCAATTTTGATGCGTTTTTTGGAAGCGACGTATGTAAAATATGAAATGACAAATATTTTTATTCGGCTTCATATTGATCAATAGGTTATTGGTCATTGAGCAAATGACATTTTTTATTAATTTAAAAATAAATTATTCTAAACTAATTTGTTCATTAGAACAAATGGAAGATTTGAGTGCTGTACTGACTTAATAAATTAATATAACTGTTTAATAATTTAATTAAAATTTAGGTTTAAGCAATAAGAGACTGTTGCCACGTCGAGAATATGCATGGTAAATTGTATCAAACAAACTATTATTTTTTACACTTGAACTTTTGCAATACCGTTTGCATGAAGCACTTCCTTAATTTCTTTTTAAATTGTTTCTTTTTTGTTCAAACTTCCACACAATAAACAATTAAAAAAACTTAAATTTAATTTCAAAAATATTTTTTTATTGAATTTTTTGACATTTCTAAATTAAACAGATGATGAGAATTTTCGCCCGTCCAATCACCTGTTTAAATTCGCCTTGAGTATTACCCTTAACAGTAATATTTATGATTAATAATGGGTGATTTTTTTGAGGTTAGGATTTTCATGCATTAGTATTTGACAGATCACGTGAGATTTCAGACATGGTGCCAAAGAGAAAGATCCTCAGTATGCTTTGACATTTCATCATGAATAGACTTACTAACGAGCAACGCTTGCAAATCATTGAATTTTATTACCAAAATCAGTGTTCGTTTCGAAATGTTCAAATGTGACAAATTTTGTTCAGCGATGAGGCTCATTTCTGGTTGAATGGCTACGTAAATAAGCAAAATTGCCGCATTTGGAGTGAAGAGCAACCAGAAGCCGTTCAAGAACTGCCCATGCATCCCGAAAAATGCACTGTTTGGTGTGGTTTGTACGCTGGTGGAATCATTGGACCGTATTTTTTCAAAGATGCTGTTGGACGCAACGTTACGGTGAATGGCGATCGCTATCGTTCGATGCTAACAAACTTTTTGTTGCCAAAAATGGAACAACTGAACTTGGTTGACATGTGGTTTCAACAAGATGGCGCTACATGCCACACAGCTCGCGATTCTATGGCCATTTTGAGGGAAAACTTCGGAGAACAATTCATCTCAAGAAATGGACCGGTAAGTTGGCCACCAAGATTATGCGATTTGACGCCTTTAGACTATTTTTTGTGGGGCTACGTCAAGTCTTAAGTCTACAGAAATAAGCCAGCAACTATTCCAGCTTTGGAAGACAACATTTCCGAAGAAATTCGGGCTATTCCGGCCGAAATGCTCGAAAAAGTTGCCCAAAATTGGACTTTCCGAATGGACCACCTAAGACGCAGCCGCGGTCAACATTTAAATGAAATTATCTTCAAAAAGTAAATGTCATGGACCAATCTAACGTTTCAAATAAAGAACCGATGAGATTTTGCAAATTTTATGCGTTTTTTTAAAAAAAAAGTTCTCAAGCTCTTAAAAAATCACTCGTTAGTAATATTTATGAATCTTCATTCACAAAAAGCAGAAAAATCATAAAATAAATTACAACAACATTCATTGACTGCTGGGCCCATCATCAATTAATGCAAAAAATTTCTCCAAACTCTGTCTGGCTTTCATGTAAGTGACGATTATTTCTTTCCAAGTTATGTTTCTTTCGTCTCATTATTTTGTCAGTCCGATTAACATTTGTCCCAATGTCTGATATTGTAAATTAATCAATTTTATTTTGCCTCTCATAATGCACTTAGTTGTTGAGTAATAATTGTATATAATGACTTACATATGTTACTGATTTACTAAAGGAGTGTTTACATTGAGTGTACAAGTCATATGTACTGTCAAAATTGCTATCCATATGAAATTTCATGTGTATGTCAAAATCAGTGTTTTACATATGGTTTATAATTTTTGTGTTCAAACGTACCCATGTTACGTATGACATAACCTCCTGTTGTTGAAAACAAACATCAAATATTTAAAACAGCTGCTTACGTAACATTAATGCCTTTTTAGTTTTTTTCATATCTGAAGAAGAATAAACGACTATAGATTTCAGTTCTCGTTGCTGATATTTGATTGAGTGTTTTAAATAAAAAATATAGATTATAAATATAAAAAATTTTTCTGAAATTATTCTTTTTTATTCTTCAAAAATAAAATTTTAGCAAAATAAAGGAAAATTTTGTCAAATCAACGGATAAATTAGTCACACATTAACTTCTTTTAGGGATGTAAATTTAACTAATTTTATGGGTTGTTTTTCTTAGAATGTTTACTATTGTTTTAACAAAACTTTAACAGAATTTTATTTAAGTTTATTTAAATTTTTTTAAGTTTTTTCAACTTTTATTGAAATATAGTTTTAACAAAAAAAAAATCTGTAATTTGAAAAAAGTTAGTTTATATGAATAAATCCAATATAGCGGTGAGTAAAAATTAAGTTTATTTCACTATTTTTGTCGTTAAAGTTCTACTGATTTTTTCGTTAATATTACCTACGAAATTTAGATCAGTGTTCTGTGTAATTGCTTTTCAATAAGTTTTTTTATAATCTAATTGTTATTAATTAAACTAACATGACTAAGTACCTTACTTGAAATAAATTCATTTAATATAAATTCGACACACTAGTAAAATGTCTTTGTAGAAAGACAAAAACATTTTAAATAATGAACATTGACAATTGTTGTCACTTCTTCGCTTTATTTGCATAACAAATTTAATATTGCTGCTGTTGGTGGAAAATTTAGTACAATAAGAAGTAAAAAAAAACTTTTTAAACCAAATAGCATTTGTAAGTATTATAAACCCATACCATGTCTAAACTCCCCCCGCTTACATTGTTTTAATTTATGTATGTAAAAATATAATAGAGTTTAAGCAGCAAAAAATAACTACACAGCAAAATCATCAACACTGTTTTATTTCCTAATAAACACACACCAATACAGACTGCAAATGAAATTGCACACAAATTCACACTCACACCCTTTTAACACAGGCAACAGTAACAACTGCTAAAAATAACTTATATCCTGGGAGAACATTAAAAAAGCTTTAAATTTTTTGGCGTATTTCTCAAAGTCAAATAAAATAAATTAGAAAAACACTGATAAAATGCCAACAAAGTAGAGAAACAAATAAAAGCAAACACAGCAAAAAAAAAAACAAACCCTGAAACAAAATGAAACTGATAAAATATTGAAGAAGAGCAACTTTTTTTTCTTTTACATTTTTATTCGTCAAACATTAGTTCCACAGGCATTAACGTTTTTAATGTCAACCTAAACCAAAATCCAATTCGAAAATCTAATACAACAGTAAACAGGCTAGAAGGATGAAAGAATGAATGAATAACACAATAAAATAGAGAAAATCACACACTTACACTTGTACATACAGTCAGCAGTTACTAAAACAATGACAATGTCGTAAACGAACATGCTGATATAAATGAGATTTGTAGCAACATTGTTGACATTACGATAGAAATCTTTTATGTGAAAGAAAAAAGTACAAGTGCTATTTGTGTGGCAAAGAGAAGGGTTAAAATACCCTATAAATTCCCTTTACCTTTTTCAATTTATTATTGAAATTGTTTACGATTAAGGTTAATCAAAAATAGTCGAATATTTCGTATCTGCAGTTTATGTATTACATAAACAATTTTGTTATCTTTTTGGAATTTTTAAGGTTTATTTAAGGGGATGAAACTTATTTAACTAAGATAGCCTTTCATTAGATACACTGTAATAAACTTAATCTTAAAAAGATAAGTGACACACCCTTCCTTTTTAACTTTGTTACACAGCTTGAAATTTACCTGGAATGAAATGGCAGTCAATTTTAAAAATTTCAAAAAAAGAAATCGCGAATATAAAATATAATCTTAAGGTGTTTTCCTAAACTGCAAAAGAATTTACAACTACTATACCTTTAGGTTAAAGAAAAATTAATATTTTACTGAAGCAAATATCGTAGGTATTATTAACGAGAAAAATAGTAGAACCTTAACGACAAAAATAGTTTAATCAACTTAATTTTTACCCAAATCTATATACGATTTATTCATATAGACCTGTTTTTACATGTTATATTGATGCCGTGTAAAATTGATGCCGTGTAAAATAAAAAAAGACATTGATCGTAAGAAAGAATAGGTGATTGGTTCCTTATCTCTAAAACATATTAAAATAACACACTGTGTAATTTTTTAAGTCATGGCAAAATAACCGTCATAAAAGACCAAAAAAAGACCCCTGTCTCCCAGTTTTGCCCAAAGTCCTCCAGGTTTTTTTTTATGTGCCCTCAAAGATGTGGGGCCTCGATGTCATTTTTGCAAAAAATTATCATTTACTCAAGCTAATATTTTACAAACCGTTTGAAATTTTGATATACTCTCTGAGGCAAAGTTGTAGCTCTTGTCATAAAGAACAAAAATCAAACAAACTTCATCTTCAAGGTCAAAACCGCAAAAAACTTTAAAAAATTCAATTTTTTTACCTTTTTTCCCCTGTTCAGGTCCATAGGTAGCAAACCGTTCAAAATTCAATGAAACAATCAACTACAAAAATGAACCTAAGATCTCAAGAAACAACTTTCTAGAACATATTAACTTCCTAGGAATGATTCTTAACACCGTTTAGGTAGCGCTTAGGTAACCGAAATGAATTTAAAAATTTTCGGGAAATTTTTCACTTTTGCGGCTACCTAAGCGCTACCTAAACGGTGTTAAGAATCATTCCTAGGAAGTTCATATGTTCTAGAAAGTTGTTTATTGAGATCTTAGGTTAATTTTTGTAGTTCTTTATGATAAGAGCTACAACTTTGCCTCAGAGAGTATATCAAAATTTCAAACGGTTTGCAAAATATGAGCTTGAGTAAATGATCATTTTTTGCAAAAATGACATCGAGGCCCCACATCTTTGAGGGCCCATAAAAAAACCTGGAGGACTTTGGGCAAAACCGGGATACAGGGATCTTTTTTTTTAGGTCTTTTATCACGTAGTGGTGTCCGTATATGGTTCTTTTTTCCGTGTTGCGCTGTGTAAGTGACAAAACCAGGATTTTTTAAGCAAAAAGTCATGTTAAATACAGATTATAATAGAATCAAAAAGATTTTCTCTATGAAAATTTTTTAGGCTAAGGGGTATTCAAGCAGAAAGAAGGGAAAGTTGTTTTCAAAGAGATTCCTTACTATTCTCATGTCATAAATAAATCTTTTTAATTTTATTAATAAGGAAATCCCATTAAATCAATAAGAAAACTTGTTATTCACAATTTTGTTTTACTCATTTTTAACACAAAAAAACAATCCATAGAGAAAAACTTTTTGGATCTATTAAGTTTTCTTCTGAATTGTATAAAAAATGGAATTCTTATTGACTTCATTAGCCTACCTAATTGATTTTTTTCAAAAATGGAACTCCTTATTGATTTCATTAGGCTAACTAATTGATTTTTTCAAAAAGGGTTATCTGATTGATTTTATTAGGTTGCTTATTATCATGTGTAAGTCATCTTTTCAATTTTCTTAATTAGAAAATCTTCTTGATTATATTAGCATTCTGTTATTTAGTTTATATAAACCAACATAGAAACTGTTTGTTAAAACATCTATATATATAAAGCACAAAATCTGTTTGTTTGTTTATCGGAAAGCTATAGCTGCCTACAGCAATGAACCGATCCTTCTGAAATTTTCACAGTTTGTTATGATACACGGATGGTAAAATAGGGTACTTGTTTTTTTATATTAGACGAGGGCGTGGCGTCTCCCATACAAAGTAAATATTTATCATCGTGTTTCTTGGTAACAGTAATAGGTAGCACCTTGAAATTTTGCACCAGTAACCTCTATATTAAGGTACATAGTTTTGAGAAAGATGGACTCGATTGAAATAGCGGGAGTGGTACCTCCAATACAAAGTAAACAAATATTATCCTGTATCTAGAGAACTGCAATAGATAGCGCCTTGGAATTTTGCATCAGTAACCCCATTCATAAGATACATTGTGTAGAAAAAACACAGACTGAATTTGAATGGAGGGCGTGATACCTCCTATGAAAATTGTTATAGTGTTAATAGGTATAGTTTAGCAAAAAACAGGTTGGATGGGAACATGTTTGCATGAGAATAGCGTGCGTTTTCGCGTTAAAGGTTGGTCATACTTTTCTTCCAAGGTTGGTCATACTTTTCTTCCAAGTGTTTTTATTGTATTTTTTGTGGATGGGTGTAGCGAAGCGCACCGGGGATAGCTAGTAAAATATAAAATATACATTTGGTGTAGTAGTTAAGTGCGTGCCTACTAAATGAAGCACACTAGGTTCGATTCCTGGCAGAGGACGAAAAAATTGTCACTATGGTTTTTTCGGGTTTTATAAATTAAGTGGCTTCAACCCCATCTAGACAATCCATCAGAAGAAGTTCCCCTGACCTTCCACCCACTAAACAAATAGAATATAAGGCATCCGGCACCACAAAAAAAGGTAGAAAAAATCAAATATTGATTAACGAAAAATTCCAAAGAGATGCCAAAAAAGCATATATCAACTGTTTTCAGCTTTTTATTTTGAAAATTTTTTGTTAATTATTTTTTGTTTTTATAAAAAAAACAACGAATCCTAATAAAATCAAGAACAAAACCTTATTGAAAAAAACAAGAAAAATAAAAAGTCTAAATTTTCTTCTTGATTTTTTTGAAAAGTTTTTCCTTATTAAAATAATAAGACTTTCTTCTTGAAAAAAGCAATATAAATATCTTATAAATATATAGTTCTATTTTATTACGTATTTAGACACTGTATTTTCTGTGTCAGTTTTAACCAACTCAGACACTTCCACTCATCGTTCTTCTAATATCAATCTATAGATTTTATTGACCAAGCCTGGCTTGAATGAAAATTTGGGATCATTTTGGCAGATAGTGACTCAGTAAACCACTTTTAAGCCATAGAAATTGATGATTAAGAGAGCCCATAGTATTTATCAAGCCTTTATTTTTCATTGATGGTTGTTTTTACATTAAATATTTTTTAATCAGCACACGATAATAAAAAAAATATATAGATTCAGCTTGCTGAAAATTCAACAGCACTCTAGTAATATAATGTATAACAATGAGAAATAATGCAATGAAAATTACTGCACTGGAAATACAAAATTTACGGAATTATCACACTGCCATCGTATACACGTAATTAATCATACTCGCTTTATTTGCAAACATATGTGTGATTACTTTGTACATAACCACATTTTAAATGCTGTTCAAAATAGAAGAGGTAAACCAGCACTCGAACACAAATCTTGATTAAAAAAAGCATACGGCAATAAAAAGCGGCAAGAATGACAACAACTAAACTAATAAAAACAAAAAACAACAACAGCTGATAATATTTAATGAAAGCTTCAAGTAAACGTGTAAACACTTTTAAACTTAAATCTTCATCATCTAAAAAAAGAACGTAAAATTCCACGAAGTTGTTTTTTCATGCAACAAAGATCTATTAAGGCAAAGATGTGAGTGAGTACAATCACCACAAACACAATGACGGTGAAAAAAATATACAGACGATGAAGATATTAAAATATTAATGTGTTACAAAAATCAACACAGTGAATATTTCGTTACAACAAAACAATGAATTCTAGTATCCCAGTTGGCCAATGTTTCTTACACGATAATAGCTTTGACAATTTACAATCAATATTATTGTATTTTTCTTCGGTTGTAAACTTTTTTTCATCTCTTTTGTAAAGCGCGAATAAAAAAGCTTTTATGTTGCCTTGTTATAACGCTAACGCAAATAATTTGAATATTATCATATAGTAAAACTTTTAAAAATGAGATAAAATGCCTAAAATGGCCAAGGCATGAAAATCTATATACAAAAATAAAATCAAATGTCGTTCGTTAATAATTGCATCACATCAGAACGGCCGCACCGATTTAGGCAATTTTTTTTAAATCTTATTATAACCCAACTTAGGTTTTTACTAAAATAAAAATTGACCACGCCCACTTTTTAAGTATCAAGAAAACTACAACAGTTATTTCTTTGAAATTTTGCACCAAACCATGATTGGATTGGAATAGTGGGCGTGGAACCTCCTAAACAAGGTCAAAAATTATTATAATCTATCTGGAGATCTCCAATAGATAGAGAATTAAAACTTTTCACAAGTAGGCCTCATACTAATGTGCATAGTCCAACAAAACACAGTCTGAATTGAAACGGTGGGCGTGGTACCTACTATACAAAGCGAGAAAAATTTGCTCGTGTACCTAGAGAATTGCATTAGGTAGAGTTTTAAAACTTTTCGGAAGTTACCCTGAAACTAACGTGAATGTTCTGGCATAATACAGACTGGATTGGAAAAGTGGGTGTGGTACCTAACATACAAAGTGAACAATTATTATCGTGTACCTATAGAACAACAATAGGTAGAGTGTTGAAACTTTGCCCTCACACTAATGTGCATAATCTAGATTTGGACAGTGGGAGTGGTACATCTCATAAAAAATTAATTATTGTTATCATGTTATTACGCATAGTCGAGCTAAATAAAAACAGATTGAATAGGAAAAGCGGGCGACGTACTATGCATATAAACTGTAACAGTTTTATCGTGAGAGGTAAAAGGTAGCCATACTTTTCTTCCAATTGCTTACTGTATTTTTTGTGGATGGATGTAGCGAAGCGCAACTAAAAATAAAATAAATACGATATTTCTCCAAGAAATTAAAATTGTGTTTTTACCCAAAAAATCTAAATATCTGCATATAATTGATATTCCTGCAATAAAAGTTTCACTAAACAATTTATATTTAAAAAAATCAGTATTCTCCAATTTCACCAATAATCATCACTTATCTAAAATTAAATCTTAAACCGAAATTTAGCAAGTGATCGAAAGGCCACAATAAATATTGAAATTTAACAAAAAAAAAAAAAATCAAAGATAATAAAAAATCAAAAAATAATGAGATATTATCTCAAAAAAACGAGGCAAATTTAAGTTTCCAACTAATATAAAATTTTATCAAAATTTGGATTTTGTAACGTCACGTTTCCGCTGGTTGCTGTACTATCAATTAAATAATTGTCAGGTTGCTCTACCGGCACTTCGAGCTGTGTAAACGTGTGCAGGGTACCTTTTGGCTAAGTACCACGGATTGATAGTTAGTGGACGAAGGGAATTTTTAGATCTGTGGAAGCTGTGTAGGTTAATAAAACTTGAACACAGTTACACGCTGCTCTGGTTTCTCCCAGTATCAGCTGTAGGCGTACTGGATATTTCAGGGCTAATAGCTCCGTGGAAAATATCCTTGCACACCTCAGTTCGTATACTTTTGTATTCGCTTAGCTGGTACTATGAATTCCCAATCCTATGCAGAATTTTGGAGGATGAATCACCCGTCGCAAAACCTCTGCACCAGTTTTTGACTTCACAGTATTAGCTGAAGATATGTTGGAAATATTTTTGGGCGAAGGGCTCTACGTAAAATATTCCCTATTATCTGCAGACTGTCTGCGCACTAACTCCCTAATTACTCATAAAATTCCACTTTATATACCCATTCGCGACCACACACATGCACACACACAAGTATACCATCTACGGCTGTTGTATACAACAGCTATTGGCTGTGTTTAGTAAACGTGAGCATAAAACGTCTTGTTAGACTAACTTCATAATGTTCAATAATGAATTGGCCTCTTTTTTCTTGCACTTGATTTCATGTGTATACAAATATTGTTGTGCTTTTAAATAAAAACATACAATAGCATTTGCTCTTCTTCCAACCAATGCAATATTTGTTGTTGTTTGAAATAAAATTTCAGTAGTGAATATTTTGTTTCAATAGTGTGTCTTGATATGAAATACTGTTATAGCCAACAACATGTATGTAATTGTATGATGTTAAAATCAAGGGTTTGTACTTTGTATTTTAGTTATTTTATATTAATTTGCGCGTTGAGTGGTTGAAAATAGAAAACTGTAGTAGATTGAATTTTTTAAATTTTATTGATGAATAAAAAAATCTAATTTAATTTTTTCTCTCAAAAATCAGAGATTTTACTCTCAAGAAAATGCAAGTAAAATGAACTAGTGAACAATATGAAATGCTCAGCATATTTATTGCACTTGATAAAACTGTCCAGTCAAATCAGGTGCACTGATTTTTGCACTGTTTTCTCTCTTGTTCTCTATATTTACTGTTTAGTAATATTCCACTACATGCAATACTGTACACTTTTTAACGTCTTGCGCTCACGTTTAGTGTTTAGTAACACAGTTGTAGTTGGGCTACTATATTTTATGTCTAGATGGCGCCGCCAGGCGACCTGCCGTTAAATTTAAATTCTTAAAAATTTAAATACATCTAATTCGAGATAAGTTTTAACTTAAAATAAACTAAAAATTCACAATAAAGAAAATGTTATTCGTTAACAAAATCAATATTCAAAGCAATATGAATACAAAAAACAAATATTTAAATATATATAGCGTTGGTGTTGCTAAACACGATCAGCGTGACTTTTAGCGTTACAGTTTCACCAAATAATTTAAAAACTCACAACAAAATCGAAATTTCTTTCAGATTTTAGAGCTGACTAAAATTTAACAAACAATTGAAACTAAAATACCGATGAGCGCCGAAAAATCAATAATTTGCCAATAACTACAATTCAAATCCACAAAAATAAGTTCCACTAAAATTAAAATTCCAGTAAAAAAAAAAACTTTATAAAAAATTATTATTAAGCCAAGATTTTAAATTAATAAATGTCGTATAAAATTAAATATATGTAAGTATAAAAATCAATTAAAAAAAATTTATCACGATTTAGTTTTAAATTAGATTTTAATAAGATTAATAGGCAAACAATTTTTTTATAATTTTTAATCAATTTAAATTTTCAAAAGTTTAGCTAAAAATGTTTCTCAATTTGAAATTTCAGTTGTACGTTGTCCACCGCATCGAACTGGACTTTAAATTCTAAAAATTGTTTTTATTTTAGCAAAATTGTCAAACTGTTTACAATTCTTTTAATTAAAAATCTAGAATAGCAAATAAAAATCAATATTGGAAAACATGTGTCTCTATAGAATATTGTTGGGATTGAAATTTTCATTTTAATTTAGGACCTTAAAATTGTGCAATTCTCTTTATACTATTAACCAATTAACGCCCATACAAGCAAACATTTGCAAACAACAACCAAAAAAAAAAAAATTAAACAAAAACACATATCGTTACTGACTCGTATACAAAGAAGGCCACACACTCTCTATAAAGCAACATCAAATATAAAAACATGTATAGCAACACACATCTACTACCTATTAGTGCTGTATGTAGATACAAATGTGTCAGTAGAGGTGAATTCATATCTATGGATGGTAATGGTTAAATGTCGATTGCTAGCCACTGAAACATGACCAAATGGTTTGTGTAACTAACTTTATTAACGAAGCGGAAACTAGAAATGACACAACTTTACCGTTACACATAACCATACACACACAAACACACATATACACATTTCTACTTAAAAACTAACGATGATACACCCGAATATCCGCGGTTGAATTGACATTGGTATTTTGTTTTCTCTATCTTAACCATAGATGAAACAGGACTTACGCATTCATTGCTGCCACCTAAAAATACAACAGAGTTTAAAGAGACTGAAATATTTTTGTAGATCGTCCTGCCAGTAAGTGACTTTTTTTTCTTTGCGAATGCTGTAAGTAACCAATATGCAATTGCATATTGTAGATAACTAGAAAAAAATTGGCATATACAATTTGGTTTTTGAGTTGAGACCTACTAAATGAGTGACAACTGCAATACCAAATTTTTTTGTAAATAAAATCTTTTACGAAGTTAAAGCATCCTTATTCTACTTTAAGCTTTACGATATACTTGTAACTGGTTTAGGATATCATTGGAATGGGATTGCCTGATTGTACTATCTTACCTTGTTTTTAAATGTACCACCATCTGTAAGAGCACACATTTTATACAACACACCTGTGTTTATGCTGTTACTTGAATGTTTAAAAAAGCAGAAGTTAACAAATTGATAGAATCTAATAAATCCTATTACATCAGGTCATATCAAAGCCAGTATCAGAATTAAACTTTAAATGCAAAAAAAAAATAAAACGAACAAAATCTAAAATTTAAAATAAAAAATAAAAAAAAATTGTTTATAAATATCCAACAGAAATTAGCAATATTAGATGAGTGTCATGCTGTGACATGCAAAAATAGCATTACGAAAGAGAGCATCGGATTTGAAAGTTTAAATATATGGAAGTTTCGAGTCTATAGATTTGTTCATTCAGCAAATGCATGAACAAATGAAAATGTATGATTTGAAAGGATCAAAAATTCATTTTGTTATCAAAATTAAATTGTGAATTTTGACTCACCCTAAAATAGTTTTAAAAACCTAAAATAAAAATATGATTTTTAAGTCCAGCCAGTGCTAGCCGAAAATAATGTTTTTTTTTTCACAGTTTGTGCAATCATTTGCGGGTCATCCGTCTGATGTACCACCAAGAAAAGCAGTATCTCTTATTTTGAGTCGAATGTAACCAGGTTCAATTAGTATATTACGCGCCAAAGGGTTTGGATGAGATTCAAGCTTCTTTAGATACCGTTCTGCATGTTTCGTTATTTATGCTTTGACTGATGGCATGTTTAGGTCTTTGTGGATGTTAGAGTTTTTTATACACCAGGGAGCAATTGTTATCATACGTAGTATCTTACTTTGGCGCCTTCAAATTTTTTCTACATTGCTAGTAAGATGTATACCCAGGTATTTAACGGCTGAAAGCTGCGGTATTATTTGGTTATTTATGCGAATTGGAGAGCAGTGTGAAATTGTATATGAGCACATTTTTGTTCATTTACTTTTATTCTCCATTTTTTCAACCATTTTTCCAATTGAATACGCCGTGTTGTAAAAGTTGAAACGCTACTTGGGCGCTTTCATGAATACCTATAAAAGCTGTTTCATTCGCAAATGTTGATGTGTGGACTCGGGTGCTAATTGGAATCTCTAATGTGTACAGTAATTATAAAATTGGTCCCAAATTATTACCTTGGCGAACTCCGGCTACAATAAGCTGTGGCGAGCTTAAAAAATCTGCTTTTAGTAAAATCCGTTAAATAAATTTTTAGGAGCTTATAGATGTTTTCGGGCAAGTTCACCTTTAAATTATATATTAGGCCTTCGTGCCAAACATTGTCAAATGCTTGAGAAACGTCGATAAACAGCGCAGAACAGTATTTTCATTCTTCAAAGGTCTTTTTAATTACATTTACTAATCTGTTTGTTTGTTGGATCGTACTATGTTGTTTTCTGAACCCGAATTGATGGTTCGGAATACATCCTGTCGCGCTAAGAATTGGACTTAAGGTGCCTCCAAAGTAAGTAGTTAAAAGACATTAAATTGCACGAACTCGGTTCTTGGCCACCGAGTTACATTTCGTGAAATAATACTACCACCAGAACGATGTTTCAATAATTCGATTATGTATGGCACATAGCACGATCCTGTTGAATTTACAAGTTGTCATCTTATTGATTTTGGAAACAAAAATTCATTGAGTTAATGCTGATTATCTATACCATTCGCTGTAACCGAAATTTTAATCTTATTTCGCAAGAACAAAAAAACGATGATCCTTGCCTGTAACCTACACCAAACAGTGCATTTTTGTGGGTGCTTTAGTATCTTATTTAATTGTATTGAACTGTTTTGACTCCATTTTTAGCAATCTTGCTCGATAGCGTATAAATTGTACTAAAAAGAACCTCGTCAGCTTAAACAACGTTTTCAAATTTAAAATGGAATCTACTGGCAGTTGTTCATGAGATGAATTAAAAAAAGTACGATGCAACTGGTGGTCATTAGGCTTCAATTATTAAACATCATGAAACCTGTGTGGATATAAACCAATAAATTTACGTAAATTTTTGCTTTATTTAGTGGACAGGCAAAGCCAAAGTTGCTGTGAACAGTGTCGCACAATGCAACAACGTAGTGTATTTTGGGACAAAAATAGAAAAGGTGGTGAACAAAATTTTGCCCAGAGATGTCAGCTATCACCATTAAGAAAAAAATAAATGGGTGTTTACGCCCCCTATTACGCCTCCTGCCCATACAAAGGAATTTGAGGTTTGATAAATCGGTCCATGTGATTTCAAGAGATGATAGTCCTTATTATAAAGAGAAAAAATCCTCATAACAAGCGAGGTCTAAAAGTAACTTTTTGGCCCTAATGGTTTAAAAAGTCATTTATAAATATAACATACAAATATAACTGTTTTGGAAATATCACTTGTATATTTAATTGATACCAGAAAACTGCCTAGTAGAAAAAAATCTTTGTCTTTCTCGTTTTGTAATTTATGAAAAACTTTTCTAATTGAAAATAATTAAAGCTTCAAATTGTAATGTATTTTTGTCGAGCTGGGGAGTGTCTCAGTCTGCCAATCACTTATGAAGCAATTCTTTGACGAATATAAAATCATTTTAGGAAACCTTGTATTTTTCTAACACTTCACAGAAAAAATTATTACCAAATTATTTCCAAACAAATGGTTTTTTTTAAATGTTTGTTGATTTTCAAAAACTTTTTTGTTGTTGTTCTTCTGTAAAAATTAAATTTTAAGCACTTAAATTTTGAATAGCCTCTAATTATAATTTAGTAGGGGAACTAATTTAATTTAATTTCGTTACATTTAATTTCAATGATTGCTATTATAGCATACACAGAAATAGAAATACTATATAATTTTTAAGTGCCTATCTGTATATTAAAAGATAGGGAGGTATACGTCAAATTAAGTCATCCATGAGAACGCTATTTAATTTTAGTTTATTATTATTGCGGATCTATAACGGTTTAAAAGATAAGGCCATATACATATAATAACATAACACTGTTTAATTTCTAATTTGAAATATTTGTACTTACGGTCATAACGGACTATCTGAAATTTACCTAATTTCCAAGTTACATCAACTATACGGACACTAATCTGTAAGAATATTTTGTTATTAGTTTTTTAAAATATGAAATTGGTGCCCTTTAGGGTTCAAAAGACACTAAAAATCATACATGATTTTCCCGATGCACAACCTTTAATTTTTAAAATTATGAACATTTTTGAATGGAACTAATATATAAGCATTGCCTTTCAAATAAAAATAAATAAAAATCGGTTCAGAATTAAATGATTTCTAGGAGTTAACTCAGACGATTTGATAAGCTTCACCCTTTATAGTCAGTTAATTACACAAGAATTTTGCAGATATTATCCAAGAAATTTTATTTCAGCCCATTTTATTATAATTACTCATTCGCAAAAAACGGCAACACTTTCTGTCATACCTTGAAAAAATTACAAATAATTTTATATTAATTTTTTCAAGACTTCAAAAAGGAAATTTATTTTAGTAAAAAATATTTAAATCACAAATATTGAAACATTTAAAAGCCATTAGCTGCAGAGGAAAAGGTAAAAATGTACAAAATTTTTATTGAAGATATTGCTACATATTTATATGTACATATTTTAATTTTTGGCCAAATTTATGTAAATATGTATGACATATGCTTTTGACCAGCAAACAAATCCCATACCAATAATTTTGATGAATCAAACACAAGGTTTTGCCTCAATTGTGCTCAAGAGGAAACGCTGTGTGCCTAAAACATGTAAGTAACTAGTCGCTAAAATTTGACCAAAGTAAAAAAAAGGGAGATTCATTATTTTCACTGTTGCTCAAGATGTCAAATTCCATATATAGATAACATGTTTTAATTTATAGAATTTGATATTTTAAAAAACAGCGAAATTGAATGAATTTGCCATTGCCATCCTGTAGAGTGATTCGTCTTGGCCTTTTTTTTATATGGTCAAATTTTATCCAGTAGTTATTTAAATTAGTAACAAAACTATTACTATTAAACACAATTAGCGAAAATTGTTTTTGATTTAGCTAAATTATTTGTTTGAAAATTGTATGTTATTTCAGTAAAGTTTTTGATTAGTTTCAGATAAATTATTTGTTTGAATTTTTCTTTAATTTCAGTAAACTTATTGTCTGATTCAGTCAATAGTTTTTTTTTTTAATTTTTTATGATTTTCAGTAAACTTTTTTGTCTGATTCAGACAAATATTTGTTTGAAAATATTTTCTAAAAGCAATAAATTTTTTTTACCAAATATCACAGATATTTGTTTGAAAAAATCGGGGAATATTTTCAATAAACTAATTTTAAAATTAATTGTTTGACTTTACAATTTTGTTTATAGGACCATATTCAAACAAAAAATTTTCTATTAATAAAATTTTTGGGAATTCAAATATTAATTATTTAATATTATGCTAATTACCCATAACGTTTTTTAATAAAAGTGCAATTTATTTGTTGGGGGAAATTTTCTGTTTATGCGAATTAATTGTTTGAATCTGAAAACTAATTTTTTCTGTGTTTAGTATGGTGAGAACAGAAATTGATAAAACTCATTTATGATCTTATCGTAACACGCAAAGTTACAATCAAGAACTGACAGAAAAAAAATAAATCTGTGACCCTTAACTAACTATTATTGAATAAAAAATGTTAAAACATTGAAATTACGTTGAGAGTATCAAATGAGACAGTAATGTAATACAGAACTTTGGAATATCAAATGATATAATATCAAAAAACTACGTTCGCATCCACGTTTCTATCCATTTTCCTTGCTTCAATAAATAACAAATAAGCCGTATTCAGTGTTCGATGCAAATGGTCTTGCAAAAGAGCAGCAAGTTTTAACAAAATAAAAACAAATGAAGAGTTTGGGTTTTCTGCTGTTATGTACTGGTTTTTTTTTTTTCTTTAAAATAAAATTTATAATTATCAAGTTGGTTTCAAATTATTTTGAGCTTAACCATCGCACTACCGAAACCCACCCAGGTGGGATTTTCGTTTTTCAAACTTTGATAACTATGATAGTTTTCGCCCAAACAACAAATGCTTTTGACTTAGTGGCTATTTTTTTTATTTTAACTAAAAATTTTATATCATTTAATATTGGGATATTGCTTCTATATTTTATTTTTTACTTTTTCCAAAGTTGTCGCCCTCCCGAAACCAACCGTTGCCTTATAAATTTGAAATTTATATCATTATTTGTTTATTATTTATTATATTTAAAATACTTCTACATATATAATAAAAATGTTATTTATTATATAAAGATTATTTCAAAAAGATTACATCATTATATTAAATAATATGCAGAAGATTACCCTTATATAAGAACTCTCACACTTAGTCTGGGTAAAAGCGTGTTCAGTAGACACTGGTCCCTTACACGTGATACAGGACTTGCCCTCACCACTTGCCCTCACGACATATGTAACATTTGCCTTTATGCTTTATTCGACCAGTAGAATGATACTCTGGTGCTTCATCGGCGATGAATTCTTCATCTACATCTGACATCAGAAGTCACTATAATAATATATACCTAAAACGCATTTAATTGCTGACTTCATTCCAAATCTATCAACAAGCTTTTATATTTGGAATCCAAAGTTCTTCTCCCAACTGCTCCAGAAAAAGCCTACGTCGATAATTTTCTATTGTACCTCCTGAATTACCATTTTCAACATATATTATATACGATGCAAGAGCCGCTGTATCAATAAGGTTAAAAAATAAAGCATGAGGCCAACGTCGTGTTCCTCTCTTGCAGGTGTATTGAGACAGCATCTTGTCACCGGTTTTTCTTTTGGTCCAGTTCTATTTTTATTTTGATGAATTGTTGACAAAAGTGCTACAGACCTATTTTTAGCGGGAATGTAGGATACTATTGTTACATTTTCGGATATTCCAAAAAGGCTCGAATTAATATTTCGGTTTTTCGAAGGCTTGAATTCATCTGGCAAATATCTTTTATTTTTTTTCTACAGTTAACTTCAAAGAGATTAGCTCTTTCGACAATGAAAGAGATGTAAAAAAATTGTCCGTTGTCACATTTCTACCCGTTCCCTCGTACGGAGCAACTAAATCCATGACCACACATTCGCCTTGATTCACATCGCTCTGTGTTCCAATCTTTCCATGTACTGCGTGAACTTTTTTCGACCTCTGAATGCTAGCAACTGTTCGTCAACAGTAATAGACTCATGCGGTCGGTAATGTGGCCTTAAATTTATGTTTATCATTCTAAAGATATCCGCTATTGGCGCATACTTTTGCGTTTGCATGCAAAGAGATCTAGTTTGACTTGAATCGAAACGAATAAATCTCATAATGTGTGCGAATCATTCGGGTAAATTACTTTTGTGAAACACCTTATATTCATGCCAGAAAATATTTTTCTTTGAAATTTCTCACAAAAAATATGTTAGGTATTCCGTAAAAGGTATTATAAATTCTTCTGAAGACATTGAAGCCAACTTTAGCATCAATTGATCGTTAGGTAAGTACCCCAAATTTTATATTGCTTTTAGAAAATTTATAAAAACGACCGAGCTATTAACCGTGGCATATTCTCCAATTGAATAAACACCTGAAGTATACGATTTGATTTTGCGTTTAGAAGTATCGGAGTGTTTTGGTTTTTTTCCTTTCTTTCCCTCTCCCATGCAATGATAATGGAATGTTCCAACGCATGCAGAAACCCAAGCAAACTGATTGGTTATAGTAGAAGTTCAAGCTCAACTCAATATGCGAACACTCTGATAAAATGCTAATGTCATACTCCAAATACACATTGTGTGTAATGCCTTTCGCAATGTGCGTCCGATTCAGACTTTCGACTATCTGAGGCTCTTTAATTTCGTGCGTAAAGCTAACATTGACTTAATGATTGCCCTATAATCGCCTGATCAGGCGGAAGTTATTCTTCGTGTCGGTGTCAAAGTTCTACAATAATAATAAGGAGGACGTAAGCCCTTGCACCCAATTAATTTTTTATATTATTGAATTCTATTATTTAATTATTAATAAAATTAAGAACAACTTATCTCATGTGTGTAACTCAGATCGCTACACCAGTATTAGTTGATCCTTGAAAGTTATTGCTCATATGTATCATGTGTGCTTGTGTTGTTTTTACGTAAATAGCAGGTCATACTAAATATAATATTATGATTTGAAATACCTACGTGCTTAGAGAAAAATCCCGCTTGCTATATAACAAATTTTTTATTAATAAAGGCATAGAACCACGAGACTTTCATTGTTGAAATTTGCTACAAGTCACTTTAATTTTAGTGTTATCAACAAAAAAAAAAATACTTCTTAATATGCAAAAACCTCTAAAATATTTCCAAATAAACTAAACCTAATAATGGGTGATTTTTTTGAGGTTAGGATTTTCATGCATTAGTATTTGACAGATCACGTGAGATTTCAGACATGGTGCCAAAGAGAAAGATGCTCAGTATGCTTTGACATTTCATCATGAATAGACTTACTAACGAGCAACGCTTGCAAATCATTGAATTTTATTACCAAAATCAGTGTTCGGTTCGAAATGTGTTTTATCGACAAATTTTGTTCAGCGATGAGGCTCATTTCTGGTTGAATGGCTACGTAAATAAGCAAAATTGTCGCATTTGGAGTGAAGAGCAACCAGAAGCCGTTCAAGAACTGCCCATGCATCCCGAAAAATGCACTGTTTGGTGTGGTTTGTACGCTGGTGGAATCATTGGACCGTATTTTTTCAAAGATGCTGTTGGACGCAACGTTACGGTGAATGGCGATCGCTATCGTTCGATGCTAACAAACTTTTTGTTGCCAAAAATGGAACAACTGAACTTGGTTGACATGTGGTTTCAACAAGATGGCGCTACATGCCACACAGCTCGCGATTCTATGGCCATTTTGAGGGAAAACTTCGGAGAACAATTCATCTCAAGAAATGGACCGGTAAGTTGGCCACCAAGATCATGCGATTTGACGCCTTTAGACTATTTTTTGTGGGGCTACGTCAAGTCTAAAGTCTACAGAAATAAGCCAGCAACTATTCCAGCTTTGGAAGACAACATTTCCGAAGAAATTCGGGCTATTCCGGCCGAAATGCTCGAAAAAGTTGCCCAAAATTGGACTTTCCGAATGGACCACCTAAGACGCAGCCGCGGTCAACATTTAAATGAAATTATCTTCAAAAAGTAAATGTCATGGACCAATCTAACGTTTCAAATAAAGAACCGATGAGATTTTGCAAATTTTATGCGTTTTTTTTTAAAAAAAAGTTCTCAAGCTCTTAAAAAATCACTCGTTATAAGGATTTAGTATCATAACAATTTATGCACTTACTTTCATTATTTTTCTATCTATCTAGTCTCTGTTTTTTTTTTAAATAAGAGGATTAAAACCTCTTATTGCCAAGCACAGTTACCCTCTATTAGATTTTATGTTACTTATTTTTTATGCAGTTTTTTTTATCAGATTTGTATGAGTTTATGAAGAAAAGCATGGAAAATAAGTTTAAAAAAAGACTTTGATGGAAAAGGTTAAAAGAAAAAGTGGTAAATTTACAATATCTAAAAATTTTTATAGAACGATTTCAAATATTTTACAACAGAATAGCAAAAAGCCAGTGATTCTTAATTAAGATACACATTTTTTTTTTTAGAAAGAGAAGTAACTCTCAGGCAATTAATGTCTATATTAAATGTGTTACTTCCCTGTCGGAAATGGAACTAACCCATGGCTTTTCACGCGCTAGTTCTGAAGTGATAGGGACCGGTTCGAGTTCTAACACTTTATATGAAAGGGACCTGTCAGTCACCTTTACATGGCGTTGGCCTAGGAGGGGGTCAATTGTCACTTTTCATTCATCTTGTGACATGTCAATGAACTAATTTGAAAGTGAACACTAAAAAACCCACATTGGTGGGTTACCTACCACTGGAGGTGGAAATAGTTAAAAAGCTTTAGTTATGTGGCAATACTCCAAATCAAATCGCAAAGTTATTTATGAATATTGTTAAGACATTGTTGCAGCAGCAAGCGCCCTCTTTTATTATGTGTAGAGGTATATTTGTTGAATGAATGCTAAGATAGCAGCATTGCCAATTTATTTCATTTAATACATATCAGAAAAAATAAATTTACCACGGCTAAGTATTGAACTCAGCACCATTGCTTAGTAGTCAACGTGCTAATCACTTGGGCTACGGCATCCTTTGATATAATAACATCTATATGCTAATTTATAAAAGTGTGTTCATACACATGCAATAAAAGGTTTGGAAAATAGAAGTGGAATTCATCCCATCAAATTGATTAACGCTTTGTTTATTAATAATTTTTATTATATTACTCTAAATGAATAATACATAGTGTATATCCCTCCGATAACCAGCAATTTTTTCAACGGTCAATAACCATCAAGGCCCATGCGGACCTTACATATTATTTTAGCAAGTTAAAGACTTTCTCCTATTCTTACGTTTATTTAGGTGATTTAAGAGTGTGTGGAAATATTTTAATTAATAGCAAAACACAAATAATAATTCATTTACCAAAGTTGATACAATCCAGCAATTATATTTGAAAGACAAAAGTAAAGATATAGTAAATATTAATTACAACAGCATATGAATGTACATGATTTTATAAGTTCTCATATCTTGATGGCCTTTGATTTTTACTTCTGCTGGTGAATTGCATTTTTTTAAGGTGGTACAGTGTTCGGTACATACGGCTACAAGCTCTTGGCAAACAAAGCACTTGTATAAAGTCTTTGGTGCTAAGATTATGCAGGGCACAATCGACAATAGTATCGGACACCGCGCGGTGATATTGGTAGCACGGAAGCTTCAGTTGTTGGTTATTTGGTCAACAAAATAATAGATAAAATAGTATTACATTCAACTAATTAATTTTTTCCCATAACAATTTACCACAACTCCGAATTAGTCAATTGCAATATGTATTTTTGGAAGACTATTAATGCGGGTATTAGTGACCCGTTCCTGTATATGTCACATGATTAGCTGTTTTGTTAATTTTTTTTTTTTTTAATGAACATCGTTTATCTCATACAGTGTTAGGATTCAGTTCATCCTAGATTACAAATGATGCTAGAGCAGCGATAGAAATCATGTTGTAGAGTAGAACAGTGCCAATGGCCATCGTGTTGTTGCACGTTTGCGGGTGTGCGTTCTCAACATTTGGTCCATATTATAACAACACATTTGTTCGAATTATAATCAAGCATAACTAAAGGTTTCTCTTTTATATTACTTACCTCTATTCCACTTGTGAAATGAAAAGTTGATAGCATTAAAACAGCTTTGTTCTCTTTAGGAACTTTCCAATATAAAGATACATTGTTATAGTGTCTCCCACTATTCCATTATGTTATAGTGTCTCTCACTATTCCCTTAACGCTATTTTGGGCATACACATATACACATGCTGTTTTAACTTATTAAGAATTTTACCAATTGTTTTTATTCACTGCAAAGTGCACTAATTCCAAAGAATTTTAATATATATATTTATAACTTTATTAATTGTATTTTCCCAAAGAATTATAACTATGGTAAATTGTATTTTCCAAAGAATATTTTATCCAAGTGCTAACGAAAATGCAACAATCAACAAAAATGTACCATTAATTCCAAATGACTTTAACAACTTTATTATTTGTATTTGTCCAAGTGTATTAATTCCAAAGAATTTTAATAACTTTATTGATTGTATTTTCAGGTGCATTTCCGCTAACGAAAATGCAACAGTTAACAAAAATGTACCATTAATTCCAAATAATTTTAATAACTTTATTATTTGTATTTATTAATTTGTCCAATTCCAAAGAATTTTAATAACTGTATTCTCAGGTGCATTTCCGCTAACGAAAATGCAACATTAGTAACCTTATTAATTCCAATACATATTTATTAATTATATATTTTTTCCAAAGAATTGTTATACCTTGATCAAGTGCAAAATGCACCAGACAAATTTCTTAAGAATTATTATGCAAACACTTATTTTAAATTTATATTTCCAAAATGCAACAATAAACAAAATAATAGTATTTAAGAAAGTAGAAAATAAAGAAACCCAGTTGTTTTATTTTTTTTTTTCGTTATCTCTCGTCTCGAGGAAAAAAGTATACATCTCCTAGATAAAATCCAAGTAGTGAAAACATCACGACACGATACGAACAAATACTTTATTACTACGATCAGTTTCAACAAGAGCTAAGCCTTTGGCTTTTAAAATTAAAGCTAAGTCCAAAGTTAGAATAAATTGTCTGCATTACATACAGTTGGTTATTCGCGTACTGAACGTCTTCAATCCTCCATAGAGATTTCAATATTAAAATTTATAACCTAAAACCTATTTTAAAACCTTAAAAACATCACAAATATCAATAATAACAAATAAAAATAATAACAAAACTCTACATGAAATTGCTATTAAGAAATTAAGAATCACTATTATGAAAGTAAAAAAATAAAACATAAATTGCAGCCTGTCCACCTTCATTTTCTTTTTATTTATTTTTACTTGTCTCAACGTTAATACATACCTACCCATCACTACAACAGATTTCATTGGTGCTCATTCCTGTTTTATCCCATCATCTAACTACGACATTAAAATTTGAATTTTCTTTAGAAATAAATGAACTTACCGGAAATATATAACTGAGCATTTATTAAGAAAAGGAATAGCACTTTCCTCTGCTATACCTGCAATCTGTCCATTTGAATGACTTTTCATTTACCTGTCGATCTGTTAAGAAAAAAGACATAGCAGGAATATTTTATAATTTTTTCCTACTACTTCTCTTAGATTGTTGAATAGCATAGTGTTAAAAAAACCTAAGAAAATATTTTTCTTTTTTCAATTCTTTTGGATTTAAAATGATTTTGCCATTCATTATATAGATGTTATAAAAAATATTGCCACCTCTGCTGCAGGAAATACTAAAAATTTTGAGGAAGGAAAAGTAATATTATTATTTCTTTTTCACCATATAAAAGCTAAAATATATTTTAAATCCAAAATTCGTTGATTCACACGAAGCAGAAGTTGGAAAGAGCTTGAAACACATTTGAAACCGCTGGCCTTTTTTTTGCAGACGCCAGATAGAGGAAATCATAAGGATAACTTAAATTTAAAAATTTAATTACACAGTGCAACAAATCAAAACTTTTCGAAAAATACACGAACTTGACAATATCTGTTCTATTCTACTACACAGAAAAAAATTCTTAATATTTAATATTGGAAATTTTATTAGTCGAATTATTTATTTTACATACAGATGAAATTTGAAGTTAAGCTTAAGTTAATTTTTAGTTACATCAATTGGGTTGATTGTGATAATATTAATCTAGAAAATTTGAGTTCATATTACAAATACTTTTATATGATAAAAACAACTTATCACTTAACACACTTACAACGACAACCATAAGCAGTAGGTGGTTTTGTTGTTAAGCGAAAATATACATATGTATGTGTATTTTAAATTTACAGTAATCGTGTTGACACCCATAACTTATGTAAATTTAATACTTACACCCACATAAATATTACTTTATCGCCCACTTTGAACACAGAATGCTTAACAGGCCTAAATGCAAACAATACACCAACAACTAACCCTAGATTCTGTATTCTCAAATCGCCTATAGCGTGAAACTCCTTACTCTGTACTAAGCGAGTAAACGATTTTCAAATCTTATCATTTGTCTAAATGTCATCATCGTCTTTTTGAGTGTTTGCTTATTTGTTTATCAGTCTGTCCACATTATTGTCATTTCTTAAGCCCCATAGTGTTTCGTTGTTTTAGAGCGTGTGTGTGTGTGTGTGTGTGTAGAATGTGCAAGAATATGCGTTTAGATTTGTGTGCTTATTTGGTTTGAATATTCCCGCAAATATTTGCATACTTGCTCAATTTCATATAATTTATTTGTCATCGTGCTGTTGTTGATTTTCAGCATATAATACTTCTTACACCACATGCAGTTTTTTTCACCCGCGTCTTTTCTTTTTTAAGCATTTTTTATTGTATCGAGTTCAAGAGAAATATACATATATCACGCCCTATTAAATTTATATTATTACTGATGTTATTATACAAATATACTTTAGAAAAGAAGACAATTTTTTTGATGTAATATTGACACTATATTTGATTAAAAATATGTATTTACACCTATGAGGTGTTTTATTCGAATGTATTTTCTTTATGTAAATTTTACAAGGAACAAATTCATAATTTATTGTTTGTACCAGAGACCTAATGGAGGAACTTGCGTATTTGTTTTGTAAATTACGAACTCAACTTTGTTCGTATTCAATTGCTGCAATTTGCTACCTCTTATCCGTTCAATATAATGAAAAAAATAAAATCCATAAAATCCATAATGCACAAAATATGGTAAAAAACATATCACTCGAAAAAATTTTTACGTAATGGTAGCACCATCGGACTATTTATTTCACTATTTCATCATTTAAGGATGTAGCTAAGGACGCAGAATATTTTCAGTGGTAACATCTGCCATTGGGGCAATGTGAACGATATGTCAGTAGTCATTACAGCAGCAAATAAAGAAGAAGGATGCAATGCAGAAAATTAAAGGTTAAACGAAAGGGTGAAAATTCAGATGACAGCATTATCCTCACAAAATGGGTAAATGTGCCACGCCATTATCCTTGTACGGTGTTTCAGACGGTACCCCACACAGAAGGATTTTGCTGGCAAAAAATAAATTTTTCGAGTATAAAATATCAAAAATGTAATGATGCAGTTTTGTAGAGAACTGTTTTGTTACGGGAAATGCATCATTAGTTTTTTATTTTTAAATTTTTTTTTTCAAAATAACGCGGCAAAGTCACCTAAATGAAACTCTGCAGAAACTGCATCAGATTTTCATGAATTTTAATGGTTCGGCCTGCTTTCAGAAGAACTGAAGAAGCTCGAAATAAAGACTATAGAAGGTATAGGTAATGAATAAAAGTCTATATTTTTGGTATTCATTTTGATGTTTTGGAGAACATTAGGGAGCGATGGGCGTGGCGGATTTTCTTGAAACTTTGTATATATTTTAGCTTTATAACACTGATAATTTGTGGAAAGTTTCATAACTTTTAGTGAAGAAATAAAAAATTTTGGGAGAAACTTTCTAAATATTTCAATTTCATAATACTGATAACTTTTCGTTATGATCGCTTAAGACACAAAACTTTGGGGCGAAAAAATATTTTCGGATTATATGAGCGGTGAGCGATGATAAAACTTTACAATTTCATTAACTAGAAGCATTTGTACCAAATTTTAATGTTCTAATAAATAAATAAATAAATAAATAAATAAATAAATAAATAAATAAAAATAAATAAGCTCTCCTTATATTTTTTGCCAAGAAATATATGAAGAAATCCCACTGTGCTCCATCTTAGTGAAAGGCGAATATTTTATACTTACCATGCGCGAAGTTAGTTGAAATATTTTTTCCTCCTTTCTGCCAAATAAAAAATGGTCATGGTTTGTTCAATTTGATTTTATATTATATTTTTTATTATTTCGCTGTACACAAACAAAAATGATTTTTCGATTAAATTATATATCCAATTAGAACTTCTGTAAGGCCCAAACTTAGGAGCCATAACAAAGTGGATGGTCGTTTGCCTTAATTTGGTGAGCCAATGGAACCTTTAAAGCAAATTTATTGATATCTTTGTGAAAATCACATTATCCTGGTGCATGAAATGCCTATTTGCTCAGATCGATAGCAAGACGACGATCTTAGTTTGAGTGACAGATTTTCGGACACAGCAGCCATATTCTCTTCGATACACACCGTGCAATGTCGATGACCATGTCTATTGTTCACTAGCCGCTGATGCCAACAAAATTAAAATAGTAATTTGTAAATACAATTTGAATATAAAAACCAATATGTTATCTCAAGAAAATCTCAGTAAAAGATTAAAAAAAAATATATATCGTCGCGTTTCTTCTTAAACCACGTAAGCGACATTTTTTTCGAAATTGACTTTTTTGGTTTTTATGGTAGAAAATAACATTTGCCACCAGACTAGACTACATTCTCATCTTAACAAGTTTGTATGAAAAATAAATAAATCCATTTTCAAAACCTCGTAAGCGCCATACAAATGACATTTGCATGCAAACTATAATGGTTTTTATATTTCAAGTTGGAAATGTTAAAGTCTCAACCACTAAGTTTTTTTTTTTATTTAAGAATAAGATTTTTTTTTTTTTTTTTTTGATAAATACAAAAATAAATGTTAATTTACACACAGAAATTTGCGATTTGCTGGTTGCTCCAAAAAACCACGTAAACGACAGATTTGACTACAATTAATTGTAAGTAACAAATTTAAAAAAAAAAAGTTTGTATACCCTTCAGTGAGTCTCACAGCCATGTTTTGCAAAAAAAATTATTTTGAAACCCATATTAAAGAAGTTATTAAGTTTTTTTTCGTTTTTTAAAAAACGACTTTTTGGCGCTTACGTGGTTTAAGAATAAACGCGACGATATGTAATATATTCAAAAATATATTATTTCTATTGTGATTTCAGTCATAATTGTGATTTCTTTGAAATGAATTCAATTTTTATACTTAAAATTAATGAAAAGATCAGCAAGACGATTATATTTATTTATATAAATTTAGAATTCGAGGACGGCAAAAAGACTTGCTTAAAATTGTGCAGGAAGAATACTTAAACAGTTGATCTTTAGTAATTTTTCTAACTTGACAATTATCAAGCATTTATTACCGTCTTAAGTAATTTTAGTCTGCTGGCTGCTTTTTATGCCTTTACTCTAATAACCGAGTCCCACATTTCTTAATTAAATGCCGCCATAATATCCACATTCAGCATGTAGTCATCAGTCATATGTAACCCTTGGCTTATTTGAGGGTGCTGTGCTTAATTGGTTAGCACGTTGGCTACTAAGCAATGGTCACGACTTCAATACTCAGCCGTGGCAACATGAATTTTTCTAATATGTATTAATGTCTCTTTATAATAATGCATAACACACCGTCCTCCTTCGCCAGTATTACCACATAGCAATAAATCGCCGGCGAAGTAAAATAATTATAAATTGGCTATGCTAGATTCAAACTAATTCGCCTAAATAACACCAGAGGCGCTTACAACACTGTTCTAAAAATAATCACAACGTGCAACTGCAGTGTTACGATAAGTGAAGCTTTAGTATTACACTTACCATTTGTCTTATTAATTGCCTGAGTGTTAGTTCGTTCTATAAAAAAAAACAATTATCTAGTTGAGGATCATTATATGAAATCTGAACAAATTTTGCGCTTATATGCTCAAAAGTTTCTTGATAGTTAGATAGGACTATATTAATTGGCAAAACAACTCGAGCTGAGAACATTTCTATCTTAATGTGTAAATATATATGGCGCTTATTTGAATCCTATGGGCATATATTTTCATAATAAAACTATTAGTTTACAATAGTTTTATACCTATCTAAACATTTTTAAATAAGACATAAGAAGTATTTCCATAGATATTTTATTGTTGTTCTGTTATAGGAAATAACATCTCCTTTGGCAACACTTTTAATATTTTCCTAGGCGTTATGACGTTGATGATACAATCATTTTAATGCTTGTTTCAATTTACATATGAAAATTATACCCAAATATATGATAACTTGTTTGTCTAACTTTCAGCATATAGAGGGTGACTTTCACATGCAAGTCTTATGGGAGTATGTGTTGACGTTTATTCAAGGCTCTATAAATTTATTTTTAAGTGCGTGTATTCTTGCGAATGTTACGCTGTGCTTATGTAAATGTATGTGTATAAGAACAAAGATATTGCACGTCTTCAAGAAGATTAATAATATTTGTGTTTTTGTAACGCTCTATATTATATGAGATGGGTGTATAAATGTATTAGTTTACTTAGAAAGTGCAAACAACTGAAAATATGTTTTTAAATCCAAGTCTTAGAAACATATACAAATGCATATGTATCTTAGATCCATTTAAAGGTATTTTAAGCAAATTTAAGAGATTCAAATTTGTATTAATTAAAAGAAAGAAAAATTTCATAAGGTCTTACATACATATTGTTTATTATTAATTAGTTTTGCGAAAACAATTAATTTTTAGATACTCCTAACAAAAACGTATTTAAAGATATGTAAAAGTATACATATGCAATATCAATACAATACAATATATTTTTTTTTAATTTAGTTTTGATTATTGTACGTTTTTTTTAATAATTCTGTTTTGCCTTTTTTTGTCAAATAAATATTAGACTGCGACAGGTAGATCGCAAGGAGTGTGCATACAGATCTCGGGGAATCAATAACCCCCTGCGAGGGGCGATTTTTGTTTGTTTTTAGATTGGTAGGGTTTTTCTGCTTTGATTTGTATTAGAGTCCATAATAGAAAGCAATACGCATAGAGGTAGCCAATGGACCCACACGGTACCCACTGACAAATAGGAGCAGTTAAAAGGACCCCCCATGTGTCAATATGATGAAATTTTTTTTTTTGTAAGGATTTCTTTTTGCTTTAGTCTGACCATTCTATCTCAATATAGATTGGAGAAAGGTCCAAAATTTAACAAAAAAATTTCAATCAAATTTAAAAAACAAAAAATTAAAAAAAAAATTTTTTTTAATTTTTTTTCAAAAATATTTATAAAAAATTTACAAAGCATTTTCAAAAAGATATTTTACAGAAAAATATTGGAAAAAAATTTTTTTAAAAAATTGTCCAAAGCATTTTCGAATAAAATTTTACAAAAAATTTTTAAAAAATATTTTTACAAAAAATTTTTACACACAATTTTCGAAAAATTAAAATAAAAATTTCAATATTTCTTTGAAAATGACAATCATGACTGTAACATAACATATAATTAATATTAAGAATATACATATGTATGTATGTGTGTATATAGAGTGGAATATTTTTTTAAATGCGTTTGATTTTTAAATAGATGATATCTCTGTTTTAAAACCTAGGTGCATTAAACACATAGACATCATCAGAATACCGACTACAAACTGTCAGAAATGAAACGTTGTGGCTGTCGTCAACTTAGGCTAATTTCTATTTTATTCAACAAAAGCAAATGTCACAAAATTGCAAATTAAAAATTCATATACAAAAAAAAAGGTTTGGAGGAAATATTTATAATTTTTTGGAAAAGTTTTTTAATTTTATAAAAGCAAAATAAGTATTTCTACAACAATTTCTGAGTTTACGATGTAGCTGTCGGCTTCAATATCATTAAGTAGCTGACAACACGGCGACAATTGTAGCAAACGGAATTTGTCTTCTATTTTTTTAACTCATGAATAATGATTTTTTCTCATACGAATTTATTGAAGTAAAGAGTCAACAATATGGATAATTCTGTACATGTCTGTATAAATCAAATCACCGTGGTGAAGGGTATAGAAGATTCGGCACGGCCGAATATAGCTCTTTTACTTGTTTTTACAATCACTACAATTCTCTTTTGATTTCTCTTTAGTAAAATTTAAAAAACAAGGGCAGTAAAAAGAATATAAGATAAAGCAAACATAAGTGTAAAGTCCTTTAAAGAAATACTATTTTTTATAGCTTTCACCTATATTTGACTGCACGTTTAAATTTTCTATCTATATGCAAATTATTTCTTTTTTAAATAAATATATTGAAGTATATGTATTTATGGGCCACCATATGACTACTTTCGTAAGTAACAATAACATAAATGGCATTTATTTTATATTATTGTTTCCTCTTAACGTTTCCTTGCTATAAATTTATTTAATGCTACTTAGCATTTATTTCTTTATTGTTTGTATTTTACTTAATCGTTTTATAAAGGCTTATAAATTTATTGCTTTTAGCTTGTGTATTACATTTAAACTTTCAAAAGAATTGGTAAAATTAATAAACGTAACTATTTATGAAAACAGCGAATTAGTTTTTCTTGGAAGTTTGAATAACAGCTTTTCTTTAACATGTGCTCGTGATACACTCACGTACAAAAGAATATTTATTAGATTTTTATGCAGAGATTCATAAAGAAAACAATTTTAAAATAGCAAATAAAAGGAATTAGAAAAAACCCGACTTTTAATTGAAAAATATAAGTTCAGTTATCTATACATATAATAAAGTAGTAACTCATTTCCGTCAATCTGTCTCGGTTGTTTTTCTATAATCGGGACTTTCATTACTTTGGTCAAGATAAACAATTTTTGGTTAGGATTTCATCATTAAAGGGTTACTACACTCAAAAAACGGAAGGTGGTTGGTTTGACATATATAATTTTCAAGCCATAACCACAACAACGTTATATAAATATTTAAAAATAATTTTTTAATATATTTTATAATTATGTTTTTTAATAAAAATTTTTAATTTATTTTGATTTTTATATTCAATATTGCATCGACAGAAAATAATTATAGTTTTATAATATTTAATTGAATGAAAAAATTTGAAAAATTAAATATTATAAAACTATTTTTATTTCCTGATGATGCTACCTACCCATTGTTGTAGCGAAATATTGACTATAAAAAAATTTATTTAAAATTTTTTTATAAAAAAGACCTAAAGCTTAAAAAAACATAATTATAAAATTATTAAAAATGTCAAAAATTACAATAATTATTTAATTTGTAATATATATTATTTTTTTAAATATATTAATATTAAAGAAAATATTCACTGGGTTTGATATATTTTTCTTTTTAAAAAAATAATTACAAAAAATAGCAAAAAATGCTTTCTAATCAATTTTTTTTTTGCAAAAACATATGTACATATATGTTTAATCATGTTTTGCTAATTTATGTATCAGTAAAATCTACATGAAGAATTCTGTGATACATTGATTCATTGATAATAATAAATAAAAAAATTTTGCTAGCCGCACTGCCATGATAACGACTTGTTTGGGTATAAGATGGAAGACTTATCCTAATGGTGACGATTGCCATGCTAAGGGAATGATACTTAACAAAGTTGGTGTTGAAGCCAAACAACCTAAATCTGCTATACGTATCTTGGTGAGAGTGCAATTGATTAAGAACGGCAAAAAATCACGGCTTTTGTGACGGTATCTTGAACTGCACCGAAGCAAATGATTAAGGCCTATTATTATAACTTGCTAATAGTAAAAATAAGGATTCTATCGCAGAGATAAGTTGTTTTTCGCAATTATATTTAATCTTAAAATAACCTTTAACCTTTATTTGATTTGTGTTTTTGCTTTGTGGAATAACAATGTTATTTAAATATTTTATAAATAATTTACAAATTTTGGGAAGTTTTTATAAATATTAGAATTTTATCTAAGGATGGTACCTTTATATAAAGTAAATACATAAACCATAACTGAAGCCCTAAAAAAGTAAGAGTCTTACAATTAATGTGGAATACTTTCAAAGCAAACCCGAGCTAAATATTGTCTTTTGGTTCTCTACAAACATTGTATCAATATATGTTTAAAAAAAAAATAAATAAAAAAATGTCCCCATACGATATTTCATAGTTTTTAACCTTACTATAATCCTTTAATTTAACCATAATATTTTAATGCTTAGTAACAATAATATGATTTGACTACAACCATATAATTTGATCATAATATGCTGCTCTTAGATTATGGTTACCTCAACCATGTTTTTTTGCATGTAAAATTAATATCCTATAGATAAAAAGGACAAAATTGAAAACTGTTTTTGCCAACCAACCAAAACAATCACTATATATTTTGTTTGTTGTTCGGCTAATAGAATTTACAAAATACAAAATACAATTTAAAAACTATTAAATTAGCTGTAAATTCAAAATAAAAACAAAATCCAACTTTTAAATTAGAAATACAATCATGTTTCACCATTACCATTTAAGCATTTTGAAAAGCAATAAAGCAGTGCGTCTAAACTTAAATGCTACACCCACTTTCAATATCATACAATTAGTATACAGCTTCTGATATGCGTTTGACTCTAGCTGATGTACCAATTGCATAGTCATGAGTGCATACAAATATATATAGACATGCATTTAATTTGTATAAGTAATTTAGTGTACATGTGCTGACTATATGTTGTTGTATACCACACACACACAATAGCTGCCATGTTAGATTGCAACTTGTAATTTGTGTAATTTATTTTTTTAATTAGTTGAACATTATTTTTAAACATTAAATTTATTACAAGGTACAGTGACATACAAAATTTGTGATTTAAGGGTTAATAATTAAAATATATTTTTATTTGCATTTGCTACTGATAGATGGCCTATATTTAGTAAATCTTGCTGAGAATATGACTGAACTAATAGATAAAGAATTAGTCTCAAACACAAATTACTTAGACAGATTTTAAACAACTTTTGTAAAAAACTTAGTAACAAAAAAAAAAAACACAATCTTGTACGTTAAAAGTATTAAAAGATATTAAACATAGTATACTTTAATATTTAAAAACTATTTTTTATTTCTAGAAAATATTACAGGCAAACCACTGTTAATAAGTTTATATTTTAATATCCTTTACTTCAAATTTATTTTAATATTTTCGATGGGTATTTTAATTAGTACTATGTTTAAAAACAAGTAGATGATTTATAATAATATAAGGGCTTCTCCATAAATAATTATAATGGAATTAAAATTTAAATAATTTAATATATTCGACTTGTATAAGCAGATAAATTTTTAATTCAATATTTCCTTTTTAAAAGTAATATACATATTTTGCCTTATAAAGCTGTTTTATATGTTATATGATTAAACAACAAAAAAGACATGGGCTATAGCAACACAAAGACTAAACTAGACTATACTATGAGTAGTTTATAATCAGATTATGGCTTAACAATTACTATCTATGACTAAACTGTAGGATATGAATGGACTATGACTATAATATCACTAGAGTAAGACTTGGTCAAAGTAAGACTATGACTAGGCTTTGACTAGGCTATTACTGCTCTACGACTGGGCTATAATTATACCAGGGATGGTAAATAAAATTTTAAAATTGTACTAACCAGCTTTGAAAAATTTACTTTTTGGACTGAAATTGTACTAAATATATCTTTCTTCAGTAAAATTTTAGTATAGAAAAGATTTATAAACATCATTTAATATATATACATAGATATATACATATATCGCACTTGTTCATAATTAGTGTATTATCTCAAAATTATAATATTCAGTTTATATTAACTATATATTTCAAACGATTTTCATTACCTACTTAATACACTATTGCACAGTGCAACAAGGAAAAAAATAACCATATACGGACACCACTACGTGATAAAAGACCAAAAAGAGACGCCTGTCTCCCAGTTTAGCCCAAAGTCCTCCAGGTTTTTTTATGGGCCCTCAAAGATGTGGGGCCTCGATGTCATTTTCGCAAAGTTGTAGCTCTTGTCATAAAGAACAAAAATTGTTAACATATAAAATAAAAAAAACTTCATCTTCAAGGTCAAAATCACAAAAAACTTGAAAAAATTCAATTTTTTACCTTTCTTCCCCTGTTCAGGTCCATAAACAACTTTCTAGAACATATGAAATTCCTAGGAATGATTCTTAACACCGTTTAGGTAGCGCTTAAATAGCCGCAAAAGTCCAGGGCCATCAACATTACCTAAGCGCTACCTAAACGGTGTTAAGAATCATTCCTAGGAAGTTCATATGTTGTAGAAAGTTGTTTATTGAGATCTTAGGTTCATTTTTGTGGTTGATTGTTTCCTTGAATTTTAAACGGTTTGCTACCTATGGCCCTGAACAAGGAAAAAAAGGTAAAAAAAAATTGAATTTTTTAAAGTTTTTGGCGATTTTGACCTTGAAGATGAAGTTTTTTTGATTTTATATGTTAACAATTTTTGTTCTTTATGACAAGAGCTACAACTCAGAGAGCATATCAAAATTCCAAACGGTTTGCAAAATATGAGCTTGAGTAAATGATCATTTTTTTGCAAAAATGACATCGAGGCCCCACATTTTTGAGGGCCCATAAAAAAAAACCTGGAGGACTTTGGGCAAAACTGGGAGACAGGGGTCTTTTTTTTTTGGTCTTTTATGACGTAGTGGTGTCCGTATATGGTTATTTTGCCATGACTTAAAAAATTCCACATTGTGTTGTTGATATCATTAAATAATATAATCTGAAAATATAAAAATGTTCATACCTAATTTGTACGCAGCTCCTTGTCAAAAGTTTGCCCTTGTTGTAGCAAAGAAAAAATATTTTTTTCAAACAAAACCTTCCACAAGATTTTAACATGTTTAGCCTTTCTTTCATATACCAACTAACTGCATTATACGCTCGATTTTACCAAATGAGTCATTGGTGTACCATTGTACTTTTTAGGTTCAAATTGTATCAAAAATGTTTCAATAGCATTAACTTTACCAATCCTGAACTATGCTATGGCTAGTCTATGCTACGTCTATTCTATGACTGTGCTATGACTACAAAAATTACTAAGATATGGACAGACTCAGACAAACGTATGGCTTGGCTATGACTATAGTATGACCAGACTGTGACTAGAATATGACTATGACTAAGGCTAGACTATTTTACTATTTACATTTCTGATTATAATATTACTAAAGCAAAATGACCTACCTGACACTACTGCCAAATGTTTGAAGTATTATTATTAATATAGGGGTAATATTGAAGCAGACCTCCTCAATAATTATAGGCATCCAACTTGTAATTCAAGGTAACCTTATCTACATTGAGTTAGGTGGTACCACCGGCCTTTACTCTTGACTGTAGTGATTTCAGACTGTTGAGTGGTAACTGTGGGCTTTCTTTCTCATCACGGAGTCTTTAGTAATTACTAGCATTTCACCAGGGCATCCACACTTAACAAGTTTCTGCCCGTGGTCCAAAATCTTATGCTAGCCAGTGCTGGACATTTACACACAATATGAATGTGCAGTACTATCTTAACGCCTTCCAGGCACAGTCTGCAACTATCATCTTCTTCAATTTTGATATTTGTTTGGAATAAATAGGGTACATAAGACTACTGGCTGAAGTTGCACAACCCAGAGGTTTATTTAGAGATGATTTTATTTCTGGAATGCAAAATCTATACTATACAGAGGCTAAAGGGACAAAAAGAACGTAATGTGGCATTATTCTTGAGAGTAAAACTGGAGGTTCACACTATTAGCATTGCAAAGATTGAGTATTTCTGATTGTCTTGTTAGAATAGTCAACTGTTCCTACGTAGTGCAAGTTGGATTACATTTTTATTGATTTACCGCCACTTCGTCATCGTCCTTGCAATATTTTATTGGATCCACACCACACCACATCTACACCAAAGACCCTTACTTTACTTTATATAAAGGTTCTCAGCCTTACTAAAATAACCTCCGTATTAAACTATGCATATCGGCTAGTGCTTCATGGTTTTTGTATTTACTTTACATTTATATAAAGGGTCTTATCCTTACCAAAATAACTGCGTACTTTCACTGCTTTTTCTCGACTTGCTCTTGGAAATAAGATATCCTATATTGGAATCAGGATACTAAGGTACCAACCTTCACAAAATTTTGGTAAAATCCATCCAGTAGTTTTTACGTGATGCGATCAAAGACAGAAAGACATACAGACAGGAAAAGAGTTACTATTTTGTTATAGGTATAGATTACTTTTAGGCCCATTATTATAACTTGCCAATAGCTAAAGATAGGATTTTATCGGAGCCATAGATAGTTTTCATTATTATAATTAAGCTAAAAATAAGCTTTAACTATCACGGACTTTAAAGACAAGTATTAGTAACGAACCTCGTTATTATAAGGAAAAACCACTTATCTGACAGGTTATAATAATATAAGTTTTATTTTTCTTTTCTTTTTGCACTTGTCAACAAAATGTTTATGCTAAACAATATATATAAGATAATATATACGTATGCACTAAGATATGTAAGTTACCTCTAATATATGTTACAACGAAAACTATAATCGACTTTTGTGAAAATAACCTGCAAAATGGATAAAACAGACAATATTTTACTTTTGGACAGTAAAAAATAAAAATTTTCTCACCACCACACATTTCCAAACTCTAAGCAATAAAATTTCTTTATAGAATTAAAATGTCTTTTTCAATAGATTAAAGGGAAATATTTTTGTTTTGTTTATTTCTATTTATTTGTAATTTTACTCCACAAAATATTGAAGATTTATGAATGTTATTTTCCTTTTGCAAAGTATGAAACAAAACAAAAAATTCGCATAATATTTGTATTTTTTAAGTAGTGAGAAAGGTGTTGCATAAGAAATAAACAAATACCCATAAATATGGGAATGACAATAAAGAAAACATTGAATTCCGAATAACAAAAACAGTTTTCTACATAGTTTTGTTATAAAAAAAAGACAAAAATGTCTGTGGATCAATGACGAACTTTAAGTAACCCTAATGTTAGGATTAAACAGCCATGCAAATTTTACATTTTGTTCTGGTAATGCAAAAGTCAGGTTTGATAACTACTGATATAGTGACATCATTAGTGCAGTTCATTAGGTTGAAAAAGGCATTAAACATCTGTACGAAAAGCTCAACAAATCAAGATATTTTAGGAAAGTAAGTATTTTAGAAAATGAAAGCAGTCTCACGATTTAATCTCTAAGGATAGGACCAAAGTATCTTAGCACTTTACAAAGCGCTTTGATAGCGAAATTTATAGCATGATATCAGTGACGCAAATGTCACAAGGAAGCATATTATTGATGCAATGTCTGTACACATTCCAAATAAGATTTTATACATTAAATGGAATATAAAACATTCTGGGAAAATACAGCTCTATAACAATGCTAACAAATGCAAAAGTTTGATTCGATAAAAATGCAATCAGTACAAAGTCACACCCACTGTGTTTGTCCATTTAAATCGCTTAATACTTCCAGCAATGTTCAAAGCTATTCTAAAAACTTGGAGAATTTTAGGAACATGTTTACATCTTTGGAATATACTTGGACTGTTCCAAATTATAAGTTTGCGTTCCCCAAAGTGAAGCTGCTCATCTGTGATATGTAATATGAAAAGCTGGAAAATCACATTTCACGGTTTTAGATTTGTTTGTTTATTGTATCTTTAAATGTAATTCAACTAACAATCAAGATTCACATCTTTATTTTAAATTATACAACATTAATTCTGCTAAGGCCCCATAACTAAATTCCATAGCACCAGACAGGTTTGATAATCAATTTTTACACTACAAGTTTGCAATATAAGCTGAGTGTAGAGTTCCTATCGATAAGCCAGTTTAATTGCACTACTTTCAACTTTATTTAAATTAACTTTGATTCTATATGGCTTTTGCATATATTAAGATGTATACCAAGATATTTGACTTCTAAAGTTTAAGAAATTATTTGGTTATTTATGCTCATAAGTGGGCATAATTATCTACTATACGTCAGCATAAAACCTCTTGTTAGACTAACTTCATAATGTTTAATAATGAATTGGTCTCTTATTTCTTGCACTTGATTTCATGTGTATACAAATATTGTTGTGCTCTTAAATAACAACATACAATAGAACTTGCTCTTCTTCCAACCAATGCAATATTTGTTGTTGTTTGAAATAAAATTTCAGTAATGAATATTTTATTTCAGTAGTGTTTCTAGATATGAAATACTGTTTTAGCAGACAACATGTATGTAAATGTATGATTTTAAAAGCAAGGGTTTGTACTTTGCATTTTGTTACTGTAGTACTGTAGTAGATTGAATTTTTTTAACTTTTATTGATGAATAAAAAAATCTAATTTAATTTTTTCTCTCAAAAATCAGAGATTTTACTCTCAAGAAAATTTAAGTAAAATGAACTAGTGAACAATATGAAATGCACTTGATAAAACTGTCCGGTCAAATCAGGTGCACTGATTTTTGCACTGTTTGCTCTCTTGTTCTCCGTATTTACTGTTTAGTAATATTCCACTACACATACAATCAATATTTGCGTTTCAAAAACATGCAATACTGTCCACTTTTTAACATCTTGCGCCCACATTTAGTATCTACTCAGTGCGAACATGATATGAATATATTTTTCTACATTTTCTACTTGTAGAATGGGTCCTAATATACTACCTTGGGGATCTCAGGCTGAGGTAAGCTTAAACCATTTCCTTCATTAATTGTAAAATTTCGATCAGTTAAATAACTTTTTAGCAGCTTATTATAAGTTTTCGGGCAAGTACAGGGCTAACTTGTATGAAAAGCATTCATGTCATACCTAATTGAATGCTTGTGAAACGTCGATATGTACTACATTTAATAATCTAATTATATTTTGTCGATAGCACTACTTTTTTCTGAAACTAAATTGATGGTTCGGAAGCATCCGTTTTAATTTAGAAGTCTTCAGGTTAGTTACTAAAATCTTTTCAAATGGCTTTGACATGTTTGACAAAAGACGTCGGGTCAGTATTAGTTTATATTTGTATGATTTTTTCTTGACTTAGGAATAATAGAAATCTACTAACTGGGGGAAAGTAATTAAAAAGTAAAATAATTAAAAGAATTATTTTTTGTGTGCTATACGAAGCAACTTAAATAGTATCACCAAGGACAAATACTCACATAGATTAATTAAAATATCTCATTGCTCGTTTTACGAAAAATATACTGCTAAAAGTGGTTTTACACGACGTGTGTTTGTCATATGACTTGTCAGTTTCATAACCCATATGTAATTGCATGTGTTTGTCCAAAATATGCATTTTACATATGGTTTAAAAATTTTTGCTTTCAAACGTACATGTGTAATTACATCTAACATAACCTATAATATATAATTTTTCCGCCACACAGTTTTGAATTGCCAACCACAGCTGATGCAAAGATGCAAACGTAGTGCTTTTGCCACGCTTTTAATGCTTCTGGTACCATGAAAAAACCTAAAATAGCAAAATATCAAGTTGGCATTACAGGATGTCAGATGCTTTGTTACATCAAAATTCTAAATGAAAAATGTCATATGTATTGTACACATGGAAAATACACATGTTATGTTTAAAAGGGTTCACACGACGTGCTTAGAACTTACACATGGAAAACTGACAAGTCATTTGACAAATACACGTCGTGTAAAATCATTTTAAGATATATCCGAAGTCTTATAGCCTTCTTTACAAACTGCGTGCGTAGGTTGGGGAAAAAATGATCCCACCATGGTCCTGCTCTGAACGTTATATGGTGTACTTATCAAGCCACATTAAAAAACATATGTAAAAATAAAATAATTCTTGCAAAACAAAACCGACTTCAAAACAGACAAACTTAAAATCATGTTTCTTTAAGACGGTAACTATTGCGACACCCTGAAATTTCCGAATTCAAATTTTATACTAGTTATAGCGGTCGTAGCAATACAGGTTCATTGTAAATTTCAACCATCTGTCTGTAACGGTTTAAAAGTTTTGTCATATACATCAAATTACATAAACTATTGCGACACCCTGTAATTTATAACTTTAAATATTTATACTTATTATAACAGATATAGTAATGGACATTCTGTCTAATTGTTAAGTGTTTATCAATAACTGTTTCAAAGATATGGTCATATATATCAAATGACGTCACCTATTGGGACACCCTTTAAATTCAAATTTTAATATAAATACTTTTTACGGAGGACTTTGTCATACAGATTCTTTTTAAATTTTAACTTTGTGTCCATATTCATCAAATTACATCAACTATTGGGACACCCTTTAATTTCCAATTTTAAATATTTATACTTGTTGTTATACCAGACATAGTAGTGAACATTCTGTCTATTTTTCAAGTGTTTGTCTATAACGGTTCCAAAGATGAGGACATAATGGTCAAATTACATCAATAATGGGGACACCCTTTAATTTATAGATCCAAATTTTATACTTGTTGTAATAGCGGACTAAGCAATATAGGTTCTTTGTAAATTTCAACTGTCTATCTATAACAGTTGAAAAGTTTGCCCATATATATTACTTTTACATTAACTATTGGGACACCCTTTAATTTCCAAATTCATATTTTACACTTGTTATTTTAGCGGACTTAGCAATACAAGTTTTTTGTAAATTTCAACTGTCTGTCTATAACGGTTCAAAAGTTTGGCCATATATATATCAAAATAAACCAACTAATGGGACACCCTTTAATTTTTAATTTTTAATATTTATACTTATTACAAGAGACATAGTAACGAACATTCTGTGCAACTTTCAAGGGTTTGTCTATAACGGTTCAAAAGATAGGAGAATAAAGGTGAAATTAAGTCACCTATGGGGTCACCCTTTAATTTTTAATTTTATTTTTTATTTACTGTTTGTTATTGGGAGCTATGGTGATACGCACTTTTATTTAACTTTATATTGGTGACCTATAAAGTTCCTAATACACGTAAAAAACATGTATGTTGTATGGGGACACCCTTTAATTTTTAAACTTTTGAACTTCTTTTAAAATGGGACCAATCTGTAGCCATAACCTTTGTAATAGTGCAAAAATTTTGAAAATCGGTTCAGAAATGATCGAGTTCTGAAGGCACAAACATACAAAAAAAAAAAAAAAAAAAAAAAAAAGCAACACACAGACGAATTGATAACCTCCTTCTTTTTTTGAAGTCGGTTAAAAATAAAAATTAAAAGACTCTATCTCAAAGATTTTTATAAAACTTTTTTTAAATATAACAAAAAAATTTGTTAAAAAAAATGTTCATGATTGATATCAAATTAAAGTGCATGAAATCCCCTTTAAAGTGAGCTATTACTCAACTTCCTTATATAACTTTATTTAGAATATATTTAATCTTCCCAATTTTATAACTGTATAGCTAAAAAACTATAAGAGATACAATTTTTTTAAATTATATTTTGATTCAGAGAGTTAAGGAATATAAATTAAAAAAGTTTCAATAAAATCTGAGTGTGTCTTGTTGATTAGACTTGCAATTGCCCTATAAGTGGCTTAGAGCACAAGGGGTACATTTTGTTGAAATTGATTTAACATGTGGACTAAGTAGGTCAAATTCATACAATAAAGAGTATAAAACTCCAAAGAAAAATCCTTATGAGTTGCTGAGATCTCTACCTACTACAGTAATTGAAGTTGGGAGCACAAAGATAAGTGTCCTATTTTTTCTGTGTGTACTCCTTGTGCTCATATATAATAGCATGCAAAGTCATTTAAAATAAAATGATTTTCGTAAATATCTCATCTACAGCTTGTTATATTCCATTTCAACATATATTATGTACACTGCACTTATTATAGCCACATTGCTTTTTCAGATGCAATACTTGTACACATAGAAGAATTAAATCAAGGTAAGTAGAGTGCCCAGTTTTTGAAATCACATTTATTTTTATAGAATTTATGCCACCAGGTCGTTTTAAAGCAACGTATTACCACCACTAGCTACAGCTTCATCTTTTTTGCTGTTACTTATGATACCGGCACATCCTGCTTGTGTGAAAGTAAAGAAAAACAAACATTATTTATTTGGCAATAAAGATTTATGTTCGATATTTTTTTCTTTCCATTTTCTTGGTTTCATACCAAACAATAAGTTCTTAAATTGTTGGCCATACTTTGAGTATATTTTGTTCATTTTCATGCTTTTGTGTTTGGAAGGGAAGTGGTTGTTGGCTTAAACTAAAACAAAAAAAAGATTTATGCTGGATTGTTTTTGGAAAGGTGACTTTCATTAATTATTCTGCTTAGCAACTAGAATCCTTGATTACCAGTTATGAGTTTTATGGAAATATATGAACATTCTAAATGTGATACATGCACATGAACGGAAAAAAAGAACTGAAATTCAGGTACGGTGGTGTGCATTATAATTTATTTTATTTATTATATTTTTTTTCTATAGTTTAAAAAATCATTAAGAGAGATGAAATTCGTTACTCTGCTGTTACATCTTAATTGCGTTAAATAAAATTAATTATCTCTTCGCTTTCATATCCCTTTTCCTCTCTTAATGATTTTTATTGTTAAAAACACAGCAAATTATTTTACTATCAAAAATTCTATGATGGTTTTACTGTAATGATTTTTGGGGAGTTCAAAAATTAATTTGGTTTTCTATTCAACCACATCAAAGCACAATTATTTAAGGAGCATCAGTGACTATCAGAATTTTTATTTTCTAACAAGTTTTTGTTGGGCATTAGGGCACGTATATTGTGACAAAAAATTTATGGCTACAGGCAAGTTTTTCTTTTTTCATTATCGCATTTCTTAGAATAAATATCATCAGCACTACGATGTTATAAGCTCTTTATTATGGTACATTGCAACAATTTTAATTTATTTTTAGGTGCAATAAATCAAATGTGTTTTAATAAATTGTTAGAAGCTGGTGTGTAGAATAATAATTTGTCAACTAATATTTGACAGCGGTTAGCAAATTATAAACAAAATATACAAACATAGTCACAAATTCTATGGTATTTCTTTAATTTAAATTATTTTGTTCTTATAATCAGAATCGATTAGATTGGTCGCACATCGAAACAAACATTCCCTATACGAGGGCAGTGTTTCAATTTAGTGACTTTTTGCAATATCCGTTAACTTTATTCTATTATTATACGCAGAGGAAAAGCAAATCTTTGTTTTTTTTACATTATTTTGATCAATATAAACTAGTTTTGGTTAAAGTTTCATCATTAAATGGTTATGCTATGCTCAAAAATTGCAACATGACTAAACAATTTTCGTTAAACTTTAAACCACAACGAAAGTATTTTTTTAAAAAACTATAAACATTTTAAATAATTATTTTTTATTTCATTTTTTCATTTATTCATTCATTATTTTTTTATTTATTTATTTTTTCCTTATTTTGTGATTTAATACATATTTTTATACCCTTCACCACAGGTGGAAAGGGTAGATATAAGTTTGTCATTCCGTGTGTAATTTCTACAAAATTCATTTCCGACCCCATAAATTATATACATTCTGGATCCTTATACATACAGAAATTAATTATCGATGTCCGTCTGTCCGTCTATCCGTCTGTCCATGTTCGGGTAGTAATGTCATTTGCCAAGGCACCAGAAGAGATACAAAAAATTTAACCACACCAATCTGTCAGGCATAGCTTCGAAAATTTTCGGATTGCAATTCAGCAACAAATCACGCCCACCTATATTTTTTCAGGTTTTTTTTTTAATTTTTTTCGGCTTTAATGATTCTCTTTTGCTTTTTTTTTTGTCAAATAAATACTAGACCTTGAAAGGCAGATCGCAACGAGTGCATACAGATCTCGGGAGTTAATAACCCCCTGCGAGGGGAGACTTTATTTGTTTTTAGGTTGGTAAGGTTGTTTTGCATTGATTTGTAGTAAAGGCCTTTATAGAGGTAGCCGGTAGACCCACAGGGTGCCAACTAGGAAATAGTTCATAGCAATCCATAGGCACATTGGGGGTCAAATGAGTTCCCTAAAAAATTTTTTCTTATAAAATTTTTACAAAAAATTTTCAATAAAATTTTACAATAAATTTTCGATAAAATTTTTAGAAAAATCATTACAAGAAATTTTTACAAAAACTTTGCTATAAAATTTTCAAAAACAAAATTTCTATAAAATTTTTGAAACAAAATTTCCAAAAAAAATTAAAAAAAATTCTATAAAATTTTCACAAAAGTTTTCTTAAAATTTAAAAAAAAAAATTTCAATAAAATTTTACAATAAATTTTTAAATTTTTAAAAATTTTAAAATTTTTACAAATAATTTTCGATAAAATTTTAACAAAAAATTTTCGGTATAATTTTTACAAAAATGTTTAATAAAATTTTACGGAAAATGATAAAATTAAAATGATAAAATGAGATAAAATTTTTATAAAAAATTTTCGTTAAAATTTTTGAAAAAAGTTTCGATACAATTTTTACTAGAAATTTTTACAAAAAAATTTTAACCAAAAATTTTCTATAAAATTTTTAAAAACCAAAAAAATTTAAAAAAACCTATAAAATTTTTACTAAAGTTTTTGATAAAATTTTTATAAAAAAAATTCGATAACATCTTAACAAAAAAAATTTCGATATATTTTTTACAAAAAATTTTACATAAAATTTTTACAATAAATTCTCGATAAAATTTTTGCGAAAAAAATATCTATAAAATTTTTACAAAAAAAAAATATAAATATAAAATTTTTACAAAAAACATTATATTTGGAATAATGAAGTTTAAAATCATAAAAGTAAATACCGAATGTATATTATTGTAAAATTGGGAAACTATAACAGAGTAAGGGATTATTAACCATTACTATAGTGAAAGGTATATAAGATTCGGCATGGCCGAATATAGTACTCTTACTTTGACAACAATGTGGTTCTAACATATAAATATTGTTATTATATTTAATAATAATATGGTTTGACTACAACCATATAATTTAATCATAATATGTTGCTCTTACATTATAGTTACCTTAACCATATTTATTAGATACATGTTGACCACAGTCGATTTACAGCTTTTTTGACAGCCATTGAAAAAAAAGACAACATAGAAAGTGAAAAAGGTGGAATTTTGTGTGCTAATCCATTATTATTTTCGTAAAAAACTATCCCCAATGAAAATCTTAAATGCTATTGGGACTCTTTCCTTTTAATTGCAATGATTAAAAAGTGGTTTACTGAGACGTACGAGCACATATGACGTCATACGTATAGGTAGCTCAAAATAGGGCGTCACACCAGAAATAGTCGTCAAAAACCATGAAATGATCTTTGGTCCGCCGGATAATTATGGTGCTTGAGTTGGGTGCGACTGTACACGCAAAGAAAAAATATGGTTGATGTAATCATAATCTATAAGCACCGTATTGTAATTGAGTTATATGGTTATAGCCGCACCATATTTTTATAGTTTTATGAAGTTTTTTAGGTAAAAAAATGTTGAATTAGCACACGATTTTCAATTTGTTTTCATTTCGCTTATGTAACGTTTTGCTATATCTAAGGTTGTTTACTTTTAATGAATGTCAAAAAGAAACTAATAAACACAGCTTGTTCTCAATTATTCTACAGTAGTTTAGAAATACAGAACATTTATCGGAAGCAGTGTTGAGCTGTAAATTATTACGCTGGAAATAAAAAATGTCACGAAACTATCAAACTAGCCTCGTACTTGTATATCATGATAAAAGCTTAAAATTATTTTTCATATAGTATATCACTTAACTTTTCCTAAGTGTAATCTGCTAAGAAATGAAACTTTTTCCCTTTTCGGTTATACAAATATGTATATATAGATTTTATTTTAATTACACATTTTCTCACAACAATAATACTTCGAAAACATAAAACTAAATCGGAAAACTATTAACAACACTTATGATAAGAGTGAGTTTAAAAGTTAAATGTTTTGCCAACAGCCATATCAACAGTAAGTAATGGCAACAAAAAAAAAAAAAAACAGTACCAGCACCAACAGTAAAAGCGGTAACTACGTCAGCATCAACATCTATATCTACTTTTTACGAGTTTTGCACCACAATCCTCTCACCTACAAAAAAGTGAAGCCTTCTTAATCAATGCTTAGGAAAAGTTTGAGCCTAATCGTTGGCAATTATTTAAGTGAAACGTGGCGTTTACTTTTACGTGAGTAAGCAAGTTTTCTCTACCCTTAACTTTTTATGTACACAACTGCGAGTATTTCTCTATCCTGAGTTTTATTTTATTTATGTATTTGAGCAGGTACCAAATGAAAATGAATGTTACTAAAAGTTTTCAATGCTAACTCAACTTAAATGCGGAAATTATACAATAAAAGTTATGACTACAATTTCAACATCAACTTGGTTAGTGTATTCATGTGTTGAGATTAGATGATGCCGACACAAGTATGTTACATATTTAACAAATGAAACAAATGAACCTTTAAATTTGACAACAAAAGTTTTATAAAATTTTCTCTATGTTATTGGATGAAGCAAAAAAAGGATAAAAAAATCCAAACTTCTAAGTTGCTCAATTGCATTGTAGTTGTCATTCTATTGGTGGGTGGTGTAGAGGTTTTTGAAAACTTTTTGCTATTTTTGTCAAATTATTTTTTACAAGTTTTAGTTTATGGTTCTCTCTTTTATTCGTGAATAAATGTTTGAAAAAATTCAAATTACGAAATGTAATATTGTGATGGTTGCAACATTTTATCCCATGGATACCTTAAAAAAACAATCCAAGGTGACTACATGTAAAAAATGTTATTTAAATATAATTTTTTCTGACATGCCATGCAAAATCTTAGCTGAATATTAAACATAGAATTTATTAAATGACATAATAATACTTTTACCATGTTCATTATACCGCAAATGTCAGCACATCTAATGTTAAAACTTTTTTGATTTTATTAAAATAGTACTAATAACAAAATAAATTTTTTATGCCAAAAAAAAAAAACAAGCAAAATTTTGTAAAGAAGGTAATCGAGTTTGGAATTGAGCATTTTTAATGAATAATGGATAACCAACACAGAAAAAAAAATTTTGCACCAATTAAAGGTTTTAATTAGTTTCAGAAAATTCTTAATTAAGAAAGAACAAAATAAATTTCCAATTAAATAAATAATTGAATCAATAAAACATTGAATTAAATTTGTGACTAAAACTAATTAAAAACCTTAAATGGAGCAACAATTTTTTTCTGTAAACCTAATGCTTTAATACAGACGTGAGACAAAAATAATCATTTTTTATTAATGTACTAGCTGTGCCCGCCACGTCGTGGGTGTCCTGACAATATTTTGCTCGATCTGGCTTCGAAAGTATTCCACACCTCTTACTTTTAAATTGCTTTATTTATGGTTTATGTATATATTTTATATAAAGGTACCCACCACTGGATAAAATTCTAGAATTTAAAAAAAATTCTAAAAATTATTGTTAAACTCTGTAAATGGTGTTTAAAATATTTTAATAACAATGTAATTCCACAAAGTAAAAATGCAAATCAAATAAAAGTTTTATTCAATTGGCTATTTGGCTTAAGGTAATAAATATTTTTTGATTATTTAAAGTCAGCGCCATCTGTTCCGCAACGGCGTTTAAAACATCTCAATTTCAAAAACAAAAGATGACTGAAAGTATGCAGTACCTTTAAATCGGTAAAAAAAGTCGCCGTGATATTACTGCTTTTTCTCTTTATTATCTCTTGGAAATAAAGTATTTTTCTGAAAAAAAGTAACCCATATTGGAATCAGGATGCTTAGGTACCTCCTTACAAAATTTTGTTAAAATCCATCCAGATACATATTTTCTTTACATAAAGGTACCTAGCCTTGCAAAAAAATTCTAAAAATGATTGTAAACTTCAGTAAGCCGTGATTAAAATATTTTAATAACAATATGCTGGAGACTGCATTAATCATCACGTGGCGAATAATTCTTTTATGTGGGAATGCTTCTCTAACACATAACAAACGTGCTTTCACTGCATATCTACTGTGTGACTTATACATCTTCGTAGTGACGACAGCAACCTGGCAAAATCTAAGGGAATAGATACTTGTTTCGTTGTCTGTAGACTCCGGATAAAAGAAGACCTATATTTTCTTTATTTATTTATTTATTTTTACTCATTAAAAGTAAATAAATTCATACTTATAATTAAAGGATCTAGCTGCAGCGGGTTTTATCCCCAATCTCTATGTTTTATTCAGACATGCCCACATATCTCTGCGCACGTTTACTTTCTGTCCATGCTTCTGTGCAGAAAACTAAACGAGATGGAAAATGGCGCTCCACAAGGGCTGAAAAGAATTCATAACAAAGTTTCAGTTATAGTAGAGGATTTTTGTAAGGATCAATCTATTGCTTGCTAACTCCACCAGATTAGATTCCCTGAGATCGAAGGGTTTGGGTACAGTGAGTTCAAAGGTTTTAGAAACAGTGGCTATTTACCCCAGAGAACTTATGTACTAAATATTTTCACTGTCACACTTTCAAAACGTTGTAAACATTTATTGTTTTTTACTTCTTTTATTTATTGTTTTTTACTTCTTGCCCTTCATTTTGGTTTTAAGTTACATAAAAATGTTAGCTAACCCTTTCTTTCCTTTCATTCAATATGATTTACAATTGTGAATACCTTTAGCAATCGTTCTTGCGTTTTTGCAATGCTCCACTAAAATGCAGTTGTAGTGGTGTTACACACAGGTTTACCTACAAGTATTAAAACTTGCAGCTAAAGTGCAGCCATACTGACATTTTTTCATTTTGTTATCTCGTCAAGTTCCTAAGGATAGATACATATGTAGATGAAAAGATTTTGTTTTGCTGATAGTTCTAATGCATTTGCTTTGAGGGAGAATACTGAAATTGCACGTCAATCTAGTGGCATAATAACCAGCCCTTCTGGTCAATCTGATAGTATCCTGACTCCTTTTTGGCGGTCCTTACTTTGTACTTCAGCACAATTTTCTTTAAAATTTCGGGGAATAATATTAAACTAAAGATTTTAAAATATAGTTTTCCGCATTTGGGACTCATAAAATCCACATGCAGTTTTGAAAACAAACACAAATCATGATAGTCAAGCAGTGACTGTGACTAGTGCTCGATCTAGCGACATCATAAGCGAGTTCTTTCTTCCTAAGTTGTATGATAATCGCATCCTGGTATGATATATTACCTGGTCGTGTACTATCTCGTAATTTTGAGACAATGTTTTTCCCGAAGTCTATATTTATTTGCATGTAATGATATTTATTTCAATATACTCTATTGTTGAAAAATCTGAACCTGGGCATCAAGAAAAAAGAAAAAAAAATCATTTAAGAGATTTTTTGGTATATATGTTCAACCTCTACAACTCAAGGGATTAACACTACGAGCATACAGGATCCAAATTGCTGAATACTAAACTATCAAGAGATCTTCAACAAGGTCGTGTATTTATGAAACGGATGCGTTGGCAAATTGTCGGGTTTTCGAAGAAAATCTCGTTTCAGTAATGGCTATTTTTCTTTTCAACTCGTTTGCAAACATAATTGTTACTTTTTCTGACCGCATGAAAAGAACCGTAGCTTGAAATCATAGTTGACTCATTAATTTATTTTAAGATAATATGCGAAAATTATTCTTGCTTTCAACGGCATGTGTTATCGGAAGATAATAACCACATGCTTGTAGAACCAACAGAATGGTGCAATTCTCGGGGACTATCGGTTGCAACAACACACAAAATATTCGCTCTCCTAGACATCAAATTCCCAATGCGCATTACTTCACCATACGCAAAAACACAGTGCTATATAGCAAACATCAGCAGTAACATTCGCGCTTCTACACATCAATTTTCCAATGCACATTACTTTACGATACGTAACTTTAACTGACTAATTAAAACTATCTAAATTATTTCTTTGGTACTATTCAAAGAGTAGAGTCTATGATTACAGAACTGGTTTAATGCTAAACAACCGAACCTTTAAAAATTTTTTTAATTATTACTTGTAACGTTTCTTCGATTATATCATTCTCTAGTGCTACTTCTAGTTAAGGTTGCAAGAAAGCCAACGGACTCCTATTGCTTGAGATCCTGTTTACATCTTTTATAGTGTTTCAGAAAATATCTCAGCATCAGTTTGTTGTCTAGTTTTATCGCCTGAATATTTTTCATCACTAAAATATTGTCTAGTTCTATGAAAATCGTTCTTCTTTTCATCTGATTCTATACCATAGGGTAATTCCCCTTTGTAACTATCATAAAATCTCTGGATCGTTTACGAATACACACTGATTATTAACTACAATATTCATACCACACATATTTAATATTTTAAAATCTTTTACCATACAAACTACTCTCGTTCTGAAAACTTTAAAGCTTAAGCACTTTTTGTTAAAGTGAAAGAAAACTTACCTTCAACAAAATGACCAGTCTAAAATTGTACAAAACTATGAATAACAATCTGACTTTATGCCGTTTAAAGTTGTAGAAAATACGAATGTAAGTTTCCGTTCTAAACAAATCGGAAACTTATCAAACAACTCATTCTTATGCACACATGTTCAACTATTTGTGCAGAGTATTTCAGATATTTGTGTGCTACTGAGTGTGAGTTATGACCTCAAATAGAATAAATTGCACTTTGTTTTTTTTCTTCTTCTTTACATTAATTCCTTTGCTTTTCTTTTCTTCCAACTTTTAAATAAATGTAATGTTTCTGTCCTTAATCTTCTTCATATTCTTGTTACCTTTTAAGAAATGTTCTTTATACGGAAGTAGATAAGAGTATCCTTCTGTGAAACATTCCAACATTCCAACAAAAAGAACAAACAATTATAGTATTTGAATACATATTACTACATACATATGTATGTATATGTGAGAGCAGAGTGTATTTATCTTACTTAATTCTATGCATACAATCTCACTTTATACTTTGCTTTATTTACTTAGTAATAGTAGTAACAAAACCACTTCCAGGTTTAGTTGATGTAACTTTTATGGTATTGCTGAGAGGAAAAATTTATAAAAGATTTTGCATTCACAATTTAACTGGCAAAAATTATTATTTATGACCGGTGTTTTTTTTTACTAATATTTTTGAAATCTGAAAAGTAGTTATTTGGAAGCCATTATTGCTTTTATGAATTTTATTTGCAATGTTTTTGCATTTAAATAATTTATTGAAGAAATTTTTTTTGTTAAGATATTTAAAACTTGCTGCGATTAAAGTAATTTTGAAGAAATTTTGCGAAATATACAATTTTTAAACATCCATTTTTTACGCAGACGACCTCGTGCCGAAGGCCGGCATCAGTCACCTAGATATTGCCTCTGCTAGGAGATTTAAAGTCATGCTTACTCCGGATATATGTACACCTCCAGGCTCAAATCCCCTGTGGAGTCCAGATTTAATATTTATCTGCATCATATATGTGACCACACAAATAGAAAGGCAGGTCACATGCTTGTTATGGGTTAGGGGTTAACATGCTTGTTATGACATCGAAAATTTTGATTATGACAAATTACGCATTAAAAAACTATTTCTTCCAACTCATAAACACTTCGAGGAGGTTCTGGGACCACTCCCATTCGGTTTACCCTTTACAATGGTTTACAGAAATACTTCAAATTTTACAAAATTGTTGTGATGTTTTTTGTACTCGACTTAAATGTTTAAAAACTTCGACACGAATTTAGGGTCCGCTACCGTTCCCATCCGATGCTCCATTACGTTTTACCCCCTTTATAAAAATGTCTTGGCCTTATACTAGTGAATGCTAGACATTTACACATTATGTGCGCTACCGTCTCAGACTCTTCCAGGCAAAATCTGCAAGTATCAGCTTCTTAGAATTCCACCTTATGGAACTTAAAGTTTCTATGACCTATCACTGCTGCAGTTATGCAGCTAAGGTACTTTAAATATATTCAAATAACTTTCGGAGTTTCTTCACACACTGTACTCTTCAACTATTGCTGTTTGATTTTACAAACATTTTTATAATAAAATTCCAACACGAGGATGAATATAAGCAGGTGCTCCGATATTAAAAGAAAAACCTGGACGTCGACTGATATCCCGAGTTTGATATAATTAACATTGACAGTCTTTTAGCAGAGGCAAAACAAACTATTAACCTATTATTGGCTGCCAACAGTATGAGGTATAAGTTGAACTGCGGATAGTACACTCGGTTACGAGTGTACTGCTAGCCGACGCACATAGGTATATTTTGCCAATCTAGCCGGACATTACTTTTTTTTTCTTATATTCGCTCTAACAATTTACTGAATGCCCCTAGATTAATGAAACTTGGCATAAAAATCTCCCTTGATCATAGGCTGTTAAAGCTATAAAATAATAACAATCGGACAAAGGAGAAAAAAGTTCACCTTAGAGGAACTAATCCTACCTCTGAAAAATTAAATTTTTCCATACTTTTGTTTAGCAAATGCAACTTTTATAGTCAGCGAATGTTCAAAAACCAAACTAGGACCCTGGAGAATCTAAAATGCCATTTTTGGCCCCACCCCTTTTTGTGGGTGTTAATATAGGCAATTAATGCCTATATTAACTGTGCTACTTCCTTTAGAAAGAGACAGTGGTAGATAAGACAGATGGTTAGTGTGATAGTAAAGCTTCGCAAGCGCTTCTGGAGTTCTTTAGGCGTATTAGTTTGAAACTAGCATAGCCAATTTTTAATTATTTTACTTCGCCGGCGATTTAGTGCTATGTGGTAATACCGGCGTTTTAAGTTCCGCCTTAAGATATTCTATAAATCAGTTTATGTATTTTTTTTACTTTATAAAAAATAAAGTATTCATATCTGGTTAGTTCAACTGCGTACTTTCACTGCTTTTTCTCCACTTTCTAGGATATTTTTGCGGAAAAAAAGTATCTTATATTGGGACTAGGATACTTAGGTATCTCCTCACAAAATTTTGTCAAAATCCATTTAGTAGTTTTTACGTGATACGAACGTAAAGAACGACGGATATGAGTTACTATTTTATTCTATGTATACATAATAAATAATTTAAACTAGTAACTATAAATTATATTTGAAATAATAACAGTAAATTTATTTAAAACAACTAAGAAACCAACAAGATTTTATGGCCGACGAAAAGGTTTCTTAATCGTATCTACCCATGCAAAAACAGAAAAATAGTGAAATTTGGAAAAAAAAAATCGCAAAAAATGGCGCAACGTTTTTCTACAGTATAAAAGTAGAGATCGTAAACTTTATACTGATATAAAACATTTTTAGGATCGCGATGGCCCTCACTCTCAAAAACCTTTTCACTGTTTTTTGACAAAAATATGAACAAAAAAAATCCTTTCTTTAATTTCGAGGGAAATTTTTTATCATAAAAATTGTAAATAAAATTTCTAAAAATTAGTATACGTAGCTGTTAATATGGTCTTTCACAGAAAAAAAAATCAATACAAAATCTTTATTCGTTTATCCACAAAAAAATATATTGCAAAACTCTCAAAATCGTATAAAGTCAATAAAAACGTATGCAATTTACGCAACTTACCTAATTTTATCAGTGTCCCAAAACGACAAATCTCAAGAAAAAGCCTTGAAAAGTCTCTACACGATGTATTTGTTGTCTATCGAGTTGCGTACTTAAATTTTAACAATTCCAACAATCAAAAAATTAATTGTTGGTCTAATGTCCGGCTCGATTGGTGCGACGGACAAATTACGTGATAAATTTTATTTTAGATTTTGGTAGAATGTAATGCATTGTTTGGATCGCTAAAATAAGCCAACCTGTTAGAAACTGTATATGCATTTTCAACTTATGCTCCCACTATGCGATGCCAAAGATCATGTTTTGTAAACAAGCCTCTTTGAATAGTTAGGTGCTAGTTTATGTTGACTAGTCTTTATATTGTTAAAAAAATTTCTGTTTTTCTTCCCTTTAGTAGTAGTAGCAGTAGTATCACAGCTTTAATTTTATTTATTTCACCCCATTGCAGGCGTGTGTTTGGCTTTGAGCCCTCAATATTTTTTGAAATATTTATTTGCCTAACAGAGAATAACTATGTATATGGCACTGACTGGATATGTTCATCATACGTCTGTATGTGTATAAGAAAGTTCTTCAGTGTTTTTGTTTTTTTTGTCTAAAATAACAGTAGAAATGCTGCTATTTTTATGAACATCCCATACATTCATTTCTTTTCACACGATATGTAAGTGTGCAAAAACAACATCATATTATTTATGTATGTTTGAAGTTTTTTCTCAGTTTTCTTTTTTTTTTATTTTTTGGTAAAACAAAATCTATTTGTGTCACACCACAAATCTCAGCTCAGTTCATAGATACACATAACAGCCGCTTTTAGTGGGCAAATTCGTATACAGTTTGTGGCCTCAACTCCAATTTAGAAAAAGTCTTTAGTTGACAATGCAGTTGGAAATTTATTGAAATCTGTAAAAGAAAACAAATAAAAAATTTATTCACTTTATTTCGAAAATATTGTTATTTTTTAGAGTTGAGTGTTTTAAGGCTCAGTTTTTGTCAATAGATGTTGAATCACAAATTGAAGATTTTTCTATTGCGTATGATGTTTGTGGAAATAAATGGAGTTATATAGGGTGATGTTTTTGTTGTTGTGTTATTTTGCATTTAATATTAGGCATGCTTTGTTATTTTTGACATTTATCTCATTTATTATAGCTTAGAATTGTCCTTAGAGGGTTCAGCGCGTGAAGTTTTACCACATAAAAATGACATAATTTTAATTATTTAAAAATTATTTGAAATTTAAGTTCAGATAATAAAATTGAATCAATTTGGAAAGTATTGACGCGGTGCACGATTGTGCCGTAACAGTAAATTGGCCCACTTACATTCGTGAATCGTTAAGGCGTCCATTCAATAATTATTAGTTGATAATTTGGTATCCAGCATTAAATATATCGATAATTCCAATAGGTTTAGTCCTGAGAATATGGTAACCATTGTAGTTGAGAAATGAAGCTGGGATGGTGCCTAATCTTGTTAAAACCTCCCATTGGAAAAACGGAGATAATGTTTACAACCTTTACTCCCGGTGAACTTCATTCGGCTGTTGCCGCGCTAAACCAAGACTTTTCTCTCTAACCATACGCCCTGATCTGCTCGTTTCTGGAGCTCTAAAAGAAGTATCTTAAAAAAAAACAATTGTTAATTGGCCAGCAACGTTCAAGTTTTTTATAACCTTGCTTATGTTGGAGAACAGATTTTTTCGCAGGTAATTAACCTTGTATTTCTTGTATTTGTAGAGAGTGTTTATTTTTCAATATGTGTCCAAAGCTACGAGCAGACACATTGATATATGTTGTCAAATTAACTGCCCTTTGTAATGAATGCCACGATAGACTGATTGGTAGTGCAATAGCCTATCAGGACTCCTTGACAGGAAGGCCAATAAGGTGTTTAAATACAATAGAAATGAATAACAATTCATTTAGGTATAAATCCTAAAAATGGTGGTAATCCACCTAAGGATAGTAAATTAAAAAATAAAAAAAATTTTAATGTTTTTGAATTAAAAAACAATGAAAATAATTGATTAATATGTGAAGTTTTAAATATTCTGAATATAAACCGTGTTAGTGACGGGTAATGAAGACTTCAAATGTCATCTATTCGAAGAAGAAGATACTTACAGACTACGCCTAGAAGACGCTGAGACGGCAGCGCACATTGTGTGTGAATTTCCAGCACTGGCTAGCATAAGTATGGATGCAATGGGGAGTCTACGCCTTGGATATATGCTAGCAAATACTACACGTAAAGAAAATACATGGTTGAGGTAACCACAATCTAAGAGCAACATATTATGTAATGAATTATATGGTTATAGTGAAACCATATTAATATTAACATAATAATAATATTGTTATGTTATAACCAAATTATTGTCTAACTTAAAAATAACATTGCAAAATATAAAATTTAAAAAAAAGAATTCCGAGATAGTTGATTCTAACAATTAACAAATCTAAACACAAAACTTCAAAAAACCAAACATTATTTGTGTGTTTCTAGTCAAACTGTGGTTACATACTAGCAATATTATCATAATTTGTTTACTAATAACATTTTATGGTTATAAGTCCAATATTATTTTGAAATACTAATAAAACATTGGTTGTGGTTTAAAAATTGTATAGTTAAAACTAACCATGTTGCATTTTTTGGTTGCGGTAACCATTAATGATCAAATAGTAACAAAAACTTCTTTTTCGTGACCATAGTAATGATTACAACAACTATAAGTAATTCATTGCAACCATATATTGTTACAGAGAATATAGGATGGTTCTTGTGACTATACGACAACTATGTTTTTTCACTGCGTGTAGAAACTCCATGATGAGAAAGATAACTGGCAGTTATTTGTCGACAGTCTGAAAACACTTAAGTCAAGAGTAAAGGCTGGTGGTAGCACGTAACTAAAAGAAAGTAACGCTGTCGTAAATTACAATATAATTAAGGAAGAGGTCTACTTTGTGATGATATACATATTTATATGTTTAGTATTTATAAATTTAGGGTAACATTCAATACAACAATTTAGGTTTTATCGTTGAACACTTTAAAAAGACTAGTATAATTTTATTTCACGGTACTTATAATATTATTTATTAACACATTCGCGGGCGTGAATGCTGTAGTATTTCTTTTCATTGTGATTAAAAATGACGTGAATGACATTAAACTACATGCAGATAAAAACCATGGTCATGTTATCGTCACAAGAACCATCTTGTGTTCTCTGTAAGAATATATGGTCGCGACGACCAACTTATAGTTGGTTTAATCATTACTATGGTCACGAAAAACAATTTTACTTTACTATTTGATCATTGAATCGTTACTACTCCCAAAAAATGCTACACGGTTGGTTTGAACTATATAATTTTTAAATCACAACCAAGGTATTATTAGTCTTCCAAAATAATATTGTATTTATAACCATATTATATTATAAGTAAATAATTAATATAAGTTTGCTCGAATGTAACCACAGTATGTCTAAAAACAAACAAATAATTTTTGGTTTTTGAAGTTTTCTGTTTATTTTTGTAAAATTATTAGAACCTTGCTTTGCTTCTCAATTCTCATATCAAATGCTTAGAAAATAAACTAATAAATAATTATGTCTTTTATTATAAGGTATTTTTATATAAACATATGTATGTTATATAAAGAAATATAAAATTGTATTTTATTATGAAATAAATTTAAAATAAAATTTTATATTTTACAATGCTATTTTTTTAGTTAGACAATAATATGGTTCTCGCATAACAATAATGATAATAATAATATGGTTTGACTACAACCATATAATTCAATCATATTATGTTGCTCTTAGATTATTGTTATCTCAACAATTTGTTTTTCTTTGCGTGTAGTTTCAAAAATATATCTTTGTATATTTTTAAAGCTCATGTTAATTTATTTTACTCCCTATAGTTTTAATATTTAAAAATTGATAATGCACATAGAAAAATAGCAAAATAGAATGGTAATAACTTTTTGTTAATAACAAAGCACTTTCAGATGTACTTTTTTTACCAAAAAGGGCAATTTGGTGTAACCATATTGTGAGGTTAAAATTTAAACCATTAGAAGGACTAACGTTGCAATGAAATTAGAATACCTGCTTATAAACTCCAGTTTGGTTTCCTCTTTTTTAAAAATTCTCCACAAAGCAAAATTGACATAAAATCACCTTGAAAAAGTAAACCAAAATAAATCTTTTTTATACTTTTATACAAAAATCTGTTGTTTAAAGCCAAATGATTAAAAGTTCACCTCATATTTTTGAGAAATATTTGTTTTTTGTTTTGTCATTTAAATACGATAAAACTTGTGCCATCAAAAACTATAAATTATTTGCACAAAACAATCAACAAAACTGCTGAAATTTATTTCAAGCGTTTGCAAAATATTTGAAGATAAAACTAATTTGTTTAGAAATTTAAAGTCAACAAATTTTTAATGTTAAAAAAAAACAATTATCATGTTTGATGTGCAAACTGAAAGATGTTCATACATATGTATGTATTTACTTTAACGTAGTTTATGTATTCAAGTGTAACATTCACCAACAGAACCATCACTATCTATTTGCCGTTTTCGTTTCATTCGTATGAAAACTTATAGTGTCACCGTATCACTACTGTAGTTGTTCTCTTTATGTTTTCCGTTAATATTCGTTACACTCTTCCGTATCTATTTAAATTTATGATTGCTTCATTTCCGGTTCTTTATGTTCCATATTGTTACCATTGAATATAGATGTGTCTTCATCTCAACTGTGTATTTCATCTCTACAAGTGCCTCTGTATTTAAAACACTTCCAATGGCATTTTATGTAACAACTCCTTTATTTATTTTTTTTTATTTACCAGCTTACAATAATAATATTCAATGGTTGTTTGCGCTTTATAAGCCAGTGACCGGCTCCGCTTTCACATTTACATCTTCTCCCAATTCAACATAAATTTGCCTGGATACCTGCCTTGTCATGCCTGCTTGATGAAAATAGCAGTGGAATGCGGTTTGGCTTTAAAATTCTGCATGGGATTTAATTTTGACAGTTCAATGATATATTGTTAAATGCACCCTGTGGATTGAAAATGAACAAAGGGAAAAAACAAGCCATGTAAAACTTAACAAAAAAAAAAAAAATAAAGCGAATCCTCCAACGCAGTGTTTAACAAAAACACCAGAGATGGTTGATGTGTTCTGAAGAAGGAATTGCAAAAAGTAAAGTATAAAATGATGTTTTAAATGGAAAGCGAAATAAAAAATTCTTTAAAGTACTTGTTTGCAAACGAAGGGTATTTGAAATACATAAATCCGTCATGCAATAATTTACTGGTTTTACTGAAATTACAAAAACACCAGCAAAAAATTGTATGAATATAAATGAATGCAAAAAAAAATATATTAAATAAACATTAAATTAACAGCAAGATAAATGGATTTAAATTGTTAAGAAATAATAAATTATTTTTCTTTGATAGTTTAACACAGACTTTACAAATACAACAGAGTTTTATTTTGCATTTAGAAGTAAGAATAAAAACCATCAATAATATTTTTTACATATATGTACATATATTTTCAATATGAGTGATGCATTAAACACATAGATGACAGCAGGCTACCGAACACAACATGTCAAAAATAAAACACACTCTTTTGACGAAGACGATTATTTTGATAAGTTCAAAGCTACATGCCTACACGACCACCGTTTCGGATGTAGCCAATTTAGGCTAATTTTAATTTTTGTAAGCGACAACGAGAGAGAAAAATATTTTATTTTATTCAGCAGAAGGGAATGTCTTAAAATTAAAAAAAAAAATTAAATATTCATTTACAAGTTTTATTTTTCTAAAAAGTTATTTTATTTTTATAAAGGTATGTATTTATACAACAATGTTAGAGTTTAAATGTAGCTGTCGTCTTCAATATAATTAACTAGCTAACTACACAGCGACAATTGTAGCCAACTGGGATAATAGTCATGTATCTGCGTAGCCGCTGTCGTCTATGTGTTTAAAGCATTGTCGTTTTTTAAATAGAGATTTCTCTGTTTCTAATACATATATTTATTTCTAGGTATTACAATATTTATTTAGTTTATTATACAGTTTCACGATGAAGCGTTTCGGTTGGAAGTAATAAAAAAAATATTACCAAAATGTTAGCTCAGTTGTAGGTACTCTATATTTATTCACTCGTGAATTCACCGGTACTCTGCGCAGATTCTAGGCAACAGTGTAAAATATTGAAATATGAGTTAACCCTACAGGACAATAAGCCAAGAAAAAGACAACGAAATATCCGAAGTGATAAGAATATTACAGCTGCAGCGGCCAGTGTTTTCGACGACTGCAGTGTTTTCAGCCACTTCGATCTCAGACGTCAGTTTGGAGAAAATTGCTTAATGATCTAAGGTTGTACACCTATAAAGTCGCATTGACGCAAGAACTAAAGCAAAATGATCTCAGATTGCATGGAGTAATTGCTGACTGGAAACGAACTTGTCATCTTGCCCAAAAAATCATCTTTTTAGACGAGCACACTTTTGCTTTGTTAGTAAGGAAAATTGCCGTTACTGGTACAAGGACAGCCCAGAAGTATTACATGAAGTTTCGCTATATTCTGAAATACTGTCACTGTTTCCGTGCAATTCATGGTAGGGTGGCATCATTGTTCCTTATTTCTGTCGAAATGAGGAAAGAACTGCCGTAACCGTGATTAGTGGTATGGCCCATTATCATCGAATTTATATGACCAAAGCTTGAGAACATCAATATTAAATTACGTGTAGTTTCAAGAAGATGGCACTAAGACTGATGCTACTCTAGCTGTGTTGAAGGAAAGGTTTACGCGATTGGATAATCTCACGATTAGAAATTTTACATTGCCAACGCTTAATTATTTTCCAGTGTATAGATCACTTGAAGAAAATACATATTTCTTATGATTGACGAAATATTTCAAGTGATGTGAAAGTAGACCGATCCAAGAAATCATTTTGAAGTTTAAAAAGATGTATAAAAATGTTTTCTTTGAAGATTAAATGCGCGTAAAAGTGTAAAAGGTGAAATATGTTACACACTTTAAAATTTGGGGTTAGTCATTGAAGAGGCTTTTTCAGATTATTAACTTGGAATTTAAGACCAAATATGCTTACGTATAGAAGTATGTTAGAAAATGATTATTTTCTGTTATTATATGGGTGATATAGGGATTAAGGAATTGCAAGAGTTTCAAGCCATTTGAAGTCTCTAAAGAGGCTTAGAAGTGCCTAGTTGCCACCTACATCCTGCCTAAAATCTATCTTGGAGCTACTCAACCGCGTACAGCAGAGGGTGACTAAGTTTATGAGTAACAGTAAAGTATAAAACTCTTTAGATTCACTAGAACATCGACTAAATATGGGTTGTGTTTCGCTGTTTGACTGTTACTAACAGGGAAAGTGCTCTACACTGAACCAAAAATTTACCTAAATACTGTAAAAGGCGGTGTAGAAAAGAAGATTATTATACAACTAAAGAAGTGTTTAGTCAAATCTACAGACGGTTTTCGTTAAAAAAAATTTTATTAAATTATTTTATTAAATAATATTGAAAACATTTCTTAATTTTTTTCGTTATTAAACAGAGTTCAAATATAACAAAAATATTTTTTATTCAATAATGCCACATTAGTTTGATTCCTCTTATAGATAATGAAAAATTTAAGCCTTTTAATTCGAGTTGCTAGCACTTGACATTAATCCAAAGCTTTTCTCATTAATCATTCATAATTCAAGATTTGTTAAAAAAAATAATTCGTTTAGTTTAATTTGCAACAATACGGAAAAATTATTACCAACGCCTTAAAGTAAAAATTATAAACTAAAAAAATCAATTTTATATGTATGTCTATCAACTTAAATAATTTTTCAGAACTTAAATATAACGAAATTTCTTCTACTTGGCAATTCTTTTTTCAATTTTATATATTGAATTTTCTTGAGACTGATATATCTTTAATAAAATAAAAACAGGGAAATAAACGAAAATTAAGTGAAGTCAACGGATCAATTATTATTCACATTAACTTTTTTCACGGATATGAACTTAACTAATTTTATGAGTTGTTTTTCATGGTATGTGTTACATTCGTTTTTACTAAATTTTTGTTAATTTTACAGAATTTTATTAAAATTTTTAAAATATAATGAAAACTATAAAGAAATATAAAAAAATTAAAAGAAATTCTGTTGATTTGAATAAAACAAATAAATAAAAATAATAAATAAAAAAATAAATAAATTTGAATAAAAATTAGGTTGATTAAAATATTTTTATCCTTAAATTTTTTTATTTAATATTATGCTAATTACCCATAACGTTTTATAATAAAAATTAAATTTATTTGTTGGGGGAAAAGAGCTCGTCCCTATACGTATTTCACTGGTTGCACAGGCCAGATCATCAGGAAACCTTTTTCCTAATTTTAGAGAAGCCAAAAATACTCTATAAGTAACAAAACACAATGAGAATTATGCATGTTAATAGAATAATATTACAGAATATTAAAGCTTCAACAAAACACCAACAAACAAACCACGTTTTTATTTTTCCTTACTGTCCTTCTACAATTGGCAATTTTATTAAAAAACGTTATGGGTAATTAGCATAATATTAAATAATTAATATTTAAATTCCCAAAAATTTTTTTATTTAACATTACACACTGTGTAATTTTTTAAGTCATGGCAAAATAACCATATACGGACACCACTACGTCATAAAAGACCAAAAAAAAAAAGACCGCTGTCTCCCAGTTTTGCCCAAAGTCCTCCAGGTATTTTTTTATGGGCCCTCAAAGATGTGGGGCCTCGATGTCATTTTTGCAAAAAAATGATCATTTCCTCAAGCTCATATTTTGCAAAGCGTTTCAAATTTTGATATACTCTCTGAGGCAAAGTTGTAGCTCTTGTCATAAAGAACAAAAATTGTGAACTTATAAAATCAAAAAAACTTCATCTTCAAGGTCAAAATCGCAAAAAACTTTAAAAAATTCAATTTTTTTAACCTTTTTTTCCCCTGTTCAGGTCCATAGGTAGCAAACCGTTCAAAATTCAAGGAAATAATCAACTACAAAAATAAACCTAAGATCTCAATAAACAACTTTCTAGAACATATGAACTTCCTAAGAATGATTTTTAAAACTGCAAGTTGTTACTTTTTTCACGTCTTATGAGACACTATTCAATTTTAAGTTATTTTTTTATACTAGAACATCGTACTTAATACCCTGTAAAAATATTAAGTGTCTGCCTGTAACGTTTAGAAGAGAAGGCCAAATTCCCCATATTCAACACAAAAAGTTTTTATTTTTATTAATTTTATTTTTATTACTTATTGTTATAGAAGACATCTATATCTATACATCTATATATAGTAACTCATTTCCGCTGTCTGTCTGCTTTTCATTTGTGTTCGCATCACATGAAATCTACTAATGTGCAGAAAAATATAAGGAGGTAGCTTAGCATCCTAGTTCCAATATAGGATACTTTTTTCAGCAAAAATATCACATTTTTAAGAGAAAGTGGAGAAAAAGCAGTGAAAAACGCAATTTCCGGTTTAAAGGTACTGTAATATTCAGTTTAAAACTGGGAATTTTTAAATCACATCACAATCGAAACACCCTTTCAATATTAGTAATTCTTATTATAGCGGCCGTGGTAATACACTTTTTATGAAAATGTCATGAGCCTACCTATTGCCGTTAAAGAAATAAGGCAATAAGTACGTGTAAAAAACTTGTCACTGTCGGAACACCCTTTAATTTTTGGTATTTGTTAGATCATATTCATGTAAATCAATTCACTGAAGGCTCACCCTTTCATTCTTAGATATATTTCTTTTATATTTGTTTCTACAGCGAACATAGTTTTAATGAATGTGTGTAAATTTTAAATGTCTGCCTCCTACAGTTTAAGAAATAAACACATATTCGCGAATACACTTCACTCTCGGACCACCCTACAAGTTTTAGTATTTGCAACTATAGCGGCCATGATTATACACCTTCTGTAAAAAATTCAAAAATTAAAGAGTCCACCTATTACAATTTAAAACTTAGGCCTTTACGTGTAAATCACGTTGCCATCGGAACACCCTTTAATTTTTATGTTCATTATTATATACTTGTTTATATACCAAACATAGTTTTAATTACTGTGAGTAGATTTTAAGTGTTTGCCTCATACATTTCAGAGAAACAAAGACATATTCGCAATAACATGTCACTTTCAGAACACCCTATACGTTTTAGTGTTGCTATAGTGGCCACAGCTGCTGTGAAGATTTTAAGAGTCTACCTATTACGGTTCCGAGATAGGCGCTGACAGACGGACAGACTGTAGCAAAAACAATAATTGTAACAAAATATAAAGAATGATTTTAAGTTATTTTCTTTGAATGGCTTTTCTTTTTGCTTTTAATTTATTTGTGTTCTAAATGAAAAATATTTCAGAAAAATGTATAACTCTTTGACGTAAGAAATTTCTTATTATCTATACGTATAATAAAATAGTAACTCATTTCCGTTTGGCTGTCTGTCGGCTTTTCTTTTTTCTGTTTCCAATATAGGATACTTTTTTTCGCAAAAATATCTTATTACCAAGAGAAAGTGGAGAAAGAACAGTAAAAGTATCTAATTTCCGGTTCAAAGGTACTGAAATTTACGGTTAAAAACTGGGATATTCTAAACACGGTTGCGTAGATTTTATTTATGAAAGTGGGATATTTTAAAAACTGGGATAGTTTAAACACAGTTGCGCACCCTTTATATTTGAAAGTGGGATATTTTAAAGAAAATTGCGTAACAGATGACGCCAATTGAATAAAATTTGTATTTGGTTTGTATTTTTACTTTGTGAAATTACATTGTTATTAAAATATTTTAATACCTCTTACAGAGCTTTATAATAATTTTTAGAATCTTAGAACTTTTTTTATAAATTTTAGAATAGCATCCAGGGATGGGTACCTTTATATAAAGTAAATACATAACTGAACATAACAGAAGCACTATAAAAGTAAGAGTCTTACAATTGGTGTAGAATACTTTCAAAGCAAAATCGAGCAAAATATTGTTAGGACGCCCATGACGTGGCGTGCACAGCTAGTTTAAGATATTTTATTGCCTTTTTATCATAATTTAAATTTATAATAACTTATTTTAAAATTTCAAATGGCCCTAACAGTTACTATTAAAATAAAAAACAAACAGAAACAATAAAAACTATTTTCCATTGCATATGCAACTTTTTAACCGCATTTAAAAATCAAACTTAAAATTATTTGAAAAGAGAAAAGGCACTTTTTTTTTGTTTGTATGCATATCTGTCGTTGTATAAAAACAGCTTTGTCAAAATTTTCAAAGGTGTCATGTAAAAGTCAGTTTATGGCTTGTGGTTGTGGTCAGCTGAGCTGCTCTATTCTTTTTTTCTTTTTTTTTTCCTTCAAATATTGTAGACTGCGTCAGCATATTTCCATACTGGTCATTGTAATTAAGCCACAAAATGTTTAACAAAACTAGAGAAAATTGTATGATGTCGCTTATTATTGCTACTACAACAACTAAGCATAAATTTTATACTACTACTATTTAGAATAGGAAATAACATAAAGTAGTAGTAGGAAGTAATTTCTAAAAAGGCACAACCAAATGGTTGGGCTTCTAATTGTGGGCACTTAACAGCATGTTCAATTGTGGTTTTCGCTGCAAATTATGTTTTATTACACCATCGAACAAAGAAAGAAGTGGTGAATCATACCGCAAGGTATCATCAACATGACAACAAGGAGAATTGTATTAAATCAAATATGATGAAGACAAATTATGAACAACACTTTCTAATGATCGGTTTTTATGATTTTGTTTTGTAATAAAATTTTAGTGAAAAATTCATTTATTTTGTTTCTGAGTAAAAAAGTAATTGAATTACTTGTCGGTTTTTTTACATTTTCTGCACATTAGTAATTGAATAACTTTTGGTTTAGACACCATCAATAACATTTGTTACAGTAAAAGTTTGTATGTTTTTTTATTTTTATTTATTTTTTCTTTTTTCGGTTTTCTAAGGACACAGTGGGTGCATGAACTTATAACGTTGTAACATTTTAAACCTTTCATAAGTTTTAGCTACTTCAAAACAGTAAAGCAAGTAAAAGTGCTATATCTGGCAGTGCCGAATCCGTTTGATTATTTTTAAGAAAACTTGGTTGTACGTCGGCTAACTTTGCCAAGGCACCCAAAGAGGTACAAAAAATTTAAGCCCACTAATCTGCCAAGCATAGTTTCGAAATTTCACTCAAGCGATTCCGCAACATCATAACAATCCATTCGAGGCTGCGGCCAAAAAACCATTTTTTTTCACATTGTTTTTATTTTTTGTAAAATAAATATTAGACCACAACCGGTAGATCGCTTGAAGTGCATACAGATCTCAGGGGATCAATAACCCAATTTATAGAAGTAGCCGATAAACCCACAGGGTGCGCACTGTGAACCAGGAGCAGCCAATAGGGTCATATTGACCCCCTTCCCCCCAATGTGCTTTAGTCTGACCATTCTAAAGCAATATAGACTGCAGGAAAATTTATCGGAATTTTTACAAAAATTTTCGATAAAATTTTTACAAAAAAACTTTCGATAAAATTTGTACTTAAAATTTTTATTTTCGATAAAATTTTTACAAAAATTTTTTTTAATAAAATTTTTACAAAAAATTGTCAATAAAATTTAAAAAAAAAACATAAAATTTAAACAAAAAAAAACTATATTTTTTTACAAAAAAATTTTGTATACAATTTTACAGAAATTTTACTATAAAATTTTTTTTCTAAAATTTTTATCAAATTTTTACAAAACATTTTTGATAAAATTTTTACCAAAAAAATTTTTTTTTATCTTTTTATTATATTTGTAATAATGAAGTTGACAATCATAAAAGTAAAAACCGAATATATATTATATATTCGGCATGGCCGTATATAGTACTCTTACTTGTTTTTATATAAAATTTAAATTTATTCGTGATCTTAGTAACATTTTAAGTTTTTAAAATATTAATATACCAACCAACGATGCGTTTCTAATTACCAACTCTTATATTTAATTAAAGAATACTGTTACTTACTTACATAAAACACACCACTGTAGACTAAATTTTCGTTTGTACCCTTTCGTACATTGATACGCTGTTGAAACTTTAATACTCCACTAAACTATGATTTTTTTCCTTTTTCTTTATTCGTAGTTTTGTGTTTTTTATTTAATCTTAATTTTGCTAAAATATTCGGTAATGTTTTCAAAATGCAATTAAAAATATAAAACTATTTTGCAGTTGTTTTTTTAATTGTTTTTTGGGTTTAATCCATAAATTAAACACATGCATGTGGATGTGTTTACATTAGGATGGTTCCAACAAAATGATAATTATTATAAATTATAAGCCGATAACCATTGTTGCTAGTGCTAATGTCTATTAGTTACAATTTTTATTATACATAAAAATAAATATACAAATTTGAAAAATATTTAATTGTTATTAATGACTAACCAAAGGTTGGCTAATGACAAGACATACATATATGTACGTATGTGTATAGATATATGCCAATTTCAAGCGAAGAAAAAATATATATAAAGAGAATTAAATAAAGAAAATCATATAATAGAATAGCGTTTATAGGTGTAATTTCAAAAAAGCTCTTTCACTTATTTATTTGTATAGTTTGTATAAATAGAAAAATTATTACAATTAAAACTACCTCGTAGATAGATACGAAGAATGCTGCAGACGGATGTAGCGATCCAGAAATTGAGTTACATTCTGCTAGTGTCTAATTTTTCTTAATCTCTTTATAATAAAGAACTTGAAATTCTTAAATAATTATCGTGATTTTATATTTGAACTTAATGTCTGTCAGTAGTTGATTTGCCATCTACAATAACCTAAACACCAAAATTTAATAAATAAATTCCTGGTCTAGTTCATTTTAAAGATGGATGTGAATACTGAATTCATGCTCAAGATGACGCTGCAAAGATTAAATATCTACCATGATTATTAGTGAGATGCAAGGTACTTAACCTTTATGTCAACAGCAACATACCCGGGTATGTTTTGCATTTTAAATCCACTATATCAAAAAGTAGCGATCCGATTAATCTGAAATTTCATCATATCCTTAACAAATATGTTTTATATCATGCTCCAATGATTGATTGGAATTGGACCACTCAGATCAGAGATATGTCCACTTTTCGAATCATACCCCTTACGCCAACAGCTGCATACCCGGGTGTGTTTAGGAAAATAAATTAAAATGTATTAATTTTGCATACATACTAATTGCACAAAATTAAAAAGCAATCTTTATTTTTACATACGTATATCTTTAAAATAGCACAATAATAAAAGTATAATTAAATAATTCTTGCAAAAAAAACCGACTTCCAAACAGATAGAAGGGCGCCAATTCTAAACTAAAAACGTAAGATGTAATCTGTAAGATTAAGATTTAAACCAATTAAAATATGCGCCAAAATTAGAGGGAAAAGAAGTAAAGACTATGTGCATGTCAAGCCTCTCCCTTTTACTATTAAAAAGATAAGCTATTTTCACCAGCATCCGTCTTTTATGGGGACACCATTCAAGCTTCTGTTTATAACGGTTTCAAAGATAGGGTCACATAGATCAAATAACATCTGATGTTGGGACACCCTTTAATTTACAATTTTAAAGTAAAGACCTGTTGTTAGAAAGGACGTGGTCACAAAGATTCTTTGTAAATTTCAACTGTCTGTCTATACGGTTCAAAAGTTTGGCCAAATTACATGAACTATTGCGACACATTATTTACATTATAATTCCAAATATTTATACTTGTTATTATACCAGAGAAAGTAGTGGTCATTCTGCCTAATTTTCAAGTGTTTGTGTTTTACGGTTCAAGAGATAGGGCCATATAGATCAAATTACATAATTTATGGGGACACTCTTTAATTTCTGAATTCAAATTGTATATTTGCTATAGTGGACTTTGGAATACAGGTTCCTTGAAAATTTCAGCTGTCTGTCTATAACAGTTAAAAAGTTTAGCCACATACATAGAATTACATTAACTATTGGGACACCCTTTTATTTCCAAATTCAAATTTTATAATTTTTGTTATAGCAGATTTAGCAATACAGGCTCTTTGTAAATTTCAGCGGTCTGTGTTCAAAAGTATGGCCATATACATCAAATTAAATGAACTATTGGAGCACCCTTTAATTTAAAATTTTTAATATTTATACATTTTATTATAACGGTCATAGTAATCGACATTCTGTATTTTCAGGGCTTTGTCTATAACGATTCAAAAGATAGGCATATATAGGTCAAATTACGGCACCTATGGGGACACCCTTTAAATTTTAAATTTATTTTTTTATTAATTTCTGCCGTTGGGAGCTATAGCGGCACGCAATTTTTTTAAATTTTAATTTGGTGCCCTTTACGGTTCGTAATACACGTAAAAAACATGTATGTTGTATGGGGACACCCTTTAATTTTTAATATAATGAACTGTTTTTAAAATGGGACCAACCTGAAAGCATAACCTTTCAAATAAAGAAAAAAATTTTAAAATCGGTTCAGAAATGGCTGAGTTCTGCGGTTATATACATAACAACATAGCAACATTCAGACGAATTGATAACCTCCTTCTTTTTTGAAGTCGGTTAAAAATAGAAGACTCATACATATAAAAATATATACAAGTGTATTTACAAAGTTGAAAAGTTAAAAAAATTAACAATGTTGTGGCATCTATTGCAATGCAGTGCAACATCTATCACCTTCAAAGGTACAAAGCTCGTGTAGAAAATATTCTAGTTATGCAGTTAGTTTTGTTGCATGGCCTACGACAGGTTGTAGACGCCAGACGCAAGTACACAGCAAGGGCACAAAAGAACTCCAAAGGACACATATGTATTTGTTCGTCCTTTGGTTAAATATTCTACAGGACATTTCTCCATGTTATCAGCGTCACCTTTACCTTTGTTCTAGTCTAATATCATTGCTGGGTTCTTCTTTATACCACCTGTTATGCATTCTGGAAAGGATTACATCTGATTTGTTCTTGGTGAAGTACATTGTACATTGTAGTTTTGATGCTAAAATCAAATATGGTGGATTCTAGTAAACGTACTTTTACAATATCAAATTTTTGTGGTACAAATTTTCTTCTTTATATGCTGTACCCAATATTGATAAATTGGTGTTTAAATTGTAGTTGGTAAAAAGTTGTCGAACACAATGTTTCGTCCACTTTTACGGAAAAGGTCGATGTAAAAGTCCTTCAACACATTTCGACTTACGTTTTTTTTTCTTCTGTTTACTGGATGCAGCCATTGTCGTGTACATTTTTCCCGTATAAGGCGAAATAAAGTCACGTACCCACCACTCTTTTGTTTCGTATTTGGCGGGTTTTGATGGTATGTGTTGAGTGAAAACAATACCACCACCGAAAGCATACAATTGTTCATCAAGTGACGTTGGCTCTCGCTGTATATTTGCTACCTTATTTATTGTGTAGCATCAAAAATATATCCGTTATTGCTGCCGCTTTGTTTATTTACGTTGCTGGTATGTGTTTCCATTATCAAAAGGAGATTCAAATACGCATAAAAATCTCTTTTCGCTGTTGTTTTCCTATTTCTTTTCGGAATAATTATGGTGCACATTTCATCAGAAATTATCAATCTTGTATACTACGTCCAGATCTCAATATGTTGCAGGTATGTCACAAGGCAGTCTGTGGTGGGATGACAGACCTATAGTATTTTTTCCATTTTCAGACGTTATTCGTTATTCTGAATAATCATACATAAAAAAATCAAAAACATAATTAATAACAAAGAAATTCCCATATAAAAAGTACGTGTATACCCGGGTAAGCTGCTGTTGACGTGCGTATAATTTTTTTGCTGTTGACATAAGGCTTAAACGAGATTTTTTTTAGCTAATAGCATAATCGGTTCATATTGCCGTTATAGTGAATGTTGTATCTTATCGAAATTAAATCCAAAAATCAACGGGGTAAACATCGATGATTTGATCACATAACCACCGAATTGTTGATAGTAATGTTAATTCTTGGCCTGGAAGATTGCGCAGTTTAGCCAAAAAAAGGCACACAACTTTTGAAAACCCAAAAACTCTTGAGCATTTGGAGGACAACATAACTTATGCCATAAATGTACTTACAACAGTAGTTCTCGTAAAATTGCAACTAACAGGATGATCAATCTAACATCTAGTCACTTTGCGCATATGGTTTAAAACTATTTTATGGTCGAACTTTAGTTCCCGAGCGACTTCGATTATTTCTCTTATTTTATCGATATTTTCGACGATAAGCCTGCCTGTCGAGGTGCATCTTTAACATCAAAAATGCCTGAACGGAATCGACGAAACCAAAATTTCACATAATTAGCTGTTACAGTATCGGCACCATATACACCTTTCACAATATCAACCATCTGGTTTGCATTTTCGCTTTTATCAAAGAAAATCTTCTAAAATGTACCGAATTTTTTCTTTGTTGACTTCCATTTTTAATACCCTGCAACTCACAACTGAATAGACCAAAAAAACCGTAGAAGAACTCTTTTTTGTTTAATCGATACTTTACAAGATATCGTTTACTAAAGCCATCTACCGAAAAAAATAATATATTTCTTTTTCCCCAACCTATTATTGAGTGTTACAACAATACTGATCCTTAACACTTAGAAACCAACTTCGTGACTGGTTTTATATCAGATATCTTTCCTCTAATATTTCGTTGAAGGCGCTATAGGATAGATTTTCCTTTATGTGTCATTTAAGGAAACAAATCAAGACTTCAGTGACTTGTTATTCGGTTCAAATGCAACCAATTGTTTTACAATTTCAGGCAAAGTAAATATTATCTTAGATTTTAGGGACCATTCTAATGAACATTTTTTGTAATTACCCATACTTATGTACACATATACATTCATACAGAAATCTTTACTATATGTATTTACTATCTTCTTATACTTAAATGAATGCACGTACATACACACACAAATACATACCAATAAACCAATTTTATATTTTGTTAAAATTTTCTAAATACTCAAAAACAACATCTCAAAAAGTTTTATTTTTGCTTCCAAGCCATAACTTTGCAGTATGGTTTTTCTTGCAGCCATTTTCTATTTTTCTTTTTTTTTTTTTGGTTTGTTAAATAATGATTCCTCGATGTACATTTCTGTTCATTTATTTTTTGTATTTAAGGATGATGCCTTAAAAGCTTAATGTTTTTAACTCCTGCTTATTTAGGAACTTTGTAATTCTAGTTTTCACATACATAAGAGTTGTTTTGGTACAATAGAAGACACAAGTGGGAGTTGCTCCTAAAAAAACGTACAAAAAACGTACTTATTCGATGCTTCTAGTACAAGTATTCATTTATGCAAAACTTATCTTAATTTTTCTAATTTAAATTTATGTATGATTTTTTAATATAATTTTCATAATTAAATATGAAAAAACTTTTACTAAGGATGTGATAATTTTTGTTTATATCAAGAGTATTTTACAAGGATGCTATAACTTTAGAGTATACTTGACTTGAAACCATTTCGAGTAGGATAAAAAGACAAGTAATCAGTTCAATAACATTTAAAGTACTTAATGATATTTTTAGATTCTATGACAAATTTTTATACATTTAATTAATTTTCTTTAAAAATTAGGCAAAATAAAATTTCATACATATGTATGTTGTATATACTCGTAGTAGTATATTGCTTGCTACTTTATTCTAACAAATTAATAGAGTATGAAATAATATTGTTTATAGCAGTGTCATTTTTTGAAATAATAGGTCCAATACTGGCTACCCTTAAAGTGAGTATCAGGCAGAGAAAGAGTGAATAGTAATGACATTGTCTGCCTTTACTTAATGGGTAGCGCTTAAGAAGTTTAAGGCAAATTTTTATAACTTGGCAATAGCTAAAGTTAGGATTTTATCGGAGAGATAAATAGTTTTCGTTATTATAAGTTAGTTAAAAATAAACTTTAACTATTACGGACTTTAATGGTAAAATATAGTAATGCTATTTACCCTCTTTATTATTATCATCTTTATTTATTATTACTAGCTGTGCCCGGCACGTCGTACGCGTCCTGACAATATTTTGCTCGATTTTGCTTTAAAAGTATTCCACACCAATTGTAAGATTCTTATTTTTATAGTGCTTTAGTTATGGTTTATGTATTTACTTTATATCTATTCTAAAAATTATTGTTGTAAAACTCTGTAAAATACTGCGTTTAAAATATTTTAATAACATTGTAATTCCACAAAGTAAAAATAAATTTCAAATACAAATTTTATTCAATTGGCTATTTGGCAGTAAGAGATTCATATTTTGTCATTATTTTAAAACAGCGCCATCTGCGGGATATTTTAAACAACCGTGTTTAAAATATCCCGCTTTCTAAAATAAAAGATGCCTTAAATTATGCAGTAACTTTAAATCGGTAAAAAAAAAGTCGGCGTACTTTTACTGCTTTATTATCTCTTGGAAATATGGTATTTTTGCGGAATAATATATTGGAATCAGGATGCTAAGGTACATCCCCAAAACCCTCGGGGGTTCCAATTGTCACTGTAGTAGATTGAAAATGCTTTGACGCGGTTCTCTCAGGGAAAATAGGGTCACCAGACGCTAGGGTTCTTTACACGGGTCCTCTTCGAGGCCCGACCAGTGCCCAAAGGACTGGTACCACGGGAATCGCACAGAGAGCCTATCCTCTTTGTGAACGGTTGTTGGTGAGGTCTTCTTCGGGGGTACACATGGTGGTTTATGTAGTTATGGTGCACGGTCGATCAAGTGTGCTGTTGTACTCTCAACAGAACGGAGTTTGGATAGTCTCCAAACCCCTAAGCAAGAGGCTATAATATGGAATCTAGGCTTATCTTTTAGGCTTGACATATTATATAAATTTCTACTCATTGTGGCTGTATCACACATAAATTGCGATACTGGCGGCAACGTCATATCGTGGAGTGTTGCTATGATACACAATGGGGGCGCTAGTCTACGCTTAAATTTCACTCGGTGGAATTAGGCCATCTAGGCAGGTGCCCACGTTAATCTTGTTCCACCTCCTCACAAAATTTTATTAAAATCCATCCAGATAATTATTTACTTTATATAAAGGTACCCAGCCTTGGATAAAACTTTAAAATTTATATAAAATTCTAAAAATTATTGTAAATCTCTTTAAGAAGTGTCTAAAATATTTTAATAGCAATATAACTCTACAAAGTAAAAATACAAATCAAATGCAAATTTTATTCAACGGGCGCCATCTGTTGTTTAAAATATCCCACTTTAAAAAATAAAAGGTGCCCAGCCGTGTTTAAAATTGGGATATTTTTAAACCTCTTTCTCTTGGAAATGAGATATTTTTGCGAAAACCAAGTATCCTATATTGGAATCAGGATGCTAAGGTACCTCCTCACAAAACTTTGTTAAAATCCATCCAGTTGTTTTTACGCGATGCGAACGCAAAGAAAAGCAGACAGACAGACGAAAATGAGTTACTACTTTATTATATGTATATATAGACTATTATTACTTCTCGGATAAAATCCTAACTTTAGCTATTGGCAAATTACACAAGTCAAAACTATATTTAAGTCATTTAGCGGGAGTTAGTAGTGTCTCAGGAGGGTTACAACTATCAGTCGACTATAAAAAATCGGCTATCACCTTCGAACAAAAAAGTGTTACAACGGGAGCCAATATCTGCCATAGTATTTCCTTTGCACTCATTTCATTTATAAACAGCCCTTTTAAATGATAACAGAGCCTACTAATGCAAAATTTATTTGTGGATTTCCTTTACAATGACTCCAATATATCTGTGGCAAAAAGGAAAAAGAGCTTAAGTCTGATTTTTAAGTTTTGTAGGAGAGCAATTTTAAACTTAAAAATTAATTTTTTAAAAAATATCTGATCTTTAAACTTCGCACATGGAAGTCAAGCGTATCTTTTGGAAATTATTTTAGATCTACCAAAAGTACGCAGGCGTTGCAATTAATAAGTTGTGAAAGAAAGATTTTTTGATTTGGAAAAATAGCTTGTAGTTTCTTAAGCTTTTTTCCCAATGCGTTTAGACATTGAAAAAAGATAAGCAGAATTAAATTTCGCTATAACTTCTTCAAAAATGATACAAAATAATTGAAACTTTGCACATGGGTACCTTGGAGTACGGAGATTCCAAAGGTGCCACTAACTTAAATTTTGCTTAAGTCGACTTAAGCACTTATTCCTTAATGCCACAGATATATTATTTATTATTTTTTTCTTATACACCATTAGTTCTTAAAAAATCTTCATTCGATGACTAAACTATAAAGACCAAAATAATATACGCAAATTAATTTAAATGAGAGAAAAAAATTTTTCCTCCAAACATTAAAGTTTATAAAACAAAATGAATACTCCCACCCTGCCCACAGCAGTTAAAGTACTCGATGTTAGTTTCTGTCAACGCCTCTAACTATGACATATAAAACAGAAAATACAAAAACAACAAGACAAGAATATCGAAAAACGAAAATATTAACAGCAGCTATGCAAAAGAAAAAAGCAGAGTCTTCTTCATTGCAGATAAGAGCATTAACAACAACTTTAGAAAACTAATTAAGCCAACTTGAGAACATCAGTGTGTACTATTAAAAAGCATCCACAAGAAAAGTTAAAAAAAGCAATAAAATCTGTTTAAAAAACCATGAACTGCAAGAAGCAAAAGCTAATCATCTGAGGAGGTTGCTGTAAAGAGTGTAAACATTTTTCAAAGTAAGTAATTATGGTTTGGTAACCAAAAGATATTCTGAAAATAAACTTTCAATAAATGCACTTTTTGTTTTAATTTTATTTATTTTTATTTGCCTTCTAGTTGTTTAAGATTTTATTAGCACTTAATATTAGGGGCGTTCACTTAAAATTGGAAGAGGTTGAATATTTTTAAAAGCTAAATATAACAAAATTAAGGAGGTTCTCAATTCGTATGAATGTTGCTCAGTCATTTCTGAACCGATTTTGAAATTTTTTTATTACAAAATTTATGCTTACAGATGGGTCCGATCTTAAAAACAGTTAAAAATTTAAAAATATAAAGGATGTCCTCATGCAATATACATGATTTTTACTTGTATTTTGAACCGTAAAAGGCACCAATTTATAGTTTAAAAAAAGTAAGCATCACTATAGCTCCCGGTAACGAAATATTACAAAATAATACAATGAAATTTATAATCAAGCTTAAGTTCGTTTTTATTCTCTCTAAGAAAGAATTAATTAAATTACAAATTAGGTGATAATATTAAAGAAAAATTGGGAAAATTTAATTTTTAGACACCAGCACGAGTGGAATGCACATTTTCTAGACAGCCACGTCCGTCATCAGCACTACTTGTATCCAATCTACTTAGGGTAGTGTTTTAGTTGTAAGCATCATCTATTTAACCAACCAAACCCAGATAAAGGAATACGAGAAACTTGTATTTAATTATCAATCGTCAGTTGGTGAGAACGAAGTCTACCACTACCTTAAGCTTCCCTCTTGTTGAATAAATAAACTTAAAAATAAAGGCTATCCCCATAGGTAACGTAATTTGACATATATAGTCCTATCTTTTAAACGTTTTTAGACAACCACTCAAAAATAATAATTACTGTCTGTTATAAGGGTGGATAGTTATTATAATTTGATTTATATGACTAAACTTTTGAACCATTCTGGACAAACCGTTGTAGTTTACAAATAATCGGTATTGCTAAGTCCTCTATAAAAACAAGTATGTATTTAATTTAAAACTACTAATTAAGGGTGTCCCTAGAGATCCAGAGGCCAGAAATAGTCAATAACATCCATGAAATGATATTGGATGCTCGGAAAATGGAAGTGGTTAAAAAGAAATGAATCAAATAAATAAATAAAAAAATAAATAATCGAAATAATCGAATGTGGCTGTAGGCATCTCAACCAATCGGATGCAACATATTTCGCTATCCACGCAATTTATTTGGCATTATTTAGGGTAATTTTGAACGATTTTGTGCCGTTTTGTAACTGAGGACTGAAAATGGATCCATTACAATACAGCAGAAACCAAAGAACAATCAAAACAGTGTTTTTTTTTCAGCTGCACGTGCTTCAAAAACGGCTACAGCTTTTTTTATAACGATTGCCTTCAAAGGGGTAAAGCGATTACACTGTGGAACAAATTCAAGTTAGCAAAAGTTAGGTCGATTCTGAGGGTGAAAATAGAGGCTAAATTAGAAGACCCGTATCGAGACGTTTTTTTATGTTAGTTCGATTTTTTTTTCGAAGGTCGATTAAAAAAACTAACTATCACACTTCAAATAAAATGTAAAATATGAGAAAAGAATTAGGTGAGGCGAGGTACTGAACAGCGGCGGCTTAGTGATTTTTTGTGAGCGACAGAGATGCCATGTCTTAGGTATGTTTGGCCGTTCAGGTTTTCGATAAATAAAAAAATTAAAACAAAAAATAAAAAACAATAAACAATACGTACTTTCAACAATTTCCAGACATGGTTGAAATAAAGTACATCTATACGATAAGACTGAAGGCAATTTTAGGCAGGTGAAGGACAAAGAAAAAATATCATCGACGGCAAACTATCGGCTGCCACCAGCTCTGTTTTTTTTTTACAAAAAACAACCCTGATAAAATGAAAACTGGCATCGTTTAGGTAGTTTTATAAAAATCGTTTGGCATTATGAGATGTCAAGTTTCTTTCCGTATTATTTTTATAACATATTGCTTTCACACAATCACACTTTCTCATAATATTTAAGTATTTGACAAATCTCAATACTCAGTATTATTGTATGAAACGGGCTTTAGTAGCATTTTCTTTAAGTGTAGATGTCCTAAAATGAAAATTATTAAATTAATCACCTAATCACCTAATTTGTAATAAAAATATTCTTTGAACTTAGAGAGAATAAAAGGAACTTCAGCCTGACAAACAAATTTCATCTGCATGTAAATAAATAGTTCGACTAATGAAATTGAAATATTCAATATGAAATATATTTTATTTTTCCTACGAATGTTCGGAAAGAAAAATTCATCGTTCGTCTCAGTGGTCTGTATGGCATAATAAATATATCTACAGTTGTAAAATAACATATACAAAACTATTTATGTGAGTAGTTAGCATACATGGGACTAATTAATTAAATTGAGTAATTAATTGAAAATTTCATTAGCATTGAATTCTAAATAATGCTAACCAATTTTATTTCATTACCATTGTTTTCCTCAATGGTAATGATTTTTAATGAAAAACTTTCATTAGTAATTATTTAAAATCATTACCATTAATTAATGATTAAATTATAAAAAAACCTTATCATTATTGGCCACATTTGCAATCAACCTTTTTGTAGTGATGTTTTTAAAGAAGTTCCACCTCCATTGTCTTCTCTCCTATTATGTGAATTTTTTCATATAAAAACAAACAAAAATGAGCAAAAATATAAAAAATTTCTGAAAATTAAATTTTTATGACGAATTTTTAAATCGTTAAATAATGTGTAGTACAGATTTTCAAAACTAGAGTGAATGCAATAGTTGTATATTTAGAAAAAGCATCACAAGGCATGAAATTGATCTTTTACTCATAGTTATTATAACCTAATGCGCTCATAAATTTGTGTTTAATAATTTAATAATTTGTGTTTAATAAAAGCAATGATTTTTTGATCAATTATAATTAGTAATTATATAGTTTCATTACATTTCCATTATCATTGGTAAAACCAAAGGTAGTTAAATTTTTTTTGGTAATGAAAAAATGCCAAGTATGGTAATTCAAATACTCTTACTAAAATATGTGCTAGCTATTGTTTCAAAAAAACAGGTCCGAGAACTGATTTTGTTGGTAAATTTAATCTATATATATAATAAAATAGTAACTCATTTCCGTCCGTGTGTCTGTCCTTCATTGTTTGTGTTCGCATCACGTAAAAACTACTCGATGGATTTTAAAAAAATTGTGTGAGGAGGTACCTTAGTATGCTGATCCCAATATAGGATGCTTTTTTTGTGTGGAGAAAAAGCAGTGAAAAACGCAATTTCCGGTTTAAAGGTGTTGAAATTTTCGAGTTAAAACTGGGATATTTTCAACACGGTTTTTTTCAACATGGTTACATTTTCACCACACACCTTTTTATTTCTGAAAGTGGGATATTTTAGAAATTATTACGCAATAGATGGCGCCAGTTGATCAAAATTTGTATTTTTACTTTGTGGAATTACATTCATATTGAAATATTTTAAACACCTCTCACAAAGGTTTACAATAATTTTTAGAATTTCAGAATTTTTTATAAATTTTAGAATTTTATCGAGGGATGGGTACCTTTATATTAATTAAACCATAACTGAAGCCCTATAAAAGTAAGAGTCTTTCAATTGGTGTGGAATACTTTCAAAGCAAAACCGAGCAAAATATTGTCAGGACGTCCAGGACGTGGCGGGCACAGCTAGAATAAAATATTATGACTTATTAAAAATTAACTTTTTTCCCCACACCCATTTTCATACATAAAAGAGACGACTGCATTTTTAAATTTAATACAAATTTTTTTTCACAGGTATGTAAATAATATTCTTCAATATTTACCTAGTACTTCTTCAGCAATTTTATTTGCATCTTCAATTCAACAAAAAAAAAAAAATAAAAATCACTTTTAATTTTAATTGAGATAAATTACCAAATCTTTGGTGAAAAGTTCTGTTTGGCTGTAATAAAACACTTTAAATTCAATACCGAAATACAAAAACAAAAAGCGTAATGCGTAAAGCCAAGAAAATTAAATTGAAACCCTTAGAAAAATAGAAAACCAACTGATGAAAATCAATTACATCCTAATAAACGTATAAGAGAAGTTTTCTAATTAATTCGTTGCAATGAAAAGAATCTAGCAAATAAATCCTTTTAATTTTATTCTTCTTACTTTAATTCAATTTTCTTGGTTTCTGTGGATTTGCATCAAATTACATTTGCAGGAAATTTTAAAAATTGAGATATATAGATGATAAATCTCAATTGCCACACACATACTTATACACACAACAGATTTATTTATTTTCCATACACACAATCAAACACTCTTGCGATTGTAAACAAAGCATCTGAAAATAGTTTAATATTTTACTGAAATAAATGCTTTGAAAATATTTACAAACTAGGGAAGTAGAAAATAATATAAAAAAGTTTTTTTTTTTTTTTGTGAACAAAGTGAATTATATGTAGCAAATAAAAAACTAATTTTTGGTTAAATGAAGTGTAATGTTTCAAAATTAAAATCTTTCTATCACAATCTGATCATCTGAAGAGAGGAGAATTTATTCATAGAAATGTAGTGTTTAACAAAACAAGAAGTTTTGTGTCATAAAATTTTGTTGCAAATTTTCATAAATTTGTTTAAGTATATAATTTAGTAATTTAGTTTTATTATATTAAAACTACAATTTTGTACAAGTTTTAATTTTATCTTGGATTTGAAAAGTTTTAAACTATAGAATAATATAATCGTTGGCAACATCCAGTTAAAGTAATTGTGGATAATTTGGAAATGAAAATTTTAAACTACGAGTGTTAAAAAATTATCCAGTTATAATATACATATATAAAAATGGTTTAACTAAAGCAGCCCGTGAAATTTTTTTAGGGCTAGGAAATGTGGATTAAGAAATGTAGGGCAGTACACAAGGCAATTACGCGTTTTATTATTGAACAACAAAAAATTTGGAAAGCCAGTTTTTCCAGCGAAATTATCCTAAAAAATTTAAGTTTTTGTAATATTAATTTTTTGTATCTTAAGTATTTGTAAACTCATAATAAGCACAAAATATACTTGTTATGTCCAGCCAGTTTCAAAGTTGCTGTGATCAGTATAGGTCACGTCCAGCGTTTCCACAAAGAAAAATATTTTCCTACTAAAGTTATCACTCAAATTTTTTATATGTTTTAAAATTTTTATATATAGATAAAATTTGAAGTCAAGCTTAAGTTCGTCTTATTCTTTCTAAGAAAGAAGAAATTAAGTTACAAATTAAATGATAATATTAAAGAAATATTGGGAAAGTTTAATTTTAAGATACCAGCAGAACGTATATTTTCTAGACAGCTACTTCCGTCATCAAAGCTCTTCGTATCTATCTACTTTGGGTAGTGCTCAGTTGTAAACATCATATATTTAACCACCCAAACTCAGATAAAGGAATACGAGAAAACTACCTAAAGCTTCCGTCTCGTTTTTGATTTTTTTTTGTTTTTTTACTTTAATATTTACCACCTTATATTTGTTGTTGCTTCAGCCAACCTTCAATTAGCAATGAAAGCTAATTTTAGTTTATTTGTTTTCTTCCAACATTTGTTTTTAGTTAATACTAATCTAGTATCAAACCTTGTTGGGTAAACATGATTGCGCGGTGCTTTGCGATTTTTAATATTGAATATTTGAAATTTTATTAGTCGTAGTATTTATTTTACATTCAGATGAAATTTGAAGTCAAGCTTAAGTTAGTTTTATTATCTGTACAGGCCCAACTATAATATGCATAAGCTAGCTTAAGCCAACTTAAGCAACTGTGCAATTACATATAAATCATATGTGGCACACTATAATATACTTAACAACACTTTTCGTTAAGTTTCGTCCAGTGATTAAAAATGCTTTACTATTTTCAATGCATATCGTCGCGTTTCTTCTTAAACCACTAATTGACTTTTATGGTAGTAAATAACATTTGCCACCAGACTACATTCTCATCTTAACAAGTTTGTATGAAAAATAAACAAATCCATTTTCAAAACCTCGTAAGCGCCATACAAAGACATTTGCATGCAAAATATAATAGTTTTAATATTTCAAGTTGGAAATATTAAAGTCTCAACCACTATGTTTTTTGTATTTAAGATTAAAAAAATCATGAAAGTTGCAGGCCAATTGGAGCATTTTTACGAAAGTTAAAAGTTTTTTTTTTTTCTTTTTGATAAATACAAAAATAAATGTTTATTTACACACAGAAATTTGCAATTTGCGCCAAAAGCACGTAAGCGACAGATTTGGCTACAATTAAAATTAAAAAAAAAAGTTTGTATACCCTTCAGAGAGAATTATTATGAAACCCATATTAAAGAAGTTATTAAGTTTTTTTGGTTTTCTGAAAAACGACTTCTTGGCGCTTACGTGGTTTAAACGCGATGATATGTAATTGCTTAACTGTTGCTTACGATTGCTGTTATTTGCTGTTACTCGCTGCTTCAGTCTTAAGTTTTAGAAAATTCTTTGACAGTGAGAGATTAAAATTATGGCGCCACGTGTAAATCGAAAAAAAACTTAATTTTGAAGATCTGCAAAATAAAGATTTCCAGCAACAGCAAAAGAAGAAACACACGTTAGGTTATTGCACAAACTTGCTGCACAAAGAGACACATAGTAAGTTTAAGCAAATGAGTTGCTATTCTTTTTTCTATTTTTTTTTCTATTTTGCTATTGCTTCGCTTATAACAAAATGTTATATAAATGCTGAGGAATTCAGTTTTTTTATTTGCTGAAAAAGATGTAAGCAGAGCAAAGATTTTACTGCTGTTGCTGTTTTTAACCAAGCAATTCAAACCCTGGTTTCGTCAAATGTCATTTGCTTAAGCAAAGTCCGAAACCGATCGCATATTCCGTAAGGAAACATCTGTTTGCGCTTTGTGTTTTACATATAAATGTACATTCATAAAAAATAACAATGGAGAACGAAAGTGAAAAAATTATATCTAAATTTAATAAAAAATGTTTAAAAAAAGAATTTTCTATAAGAAAAAAGGGAAGCGTTGTATATAATCGTAATTAAAAAGAAAGAGCATTTTATTGTTTATGAGTTAAGTGATTTACGCTGCTGTAGTTTTTAGTACTTTTGGCCAAAATTAAGCAAACAGCAAAAAATGCTAAATTTTTCTTATGAAATTTTCTTAAAACTATTAAAAATAATTATTGATATGTATGTGAATGTTATTAGGTATATAAAATATGTTTATTTTTCCTTTTTGTTAAGAAATTTCATTTATTCAGAAAAAAGTATTATTTTGCAAAAGTACGAATAAAACAATTGTGCAACTGTGTTATAATAGTTTTTAGATTCATGTAAGTACATTGTAGCCACCTAAAGGTCTGCAATATAAGAATAACGACCTACATAAATGTAATTTTTAGTCATTTATATTGATGAATTTATAAAATGGTTTTAATTAACCATTTCTATAAGATACATTTTACATTAGTCATCGCAACCAATTTTAGTGAGAATATGATATGAACTGAAAATGTTTTTTGGTTGGAAATAACTATTACAAAAAAAATACTATTATTTTTATTATCAGAGATAAAATCCCTGCTGCCTAAGAACCACATGCACACTAGCCGACACTCAGCAAGTTTTACGAATTTGTTGGATTGTGTCGTCAACTAATAACCAAAACAAAGAAATTATTTTTTATAGTTTTTATTTTTAACCAAAAAATCTTTTTTGTTGACAAAATGGTTATTCAAAATAAAAAAAAAACTTTAATTGGTTACGACAACCAAAATAATATATATGAAATGGTAATGGTTAAAAATTTCAAATATTAAAGAAAAAGAATTTTATGTAACCTCTTTATCTATAGTAACTCATTTACGTCTGTCTGTCTGCTTTTCATTTCTGTTCGCATCACGTAAAAACTACCGCCTGGATTTTAACAAAATTTTTTGAGAAGGTACCTTAGGATACTTTTTTCCGCAAAAATATCGCATTTCCAAGAGAAAGTGGAGAAAAATCAGTGAAAAAACGCAATTTCCGGTTTAAAGGACTAAAATTTTCGGTTTAAAATTGGTATATTTTAAACAAGGTTGCGCACCTTTTATTACTGAAAGTGGAATATTTTTAGAATTTTACATAAGTTAATGAATTTTATCCAATTTATGATTTTAACAAAATTTTGTCAAGGAGGTACGTTAGCATCCTGATTCCAATATAGGATACATTTTGCCGAAAAAATACCTTATTTACAAGAGATAATAAGGAGAAAATGCAGCTAAAGTAAGCCGACTTTGTTTAACCGAGTTAATTTTTACTGTTCTCACGTCAAAAATGTTTTTGTTTATATGCAAGGTAAGATGAATACTGTTCCCATCTAATCTGTTTTTAGCTAGAATATACGTTTTTATTTTTTTTATTTTTATGGGAGGTTCCACTTCCACTATCCTAATCCAGTCTGTATTTTGCTAGACTATGCACATTAGTATAAGGATTACTTGTTCAAAGTGTCAAGACCCTTCCTATAGTAGTTCTTTTGGTACACGATAATAATTTTTCACTTTATATGGAAGGTACCACGCCCACTGTACCATTCCAGTCTGTATTTTGATAGATAATGCACTTTACTCTAAGGGTTTCTTGCGAAAAGTTTCAAGGCTCTACCCATACTTTGAATGGGAGGTGCCACGCCCACGACGAATATCAAAAGAATATGCACCCCATTTTACCAACCGTATATCTAATAACAAACTCTGAAAATTTCAGAAAGATCGGTTCACTGGTGTAGGCAGCTATAGCTTTCCGACAAACAAACACATTTTGTGCTTTATTTATATAGATATTTACAGATACGTTTGCAAGTTTGAAAGTAAAAATCATTAATTTTTGCATATGCACTGTGAACTTCTTAAATTCTGGAATGGCTGTAGGAAACAAGTCCAAAAAAATTTAAACTAAATCCCCTTATTGAGGTATTTCGGCCAGTGTTTTGTTTCTTCATTTAATAAATAAGCTAATATGGCCTGACTTCTTGAATGTAAATAAAATAATTTATTTTACATTTTTCCCGACATTTCGTCAACTTTTTATTGACTTTATCCAGACGATATAGTATTTTATATTCCAAGTTTAAACATCGAAATACAAAGAACATTTTTTTTCTCGCAATTTTTATTTATTGTATCTTCAATATAATTGAACTATCAATAATTACTCATATCTTAAGTCTAAAAAAAATATACTTGTTTAGTCCAACCAGTGCTAGACAAAAAAAATGTATGTTTCACGGTTACTGTAATTTGCGGGTTATCCCTCTGATGTACGGAGAAGCAGTGTCCCTCCTTCTTAGTCGAATGTAACCAGGTTCATTTCGTATGTTACGGGCCAGTGGATTCGGATGAGTTTCAAGCTTCTTTAAATACCTAATGGCAAGTTTCGCTATTTCTGCTTTAACTGATGGCACGTTTAGATCTTTATGAATGTTCGAGTTTTTTATATACCAAGGAGCTGATGTAATTATACGAAGAATCTTATTTTGGCGCCTTTGAATTTTTTCTACGTTGCTAGCTGAGGCAGTGCCCCATAATTGAATGCCATAACACCATATTGGTTTTAGAATTGACTTGTATAATAAAAGTTTGCAATCTAAAGCTAGAGTAGAATTTCTGCCAATTAGCCAGTTTAGTTGGACTGCTTTCAACTTCATTTGTGTTAACTTTGTTTCTATGTGCCGTTTCCATGTAAGGCGCCGGTCAAGATGTATGCCGAGATATTTGACATCTGAAAGCTGAGGTATCGTTTGGTTATTTATCCGAATAGGGGGGCAAGATTCTCTACGCAGTGTAAAGGTTATGTGAGTACATTTTTGTTCATTAACTTTCATTCTCCATTTCTTCAACCAATTTTCTAAATTGGATATGTGGTCTTGTAAATATCGTGATGCTACTTCGGGCCTTTCGTGAATGCTTAAAAAAGCAGTGTCGTCAGCAAATGTCGATGTGTGGACTCGGTCACTAATTGGCATATCTGAAGTATACAACAAGTATAAAATCGGCCCAATCGGTACCCTGGGGAACTCCCGCTTCGATTGACTGGGGTGAGCTCAAAAAATCTCCTTCTTTCACAATAAATTTTCGTTCGGTTAAATAACTATCTAGCAGCTTATATAGGTTTACGGGCAAATTCAGTTTTAACTTATATATTAGGCCTTCATGCCATACCTTATCGAATGCTTGTGAAACGTCAATAAAAAGCGCAGAACAGTATTTTCTCTCTTCAAAAGTCTTCTTAACAACATTAACTAAACTGTGAGTTTGTTCGATCGTACTATGTTTTTTCCTGAAGCCGAATTGATGGTTTGGAATACATCCTTTGACGCTTAGAATAGGGTTAAGCTTAGTTATTAACATCCTCTCAAACAGCTTTGACATAGGTGGCATAAGGCTTATAGGTCTGTATGATTCAATTTGTGTGTAGTCTTTTCCTGGTTTAGGAATCATGGTAACCAAGGACACCTTCCACTCTGTGGGAAAGTACTCAAGACGTAAAATGGCATTAAAAATAAAAAGAACGATTCTGCGTGCTACACGGGGCAGCTCAATTAAAATCTTGTTACTGGTTTTATCAACGTCAGGGGCTTTTTTGGTGTTTAAATCCGTTATTGCCTTTTCAAGATCACCAAATTTATATCTTATCGGTACTGCAGCACTAGCCTTGACAACTGGCAACTCAACTATATCAGTCGATATATTTGGGGTGAAAACCTTTTTCAAATGTCCAGCAAATAAATTTTCTTCTTTGGTATCACTCCTTGCCCACACAAAGAACATATAACCGAATTTTTACAAAGAACATATATTTATTCAAAAGAAAAAACACATCTAAAATTAATAGTACAGCTTATTTAAATGAACTGCCATTCTGTAGTTCGCGTTTATGTTGACCGTGTCTTATGTAGTTTTTCTTTTAGCTAAAGCTTAAATATTTCGTGATGAGCTTCTCCTTGTCAGTTTATAGAAGTTTTAAAACAACTAAAATATTGGTAGCTTCTCTTAACATATGGCTAAAATAAATGTATGACCTAACAAGAGAAACTACTAAAAATTCACGTAAAGACAACAACCTTATGCCCTGTAAAAACTAATGAGACTTCTTTAAAAAGTTTTGTCTTTTTTAATAACTCACACAATAGGTGGGTAATTCCACAAATTGCTTAATAAAGTTCTTCTGTTCTTCAAGTAGTAACAATTAGAATTAAAAGGTTTTTAAAATCATGTATATTTCAAATAATAAATTACAAATTAATATTCATAAGAATCGCATATATTTCGCTATTACAAATATCTATAAGACCGACAAAACTTTTGTAAAAATTACACTTTTTATTAACCATTTCTTTTAATATGTTTCACATTCATTAAAGTTCATTTTATTTATTCCCCTTAATTCCTAATGAAATTCTTTTATCGTTGATTTTATAGTTAATTTTTTGCTTAACAAACTTTTAGTTTGATCCTCTGTATACTAGTTTAAACCCGTACATACACATTTTCCTTTATTTTTATGATTATTTTCTCTTTTAATTTCTATTTAAGTTAAAACCACAAAATAGCTAACATAATGAATATAACTTTGTTGCACTTTTTCCCCGATTTAACAAATACAAATACAGTTTCTTACTCATCTCTTCGAAATTTTTGTTCTTAAAGCAACTTTCGACTTGTAATTTTCAAGATTTCTTCAATGCATTCAATGGCAAGAAAGCAAAAGCAAAAGCGAAAAAGAAAAATAGTATCAAAGTCTCTAATCACTTCTAATAAGAAGCAACAAAAAAAATATTAATAAAAATGGAAGAAAGAAACTTGTGCGATATCACGAGGGGATTAAGGCAATTGTTAGAAGCTAAAAGAAGTATAAAATAAAATACAGATACAGATCCATATACAACAATGAGAAGTTACAAACATAAAAAACCAACAACAAGGGAATCAACAAAGAAATGGACAAGTTTGTGTTCTTTAAAGCAGTAACTTCGAAGTAATAGATGAATACAGTCGGTAACAAGAGAAAAGATCACATCCCATTTGGAACACAGAGACCTCAATCAGCTATGGGTTGGCAAACAACTACTTGTGTTGGCCATTATTTATTAAAAGCAATCGGGTCTATTGTTTCGTTTTTTATCCTTTAATAATTTGGCACTTTTGATTAATTTATTGGTTAGAGTTTAAGTTACTGTCACGCGTCATAGATGTAGATTTTGTTTTAACTTCTCTTTTGATAGTTTTAGTTTGATGGAGTACCAATATTAGATAATACTCAAGCTAATGTTATTTAATACCATACCTATACGAAAGTATATTTATAAAACTGTTATTGTAGCAGGAATTTATAAGCAGCTAGTCAAACAAATATTTATTTAAGCCCAGCTTTACTACTTTTTATGGAGGAACAGTCCTTTTTTACATCTATATGTGTGGATTTTTGTGTCCGCGATATTTTTGCAGTCAGTTGTTTCCGAAATCGACTGACAATATTAAAAATTTATGATATAATAAGAACCATTAAAAAGAAAGAATTTGATTCACACAAACAAACTTACATACATACATGCATACAATGGTACACACAAAATTATTTCTCAAGAGAGATATTAAGTTCGATAAAGCGGCATTTAGACGATCAATCGCGGCTTGTCAGCGCGGCATGATGGCAAGCCAACAAGCTCGTGTAAACGACCAAAATTCGTGGTTGTCAGTCGCTCTGGATGGAAATAAAAAATTTTTGATATTTTGTGTTTGCCGTCACGCCATCAAGCTCGTCTAAATGCATGTTTGTCAACCACAGTGTAAATTTCATTTGTATTTTTGTAAGCGAGCAGTAAAGATGTCTCGGCTAGAACGCTTTTTTTTAAAGAGAATTTATTGTTTTTGCATGTGGGTTATTTTTTATGTGTGGTATTGTATGTAAAGCGTTTTTATTAGTTTATTTATTTTTAAAATATTTCATTTATGTAATTATTGTGTTTGTGTTTAATGGAAATATTGATTGCCAAAATTCAAGTTAAAAAATGGTATGTAAACGAGTTAGCAAAAATATTATTTAATTGGTATTTTTCAATTATTATAAAGGAACATCCCATAACGAAGTTGGGGAAATGTTTTCCTTCAACTTAGGACAGCTTCTAACATTATTACTTGTTCTAAAAATTAAGATAGATTTGATTAAAACTTAAACAGGCACAATAAGAAAGGATTCACGGTGCATTGAAATGAAAGTACTGAAAACCATTCACGATAGAGAACATATAACTGTGGAGTAAATATATTACCCGGAATTGTTCGAAACTTTGAATTTTGTTGCTGTTTCTTTTGCAAAAATAATATAGAGAATATTTGTATTTTTTCAATATTTTTTTTTTTTAAATAATTGATTGGAAACTGAAGAATAAATAAAAAATATAGTCATGATGCCGTTGTTTATAATTCTCTACAATTCCATTCTCTAATAATTCCATTATATTCCTTTAATTCATCAATTAATAAAACAGCAGCTTAAATAAGAACCTCACTGCTCAGTGTCTGTTGTACAATGATGTTTGACAGTCTTCGCTTGATCATGTAAATGTTAAACACTCTCTCTCATCACGTTACGCTGACAAGCCGCGATTGACCGTCTAAATGCCGCTTAACATACATATGTATATGTACCAGTGATGCCGTTTGGTCACATTTTTCGTAAAGGCGCCACGTACATGTATAATTTTGTCATATTTGACCAAATGTTCGTAACTTTTGGTATATAACAGGAAATATAGTAAGACTAGGAAATGCAGTAAGACTGACAATATTTTGTTCGATTTTGCTTTGAAAGTAATACACATCAAATTTAAAGATTCTTACTTTTGATTCATTTATACGTAATTACTTTATATTAAGTTACTCATCCCTGGATAAATTCCTAAAATTCTAAAAATTATTGTAAAGCTTTGTAAAACGTTTTTAAACTAATTTAATAACAATGTAAAAATACAAACCAAGTATAAATTTTATTCAATTTAATAAAACATTTTCCAGCAGCTATATGGATTATAACTATACAAAAATAATAGGCTTTTATTATTACAAATTTTGTATAAATTAATAAAACATGCATCTAGTTGTCTTAGCTAAATCGCCACTTTGGATTCCGATTTCAGATGAAATTTAGGTATTAAGAAAAAATGTCTGATATTTTTTGATAAAGATTTAAGTCAAATAAGAATCAAAATTTAATTTAACTACGATATTGTTAAAACTATTGAAATGGTAAATCATGTCAATCTTACAATCAAATTTTTAATTTCAACTAATTTCATTAAGGAAACATCAAGGTTGAGTTGAGTCTTGACTTAAAAAATATTCATGAGAATTGGGAAAAGTTTTCAGCATAAAATGTGCTGCGAGTAAATCATTGTTAAAAATTTATGAAAAAATGTATGAGTTGTAGTGGTAGTGGAAACATGGTATATCATTCTGAGCATCAGTTATTGAGAAGACATTAGTACCAATGATTACACCGGTTAATACACAGTAAGTTTTTCTAAATGTAATGGTATTTTGGAAGTCATTCTGAGCAAACGTATTGCGGAAATGATCCATAGTTTCTCGAATTAATTGCTCTGGTGAACGATTATGGGCATTATAATCTTAATGCTTAATGAGTTTATTGAATTAAACCGAGATATAAATTTCGGCAATTTCCAAACATTGCTCTGGCAATATTTCATTTAGTTATGATCACTTTCCAACCCAAGCTAAATTAAAAACAAGAGAGAACTGTTAAATCAGATGTCACAGAAAACAGTGCTGCCAACTTAAATATCTTCACCATTAAAATGCCACACTTTTGCAGAGAAATTTTGTTTTTTCTAAGTGGGAAATATTTGTTGATTTATGATATATTTGTTTAATAATTATAATATCTTCACAAAATCAAATTGTTTTGTAAGATAATTTATATCTTCACGTTTCATGGTGTTGAAACCAGAAAAGCCTGTTACCAGGAAAAGCTGAGATTAATAAAAGAAGCAGTAAAAAAGAGTTTGTTTTGTACACATAAATAATAATACCAGTTGTAACTGATATTTTAAATATATTTTAGATGTTTTTTGCTCAGGAAGTGTCACACACACTGATACTGTCACTGTTTTCCCACGTTAAAAAGCAGCGGTGTCCCAAATTCCACTAATTTACATCTCCGACTTTTAGGTATTTTTTTTTTGTGTGACATGATCCTCTGTGCAACGGTGACTACTCGTTCTGTATTATGCTGAACTCATACGAAGGTTCTGTGTAAATTATTATTGATTGAAAAAAATTATAATATTGGGCTTGTTCGGAAATGCATCACTGCGCTGCATCTGATGCTCAGTACATTCGGAAATGAATCAGTTTGCATCACTGCAAATGTCGTGTGTTCTAAAATGCATCACTGAAATAGATGATGTGCAAATAAACGTCAAACACGCATCACAAAAATTGCTGATACAATGAATGAGTGAGTTTTTTATTTGTTCTTTATTAATATTATTTTGTTAAATTACATTTGTTTATACAATATATAAGAGTTCGATTGGATTTGGAAGAATTTTATTTAATTTTTGCTTTCATCTAAACCAAGAAATAAAATTATTATTAACTTCCTAATTTGTATTGTTAAGGCATTCGAAAATTTAAACAAATGTTAATTAATTTTGTTTCCGTATCAAGTAAGTATCAGCATCAGCTCTTTTCCCTTTGCATCGAAAACTAATCACACATGCGCATCAGATGCAGCGCAGTGATGCATTTCCGAACAAGCCCATTCTGTATTATTTCATTATTTAGTGTTCTGTATGTGTTTGTTCTGTATTTTTTAATACCTCAATCGCTTTTAGCCTAAAAACAAAAAATAATATTTTCAGATACAATTAATAATCTTAAACGATTAGTGAATTACTCACTTTGACAGTTCTAATCAAAATGCAAAAATAAGAAACTTAATTTATTTTATTTTAAAGCAGTATTCCTTTTTTTAGTTGAATGTAATCGGACTTATTTAGTATTTTACGCGCCAGAGAAGTTGGATGAGTTTCAAGCTTCATTAAATACGTTACTACATGGTTGGCTATTTCTGCTTTAGCTGATGGCATATATAGATCGTTGTAGATGTTCGAGATTTTTATATACCAAGGGTCAACTGTAATCATTCGTTAAATCTGATTTCAGCGCCTTTGAAGTTTTTCTACATTGCTAGCTGAGGCAATGCCTTATAATTGAATTCCATAACACCAAATAGGTTTTACGATCGACTTGTACATTAAAAGTTTTCCATCTAAGGTTAGGCTAGAGTTTCTGCCAATACAGCTAGTTTTAGTTGGACTGCTTTTATAACTTCATTTGTGTTCGCGTTGATTCTATATGGCTTTTCCAAGCAGAAAGCCGATCCAGATGCATGCCGAGGTATTTGATGTCTGAATGCTGTACCTCAACATTCAATCATTTGGTTATTTATGTGAATAGGGGACATCAGCCCCCTAGTAGTAAAATATTCATTACTTTTTTTTTTTCTTTTATATTTTAACAACGTTTTATTTATTTTTTTTTTACTTATTTATTTAATTTTTATACTTAACTAATTTTAACGCGCTGAAACACTTTGTATCAAAAAATTGTAAAATTAGTCAGTAAGCAGTGTAATACCTGATTCACCCTGGGCAAGTTTTCTTGTTGTAGAGAAAAAAAAAAAATAAAATAAATGAGAAAGAAAATATTTGCTCTATATAAAATATTTTCTTCTTCTGTATTCTTCTTCTGATTTCAAAATTATAGGCACTGCATACATACGTATGAAAAATTAGCAAACTACGGTACCGCAAAAAAAATTCGCCCAAGGTTAATTTCATCACCAACTGTATAATATATAGCGAACGGAATTCTGTCGAAAATACATTTTATATAAGTACTTATCTACGCTGCAAATAAGTTTATCCACTAGAATAATACCACCAAAGCATATGGTTTGAAATTCACTTGAGCTTGGGACAAGTTAATAAAAATACCCAACAACCAGCAAACAAACAATCAAAAAATATCAACAGTCGATGAAATTAAAAACAAAAAAAAAAAAGAATTTCCACTAAACAAAACAAACAGCTATAAAAAGTTGCATTAGAGATTGTTAAAAAATATAAATAAAGGACTAACTAAGTACTAGTTAAAGTAAGTGTTGAGGATTTTAAAGACATTTCCGTTTTGTTTGTATTTCACATTTTAATTTCCAGGGATACAATACCACAATGGTAAATGCGATTGTATGATTGTTGTTGGTTGTTCACAAAAATAAATGAACATCCCATTTCTAATGTCAAATAAGTATTCTGCTGGATGGACCAGTGGTTTAAGCTATTTTTAATTTATTTTCATCATTACAAATTCTTTCGTCAAGTCAGTGTTGTAGAAAGGATTTTCTATTTTCTTTTTAATTATACGTTTCTGTTATTGATAATGTACTTCCTCCCTTTTTTATATTTCCTCTTTGTTTTTGTTGTTTTAATATGAAAATAAAATTGTTGGTAGTGTATTTAAGTTTATATTGCAGATTTAAATTGTGATAAGAGATTAGCTTCAAGTTTAAATCTCTTAAGTGTTTTTTTCTTGTTTTCTTAAGATGTGAACGGCAAACCACAGAGCCAGTGTAACCGACAGATTATTTGAAGTATTAGGCCAAAGTAGACTTTCTTTGTATAAGCAGGAACGGTTGATGTGATTGATTAAGCTTTTTTCTAAATTAATTTAACTTAAGTTTTGTTTGGTGTTCAACTAATATACAACAGTTAAATGTTAGAAATAGTTTTTATTGCCGTTTTCCTTAACCACCCACCACAAGTGAGACAACCACAACAAACATGTTTGGTTCTGTAATAGGATTTTATTACAAAAAATTAATGAAATATTGCTTTCAAAGTTAATCTGTAAATTGTACTTCTTTCGGGTTGAAGATAGAGATAATGATAGTCGTGCCTCGTAACTATTGTGGTATTCCAATAGTCCGGGATTGAGGGTTCGACTCCCAGTAAAGGCTCTGGTCTGTTTCACTTAAAGGTCGAAAGTTGCTTGATTATAATCAGTTTACCCTAAACTGGTTAACTGCGATAGTGACAGCTCATGAAAATTTGTAGTTGACACAAGCTATGCCTAGAAGATACAGCGAACATTAAAAATAATGTGAGACCCCCATTTAACCTTAGAAAAATGTTAAAAACTTCGAGAGACTCGGTGATAAGGAAGAAGGTCGACAGTTATCAGTCACCAGTCTGTAATAACTACAGTAAAAGATTCAAGAGAGGCAAAGTCTATACGCTCGTTTTGGGCAACATCTGATTTGTTAATTGTGATAATATTGTTATAATTTATGTAATTATTACATTTATTAAATCTTATTATTATCACAAACGATAATTGTTTTTGAATTTTATATATAATTCATTACTATATTAGTATTAATTATTAGCAGTTTAGTTTAAATTTAATTTGAACGCCGGAATGGTCGAAAGCGCCACGTACAATTAAGAAAATATCAACACTGTAATACTGAGACATACTGCAATAAACACAACCACTCATATGTGGTTGGCATCCATACTAGTATACATGTATGTGGGTGAATGTGTGTGCTTGCTTGTGTACGCAAAGAAAACCCATGGTTATGGTATGATCACAGGAACCACATTATGTTCTCTGCAGCAACATATGATTGCGATGAACAAATTTTAGTTGTTTGTAACATTACTTTGGTCCCGAAAAAAAAAATTTGGTTAACATTTTATCATTCATTGCTTACTACATACAAAATATTCATTCATGGTTGGTTTTAACTACTTAATTTTTACTCCACAACCAAAGTTTTTTCCGTAGGTAACCAACAATTTTTAAAAATAATTATTATTTGGTCTTTGTTATATGTCTTCAAAGTTTACGGGTTTGTGCTTAAAAAAATAAATAAAAAATGTATGAACAATTGCTTCGGGAGTTTATATATGTACATATTTATTTATTTCCATCTACTCTGGATTCTGCAATTCGTGTTCTAGTAAGTAGAGTAACTCCTTAACAAATTGTAAACTCACTGTCAATCACCAACTACCAACTGACCAATGAATACAAATGTTTGCGCTAATCTAAGAGCAACATATTATGGTTCAATTATATGGTTGTAGTGAAACCATATTATTGTTAAACATTATAACATTATGGTTAAATAAACGATTATAGTATGGTTACAAAATATGAAATGAATATGCCAGTTTTTTTACATTTCACAATACAAAATTATTTATTATTTAAATACATATGATTTTATTAATACATAATAAATTTAATTAGCACTTTACTTCTTCCAAACCGTATTTCAAGAACATAAAGGAGGGAACACTTTGTCCATCGAATTCATGGCATTCGCACATTACTTTGTTTATGTTGTTTTTTAAGACATCAGTTTTATGCGGGGGATCTCTTTTCCGATTCAGCAAACACCTTTTTGCTGTAGTCTTTCAAGTACAAAGTAAAGTCTTTCTTGTCCCCGAAAGCAAAACATTCTTGTAAACGGTGATTGAGAAAAATATCAACACCGGTCTCCACGGATGAGTCTGAACCCTCATCAGCTTCTTCAGCTGAAGGATTGAAATCTTCAATTTTAATGTCACCTCGTAAATGACATCATCGACCAATTTCGTTTTGTAAGTATCTGCGAAGATTTCATCAACAGTAATGATATCCCCGTTGATTTTTATGATATCAAGGTTTTATTACTTTTTGTGGTTTAAAAATTAAAAATAAATTTCAGTCTCGGTAATTATAATTATAATTTACAGTCGTGGTCTTAATAAAAGTTACACATCGATATTATTTTTTGAACATGTCGTGTCCACCACTGTTCATATTTAATTATTATTTACAACTAGCTGGGCCCGATCCGCATTTTTTTCTGTAGTTCTTTAGTTACGGTGCAAAAACACAAAAAAAAACTAAATATTGCGCCATCTGTCGGACGAACTACACAGAAACACTCCTCACGCCCCATAGAACATCTATATTAATCGGTCCAGTAGTTTTTGAGCTTAGCGATCACGAAAATACACGTCATTTTTATATATGTGACCCGGCCTATGAAAAGGTGGCTTATGACTCAAAAAAAAATTTTCCATTTTTTTGTTGTTGTTGCATTGTTTATCTTTAACAGCTAATTTTTCGAAATTTTGTTTTTGAGTCATAAGCCACCTTTTCCCTTTTCATAGACCGGGTCACATGTATAGAGATATAAAGTGAGTATGTATTATGTTTTGCATTAATGAAATTTACATTATTATTTTATTGATACATACATTAGTAAACCCGAAATAAATAAAAAACTGTATTATAGAAACTGTTCCCTTATGACTTTTCTTAGTTTTTAATCATACTATAATAGTTTAATTTAGCCATAATATGTTCATATTATAACGTTTAATAATAATAATATGGTTTTAGTACAGCCATATAATTTAATCATAATATGTTGCTCATAGATTATGGCCTACCTTAACCAGGGCTACCCCGAGATTAGTAGGCGCCCGGAGCGAGATTGTGGTTTTTAACTCATTGTTTTCGTTTTTATTTTTGAATTCTGGCCAAAAGGATGGATCCGAATTTATCAAACCGACAGTTTTAGAAGAGCCAGCTTCATTCTCATTAATATCTTCATCATTATAATCTGAATCTGGTATTACTAATATTTCAACTTCATTAAGTGTACTCACGTTCACTGATGACAGCCGAAGAACTAGAAGGAGCAAAATAGGAAGTGAGCTTTAGGTCCTTCTTAAGAAGCAGTAAGCTTTAGTCGTTGCCTCCTCTTCTCTTACTAATTGAATCTTTGTGCTCCAGACAGTTTTTTAAACATGATGGTATAAAATTATTCAGTTCGTAATAATCCTACTGAATGTTTGTCAAATATAATATTAATGTTTTCGTATTTTACTTCTTTATTACTTTTTTGTAGGCAATGAAAGAACCAATACTAAGTTTTCAATAGCTAGCCGTTTTTAATTCGCACACTCGCCGGCGTCATTGGACGGTTCATCGTACTTTTTAAAAACGGTCTTTACACCTGGCAACCATTGAGCCACGAGTGGAGGTGCTCTTCTACAACTTATTGTTGTTTGTTTTAATAGTCATAGATTACATTCGAATTCTTCGTCAAATATTCAATATTCGTGCTCCTATCCATAAAGCCGACGGCGATATTTCTTTCGCCCTTAAACAAATTTGCGCCTCCTACAGTGAGCCTTTCATTAAGCACGACCGGCAAGGTAAAAATGAAGGCAGTCGTGGTATTGGTCGTAACCAAAAGTCATGGCTATGCAATATAAGTGAATAAACTGGCCTAAGAACCATTGGAGAACTCATCATTAGCCGTCGGATAAGCTGCAGTCTTCCAATTTCATCCTGAACGTTTTAAAATATTTTTTACAGACAGTGGCAGAGAGAGAGAGAGAGAGAGAAAGAGAGAAGGAGAGATATAGACAAATAAAAAGTTTTAAGTTTTTGGGATAAAAAAAAGAAAAGGAATGTAATGGAATAAAACCTACCTTCAACTTTAAAAAATTTCATAAAAGTTACTGCATTAAAATACGACTGAAGTAAACATTATAATTTAATATATTTGCAACGTTATCCTCCCGAGATATAATTATTACATATAAACTTATTAAACTTTGACACTTTTAATTACTTCTTTAATGTTGCCTCTTTTCCCTTTTTCTTAACCAAATATTTATACTTTTAGGCATAAAGAATTTTTTAAGGAAAAAAGATCTGAAAAATATGACTCCCACAAACAATAATTGTATTCATGCTAGCTGTGAGATACATTTTCCTTAAAGTGTTTTTGCTATTTCTTGTTGTATTCCGATGCCTTGAAGCATGTTGGCATCGTAATCTATTTTTTATTTTTATGTTTTGTTGCTCCTTGGACTTTTTTAATGTGTTTTTATTAATTTTTCTGAAAAACTTTTTCAAGCTCCACAAGGATAACAAAAGTTAAATGCATTTTCTAAATTAAAATAAAAATTAAAAATAACAAACAAGAAAATAGTACATTGCTGTTAGTTATTAAAAACTGTTGAAAAAAAGTCGTTAAAGAAACAAAAGTCAAGTAAGTTACTAAAAACAACAATAACAGGAAAAAACAACACATTCCACACAATAAAAGTTTCTTAACGTTCTAAGAATTATACATACTTCTCTTTCCGCATAAAAAAGTTATGACGTATTTTTTAAAACTTTTTTTGTCCTTAATACACTCTATAACATTTACGTTGTTGTTTTAGTCACAGACATTAACAATTTGTGGCTAAATTGTAATGGCTAAAGGGCAAAAACGAAATAATTTTTTAACAGTAATTAAGATTTTTTCACAACAATTACTAAATATAGTTTTGTAATACATTCAAAGAAAAACCATGGTTATGGTATGGTCAGAGGAACCACATTATGTTCTCTGAAACAATATATGGTTGCGAAAAAAGAAATTTTAGTTGTTTGTAACATTGATAAACAAGTTTTGGTTAAAATTGTATCATTAAAAGGTTACTACGTACAAAAAATTCAACATGATTTTAACTATTTAATTTTTACTCTACAACCAAAGTTTGTTCGTACATAACCAAAAAATTGTTAAAAACAAATATTATTTCTTAGTTTATGTCATCAGAGTTTATTGATTTGTAATTAAAAAATATAAACAATTGGGTAATTCCATGTCAAATCAACCAAAAAAAAAATTGTTTTCAAATTTACCACTTCCGATTTTATTGAAACTTTTGTTGTTTATATTCTTTGACTTTCTGAAGCCAAATATAATTTAAAAAAAAATCTATCTCTTACAGTTTTTTAGCTATACAGTTATCAAAATAGGATAATATCGCTTTATTGATCATATGCAATAAGTGGGACCATGGTGGGATCAGAAATTATATTAAAAAACTTCATTTTGACTCATTACAAATATATTCCTTAAAACTGAACAAATATGTAGTTTTTTTTAACACAACTTCTGATCCCACCATGGTCCAACTCTGAAATTTGTATGGTGTACTCACCATCATGCCACATTTAAAAACTTATGTAAATTTAAAAGACACTGTCTTAAAGATTTTTAGAAACTTTTTTTTTAAATATAAGAAAAAAATTGTTAATAATTGTTAATAAAAATTGTTAATAATAATTTCATGTTTGATGTCAAATTCAAGCGTATGAAATCCCCTTTAAAATGAGCTATTATTCAACTTCCTAGGGCTTATAGAACTAGAATTAGAATGTATTTATCGTTTAGCGCAAATGCAAAAAAGCGATTTCCCACTTTTATAGCTGTATAGCTAAAAAACTAAAAGAGATTAAAAACTATAAAGGAATATAAATAAATAACAAAAGTTTCAATAAAATCTGAAGTAGTCATTTTGAGTGCCTTGTTGATTTTACATTATTGCTTTGAATTGAGGGCGTGGCAAACATCTTCTCTGGATTCTCGAAATTTGTATCCTCTTTGAGTCACACTGACATTTATATTTAATTTTTATACCACAAAAAGTAATACAACCACGATGTCATGAAAATGTACGAGGATATCATTACCGAGGATGAAATGTTCGCAGATACTTACAAATCGAAATTGGTCGATGATGTCATTTTTCACTTTATATGGGAGGTACCACGTCTACTGTCCCAATTCATTTTGTATATTCGTAGATTTAACGTACTTGGACGGGGGCTTCTCATGCAAAGTTTCAAACTATGTACGTTAATATAGGGGTAACTGGTGAGAATTTCCAAGGTGCTACCAATTCAGTTCTCTAGATACAGGATAATACTTTTTCACTTTATATGGGAGGTACCAAGCCCACTGCCCAATTTAATTCTATATTTTGGTATACTATGCGCATTAGCATAATATACCAGAGCTTCTAGGCTCTGTCTATTGTAGTTTTCCAGGAACACGATAATAATTTTTAACTTTGTATGGGAGCTACCACGCCCACTATTCTAATTCAGACTGTGTTTAGCTTGACTTAGGATTACGGGTGAGCAATTCAAAGGTGCTACTTAATTCAGTTCTCTGGATACCGGATAATATTTTTTCACTTTGTATGGTAGGTACCTCGCCCACTATTCTAAGCCTGTCTATCTTTCTCTAAACTATGTATGTTAATATAGGAGTTACGGGTGCACAATTTCAAGGCGCTACCTATTACTGTTAGCACGATGATAAATATTTACTTTGTATGGGAGGTGCCACGCCCACGTCGAATATCCCTCAGCTAAAGAAGCTGACCAGGGTATAGACTGATACGTTGAGACTGACGTTTATGTTGTTCTCAATCACCGTTTACCAGAATGCTTTGCTTTCGGGGACAAGAAAGAAAGACTTCACTTTGTACTTGAAAGACTACATGAAAGAGATGTTGGCTAAAATGGAAAATATATCTCCCGATCAAATTGATATCTTCGAAAACAACATGAACAAAGTAATGAAAGAAATCTTGAACCGTTTTAAGGTTTTACAATTCTTTACTTTTAATTCCATGAACTGCTATGGTATGGGCCATGTCCGAATGCCGTTATATCGATAGCCAAAGTGTTCCTGCCCCTATGTTCTTGAAAAAAAATTGTAATTCAAAGTTATCACGAACTAATTATTGTTTGCTAATTTATGTTTATGTGTGTTAATGATGATTTTATTAATCACAGATGATTTTATTAATCACATAATTTATAACCATATTATAATCATTAATTTAACTATATAATGTTTATATTAAAAATAATATGGTTTACCTACAACCAAATAATTTAGTCATAATATGTTGCTCTTAGATATTAGTTACCTCAACCATGTTTTTCTTTACTTAAATACAGATTTGTTGTCGCAAACGATATAAGCATATGATTATAGATAGTGCATCAACCGGTTGTTAAGAGTAATAATAAAATTGTGTAAAAATTCAGGGAAATACTTTAGCCTACTTAACGTAATGTTTCTATAATACAGAATCGTCGACAAAGAAAAACAAATAAAAAAATGGCTACATCAGCTTGAAACTCACACGCAGTTCTTGATTGTTATACAACTCATGTCAGTCGCCATTATTTTTAAGAAGTCAGGCCAGTATTTGTTATTATAAACATGGTGTACTATTATAGAACTTAATTAGATGAATTCTTGAAGTACCATTTTATGGAAAAATTATTAGACTTATCAAAATCATTAAAGTCTAGGGGCGAATATCGGAAGCTCTTCACTAATTGTGACACTCCGGCTATATAACTTCAAATAAATTGAACAGAAAATTAATAAAACCGCAAAAAATTACTAATTTTACTTTTTAAAAATTTAGCTTTTGTATTGTTACGAAAGAAGACTTAATAACTTCGAATAACTAAAAACAAAAGGACAATAACTACACTGGTCAACAAAGATTTTATTCTAGAGTCGTTATTAAGAAATCTTAGATGTATTTTGCTTGATGATTCCGAATCTGTGCTTAGATACTTTCTATTACGCGTGCTTTCTTTGGGATAGCTGTGTGTAGATTTAGCATTAGGACCAGACAATTTACCAGTGCCGGAACCTCCACAAATTTTTTTAGTATTAGCGAGGATTCAGAAAATAATCATGTATGTGAAGAATACGATAACTCGAAGAACTCAAATTTCGGATGGACCTCATATTATAGTGATTAAGTTAAAGTTGTGCAAAAAGCAAAGTGAAATCTAAGGATAACTATTAAAGGCTTGGAAATTGCTAAATTCAAACATAAAAATTACTATGTATATCCATGATGAATTTAAATTATTTTTATCTCACGAAGCCAACCTTATGCAACGTTATTTGGAAGAAATATTTCCCAAAATCTGTTGAGAAATTTTTACTGGCACTCAAATTAGCCACGTGCTAAGGGATTAGGAATTTCAACAGCAATTAAGTTTGCCCATTAAGGCAAAAAGAGCTCTGAAATTTTTTTTTAGGAAATATTAGAGCTGAAACTCTAGCAATCTGGTGCCTAATTTAATTAAATCCTACTAAAAAAATAGGACGTAATATGTCTTTTAAAATTCACTTTCTTCACACATCTGCATTTTTTTTCCACCAAACACTAGCGATAAATACAGTGAGCGTTTCCAATAGGATATTTTACATATGGAAAAACGGTACCAAAGAAAGCTCTGCAACATGTTTGCATATTACTGCTGGACACTGAAAGGGGACTTGTCAGATGCTAAATATGAGAGAAAGTCCTAAGTAACTATCCATCTCCGGTTTTTCTGAGGAAAATTATAACAATGAGGAAAAATTTGAGGCCAGATTAAGAATTAGCACGAAAAATACCTTTAGCATAACCCAGAAATATTTCTAGGTTATAAAAACATTTTTTTTGTTGACTAATGTTATCTTTAAAATAATAACTCATTAATTTTGCTTAAAGTCACTATGATCTTAAATACATTAACAGCAATATATATCTATACATATAATAAGATAGTAACTCATTTACGTCTGTCTGTATGTCTGCTTTTCTTTTGTGTTCGGATGACGTAAAAACTATTGGATGGATTTTAACAAGATTTTGTGAGGAGGTACCTTAGCATCCTGATTCCAATATAGGATATTTCTTTTCCGCAAAAATTTTTTATTTCCAAGAAAAAGTGGAGAAAAAGCAGTGAAAGTACGCAGTTATTTTAGTAGTAAAGTAAATGCATAAACCATAATTGAACTGAACTAACCGGATATGCATACATAAAGTAAATACATAAACTGATATGCAACAGTTTAAGGCGGCACTAAAAAAATGGTCTTCGGAAAAACAAAATCGAACAAAATAGTGCAGGGACACTGACGAAGTGGCGGGCACAGCTAGTGTTAGTTATTACAGCAGATTTTTTTCATTAGATTTTTCTGCGAAGCTTTTTGCTTGTCTGCAGAAAACACCTAGAGTCTTTGGCAGGAATCCAACCCGCAACCTCTAGACTAGCGCGCTACCAATCCGTCTACCGAGGCACTCGAGCCTACACGTGCATAAATAAATATAGATCAACAAAACATGTATGTACGTAAATAAACATCTATAATATGCCTGCTTTATATTTCCAGAATAAAACAATCTAAACCTTTTCAAGATTACCCTATAAATAGAATTGATATGTAAATAGAGTAGAGTGTTAATGGTAATACTACCAATAATACTACAATTTGAGAAACTCATCAATCCTCTCTCGGTATTCAGAGATTTTCAGTTGATCGCAAGTACTCACACCTGTCATATGGTAGTTATCGATCTCTTTTTCTTACTACTTGGTGTCCCATTATAGCTAGCGCAGTTAATTCAGAAACAATTTTAAACATCATTTTCCGTATTTTGTTCCTTGCTCTAATTATATTTGAAGTGGCTCCAGCCAGTGCCGTAACGAGCAGCGCAGCAATGCAACTCAGGATACTAAGATTATATTTAAATACTTTTTTGATTATCTGTCTAATAGTTGGTTGGTTGGTTGGTGATAAGATCCTAATCATCGTAAGACCTAATTTTCATTTAATAATGCAAATCAAAAGCTAAATATATAGAAACGAAATTTTCCCATTATTGGTTGATTTGGAATGGATATTCGTGAGTCGTTATCCTTATCCTCTTGGACTGCCTCTTTACTTTTGTAATCGTCTTAACACTCGTTTAAGTGCACTCCTTGTCACAATTATATTTGCCTTCAATGGCATCATAATCCGCCCTCCTTAAAAAATATATTGAAACCGTAGTCGGCACTCATAACTGTACTTCTCCGGAAAACACTGATAAGTGATTCATAGAGCAAGATGTCTAGAAATACCATATTTAAAATAGGATGTCTAGAAATACCATATTTAAAATAACTTTTCTGTTGTAAGAAGAAAGGGACAGGGCTATCAAGATAAGGGAACAACAAAATTTGAATTTTTTTAATCTTAAAACTTAAACTGAGAGAAAAAAATGCACAAATTTACAGCAATTTTCACTTTTTCGGCCATTTATTACTCTAGTTGTCTTTTTGCTACACTTATAAAAGAAACCCATTTAAATTATGTGTGAACACAAAATGCCATTTAAAAACAAGTAGTGCAAAATTTATAAAGAAAACAATTTACTGTGCGGAAATATAACATGCACAACAAGAGGAACAACGAAATGTTAATATAAAATTGTTTCCGTTTTAATTAGTTGACACATGCATAAACACCCGAAACGGCGAGAGTGGTTGGGCTGAGTTTTAATGTCACAATACAATTACAATCCTATAACATTGTTGTGGCAAGTGTAAGAAGCGTAAAGAATAACAAAACTAGTAACATTGCCAAATGCGGCGGTAACGAACCTAAAGTACCTTAGCTAAACTGAATTTTTGACAAAAATACGGAAATGGCATTGGCGCCATCAACATCAATTTTAGTGTTCTTATTTTTTGTGTATAGTGAGGTTAAAAAAGTAATTTTGATACGGATTTTTAGATTTTTTACGTCATTAAATAGGGTAAACCTTCATCGAATTATAACATTGCTCCAGTCCAAAAGTTGATCTGAATGAGTTTGTTTTTTTTAAGGAAAATGTGTACCGAGGGATAACACGAGCTTTATATGTATTGTTTTCTACCCCAATTTCTGACTGTCGCCTGGTAGTTGTCGACATTCTTTCTAAACACTAAGAGTGCTTTTACACGGCGTGTATATGTCATATAACTTGTCACTTTTCCATCTGTAAATTCTATACACGTCGTGTAAACCCTTTGAAACATAACATGTGTATTTTCCATGTGTACAATACATATGACATTTTTCATTTAGAATGTGTTCTATTTTGATGTGACAAAGCATCTGACATCCTGTAATGCCAACTTGATATTTTGCTATTTTAGGTTTTTTGAGGTACCAAAAGCACTAAAAGCGTGGCGAAAGCACTACGTTTGCACATTTGCATCAGCTGTGGTTGGCAATACAAAACTGGCGGAAAAATTATATATTATAGGTTATGTCAGATGTAATTACACATGTACGTTTGAAATCAAAAATTATAAACCGTATGTAAAAACTGACAAGTCATATGACAAACACACGCCGTGAAAAACCATTTTAAGTCTGAATGCTAGTCTTAAGGTTTAAGTCCTATACAGCAAACTCATTTAGTATGTGATTTTCTGCGGTCCTTAGTTCAATGCCAATCCTTCCCGGATATTTATTTCGCTTTAAACTCAGCAGTTTTCAAACACAGTCTTAGTTTTCAGCTCTCTGATATAACACAAGTTGCCGTGTCCTCCTGTTTTGAATCTACCACTAAATTTACTTCAGCCTTTACTTCACCTCTTCAGGTTAGAAAAATTCGACCAATCTAGCATAAATTTTGTTTTAGACCGTAGAAATCTACAGCTGATATTAAGCTGCTTTTTTCATTACACTGGGCAGTAGGTTTCAGAGTTTTCACCATTAAATATTTATTCAGATCCTCTGTCATCTTCTGGATAATCGTATAATAGGTAGGGTTTCCGTCGTAGTAACTTATGACTAAGTACTTTTAGGGGCACATGTTTTACTACATTGATCTCTTCCAGCAATGTTTCATTGTTTTTCTTGATTTTCTGTTCACTCCTTATTGAAGGAGTTAAAAACTCGGTCAGACTAATTATACAGATCGATTTAGAATTAAACTAGAATCTGGAATATATACAAGTATAAACATTAGAAGATCATAAATGAATAATTTTAAGTGACACACTAGACGATAGTCGCACATGTTTCCCCATTTACTACTCGTGCTGGCGGAGGGCGTAACAGTAAACAACAATAACTCAAGCGTTGAATGGAAAAAAGCGTAGAAATAAAAATAACAAAGAACATTAAAACAACCATGAAACGACTAAGGAAACACACACGTAAATACATATTGGGTGAGAATATTTGCGCACTTTGTGTAAGTAATAAAAAAAAATTAAAAATGTTTTCAAAAGTTTTTTTCCGAAAACAATAAAATAATTTAAATGAAAATGTCAACGAATCATAAAAACAATAATAACAAATATTTTAAGTTTAGTGGCAATGCAGCTGCTCCAATATTAAGGTTTTGTTTGCCTAAAACCATATCTGGTATTGTCGTCTTACCAAGAAACTATTTCCTTTTTAATAATATATACAAGAAACAAAGACAGTAATAATAATTAAAATATTTTAAGTAAAATTTACATAATGAGGACTTCGCATCTCTTGCACTATTTAGGGCAGTTGTATGAAGTGACCGATAGGCATAGTTAGCTTTGGCTAAAGTAAACTCTAAACTATGCTTTATCTATTTTCGTTTTTAGAGCCTTCCTGCGGAATAAATTTTATAAATTATATGTATATTATGCCTATAGTAAATTTAATTTAAATTAATTAATAATTAATTTTATTAATACTAATATTGCTTTTTATAAGGCTTTGTTGAAAGAATATGAATAAAAGAAAGTATTGGTGGCTAACCGTATTATACATTACAAAAACTACTCGTATATATTACTATACATTTTTTATATATACATATATATTTTATAAATTTTGAAAATTATGTTATTGTAAATCATGAAAAATGGTATACTTGATAGCTGGGTTAAGAGACAGCGTATATAGAAATTTATAATTTATATCATTTGTTTATTACTGGTGTAACTAATAAATAAACGAAACAAAAAAATCATAAAGGTTTGCCTAACGGAGTTGAAAAGCTGAGTCTTCCCGTCCAGAAATATAAGAATTTTTACTAAGTTGTCATAATATAAGATAAATAAAACTATTTAGGCCTATGGAATATAAATCTCATGTATGGGCTGACGTCTCAAAGTCTTTTTTCGGGCTACTCGACCGCGTGCAGGAGAGGCTGAAGAAGCTCAACTGTAACGGAGAATAGACGCAATGTGGGATGTTTTTCACTGTTCTACCGTTACAGCAATAGATTGTGCTCTAATAAAATCAGGGAAATTGTACCCGATACCCACAAAATTTTTGCGTCCAACATGCTTCTCATTATCCATTTGTGGTCGCATTATTTATTATCGTCCGTACAGTTCGTACACGCAAAGAAAAAACATGCTCATTGTATGGTTACGGCAACCTCGATATTCTCTGTAACAATACATGTTTCCTGTGAACAAATTATAGTTATTTTAAAGAATACTTTGATCACGATAAACAAGTTTTTGCTAACAGCTAATCATTCAATGGTTATACGGTCCAAAAATGCAACATGGTTGTTTTGAACCATATTCAAATTCAAACCAAAACCAAATTTTTTTATGTTTAAAAATAAAATTATATTTATAACCATAATATATTTTTATTAAACATAGTATGTTAAGTATGACTAAAAATAAACAAATAATGTTTGGTTTTTAGTTTTGCCCTTTTTTCAGTTCAGAAATATGTGTGTAAGCTAAAACCATAAAAACTTTCAATACACATTTGTTGTCAACAAATAAATTTGTTTTTTATTATAAACGATAGTTTTAAATTAAAAATATCAAACATATAAAAAGGTAAGCAGAAAATATCAAAATATATATGTAAGTCTAAATGGAAATATTCACGTACATATTTGTTTTTTCTTATTTAATAAATATATTCATACGTGGTCACATATAACCATTTACTTGTTTCACATTATATTATAGTATGTTTATATTATAAACATAATTATGGTTGTATTTTACAATGTTATTTTTATGTAAGACAATAATATGTTCCAATGATAACAATATTTTTAATATGGTTTAAAATAATATGGTTTGAATATGGTTTGAATGCAACCATAACATGTTGCTCTTAGATTATGGTTACCTCAAAAACGTTTTTTCTTTGCGTGTATGTGGAATAAACTCCCTGCGGATGTCTCTCCTGTTAACTTCAATACGAGAAAGTTCAAGTCGAATGTCCACAAACACTACTCCCTGTTTCACCCTTCTCATAACCAAATTTCCTAGTTCCGGCACAATGCATTACATGATCAGTGCTATTCTCCGGAGTCTTGGTCCAAATAAAAATTAAAAAAAATTGTGTAAGAATTTTCAGCATACCTGCTCATACTAGGCCTAAAAGCCACGAGAAGACACAAAAAATAAGAATGCTATTACATTAGCCTCAAATATATGTAAGTCCCAGTTTAGAGGGGAGAACATTTGAAAGAATAACAATTGGAATAATTCTCTTTTATTTTTTCATTTGCGTGCACACAAGCGAACATGTTTTCGGTATATTTTGTTATTATTAAATCAATTACCAAAAAGCAACGTAAATGCAAACAGAGTAAAAGTTCTCAAAACGTGTCGCAGCCTTAATATGCTACCAAACTAAATGTTTCCTTTTCAAATGTTTTCGTGTCTAAACTCCGACTAAGCAATTTCAAGTTACTCCGGAGGATGAAATAAAGGATACTAAAAGCACCAGTCGTAGTTATCAATCGAGTACTAGATATATTTAAGGAATGAGGGTGTACGTACCCCTATTATATACATAAATAAGCCTTAATAAACAAAGATTTCGAATTTTAATTTATATACCGCATTTTTTAAATTAAAATCCGAATACATCCTCTTCATGAAAATTATTGTAGTATTTATGTCAAATAACTATCTTCATACGAGTATTATTCTATTCAAACAATATGACATTTTAAATTACACGTTTAAAATAAAATATATTTGATAAAATATTTATTTGTGAAAGCAAAAACAAAAACATAATAGACTAAAATATGATGCTTTTAAAAACTTTTCCAAATACGTGCACTATTAAAAGATACAAACGAACTATATACATATATTATATAGAGAGAGAGAGAGAGATACACGTAACCGCAGGTTATTATTGTTCCATAGCTACTACACATAATAACTTTGTTATCTTTTAATTTGATTTGGAAACAATTTCAACTATAGAAAAACATTTGAAGTGAGGTAAATTGAAGTGTTTAGTATTTATAGTATGAAATCTAATAGAATACAATATTGTATTTAGCAATATGGTTATAATAACATAATACTTTAGATACTCGTATTGTTTGTGTAACAACATTAATGTCCTGTGTAGACGAGTTGTAAAATATAAAGCATTGGCAATGCATTCAATGTGTCCCGCCGACCAGATGTAAATCAGCGACGCCGGCAACTTTTCCGCCAGCCTAGGAGAGTTGGTATTTTGGCGCTTTAAAAAGCGAAATCTACAAGTGGTTGCAGCAAAGTTTGTCATACAAAGTTTTTTGTGTCTTTGAGTAATTTAAAGAAGCTAAGTTAGCTTAAATAAATACAAAATAAAAAATAAAATAAAGGTGTTTCTTTGAACCAGAGCAGAGCAGGTAAAAGCAACGAACACGTATCAACCATTTTATGCACGTAGCCAGAGGTTTTATTTATTTACTTTTATTTTTCCACTTCAGTTAAATATTTTTTTGTTAATTTATTCTTTCTTTGGTGTTAAGGGTGACAATAGTAGCATAAATAAATTGGAAAGTAGAAGAAGACGAACTAATACTTTGGCATATTGATATTTAACTTTTTCATTTATTTTTCTTATTGAAAATCTTGGCAAACTGAAACTTATTTTACTAATAACAATTTTGTTTCATTCCTTTCCACAGCTACCATATTTTCTAACTTTGTTTACAGAAAATGAGAAGAAGAAACTTTTTATTAAACTGAAAATATTTTTATTTTACTTTTTAGCTCTTTTTATTTGATTTTCTATTTCACGTCAGCATTTTCAATAATAAAGAAAAAAACCCATTAGCCACATTTGTAGTCAGAATATGAAAAATTATAGTTAAACCCTTCGAAATACAAAATCAATAATATACATGCTCATAAACACGTGCAGCATTAACAACACATTTACACATAGAGAATAAATATGTATGGTTGGGGTGATCATAATCTTAGAGCAACACAATATAACTGAGTTTTATGTTTGTAATCAATTTTATGATCACGAGTAAACGTAAATACGTTATTAGAACTACTTTGTGTATATCAGACCTGGAGGATATCAATTACTGTTTTATAATTCATTAAATATGCAATAACATATAATTGAAATTGCAATTGTAATTTTTCAGTTACAATTACATTCAACTATTTGTAATTGCAATTGGAGTTTTTCAATAACACAGTACATGTAATTTTTAATTGAAAATTCCAATTGCAATTACTTATAGTTAACATTCTGCTTAAAATTAAATAAATTAGATGTGTTATATGAGCCCTTGATTTTGAAAGTGGTATAAGTCAAAAATTTTAAAAATCTAGTTTATCAGCTATTTCATATCAAATCCTAATAAAATAACATAATCTGAAATAATTCGCAGTATGCAATGAAAATTAAGCGGGTAAATTAAGTTTATTTTTTGGTTGGTAAACAAAATATTTTGATAGTGGTATAAGTCAGTCTGTTTTCAAAGTTTGGCAAAATAATTATAAGTTATTTTGTTATGTCTTCAGATAGCGGTTCAGATATGATCAAGTAATCCTATTAATATTAAAATAAAGTGCATTTTTACAGTTAATTGTAGACATTATACATCTCTGATCATTATTATAATTTAATAGAATTATGTAAAAAGGGAAACCCATTTTTGGTACAACAAATGGCTCAGAGAGATTTCATTTCGACGAAACAACTGGGAGAATCAACGACTAATAGAAAGAGAATGGAGAAGATGTGTCTGTGTCTGACGAACGACTAATAGAAAGAGAATTGAGAAGCTAAAAAAATGCTCCATATAAGATGTTTTATAAAAATTCTTTGCATGACAATTCCGTATTCAAAGTGTTCGACCTTCTTTACCTAAAAGAGGAAGACCAATAATATACGAAAATATTATTATTTTGCCTCCATTATATACAATCATTACATCAGTAGCCGAAGAAAAACGTAAAGATGTGATGAATTTATAACCCTATATCCCACCAAAATGATCCACAAACAATTTATTCCTTAAATACTAAAAAAATAAATTACTTAGTAACAATGTAATCAGTTTGAATAAAGTGTTAATATCTAATAAAAATTGTCCTTGATGGTTTAAGTTATAAATAACCATGCAGTTACTTTTGAAAATGGTATAAGTCATTTCAATCTTTCAAAACCACATTTTCTTTCGAAAATGGTTATAAATTTTACGATCATAATAGGTCTGTTTCTTTACTTTTTGGGTAAAGTTCGTGAAAATGAGAGCAAACAAAATTTTTTCACATAAAGAGACAAAATTACACAAAAGTAGGGCAACACAAAAAACCAAATTTTTAACACAAAATAAAAAGTCAGTGTTTTGACAGTTTTGATTAAATAATTTAATTTTTTATTTTAAAAATATTTGAATAAATTTTACTTTTTACATTTGCATTGTAGCTCTTTTAATATAAATTTTTTTTCCCAATACATACATGTGGTATGTATCAGTGTTGGGATTTAAGGCCCAATTAGGCAAATTTTGGCACTTTTTAATGCTGCTTGGACTCATGGCCCTTTCGTTTTATTTCGGCCCCTTTTATGTATTTCCCTTTTTAGTTAAGTTTTGTCAAACACATCCCTCCTTTAGCTTAGTACTTTTTAACACAAATCTATATCGGAATTCGAAGATTTTAAACTATTCAAAGATCATAATATGAGTGAGTTTTGGAAGAAGGTTGGCGATGTCAAAAATAGTTTTAATGAACCAATATAGAGGATTGGCCACTTTTCAGTCAATCTGGCGCATTTTCGTTACACTTCCTGAAGAGGAAGAATTTTATTCTCTCAAACACGCTCTCTTTTACCCAAATTTAAAGTACGGGAACGCTTTTCGGGCTAATTAGGATCCCGCGGGATACCAAAGTTGAGTAAAGAAACATAGCTAATAAATACTTATTTGATGGCATTATTTAATTGTCAAAATATTTTGTTCCATAATACAAAAATATTTTTTAATCCTCTAAAGTGCAAACCTCTTAATATCTCGTAACAAGAAATATATGACTTATACCACTTTCATAATCAAGGGCACTTATATAAAGCAACAAGGCAGTGACCCAAATAATAAAAAAAAGGTAAGGAAAAACATTTAATTTCAACAATACGCAAAGAAAAAACATGGCTGAGCAACATATTATGATTAAATTATATGGTTGTAGTCAAACCATATTATTATTAAACATTCTAATATAAACATATTATGGTTAAAAAAAAACATATATATTATGATTAAAAAAACTGAAATTTCATAACGCAGCATTTTTTATGATAAAATTGTTTTATATGAATTTTTAATTTTATGTTAACTATTTTTAAATGAATTAATTAATTATTTGGTCTTAAGTTCTGTATTATAAAGAGATAAAGAAAAATTAGACACCAGCAGAATGTAGTGCATTTTCTGGATCGCTACCTTGTAGATAGATACGAAGAATGCTGACGACAGATGTAGCGTTCCAGAAATTGCATTGCTGCTGGTGTTTAATTTTTCTTTGTCTCTTTATAATAAAGAACTTAAGCTTAAATAATTAATAATTTAATAAAATTGTTTTAGTTATTATTTTTATCAATGACTTCAGTTTTGCTGATTTATGTATCAATGAAATGATTATGTATATTTCATTGATACATAAGTTAGCAAAACATATTAATCACATTATATTGTTAATAATATTTTGAAAAAATACTATGAAAGCATATACAGTATTAACGTAAGTCCCATAATTATTTCCACCTAAAATATGTTACTTAACCCTACTCCTAATACCCGAGTACAGGCGTGGCCACTGACACTTTGGAGTAATGCACCTCCTAAATGGCTTACACTTTTCTATTGAAATTTCGTATCTAAGAAAATGGCAAAATTCTGTGTCAATTGACACCTCAATTACTATCATAGGTCAAACGATGAGCTATGAGCATCTTAAGCCGAGACCCCAAAGAACGTATACCCAAGTACAGATGTGGCCACTTATGCAATTGTATTAATAAAATTATTAAAGACTTTGTTTTTTTGTGGTAATGTAAATTTATTTTATTTATTAAAACTTAACTTATTTATTTTTTGTCTTTATTATTGCAAGTTTTGCATACAAAGAAATTGCTCGAATGTTGCACACATATAAGCCGTTTACATTCAGAGCACACGTTACGAGTGCGTCTTCTGTGTTCGTCATGAATATAACACAAGTAACAGCTCCAATTTGGATTGAAGGTGTAGGGTCAACATTTTCATTTAAGGCCGTGTTTATATAGCTCTCTATGCCAAATTTCGTGTTAAAGTTACGCATTACCTGAACACTGACTGACCGGCTTTCAATGAATGGCATAAATAGATCCTTGGCGAGCTGGCGAAGAAAACGTTTGCGTCTAAGCTTACTATATGGGAAATTTTTATTATTTTCAAAGTATATAAGATATACGCTGATAATGCCATGAAATCAATCATATTAAAAAGAAGTGAGATAACGGCCAACGCTTAGTCTGTCATTGGCAAGTATATTCTCTAAGTAGTTGGTCCATAACATCCACTCCTCCTTTTGTGTTATTGTAAAATTCAATGACTTCTTAATATATTAATAATTTAAAGAACAAAATTTTATCAACAAACAAATTTTTTTTTGCTTAAAAGTTATAACGAAAGATGCCAATAATTACTACTGGCCACACCTGTACTTGGGATACGTCCACGTAATAAAAGTTGGGTATAAGTATTAGGGTTAATAGAAAAGTATTGAAAGTTGTAAATGTTTCGTATCAAAATTGTGCCTATTTAAAAATGTTTCGATAGAAAATGTTGCACATGTATACTTTTCAAAATGTAAATGCATTAAGAGATACGGCTATTGCTATTTTGTATGCATTTTATTAGGTAAAAATAGTATTTAACAGCTAGCCTATAATACCAAGATACGGATCCCGTTACTGCTTGAGATCGTCCGTTTGTACCTGCACTCTCGTTGGAACAATGAGATAGATGATTTGTTTTATGAGGGCTGTATAATTTATACTATCGGGTACGGGTATTCGGAGAACGTATGGCTTTCGGATGAATTCTAGCGGTTTTGAAGGCCAGTAAAACAAAAATTCGGTCTGCTATAGAAATTAATGGTGTGATAAAAGCTTTTGCATATATTTATTTTTTTTCCGCCAATTTTACAAATTTATTTAGTGGCTATGATCATGCCTTTACTATTTTTTTCTGTATGCACATTTTTTAATATTTATGTGGGTGTAACTGTATGTTTCCAAACAATCAATTTGGTGGAAATTATTAATGTTCTTACACACACTCCCTCAAAAACCCGCATTTTTGTACGTGTGCACAGAAATAGTAAAAGGAAAGATTGAGTATAATGCACATTCTACAGCACGCATAAAAAAATGCAAAAAAATCATTTTTATCAAATGATATACATTTTGTTATTAATTAATGTAGAGCATGTTACACTTACACATTTTTATATTAAGTTCCAATCTTTGAAATAACTTCTTTTACATTGATTTTTATAAGATATTATCATACTAGTCAGGTAAAATCCCTGGATTTTATAAATATTGCAACTCATATTTATTTTCTTTATATTTTCTTTATTTTCCAACAAAATTACTTTCGCTGCTTTTGAAAAATATGTCAATATTTATTCTGCAAATTAATTTTAAATTGATATTCTATTAGATATATTTGCGAATATTATCTTACCTCTTTATTTATATTTGCAAGAAAATAACACAGTGCAACAAATAAAAACTTTTTGGAACTTGACATAGGTTTGATTCTACTATCAAAGAGTAGTAAAACCCTATACACAGTTCAGCATAACTTACAGGGACTCTTTAATTTTCACTAACAATATATGGGCAATTTGTAGCCATGGTAAAATTGATTAACTTTTGTGAACATACTAATGCAATCTGAACATATCTCGGCACCTTAAATAGCACTTGCTACCTTAAAAACAGCAGTTGTTTTTATATATATTTCTTGCATTTGAACATTACTTAGCCTTGCTGACCATTTCGTCGGCCTGTGAGACCGATGAATCACTTTTGTTTTAATTTCGCGAAAACAAAAAATTGCAACACCATCATTCTCTCAGTATCTTCATTATTTCTCATTATACAACGTTTAGTGTAACAAGTGCGTTTGAGTTAGTGTTGTACCGGTGATTGCTAATCAGACGGTCTGTGAGACCGACTTATAGTTAAGTGTCACATTTTCGATAGGTAAGCTGGTTTTGCTAAATTGGAAATTTTTAGATGAAAATGGACAATTAGAGATCAGTTTATATGATTTAATAAAAGAATTATGTTCAAAGTTAATTATCGTGAGATTTTCGTTAGATATGGCAGATATTGAGCGCATAAGAGCTATTCTGAATGAAATCGATTCAGATCTAGATTCTGATGTGAAAAGTGGCACTGAATACGAAGATAATATTGATGTGTATGAAGCAAACACTGATACTGAACAAGAAGACTCAGAGGAAAGTGATATTGAAGATTTACAGGACGCTGAATCGAGCCACAAGCTCTAACGACTGATTGAAATTTACAAAGACGAACCTCATAATGAGGCATAAATTTTAAGCATTTTGATATTATTTCTTTTTTAGTGTTCCTGTTTTTTTTAAGTCATTTTATTTTTTTGTTTACTTCTAAAATATATGTATCAAGGTATATTTATTTTACTAGGTAGTGGCGTCCCTACAACAAATACAACAACACAAGAACAACATGGCATTTTGTTGTTGCTTTGTAGTTCGAAATGTCAAAAAACATAGGAGAAAATTGAGAAGGCCTGTATGTGTTTTATTGCCTTTTCACTTCTGCACTATAAAATTTCTGAAGACATATAACTTTTGACATGTCGAACTACTAAATCAGCTGAGCGGACAACACTACCTAGTAAAATAAATATACCTTGATATGTATGTATGTTAATAGAAAAACAACATTTTATAAATGTTGTGTTTTGCGAATGAATTTTTTTTTATTTTTATATTAGGCCTAGGATCAAAAATGCCAAATTATTGTGATGAAATATAAATTGATGCTGTGAGCTAAAAAAACTTAATTTTGTTTTTTTTTTTCTTGCTTGAGTTATTTCAGATTAGTTTGTTAAATATGACCACTGCACAGGTCAATTCTTCAATTCTAATTTAATGGCTTGGACTCAGAATAGCAATGCTAATAGTGTGGTAAGAACTAGAATATTGCAGTGGTTAAATTCTATAAAAGAAAAAAGCTAAAGCTGGCTTTAGTTTCTTGTCAGAAAGCTGTTAAAAAAAACTTCAGACGAAGCTTGCTCAAAATTCGTCAGTAGACCAATAGTACATAAAATTTAAGGGAGGAAGTGTTGAATTTAAACTAACTGTACTGGAAATACAAAAAGTATTAAGACTTCTTTACCCTCTAATAACATGATTTTAGTTCTGCCAAAATTTTAAATTAAGCACAATAGAAACTAACGAAAATAAAAAAGCATTTTTAAACCGTTTACTAAACTTCCTAATAAAAAGCAAGAGTATGCAATATGAAGATAACATACATGCAAAATGTTTATTACTTGCATTTTTCAAAATAATTTCTCAGAACGAAATTGTATCCGATATAAAAACAATTACTGTGATCTTTTTATTACAAACTTAACTCGCACACTCATACGTGTTCATATGTATAGTATATTCATAAAAACATTTTAATGCAAGACATCAGAATCCAAGTATCTTCACCGGCTGGAACAAAGTTTTTATTCATTATAAGTTGGTACACATAACGTGAGCTTAAACGAACAAGGATCGTTTCCAAATATTTTACATATCACAAATACTAGACAATCTTTTTGTTTTCTTGGTGCTACAGTTTTGAAAATATTTTTTTTTTTGGCCTCATTTTTATGAGCCGATACACATGGCTCCTAAAAATAAGGCCAAGTTCCTATCCAAAAATAACGGCTGCTAAAAGTACTGAGATCAAAATCAGGACCCAGTCCGTATATAGGTATTGTACTAAGTAAGAACTTATGTACATCTTTTAGAAAAAAAGTTTATGGAAGTGGAAGCAATTAAACCAATGCTTGGTAAGCTATCCTAGATACAAATTTCTTTCTTTCAGATCTTTCAGATTACTTACTCAACAAAACCCATTTATGTACCAAAATTAAGATCCCAGGCTATAGTGAAACTGATGAACGATTTAGTGAGTCGGTGAGTATATATGCCATTTTTGCACCGTCATATGTTAAGAAAACCTACACTCTAAATCTTTCAAACTTCGCTTATAGGATTATTCATATGCGGTGTCCTTGTGTGACAAGTTCTATCGATTTATAATAAAAGAAAAAAATTAAAAACATGGCGATCAGGTTTGTGTACTATAAACACTGGGCTCATAAGCCGAATCTGGGACTAGTACGATACCGTGCGCTAGATTGTACACATATTATTGTCGTTTTGTCCTAGTCTATTCAATGAGTGGCATAATAATGAAAAAAATATGATCCTAATTTTGTAAATATTAAAATCAAAATATTACCATCAGGGACCGCACATAATTGTTATTTTTTTATTTCAGATAAAAATTTATTTTATTTAATATTGGTTATTTTTAACCATATCACTGCATATACATATATATTATTTTGGTTATCGTAACCAATTAAAGTAAGAAATATTTGTTTTTTGTTATAATTAACCATTATATCAAGCAAAAAATTTTTTTTATTTTAAATAACCCTTTTGTCAACAATTTTTTTTTTTTTTTTTTGGTTAGAAATAACAATTATAAAAATAATTTTTTTGTTTTGGTTATCATTGACAATACAAAAATCACAAGAAAAATTTGCTGATACTGAATCTGTCTCAAAAAAATCAGTAAATTCATATAAAAAAATGTCTATACTAATGACAACAACTTATTCTTAAGTGTTACGATTACCAACGAACGACATTTGATTTTATTTGTATAGATATGATAACCAAAAAAAAACTTACGTAATGGTTATTTTTCGCCAAAAAATCTTTTTGGTTGAAATAATGGTTATCTGCAACCAAAAAAAAATTTTGGTTGATATAATGGTTATTTATAACCAAAAAACAAAACTCTCACTGAAATTGGTTGCGATGACCAGAATAAAATATATCTTATAGAAATGGTTAATTATAACCATTTTAAAAATTTATCAATATTAATGGTTAAAAATCACTTTTTTGTGATTTATCTTATAATTTTTACGTCCCTGATTACCATTGAACAGTGTTGTCAAAATAGTACACTCTATGTACGACTTTTTTTTTGTTGTTCATTACTAAATTCTGCCAATTTATTGTGTCACCACTTAATATCATGTAGTTACATACAGATGATAACAAGGCATATTTAAACAGGTAAACTCACTGGGTGGAGAAAAATATTGAGGGGAAAATTTTAAATTCTTTGACATGAACAGTTATTTTTCTTTCACCATCATGTCAAACTCCATATAAAAAAATTTAAAAATTTCCCCCCCAATATTTTAGCTCCACCGAGTGAGTTTACCTGTATAAATATGCCTTGATATCGTTTCGGACCACATAAAATTTGTATTTATTTTTCATTCCAGATAAAAAGGTTACTAGAAAATAATTTTTAATATTGGGAATTTTTAACCGTTATCATTGCACATATATAGGGTGGTTAAATTTGTAAGGGCCTATGTTGATTCTGAATAAAACACAAATTATTTAGGAAATTATTGTAATTTCTTTTTATTTTAATAATATTGGTATGGTTCAATTATATATAGAACAAAAATAGGCCAAATGGCCGCCGCGACCTCCGGCATACCCTCATCCGATGCTCCAAATTTTCGATGACGCTGAGGCATAATTCAGGTTCTATGCCGTTAATGTGCCGAATTATCTCATCCTTTAGCTCTTGAATTGTTGCTGGCTTATCGACGTACACCTTTTCTTTCAAATAACCCCAAAGATAGAAGTCCAACGGTGTCAAATCACATGATCTTGGCGGCCAATTGACATCGCCACCACGTGAGATAATACGGCTATTGAATTTGTCGCGCAAAAGGTCCATTGTTTCGTTAGCTGTGTGGCAAGTGGCACCGTTCTATTCGGGTGATAAAAAGTTCGTGACCGAAATACGGCCCTATTATGCCAGCAGCCCATAAACCGCACCAAACGGGGATTTCATATCTGATAATAAAAAAAATCTTTTGGTTATTTCTAACCAAAAATATTTTCGGTTAATATAATGGTTATATGTTTGAAACCAAAAATCTATTTAATTGATATGTTATCTACAACCAAAAAAAAACAATAAACTCACTGAAATTGGTTGCGATGACCAAAATAAAATACATATATCTTATAGAAATGTGTAATTCTAACCATTCTTTAAATTCAGCTATATAAATGGTTGAAAAATACTTTCTTGCCGTTTACCTTATAATTGTTACTGCTTGTCCCTAATTGTTACAGTTAGATTACCAATACATAGAACGCTTTAGAGATTTTAACATTTTAGGTAACGATATGTTCTTATCTTTGGATACGCATTTATAAAGTCTACATTCTATATCTATGTGAAATTTTGTAACAAAAAAATTGTGTTCTGAAAAGCGTTACTGATGATGCAACGTTGCAGTTTGTTAACATGACTTGTTGTTATATCTTGCGTGAAATAGCTTTCGATGCAATTTCTACAGTTAATTAAATTAAACGCTTTAACGTAATTCTTGCTTCTATTGCTCACGAAAAATTTGCGAAATTGTGTTTTACTGCTGGGCTCCACTCTAACGAAAACAACAGGCAAAGAAAGGTAATTGAATACGATAAACAGAAAAGCTTAAAACATTTAGAAGTAAATCAAAGTAAACATAATCAAAAATTCTATTTCAAAAAGTATTAGATTAAGATAATCTTTTTCGAAAAAAACAAGTTGTTTATCTTTGTCATATTATTTACTTCAATTATAACATAAACTTTAATTATAACTAAAATAACAATAAGTATCCATAGTTTAAAGAAATTATATTTAATTAAGTCAGTCTGTGTCTAAGATTGGACTCATTTAAAAGAGCAATGGTCAAATGACTAAGAAAGTATAGGAAACATAGCAGTCGCTTATGGAGGTTAATTTTCCTGGAAGCTTTAGTTCGAATAACTCATGGACTCTTATTATCTGGGAACTAGTGATAGAAGACGGGCTAAGGCTAAAAGGATAGCAATGGTGTCAGAAGTGCAATACCTTTTAGAGCGGCTAGAATGGATGGAATTTTCCCTGCATTATTACAGTGGGGTTTAAAAACTAGCTTGAAAAAGTTAGGGAAATATTCATATTTACTCTAGCGACGGGATACATCACGGTGGCTTGCTTTTCTTACCAAACCGGGAAGCTAAGTCCTTCAGGCCAGTAAGCCTTACATCTTTTCTATTGAAGACAATTGAGAGGAAGTTGGCCGACTTCCTGAAGAACCACTCGCTGAGCGATATGTCCTTGAGTAGATACCACCAAGCCTTTAGTGCAAGCAGATCTACTGATACCGATCTGGTTGAACGGGTCAGATTCGCGAAAAGAGAAATTCTCAATGATGGTGTCCGTCTTGATCGATATTGAAGGTGCCTTTGACAAAATCGCTTTTTCGTTCTGAGCATGGGATTGAACCCATTGTTATAAAATGGATTAACGCTATGGTTAGGTCTAAAACTATAAATATCACAAATGGGCATTCCAGAACACGTAATAGGGAAATCTCGCAAAAGCATGTTTCTTGGACTTACACAATGAAGGTGCCAAAAGCCTCTTTTAGTAGATTTAAGAGTAAGTTGGAGATTGTGTATGTGTATGAGTATATGTGGTGCAATTCTCACTGCTCGAATACAAGCAATCGAGAAAAAGTTGAGATTGCTGCCGTTGGATTTAGTCATTCATGATTTGGGCCGAACATCAGGCAAAAGAGTATTGTCGACTTAGTTAGTAAGTAGAAGAAAAATAATCGGACGCTCATTGCGGAAAGCCTTATACACAATGAGTGTAAAACGCATGAGGCAATTTATCATATACTCTTTTCTAGTTTTGGAATGTGTTTTCAATCTAAACAGATGTGCCGCGCTTAATGAGGTAACATTGATGTGAGTTACAGGACACATAGGCTTAGCTAAGGATGGAAGCAGCAGACTAACTAGGAAAAAGGAATCTAATGTGAATATCTGTGGAGCAGAACCCAGAGTAGCTCTGTGAAATGACCTAATACAAGCGAAGGTCCTACAAAGGGTGAACTCACTAAACTTGTCTGCTGCATGTAGGCAGGCTCGAATGGTGCTCTAAGATCCCCTTGGCAGGAAGACCAGAAAGGTGCTCAGGTATATTAGAAGTACCTTAAGCTGGAAAACTCCATTATTGAAAGGTAATGATGATAATGAGTATCACCTAGCCAAGATGAAAATCAAAAATCAACGATGATACTTGGAGACTGTGCCCGGAAGAGAATGAAACGGTAGCGCACATTGGGTATGAATAGTGAATATATAGTGCTGGCTAGTATACGACTTCGAACCGTTGACAGAAACTTGTTAATTGTGGATGCCTTGGACAAATGCTAGTAATTACTAGAGATTTCTTAGCGAGAAAAAAGTCAGTTACCAGTCGACAGTCTGAAATCACAAAAGTCAAGAGTAAAAGCTGGTGGTAACACATGATCTAATGAAAGTAAGGTTGCCGTAAATTACAACTTGGTTGCATTTAATCATTGAGAACAGAAGGGGTCGAAAAGGGGGGAAATTTCAAAATATACATACATATGTTTTTTAAGGTAATGCTAATTGGTTTGTCTGCAGAAAACACCCAGACCCTTTGGCGAAAAACGAACCCACAACTCCTAGACTAATAGGTTAGCGCCCTGTCAGTATATGGAGACACTTATGTATGTGCTATTATATATGCCAAATACTCATGGATGAATACATCCAATATAACCCTAATTGCATAAACCGTTAGGCTGGATGCTTGTGTCAACCATAAGCGGCTTCTATTGTACATCAATTAAACAATTTTTTAATGCCTAATGATTCAGCCAAAGTTTTTTATCACTGTTTTTTTGTTTTTCGTCGCATGAACAATCGAACTTTAATCCCTTATGATTAATATCATTTTGCTTTTCTAAACTGACAAGGTAATAAAATAAATTTGGCATTTCCATAAAATTCAAATAAATTTAATTTTAAAATTCGAAAAAATACAAATTGTATACATATGAACATACATACATATGTATGTATGTTTATGTATGCTCATAAGTTTATTAGCCAAATTCTGTCTCTATCTCCCTGGTGGTACAAATCATTTATTCTATAATTTTATGAAAGTTTTAAATGCCTCCTACATTGACAAATTTAACAATATTAAATACAAGAATACAAATGTCAAACCAAATATTTATTATTTAAAATATATGTACAGATGTATGAATGTATGTGTATTTCAAAATAAAAACCAATGCTATTTTTTATCACAAAAAAGAGGAAAACTTTTAACACATTCATTTTAAGTAATTTTTTTTTCTACAATACAATTGTGGCCAAATTTGTTGGCTATAATGTTTTTCATATATTTTTATTTATTTATTTGTTTTTTTTTTTTTTTTTTTTTGATTATTTTTAAGCAATCTTTACTCTATTACAACAGAAATAATAACCAGTAGGGGATAATTCTTTTTGATTCCTTTTCTCTTATGTTTATATGCGCATTTGTATTGCATGTTCTTCTTCCTAGCATGGGAAGTATTTCTTGTTTTGTTTTTATTTATTTTAATTTTTTTTCCTGTTACTACACGAAGCATGGAGCTTCCTTCATAATTCCGTTTTAACATTTGCATTGTCGTTTTTACACTCCACAAAAATATTTTAAGTAAAATGTTATGAAAGTGTTGAAAGCTACGACAACTTTAATTATAATTATTTTCTTTAACAAATATTACATTCTTTGTAAAAAATATATTCGAACGGATGAAAATTTGGACATTAAAACACGGAAGTATAACGTCTTCAAGGCAATGAAAATGTGACGTACTGTACAGTTAGAAAAGAAAATTTTAAATGAATTATAATAGGGTTTTCCAATAGGAATGGGTTCTATAGGTAAATAAAACAAATTGTGAATGAAAAGTTTATCGATAACAATTATCATATATGTATGTATATCTGCGGTGACAAACATCCAAGAAGTGGTATTTTGTTTGTCATTTCTAATCGAACGTTTCATAATTCCAATTGTCATATTTTTTTTTTTTTTTTGAGTTTAGACCAGGGAGTTTCAATTACATTTAAACTACAATTGCAAGAATAACTGAATTATATATTCCCATTTACACATTGTTGATCATTTCCAATTACACATTACATGCAATTGCAATTGGATATGATCAATTACAAATTACAATAATTTTAATTTTAATTGGCCAATAATCGTTATTTCCAGTTGAACAAAATTACATTATTACTTACTCTATTTTATTTTTTGAATATTATAATGCAATTATAAAGGGTGATTTTTATAGAGGTATAGAACTTTAAGTTGGCATTACTTTTCAAGATGGAGACCGATTTAACAGCCGTCAAGTGATTTATTCTCACTATGGTTTGGCAATTTATCATCAATAGACTCACGGCTGAACAACGCTTGCAAATAGTGCAAATAGTGCAAATAGTGCAATAGTACAATAGTGCAATAGTGCAAATAGTGCAATAGTACAAATAGTGGTTGCAAATAGTGCAATTTCACGTTTTGGATCTGTGAATTGGCCTCCAAGATCTTGTGATTTAACACCGCTAGACTACTTTCTGTGGGGCTATATAAAGTCATTGGTCTTTGCGGATAAGCCACAAACGCTTGACCAATTGGAAGACAACATTCGCCGTGTTATTACCGATATACGGCCACAAATCTTGAAAAAAGTCATCGAAAATTGGACGTTCATATTGGACTACATCCGCGCCAGCCGTGGCGGTCATATGCCAGAAATCATATTTAAAATTTAATGCCACAAGATTATCTTTCTGATAAATAAAATTCATGTCAATCGAATAACCCATCGTTGTTTTATTGCAAATTAAAGTTCTATACCTCTGTAAAAAACACCCTTTATATTCTAACCTTATTTACCGAGCATAGTAACGCACTTTTCAATCGTTGTAGTGAATCACGCAGTATCTTTGGTAGTGGTAGAAGCCTAACGAAGCACTTCCGGTAAAGTAAAATAAAAAAAATTACAATTAAAACTACCTTATAAACCGGATATAGCGAATTATTTTTTTTACATTCTGCTAGTGGCTAAGTTTTTCTTTATCTCTTTATGATAAAAACCTTAGGCCTGAACAAATACACAGTAAAACAGTGAAAAAAAGACATGGGCTTCAAAAAAGGTATCATCAGTTATTGTCTAATATCTCATTCAAACTAGGTGGTCGCGCTTAACTTTGCTTAGCACTAATGTACCTGATGATTCGTTAAATAAATACTATTACCATTTTATGCCAAAAAAAAACTTTATTCTTTCTGCAACTTTTTAAAATGCAAATTAAAAAATATTTTTTTAACTTACCGACACAACATACCCACACAATCTCAACGTGTTTAGGCACCTTAAATAGCACTTTCTACCCTCTACATTTCTTGCATTTAAAACTTGTTTTTTGTTATATTTCTTGGACTGCACCTGGTTTTGTTGTTCTTTTTTTTTAATATCAGTAAATTTAAGTTTTATGGTACAAAGTGATTTTAATTAGCTACTTAGGATACCTAGATACATTCATATTGTAATGATATGTTCACAAAAGTTATTCAGTTTAACATTCAATGTTATTGAAAATTTAAGAGTCCCTGTTAGTTATCCTTTTCAATTTAATTTTTTTTTTTTTTGGTTTTTGATAAAATATTAACAATATTTATTCAACGAATCCAAAGCTACATTATTACCAAAAAAAAGTTAAATTTTCGATTCGCTAAATAATAATTGTTCTTCAAAATCACCAAACTGTGTCTATACTACCCTTTGATAGTAGAATCGAACCTATACTATCAAGCCCATGTGTTTTTTTAAGTTTTGGTTTGTTTCACTGTGTTATTAAAAATGCAACACCAAAAAAAGAAGACAAAGAGACAGTCAATACAACATAACGAAAATATTTTACTAACTCAGGAAAAGATATATATATACGGCAAAATCTAACGAAATCGACAAAAATAACCTAAAAATGTAGCTCCAGCTGAATATACAGAATTACTTACACCTGCAACCGTACGTATGTGGGATAAACTGGACGAAACAAGACTCACAGAACACACACGCCTTTACGAGCGGAAAAGAAAGGATTTGAACTTTAGCCTACCCCTGGACACTTATAAATACACGCCAAGGGAATTATATAGCAAACATTCTACCTGTATAACCCAACGCTACTTATAAATACTAAAAACACCTAACGCTCACTCTGCAGTACTATAAAAAACGTGGCTTATAACAATGTTCTCAAATCGACAGCACTCGCCTACAGCACTAAAAAAACGGCCATTGACGACAGTCTACATCGATAGGTATGACAACAATATTTCTCTTACTGGCTGAACAAATCTAATAAACTAAATTCTAAAACTGAGAAGAATGAATCACTTAGGATAATTATATTTGAAGTAGTTAAATGTGAACTATGTATGTATATGTTTGTATGATTGTTTAAAACAAAAGAAAACACCCTGAGTCTTTGGCGGTAATCGAACCTACAAACCCAGACTGACAGACTTGCCCACTTCCAATCAGTCTAACGAGGCACTATATCTATCTGTTATTATTTAAATTTAATATTTTTCCTAACTTTTATTATATTATATGTTCCACTGTGGCTTTATTTAAATATAACTCATAATTTATTTATTTACAAGCAGTGACCGCCAACGTTTTGACAATATTTTAGTCGATGTTGCTCTGAAAAAGACTCTTAATTTATATAGTGCTGCACATATGGTTTATGTCTTTGCTTTATATAGAGGTACCCATCCCTGTGTAATTTTATATAGAGCAACATTGGCTCTATATAAAATTTTAAAATTGATATAAAATTCTAAAATTGTTATAGACTTCTGTAAGTACTGTCTAAAATTTCCCGCTTACAAAAACGAAAGCTGCTGCCAAGTTTTCAGTGCCATTAAATCGAAAAAATTGCGTATTTTAACTATTTTAAGAAATTTTTATGGGAAAAAAGTATCCTATATTTGAACCGAGGTAATAAGGTACGTTCTCACGAAATTTTATTAAAATTCGTCCAGTTGTTTTTACATTATGCGAACACAGACTGACAGATAAAAATTCCAAAAATTAATGTTTTGTATTCCATATCGACTAATACCTGCACCAACAACAAAATATTCAAAAAATATTTCCGTACAAAATTAAAAAACTCAATTACAATTACAGTTAGTTGAATGCAATTTTAATTTAAAAATCCTGGTAGAAATTACATATAATTTCATAATTGAATGTGTAATTAATTAAAAATATAATTGAATCCCCAAGTCTGGTTAAGTTTATTAAATTCATTGCTTTTTCCGATCATAAGTAATCTTATACTAAAAAGTAGTTATACCAACATTTTAAAGTAGTTATAAATTTCAATTCTAAAAATTAAATTTGACCATCATATTAAGGCAATCATGTAAGCATGTGTATTTGTCTATAGAAAATGTTAAAAAAAATATTAATTAAATAAAATACACAAACATTTTGTAGACTATGTGTGAACCCACATAATGCGAACATTAAGAGTGATCATGAATGAAACAAATGTTATTTCTCAATTCAACAATGTACGAGTAAATACTGGCAACTATTGCGGAAACTTTCTAACAAATAAAGTTTTTAAAAAAGCATCTATAATATTATCATCATACAGCCGATTGTGAATATCCTTAATAATTGTTTGCTTATTGCAGCTTGTTAAGTTGTTCTTTATTTTTTCTATTGCGGGTAAACATTAACATAAATTAAACACAAATGTTTTGTTGGTAAAAATTTATGTTTGTGTTGTCAATACAATAAAATACATTTGTGTATATTTTGAATTGGACAACATCCGAGGACGATATTAGAAGTCACAAAACCGAAAGCTTTGAAGCAAATGACATATGAAGGGAGTATTATGTTTTTTACTATTGAGAATTTGTTAAATAAAGAATTTGTTAAATTGTAAAGTATTTCTTTGGAAGTATAATATATTGAGCGAATTTCCTAATAACAGATAGATATATAGGACTTTCATTCAGGTCACAGTCCAACTAGACAATATCGTGGAGTCTGCTCCTAGTTTTGTTACAATAAAACAATTTGATTTTAACTTGAAGTCTTCTGTTGGCTGGATATAAAGTTTGCGTGACAGCTCATTAGCCCAAGCAATCCAGTAGAATCAAGCGATTCCATTTTGACACCACTCCCCTAGTCCAGGCAATAAAACCAAGCAAATTGTGGATGCTAGTAAATAGCACTAGCTTCGCATTGACGTATCTAACAAGGTCTTCAGATAGCTCAACTATTATTTGCTTCAAAAAAATTTGCGAAGATTGTAGTTCAGTATGCATCTAAAGCCTCTGATAGTAATATCCGAAAATACTATTTTTAATGGTACCATAGCGACCGCTACTACATTACGTGGCCAGCTTTGGCCAGTCTGTGAAATTTATACAAAAAGTATATCACGAAGGCTGCTATAATAATATAAAATAAGAAATATATAAAACTAGTTCAAGATTAACTCAGGCACACCAAAAGGCTCTGTTAGTTTTATTAACCTACTAGCTCTGCCCACACGTTGTATGCGCCCTGACAATATTTTCTTCGATATTGCTTTGAAAATAATCCACACCTAATTTTATAAAAGTACCTGTTTTTATAAAAGTACCTGTTGTATCTGTATCTGTTGCGCAACTATGTTTAAAATACCCCTCTTTCCAAAATGAAAGATGCCTTATAGTATGCAGTACCTATAAATCGGTAAAAAAAAATATCGGCATTCTTTCACTGCTTTTTTCAACTTTCTCTTGGAAATAAGATATTTTTTGCGAAAAAATTTATTCTATATGGGAATCAAGATACTAAGGTACCTCCTCACAAAATTTTGTTAAAATCCCTCCTCCAGTAGCTTTTACGTGATGCGAACACAGACAGACTGTCAGACAGACAGGCATACATTTAATAAAACAGTAACTCTGAATCACTGAAAGAATCGTGCAAATACAATCGGTTTCATATGCTCGTAAGGGCTAATATTATATGGTTACACATGACCGAAAAAGGAGTTGAATCTTTAGGTATGTGTAATCTAAGGAAGTTCTGATAATGATATTTTTTTAAATTTTAATTGAAGCATTCCAGTAGAAGCTTTCCAGTAAGTATGAAGTATACTATATTTCTTATTTTTCTAAAAGATCTTTTTTTTTTTCTTTCAACCCTATCTACTCTTTCGCAGATGATATCGTATTTATTATGAAGCTTTCAAGTGACTTGCTGTTTTATCGTTACTACAATGCTCTAATGAAATAAGGGAACTTTGTCTCGATAGACCCAAAGCTCTTAGCCTCCTACTAAGAGCTCATACATCTGTAGTCGATTGGCCAGTAAAACGCACTACGCATTACAAGGAGAATTCCTGTTTTGAGCCGAACAGTTCGTATGTGAAGGTCTTTCCTGCAGAGGTCTTTCCTGTTACACTCATTTGTTGGAAAATTCAAATCGAACGTCCACAAATATGACTATTTATCTATATCCTCTTTCCCATAATATAATTTGCGGTTCTGAATTATGCACTACATATATAGGGGGCATCTCCTGAGTGCTGGTCCAACTACAAAAAAAAATTGGAATGCAACTCTCAAGTATTGGCAGGACCTGCAAACAAATTATTATACTCAGCAACCTGAAGGAATGGCATGGATATATTAACTCATTGGAATGTGTTTCATTGTTAGAATTTGCTCTAATAAAATCAGGAAACGTGTTTCCTATCCAAATTTTTTTTAATACCCTTTTTTAGTACACTTTTTTAGTATACTTTTTTTCGTTAATAGCCCATCTACTTGTGGATGGTTAACCAGTAAACCTCATGACGTTTTACTGTGCTAATGCCCTGCATAGGTCTATCTGTCACTTTCAATGTGGGAAAATTAAATTTGAGTATCTATAAACACTACCTTCGCTATATACCTTCTTATAACTATATTTTTTGTACCGGCACAATGCATTGCACCAGTAGCAGCCATCCCCTCAATGCTGCTCCAATTACAAAAAGTAGAATCTGGAGTTGATAGATATTTTGAAACCCACGTATATGTATTGGAAACATCAGCTTGAATGTAGTTTTGTGTATGGGTAGTTAGTTTGGATTATTTAAATGCTTGATTGTGGTTATATTTGTGTGTGTGATATTGGTTTTTTTATAAAATTGTTTGGATATGAACAAAGAAGATATGAAAGCATTTGTTGGGGTTTTACATTATATATTTTTTTTTTAATTTATGATATGCAATTACATATATATGTGTGTTCTATAAAGATTATGGTTTTTAATCTGGAATCTGTTGTAAATCTTTTAAAATAATTAAATATAGAAAATATTAATATTTTAAAAATTGTAGCAAATGAGAAAAAAAAGTTACTAAATGATTTAGTTGCATTTAAGTATATAATATAGTTTGTTTGGAAAATAATAATTAAGGATTAAAAACAAACCAAAAATATAAATTTTTTTCCAAACAGCTTGAACTAAAACACAATTTGTACTGTTGTTATTTTTTATTTTTAAACGTATAAATCATCAAATTGTCATTCCTAAAATATATTTCCTTTACAAAGTTCGAAATTAACCATTTGAATTACAAACTTTATGAAGCATTTAAAATTAAATCAAACTACTTCCTGGAAAGCAGAACTAATAATTAATATTTTGCTAGCAGAATATTCTAAAGAGGAAACCAATAATCATATACTTTAGAAGTTTACTTTAAGTCTTTAAAACTATTTTTAAATTCACTTGTATTGCTTCAGCTTTATTGAAAATCTCTTTTAGTTCATTAGCTTGTAAATAAGCTGCTATATTAAATTGTTATATCGTTGTTTAAGTTACTCTCAAAATAAAACAAATATACATAAATAAACATAACCAGCGTTGTCATTGTTGGACTCTTCCTACTACATTTTCGATTGTTGGTTTTTTTAGGCTTAAGAAAATTGATTCATTCTGATATAGTTTTTATGTTACAGACTTCTAATCATACGAGTATATATACATAAAGCACAAAAAGTGTTTGTTTATATGTTTGTTTGTTTGTCGGAAAGCTATAGATGCCTACACCAGTAAACCGATCGTTTTTGGTTTGGTACTAGATATACGGTTGGTAAAATAGGGTACGGTACTTATTTTTTGATTTTCGCGGCGTGGTACCTCCCGTATAAAGTGAACAACTGTTCCTGCATCTAGAGAACTACGATAGGTAGCGCCTTGGAATTTGGCACCTTTAACCCCCATATTAACGTAAATAGTTTAGCTAAACACTGAATGAATTGGGACAGTGGGCGTGGTACCTACCATACAAAGTAAAAAAATATTATCGTGTATATAGATAGCTATCATAGGTATGGTATTGAAAGTAGGTACACGTAACCCCTACACCCATGCGTATACTCTAGAAAAACATAGACTGAATTACTGAGCGTGGTAAACCCCATAGAAAGTAAAAATATTATCCTGTGTCTAGAGAACAGCAATGTTTAGCGTCTTGGAATTATAATCGTGTAGGTAGAAAACTACAATAGATAGAGACTTCAAACGTTGCATAAGTAAACTTTATACTGCTGTTCATAGTTTAGCAAAATGCAAACTGGGCGGTGGGTACCTCTTATACAAAGTTGGAAATTATTATATTATAGCCAAGTACTATATATTTTTTGGGAAAAATTTTATAAAAAATTTTTGTTATAATTTAATCAAAAATTTTTTGTAAAATTTTATTGAAAATATCTTCGAAAATTGTTTCTAAAAATATTTTTTTTTTTTAAACTTTTTTCGAAAATTTTTTATAAACATTTTTTGGAAAATACATTTCAACACGGACATCGCTTAATTAACTTTTCTATGTAGAGGGTGGGCCAAATGAAACCAAGGGGTGTAAAAGTTTAATAACTTTTTTGTTTATTAACTTTTTTTTATTTTTTCTTTCAGATTATATAATATACAAAATGGAAATTTTTTTATACTAAGTATGAAAAATGATGTCTCTTAAATGACCACCGTTTTCAGCTTCGCACTGATGGGCTCTTTTTAGAGCATTTTCCATAACATCTTTCAAAACTTGTGGCTGTAGCGTTCGAATTTCTGCAACAATGTTTGCCTTGAGTTCAAGGATTGTCTCTGGCTTGTTCACATACACTCGCTCCTTCAAAAAACCCCAAAGAAAATAGTCGGGTGCTGTCAAATCTGGTGATCGCGCTGGCCAAATAATTTCCGAATTTCGAGAAATTATTCGCTCTCCAAAAATTTGTCTTAAAAGTGCCATTGTGTCTCGGGCAGTATGGGCAGTGGCTCCGTCCTGCTGAAACCACATACCAGGTCTGTTTTCAAGAGCAGGACGTAAAAAATTTTCTATCATAAACCGATTCCGCTCTCCATTTACGGTTACAGCACTTCCATCTTCATTCTCGAAGAAGTAGGGCCCAATGACATTTTCAGATGTGATCCCACACCATACTGTACACCTGATGGGGTGCAATTGGCGTTAATGAATGGCTCTTGGATTTTCAGAACCCCAGAACTTACAGTTCTGCTTATTAACAAAGCCATTCAAATGAAAATGAGCTTCATCACTCATAATCAAATTTTCAATAAAGTTGATTTCGTTTCTGGCCAACTCTTGAAATTTAATTGCAAAATTTAGACGTTGCCGATGATCTGCGGGTTTTAATTCTTGGACCAATTGCACCTTATATGGGTATAACTGTAAATCTTTTTTTAAAATGCGCCGTAAGGACGTACGAGACATTTCTAGCTGAGCAGAACGCCTTCTGCAAGATGTTTCTGGTGCTTCGTTAACACTTTGCTGTACTCGTTCAATATTTTCCGCAGAGCGACTTAAACGTGGTCTACCGGTTCGAGGCAAATCTCTTACGCTGCCATGTTGGTGATGACGATTAACTAAGCAACGAATCATCGCTTCAGAGGGCGAAATTCTGACGAATAAAATTCTATTGTTCTGGTTCTCTGTTCAGTTGTGAACCTCTCCATTATAAATTCTCCAAGTGTTGTCTATATAATCTGAAAGAAAAAATAAAAAAAAGTTAATAAACAAAAAAGTTATTAAACTTTTACACCCCTTGGTTTCTTTTGGCCCACCCTGTATAAGGATCTAAAATATACATACCAAGGCGAATTCATACCAGGTGTGAGCAGTAGAGCAACAACTACAACAAAACAACAACTTTGACATTAGATTAGCAGATATGAAACAATGTATTTTTGACAAGACATTAGCAAAAAAACGAGAGCAAAAAACAATCAGCTGGGCTATCAACACCACCTGGTATGAATTCGCCTTGATACATACTTTATGGGGTCGGAAATGAATATTGTAGAAATTATACACTGAATGGCAAAGGGTATATAACCCTTTCCACCTGTGGTGAAGAGTGTAAAAAGAAAAACTGATAAAGATCCAATCCGTTACTAGTCTCAACAGATGATAGGCCCTTTTTGGAACCAAATCGCTTTTTTGGTATCAAGAGTACCTAAGGGCATTTCACACCATAATACAACTAATAATACTTTTGAATAAAATGCAACTCTGATCTAATCGCTGTTTGAAATTTTTCAAAAAAACAATAACAAATCATCATGTCAGGGTTTCATTTCCTTAAAAGTTTTAATACTAGTAATATAGTGCGAAAAGACCTTTAACCTAGAAAAAGACTAAATCCGGACTTAAACAGGAATTTATTTGCTGTTGAAGAGTATTATCCAGCTTCAGAAAAATAAAACGGTTTATGACAGCCGGAAATTACCTTACCTCAACTCTCATCTTGCTAACGAGATAAGTAATCTAAGATGCCAATAACTAAATTTTATTGGGACAATTGCATATTTTTAACCCTTGCGACTTCTGTATTGGAGTCTGATAGGACAAATTTTTGTCGAAGGCATTTTAGTAATTGCGGGAGACAAATGTAATTCTTCACTCAATAAGGTAATTAATTCTTAAAGTTAGGCTCAAGTACTTTTATTCTCACAGACTACTAATAGAGTTGAAAGAATATTTTTTACAAATTAGGTAATTAATTATAAAGAAAAAAGGGGAATTATTTATTTATACAGTAGTAGCGTGTAATTATTTATTTTAACCAAGCAAACTCAGATAAAGGAATATGAGAACACTGTATTCAATCATCTAACGTCAGTTGGTAAGAACAAAGTCTACAATACTAACAAAAGCTTCCCTCATGTTTGAGGGATTTTTTTATTATTTACCATCAAATATTTGTTTATAATCATTTCATTTTATAAATCCGCTACAATCCCACGCAAAATTTTATTTTGCGGCTTTGGTTTTTTCCAAATCTAAAGCTGAGGCAGTTTCCCATGATCAAATTTCATAATACCATATTTTTTAAAGGGTTGAATTATTTACAAACTAGTCAAGTCGAAAGTTTAAATATCGAAGAAAATTGTATCAAAATTTCTGTATTTAACAGATATTATTTTCTTACAGCTTCTTTTATGATATAATTCACACAGTGGAGTGTTTTCAAAAACTATCCAAAAAAAGAAGAGATGTGTGAAATTTCATTCATTTAGTTTCTACAATAATTTCTAATCATTAACTGTTTTTGTGAATTTAAATTACATTTGTAATTTTTTGCTTTAATTAGATAAATAATGTCATCGGATATATAATAAAAAGTTTTTCTTTAATTGATTAATGTTGGCCCGATATATTCACAAAAATTAATTTACTTGGTAACGTAATAAACATTAAATATTTGCATAATTTTTCATTATTACTGTTTCAGCTATCACACTCACTAACTTGTCACACTTGTGCAACCATAGTGTATTAACTTGAAATTTCAAATTTTTACTTTTTGCAAATTACCAAAAGTGTTAGCTACTATCACCTAAAAAAATTCCTATTCTTTTGATTGCTCTTTCAAACAAGAAAGGATAACTTAAAATTTTTCTTTGCATACAACTAAAATTAAAACATTTTTTGTCTACTTTCTAATTTAAAATTTCAAGTTAGTACACTATTGTTGAACATGTGCGATATATTTATGTAAATACGTTTACATGTACGATGTGTTTATGTAAATAAGTTTACAACTTAAATTATTGTTGCCTCATTTTAAATTCAAGCCAAGATGGTCATTTTATAATTTATTCAATTGTTTTTCTCTTGTGTATGTGACAAGATGCACAAAACCACATAGAACTATTATTGAGATACAAAAACACTTTAAATTAATAATAAAATAAATTAGTTGTAGAAATGCGGCTTTATCCCATGCAATCAGAAATTAAGAGAACAACAACATAACAATTCAACTTTACAACCGACCAACTAAAAAAACGAACAATAATTGTAGCAACATTATCTAAAATAAGAATAGTAATCCACAACATAAATAGACATACACATATTTGTATAAGACAAATAATCCATGTAAATGTTCTGTAAAATCTTGTTAGTTATTTCTTTCAAAGTACTTCTCTCGCACACACATTTTTATATTAAAGCACTTGGACAAGGAAAGCATCCTTGGCCAACTTGCTGTTGATTTTTGTGTCAAAATCAAATAAAAATTTTTATTTCACGACTAAAGTGCATACTACATTTGGGAACTAGATTTAAAAAGCAAACAAATACTAACATATATGTATTTTACAGGATGTTTGGTCATCTTGGTGACCAAAATCTGTATTGGTTAAGTTGATGAGTCCTGATCATCATAGTAAGATTATTTTTTCCAGTCAGGTAGTTTTTTTTTCGAAATATAGCGGAATTTGTGTTCACATTATATACGAGTATATCCCATTTTATGTGTATTTAGTCTAATTTTTTTATAAATCAACCATATCCGCTGTACATCACCATCAAGAAATAAAATATACAATTGTATATTAAACAGTAGCTGAAGCAGCTCATCTAATGGCTGTGATCATAAGCTGTTGAGCACGTGGTCATACTGCAACTCAAATTAGCTTACTAAACACATGCCTACTCGTACCATACTATTAGTGAGCAAACCTCTGTTCATATCACAAACACAATGAACAGATAGAGTAAAACAAACTTTATAAGCTAGTGAACGCCGTGTTTACGCGTCTCATGTTCGAATCACTGTGTGTTTTGTTTACTTGTTGTTTGCTTACGTTTATTTCTTAAGAAATAACGACCTTAAAATGAACGTATGTAATGTTGTTAAAAAATTCCCTGTTCTTTGTTTAAACACTCGAAAAGTGTTCGTGTTTGACTAAAAAAAAACTGCTGGAGCTCGCCTAAGTTTAATGCCATTATGTTCAACATTTTCTCATATCTATGGAAACTCAGCAAGCTCATCGCCTTTATCTCGCTAGTCTTCTTTGTTGATTATTGTCAGCATTACTCATGCAGTGCTTTATTCTAAACTAGCTGTGCCCACATACGTTGTGTGCGTTCTGACAATATTTTTTTCGATTTTGCTTTGAAAGAAATCTACACCAAATTTCAAGATTCTTACTTTTATAGATCTTCACGTATATAAGGACACAAATCCCTGCATAAAACCTAAGTTTTTAAAAATTATTATAAAATTTTGTAAAAAGTGTTTAAAATATCCCGCCTTATAGTATGCATGTCGCTAAAATTGCGTACTTATACTGCTTTTTCTCTACTTTCTCTTGGAAATAATATATTTTTGCGGATAGCCGGCCTCTTACTCAAAAATTTTGCCAAAAAAAACCAGAACCACGGGTGAAGATTTAGAAGGTAATCAAAAATGTCAGAGTAAAGGATTCGAAAGCTTGAAAGACCCAAACTTCTGACCTATTACATCTGATGGACCTCATAATTGAAGTTGGAAGATGCCAAATACAAAAATGTCTATGTACCGATGTCGCCATGACGAACTTAAATTATTATTTTTCTCACAAGGACAATCTTCTTTTAGCAATGATGTCTTTTTAAGCTTTTTTCGATCCAAAAATGTTCTTTGGCCACCTATATAGGCCAAGTCATACATATAAATTTACTGAAAGTCATATACAAAAATGGTGCTGGTTTTACTTATTTGAAGCAAAAATTCCCTAAAATCAGTCAGGCAAAGATATAAAAAGGAATTTTTATTGGGTCTCAGATTAAGGAAGTGCTAAGGATTTGGAATTTCAACAGCAATTGAAGTGCAGCAACATGTCGGCAGATTTACTATTACATTTAATATTAACGCTCCACAGTAGCTTAACAACATTTTATTTTTGAAATAATTCGGTAGCTCATGTAGCGCTAAAATTATCTTAATGAAATTTCCCAAAGACAAAGCAGTGATGTTTCGAGTGAATCTGCGGACGGTTGGCAATTTTCTCCCAAACTAATAGAGATAACTCAGTCATGTAAGTAGCTTTTTTAGATACAAAGTTGGGGAAAAAGAAATCCACTATTTTTGTGTGAAATTCATGACTTTATCTAAAAATTTTTTAGGATTTTCCCATTTAGTTTAAATATGCACCGTTTTGTTGTGTAATTTGTTAACATTTAATGGTAGGTTTCATTATGCCTCCCTCATAGAAGTCTCGGTCCTTATTGGCGAAAACTGTAGTAATCGATTTTCACAATCTTCTTTTGATCCCAATTTCTTATCACTCAGAAAGTTTTGCAATGCGAGAAAAATGTGATAATGACTTGGTAGCAGGTCCGGACTATATGGTGGATGCATCACAATTTCACAACCAATCTCCCATAGTTTCTGGCGAGTCACTACACATGTGCGTGTGTGTGTCCTAACGTTGTTGGCCAATTCGGGCCGTTTCTGATCAATCGCTAGCTTCAAACGGTCCAGTTGTTGGCAGTAGAGATCTGAATTTAGTGTTTGGCCATACGGAGGCAACTAAAGTAGAACCTTCCTGGTCGTAAGTCCTGGTTTAGCATCCACTTTCGCACAATATTGTCGTATTTGACCCATTTGTTATCCCCAGTTACCATTCGTTTAAGCAAAGGGTCGATTTCATTTCGTTTGGCCAAGGTTTCGCAGACGGAAATTCTATCCATTATGTTTTTTTGTGTTAGTTAATTGGTATGGTACCCAAACATCGAGCTTCTTTTTAAATCCAACTTTGCACAAATGGTTTAAAACTGTTTTATGGTCGACCTTTAGCTCCCGGGCGATGCTATGACTACACTACTAATATGCCATTCAACATCGATTATTTCTATGATTTTATCGATGTTTTCGATGACGAGCCTGCCTGTACCTGAACGAAATCGACAAAACCAAAATTGCACGTATTTAACTGTTACAGTATCAACACCGTAAATACCATTCACATTTTCAGCCGCTGGCTTGCATTTTTGTCTTTAACTATCAATGAAAAACTGTAAAATATACCGAATTTTTTCTTTGCTGAATTCCATTTGTAATACCTTGTAACTCACAACTGAATGGACTAAACAAAAAACAGTTAAATAACTTTTTTACTGTGAAATATCAACTTGTCAACGAACATTAATTTAAAATTGTTTGATGGATACTTTACGAGATAACGATCACTACATACAACTACGGGAAAAATGGATTTCTTTTTCCCCAACATATTATTTTTTTTTTTCATAATTTATTTATTGTATCTTCAATATTTATGAACTAACAATAATTACTCGTATCTTAAGTCTAAAATAAAATATTCTTTTTAAGTCCAGCCAGTGCTAGACAAAAATAATGTTTGTTTCACGGATTTTACAATTTTTTGCGGGTCATCCCTCTAATGTACGGTCGAATGTAACCAGGTTCATTCAGCATGTTACGCACCAAAGGGTTTGGATGAGATTCAAGCCTCTTTAGATATGTAACTGCATGTTTCGCTATTTCTGCTTTAACTGATGGCATGTTTAGGTCATTGTGGATGTTTGAATTTTTTATATACCAGGGAGCAGATGTAATAATACGTAAAATCTTATTTTGGCGCCTTTGAATTTTTTCTACATTGCTAGCTGAGGCAGTGCCCCATAACTGAATCGCATAACACCAAATTGGTTTGAATACCGACTTGTATAGTAGAAGTTTACAATCTAAGCTCAGGGTGGAGTTTCTGCCAATAAGCCAATTTAGTTGTATTGCTTTTAGTTTCATTTGTGTTAACTTGGATTCTATGTGGCTTTTACAAGTAAGGCGACGGTCAAGATGTATACCCAGGTATTTAACGTCTGAAAGCTGTGGTATCATTTGGTTATTTATGCGAATAGGAGGGCATGAATCCCTACGCAGTGTGAAAGTTATGTGAGTGCATTATTGTTCATTCACTTTTATTCTCCATTTTTCTAGCCATTTTTCCAAATTGAGTATGTGGTCTTGTAAAAGTTGTCATGCTTCTTGGACACTTTCATGAATACTTAAAAAAGCTGTGTCATCTGCAAAAGTTGATGTGTGGACTAGGGTGCTAATTGGCATATCCGATGTGTACAGTAAATATAAAATTGGTCCCAAAATACTACCTTGGGGAACTCCGGCTTCAATGAGCTGTGGCGAGCTTAAAAAGTCACCTTCTTTTGGTAAAAACTTACGATTCGTTAAATAATCTTTTAAAAGCTTATACAAGTTTTCGGGCAAGTTCAGCTTTAGCTTAAATATTAGGCCTTCGTGCCAAACCTTATCGAATTATTAAAACATTAAATTATAATTATAAATTAAAATTAATTATAAATTAAAATTTGGTGACATTTCATCTCATCTTTAAGAAACAACAGTATCCGTACTTTTAGATGTTGTAAAAGTGTTTCATATTACCAATTATTTACATTTAGTATTTATCTCTGGAACCATCTTTCCTGGGATATACACTTCACCAGCAATGCAGTAATAAGTTAAAAAATCTTAATTTATCACTTTGATTGTTTAGCAGAACGCTTAGATACGATTTCGCAAACTCATTAAAATTTAGAGCTAAAGTCTGATTTAAATTTTTTTATATTTTTATTATAATACTTAACGGTCTCCTTTTTAACAAGTTATGTGAGTTTTTTAAATAAAGTGTACTTTATAACTTATCTGATTATAATTCTATAGTGTATAAGATAATGTATCTTTAGAAAAGCACTTAATAAAAAGAAAAAAAATGTAAAATATACTTTACATTTTTACTAACTCATCATGCTGTAGGGTACTAATGGCTGTCCAGGGCCCTCTTCCTGTCGAATAACATTTAAAAAATTATATTTCTTCATGTTTCCCTGCTGTTCTTCGCCTTAAATAAGTACGTTTGTATGTACTTCTTATATTGAGCATTTCTACTCAAATCTACGGTCATAACAAATAGACAACTAAAAAACAAATATACATATACATACATACCAATATACAAACACAAAGACATTTATGGACAATAACATGGAACATGACGACAACAATAACGATTATGATATTTCGTTGTGTGCATGTGTAATAAGAACTAGACAATTTGTGTTTGTAGTTGTAGTCTTATGTATATATATATAACTTGGTCCTTCCAAATACTACAGTTTACAATGTGCTGTTATTTTGAGTGAGTATGAGTGAGTGTATTTGTTCTAAAGTGTAATTATGAAAGCATTATGGCGTATCCACTAACATAATCGTTATTGCGTGAATGTTGCACTGGAGGTTGGTTTTCTGAAATGACAAACACTAATTTAAAATATGATAGTTGATTTAATTTTATGTTAATGTGAGTGTCAGTGTCTACAAATGTGTTTGTGAGCTCGAATGCGTTGACCAGCTAGTCGTGTGGAAAGTTAAGATTATATAATATTTAAATACAAGGAAGGGATTGTTAAATCGCTTGAAATTAATAACATGATATTTAAAAGGAGTTTTTTGTTGTCGGTGATTTTATACCTTGCTATGTAATTATGTTTAAGACTAAAGAAAGAAGAATTCTTATCATCTGTTTATTATTTATATTTGTTTGTTTTAAAATAAAATTATCAATAATTACACTTTGCAACAGTTAAATTTAAAAACGATTATCATCATTCCTTTTTAAATAGAATCCCCTGATAGGGGATATACTGTATGGAGGTTGTGTAGTTCTTTGGACCCCCTAAGATAAATATCGGCATTAGAGCTAGTGCTTCCATACAAAGTACGAATATGTGGGTATTGTCAATGCCTTTCGTGGAGATGACTGAAACTTGTAATGTAGCGGTTTCAAAATCCATGGTATATAAATCTGAGAAGATGAGATTTTCAGGTTACAATTTTAATCCAAAGCTAGTAGGTGCAATGATGGATAAGCATCGACGGAAAGTGATCGATTATTACTACCTAAATGTAAGTTCTACTATCAGTATTTTAGAGAACTCAAGAAACTTATTTTTGTAAGAACTTACCGCTCCTGGAGAAAGGTAGATAGGATGTCAGGGTCTGAATTGTAAAGGCCATCTTTAGCAGAAAAGGTACAATGAACTTGATAAGAGCAACTACTGGCCATTGTTTAATTAGGAAACCATTTATGAAAAAACGGGCCGCCGGATTATTACAGGCAGTACGAAGATGAGCAGGAGTATAAAAATGTGGAGCACATTGGTTGTTACTACCGAGGTTGCAAGGTACTCTACATTTATTAGAATACCAACATGAGAGGCAATTGAGACCTGTGTAAGTGTTTGTGATTGCAAGAGATTAAACGCTTAAAGGCTCCGTTGGCAACACGATGGCTCTACAATGGATTTCGCGATAACACACTGTGTCTTCTCAATAAAAGATAGAGTTATTTATTTAGAGGATAGCAAGGACTTGGAAGTTTATTTTAGGGGCTTTAAAAAAGACTCACACTGGACCAATAGTTTGCCGAATGGAGTTGTCTAGATTACTTAGCTATACAATTACTTATCTTATCTGACCTAAACGATAACACAGCACAACAAAATAAAAAAAATTTCATGTGCTCTTAAAACCACTATATAATTTTGATGTATCATGACTACCTTTGTACAAAAATGGTAAAATTTTTAAATTCTATGGATAGATTTTTTTTTTAAAAATTTTTTTTTTTAAATTGCAAATTTTTTGAGACGTTTCTTCAAATAATTAATGTTAACTCAAAAACTACTAGTCCGATATTATTAAAATAAATTCAGAAAAATTAAGATTTGCATAGCCTTTAATTCGTCTATATATCGCGTTTCAATCGGATCAATAGTATCGGAGTTATAATAAAAAACTTAAGAAAAAAATATATTTTTTACGTAAAAATGGCAAAAATTTTCGTTTTAAAAAAATCATAAAAAATCGAAAACGGCAAAAAACTTCCAGATTCATTTTTTTATCGCATAGCGACATATAATAGCAACAAAATGAGATATCGACCATAAAAATCGATTGATTTTTTTCGAATTTATTCACATTTTAGTGAATTCGCTCATTTTCACAAAATTTTAGTTTTTTGCTTGATATACGCATTATAGCGGGTTTTCAAATGTGTGAAAAACATAAATTTTCCAATTTCAAGGGGTCGGATTAATGTTAGATTTGATGAGAAACTTCCACCCACAAAATTTTAGTCGAATTCGACAACGTTAACACGTAGCGCATAGGCCCCAAATCTGAAAAAAAGCGTTTAAATCGAAAATAATTGACAAATTTTCAGTTTTTGCAAAATTAACGCTATTTATTTCCCCTTTTGCAAAAAAAGTGGATCCTGGTCCTTAGGATAAACACAATGAGATTTACAATAAGCTACATATCTTTTAAATCGGTTAAACAGTTTTCAAGTTACTTGCCGAAAGCAATTGACAAAAAAATGTAACTAAGTCAAATCGATGGAATAGATCGAAAATGCATTTCATTGTTTTATTCATGTATTTTCTTTTATTTTATATTTTATTATTTAAATTTATTACAACATATAAAATAAGGAAATAAATAAATAAATATTATAAACTACAAACTTTGGAATTTTCTTTTATGACATTTTCTATTATTGAATAACGAAGTGTTGCTCTGAATACTCCAGCAAAAATCTGCCATCATGTGTGCATCCCAGCGACCCTGGTATCTTTCCTCCATTGTCCGAATATCTTGGTGAAATCGTTCGCCCTGTTCCTCACTTAAGTCTCCTAGATTTTCAGGAAAACGATCTAAGTGACTGTGAAGGTAATGTAACTTGATGCTCATGTTGCATCCAAGATTCTGGAAGTGAGTTAACATCTCTTCAACGTGCGCAACATAATCATCATCCTTGTTATTTCCTAAGAAATGTTGAATAACCCATACAAACGAATCCCATGCATTTTTCTCAATTTCTGACATTGAACTGAGAAAATCGGTATCTTTGACCAATTTGCGAATTTTTGGGCCGTCAAATATTGCTGCTCTCAGCTTTTCCATACTCAAACTTTTAAACTTCCTTGAAATATACTGGAAACATTCACCATCTTTGTTAAGTGCTTTAACAAATTGTTTCATCAGACCAAGTTTAATGTGAAGAGGGGGGTAATATGATGCGATCTCGGGGCACCAGAGGTACATTTATAACATTCCTCATACCTGGGTCCAGTGTTTCCCTATAAGGCCATTGTTTTCTCTTCCAGTGTTCTGACTTAGCTCTGCTGTCCCATAAACATAAAAAACAAGGGTATTTGGTATAGCCACTTTGTTGACCTAATAGGAAATTTACCATCTTAATATCAACACAAATTACCCAGTTATGTTCATTATACTTTATCTTCTTCATGACCAATGCAATTACAGAGTATTCTTCTTTTACCTTGGTTGAATGTGCGATTGGCAAGGAGTGAAATTTATTTCCATTGTGCAAAAGGACACACTTCAAGCTGCGTTTTGATGAGTCAATAAATAAACGCCATTCGCTTGAATCATATCTATGTAAGCCCATGGCAGTCATCAAACCAGGAATATCCGTGCAGCAGACAAAATCTACGATTTCTACTGAAATCGTAAAAATTAAAAAACTTTTCCTTTATTGCTTACTTTTTTTAATTCTGAAAATCATAAAAATGCCATAAAGATCTGTTCCAAACAATTTTCTACATTCAATACTGTATTTCCACAGTAACACGTGTCCCACAGAAATACGTGTTTTGCCCAAAACAGTATTTCGCGTACTTGTTTTGCCATACATTTCTCATTCATCCAAAACACTTTGGCAGTACCTGGATATTGTATAGTGGTTTCAAAAGCATCTAATTTTTTTATTTTGTTGCGTTGTGTAATAGGAAGATATCAGTCAATTTTAGCGAAATTTTATATTTTATTGTTAAAAAAGAAAAAAATAAAAAATTTTAAAAGTAAAATGTTTTTGTAAATTGTCTTCGGCAAGTTCTCAAGGACATATAATGGCCAGTGAAAATTGTAATAACTCGAAAACTTAAAGACATGTAGCTTATTGTAAATCTCATTGTGTTTGCCCAAAGGACCAGGATCCACTTTTTTGCAAAACGGGAAATAAATAGCGTTAATTTTGCAAAAACTGAAAATTTGTCAATTATTTTCGATTTAAACGCTTTTTTTCAGATTTGGGGCCTATGCGCTACGTGTTAACGTTGTCGAATTCGACTAAAATTTTTTGGGTGGAAGTTTCTCATCAAATCTAACATTAATCCGACATGCACCCCTTGAAATTGGAAAATTTATGTTTTTCACACATTTGAAAACCCGCTATAATGCGTATATCAAGCAAAAAACTAAAATTTTGTGAAAATGAGCGAATTCACTAAAATGTGAATAAATTCGAAAAAAATCAATCGATTTTTATGGTCGATATCTCATTTTGTTGCTATTATATGTCGCTATGCGATAAAAAAATGAATCTGGAAGTTTTTTGCCGTTTTCGATTTTTTATGATTTTTTTAAAACGAAAATTTTTGCCATTTTTACGTAAAAAATATATTTTTTTCTTAAGTTTTTTATTATAACTCCGATACTATTGATCCGATTGAAACGCGATATATAGACGAATTAAAGGCTATGCAAATCTTTTCTGAATTTATTCTAATAATATCGGACTAGTAGTTTTTGAGTTATCATTAATTATTTGAAGAAACGTCTCAAAAAAATTGCAATTTTAAAAAAAAATTTTTAAAAAAAAATCTATCCATAGAATTTAAAAATTTTACCATTTTTGTACTAAGGTAGCCATGATACATCAAATGTATATAGTAGTTACTCGAGCATATTTTTGCTGTTGCCCTGTGTAATAGTTAAGTTTAATCAATAATCATGCTCTTTGCTCAATTTGTGCTAATAAATTTATTAAAATTAATTGCTGAAAGGATTCGCTAAAATCGTGCTGCATTGACATTTATGTTTGACATAGGACGAACTAAATACCATAAAGTAGAAACTATTGCTTTGCTAGTATCCATAATATTCCAGATATTCTCTCACAGCGCTGCTCACGTAGTACTCTTGATGTCAGCTCGGAAAAGTTACTACATTTTCATATAAACTTTGGGAGATTATTGAGATTTTGGGATTATTGACATAATTAAACATTCGATAATTACAAAATTTAACGATGCTATGCCATAAAAATCACAATTCGTCCAATCGAGTCAGTGCTTCTAGGGATATAATTATGGAAATAAATAATATTTAAGAATTTAAAAAAGAAGAAAACTTATTGCCTTTGACGATATATAAAATCATATTTGTAGGAGACTTTCAAGTTTAAACTACTTGTCTAAAATAAAATTTTTCAGACTAATATCACTAACAGCAGGGATCATAAAAGTCGATATTTTTGAACTGAGCTCCATCCAGAAACAAAATAAACTATGTGCCACATTAGTCCTGAATCTTAAATATATAGTTAAGATATTAAGCCCCGTAGTTACAAAAGTGTGGAAATCAATCCAAAAACATCGACTCGACATCGATCAATAAGAATTTTGCACAATGATCTTACTTAAAAGTTCCAATTGAGTCACAAATAAAAGACAAACGGCCAATCACTTCAATAAGGCTTTTAAGTTTGGGCCTCACATAAGCTGCAGTTGGATATCATTGCCGAGAAGCTAAAGTGACAGTTTGGTGTGGATATTGAAATTTTCTCATAATTTCTATCAAAGATGCTACAAAGACGTATTTACGAACTTTTCCTGGCCTAAAATGTAAGATATGAACTTGGATAATCTTTGTTTTCTGCAAGAACGCGCACCATGTCACACAGTTCATCTTGTGTACACTAATTTCGGTAAAACCGTGTTATCAGGCTGCGATTTGACTTTTTCTAGAGAATCGACCTATAACCTTGGGGCTAACACTGTCTAGGCGAATCGTTAAATATAAACAGAAACCGCAACATAGTATTGGAAAACTGAAATAACAGTATAAGTTACTGTCAACACAGAAAAAAATGTTTGCTCCAATTGAAGGTTTTAATTGATTTTAGATACAAATTTAATTTAATGTTTTATTAATTCAATTATTTTTTTAATTCGAATTTTATATTTTTCTTTCTTAATTATGTATATAATTACATCAATTAAAAAATTAATTAAAATTATAGCCAAAAATTAATTGAAACCTTTGTTAAGTGCAAAAATATTTTTCTGTGAAGCCAGCTATCTACACATATAATAAAATAATATAATAAAATAGTAACTCATTTCCTGTCTCTCTGTCGTTCTACCTGTGTTCGCATAACATAAAAACTACTAGATGGATTTTAACAAACTTTTGTGACGAGGTACCTTAGTATACTGTTCCCAATATAGGATACTTTTTTCCGCAAAAATATCTTATTTGCAAGAGAAATTGGAGAAAAATCTGTGAAAGTACGTCGATTTTTTATCGATTTAAAGTTCTTGCATACTTAAAGGTTTTTTTTTTTGAAAGCAGTATATTTCAAGCAATATTGCGCAACAGATGGCGCTGTAAAAATAATGAGTAACTCATATTCTGTCAGTCTTTTACAGAGCTTTACAATAATTTTTAGAATTTTATAAATTTTAAAATTTTTCTAGGGATTTGTACCTTTATATAAGGGGAATACGTAAGAGTTATAAAATTTGGTGTGGATTACTTACAAAGCAAAATCGAACAAAATATTGCCAAGACGCAGACAATACGTGTGGGCACAGCTAGTTTGTTATAATTTAGAAGAAATAAAATCAACATACATTGTATGTAAAATACAAATATAGTGCTAGCAAATTTACCTACCTGTCTTTTATATTTATAAATCCAATCACATACCTCCCAACTCTGTCATAGTTTTTACAAACTCAAAATATTTTTTTTTTTCAGATGTCATGTCCGTCTGCATATAATATTAGATGATGACTACCTCGGGGGTTAAATAGTGTTCTTCTATATGGTGACATGTTGTTGTCACAACAGGCTTTCGGTCATCGTTGTATTTCAACACAATTTAGGCATTAGGGTGGAGCAATTAATTTGGATCTGGACAAGAGGTATATCAAAAACTTAATCTATGGAAAATTAAAAAAAAAAAATTGTTTGTGTTTTTTTTTATATGTATATATTGTATATAAAATAAATCCAAAAATAAGGGTCACAACTCGAAAATAGTTCTTCCAATTTTAACAGATCAAAATCCCGAAAATATGAATTATGCTACCAGCATGTTTACTAGATACCAGGGTTGTCAGATATGGCGATTTCTCGCCAATCGTGGCGACTTTCAATCTTATTTGGCGATCAAATTTTTGATTTGGCGACATGGCGACTTTTTGGCGATAATTGGCTATATTGTTGGCGATTTTACATTGACTTTTGACCAACATTAGAAAGTGAATTAAGGAATATCAAAATAGATAACAAAGAAATTGAAGTTTTAAAAGTAAATTGTTTTTCATATATAAATATGATTTTACTTCTGGAAACCGGAAACTTTCTAAACATATAAACTTATTTAATGTTCACGAACATCTTTCCATTAACAAACATGTTGCAATTCTTTATCACAAACAAAATTTATTGTTTTCAATGATTTTTATAAATCCTAACATACTTTTGGATACTTATCAACCGTAATAGAAAATATTAAGTTTTGTTTTAGAATAATTATAAAAAATATTATATTATATCTAATTAAATATAGCTACATCAGTTTTGTACTTGATGTGCTGGTAATTCCAATGAATTTTCTGTACTTATTTTTCACATACAAAGGAAGTATTGAAGTAAGGATTAAGATCGTTTTCTTCTCTCTGAGTTGAAAGAATATTTTTTATATTTGAAGAAAAATTTGATTTGTTTAAATTTATATAAAGGACATGTGACACTCATCTGTTGATCTTTAGTAATGTTAAACAAATTTAATTTCTATAAAACACATTCTTAATAAGAACACGGTGACAAATACCTTATAGATGGATATGTTCAGGTCTCGGTCGAGATTCGTTAAGTCGAATTCGGTAAAGCGCAAATGAAAAATTACACGATTTATTTATACTGTTTTGGCGATTTTGGCGATTTTTGACATCGATTTTGGCGAAATAGGTGAAAATAAATCTGACAATCCTGCTAGATACCATTTTTAATCTACCTAAGAGTTTCAGTAATATTAAGGACATTGTAGAGAAAATAAATTTTTGGGGATAACATTTTGTACCACTTTGCTTTTTGTTTTGTAGGTAGAAATTACTTTTATAGTGCTGCAGAATTTATTTATATTTATAATAATTTAAAGTATCTGCCTCTGGGTATTTACTTGAGTTTTAACATAGACTTTATTTATACAAAAATCTGTTGTTGTAGAGTTAGGTAAAAAAGAGTGTTGAATTTCCTATTTACAAAAATAAAAGGTGCTGCCAAGTCATTTAAATCCCTAAAATTGTGAAATGAGATATTTTTCGGAAAAAAGGTATCCTACATTGGAACCGAGGTACCAGGTTACTTCAATAAAAACAATTTATTAGTATTCATCTAGTAGTTTTTTCGTAATACTGACAGAGAAAATTCACAAAAAAATTTTCTCCATTTCGATTACAGATACACCAGCATCTACAACATACATACGACATCAAACAAATTTTCATTCTCAGACAAGATCCCCTTAGAGTTTTATTATATGTACAGATGTATAGACTTTCTGACTGATATTGTGTCGAATGACAAAAAGTTTCATAGATTATCATATACTCTTGGTCAGCAACAAAATTTACCAACCCTAATATTCACACTTGATGTTGTTATCTTGATGTTATAATGTTGCTCCAGCAATATGTACTCATAAGTTTGTATGTGTGAGCATGTTATATGTGTATAATGTGTATGAGTGCCCGTTATGTTTCAATTGCAACAGCATTATTTAATTGAATCTAATTGCTAAGAACTGGCAATATGTACAACATACAATTAAGTAACGTAACAGACAGACTCAGTAACAAAACATTATAATGCAAATTATAGCTAATGAGTTTTGTGAATATATTAAAGTTGGTTGAGGTGAAAATTAGAAAACATAATAACTTTAGGATAACACATGACAAAACAAGGTGAAATAAGTAAATCCTTTAACTAAATAAGCAAAAATTGATTGTCCGTTTATCACTTCTCATTTTCTACTTTTAAAGTTGCGTTAAAGTCTTTTTTAATTTTTACAATTATATATGAAAGGCTACCTGTACCCACACACGTTGTGTGAGTGCTGACAATATTTTTTTCGATTTGGCTTTGAAAGTAAATCCACACGAAATTTTAAGACTCTTACTTTATCTGAAGGTACATATCCCTGGATAAAATTATAAAACTTATATAAAATTCTAAAATTCAAAAAATTATTGTAAAGCTCAATCACTTCTATAAGATATTTTTGCGAAAAAAAGAATCCTATATTGGAATCAGGATACTAATGTAACTCCTCATAAAATTTTGTAAAAATCCATCCAGTAGTTTTTACGTGATGCGAACGTAGACAGACAGGCAGGAATAGAGTTACTGTTTTATTATATAGTTACTCCGACTCTTATGGCATGACGTCATATAAGTCGGAGCTATTTTCGTTATCGTTTATGTATAGCGCAGGTTCGATATCAATTATTTAGCTTCGTGTCTCTACGCTACGCTTTAAATAGCCTCAACGGAAGAAAACTGGATTTGTTTAAACGCACAAACTCTGAAGTTTATCATTACAAATTGGATGTATAAAAGCTCTGATATTTGGCAGTTGGCACAACCTTGCTGGAACCGGAACCACATTTTCCGATTTTTTCATAAAAAGTTCATTATTATATTTCGATAACGCACATTAGCGCATAATCTTAAAAAAAAGCATTATCCAATTTAGACCATAAGACATACTAAATAGTTTCTTACTGAGGATGCATTTTTTTTTGTTGGATTTACAATCCAATATAGAAGAATTTTAATTTTTTTTTTTTTTGAAATACTGACTTATTGTCTACCTATCCTTTCGGTAAATGAACAATCACAAATTACAATCATCTATAAAATGGCAAACTCTGAGCTGCCGCGATCGGCGATGAATCATATCAGTCATATTTGTAGGTGCTAAGGTGTTTTCATATTACTTACTAAGTCGGTATATTCGAGCACTATGGAACTAAAATATGCCCTTAAGAGATAATGTACGTTTTTTCTCGAGTATCTGTTTTCATAACACGGATATTTCGAACATTTTATTTGCTTGTTTATTGATATACGACTTATTTTGAAAAGGTACTTAGAGTATATTTTTGTTTGCAAGCAATGCGTACTTTAATGTTTGACAACAGGGTTGTTTTAGTAATGGGTAATTATCATGCGTGCATTTAGAGAGGTTTAGAACCCCCTTAAATTTGTGACTATGATCAAATTACATGGTTGTAGTCAAACTATATTATTATTAACATAATAATATTATTACCTATTGTTACTACGAGGAAACTTATCATAATTTGTTTACTAATAATATATTATGATTGTAAATATATCATTTTGAAATACTAATAAAACTTTGGATGTGGTTTGAAAATTATGTAGCTTAAAACAACCATATTACATTTATTGGGTATAGTACACATTTCATGATCAAATAGTTTTAAAAACTTTGTCGTGACCATTTAATAATTAAAACAACCATAAGTTGTTCAATGCAACCATAACCATGTTTTTTCTCTGCGTGGGCTCTCTGAAAAATGGCTCAATATCTTCGCTTAATATAGATAAATATAAAAATATTTAGTCCCTATTTGGCCTTTCATATCCCATTTTTTTATTGCAGTTAAACATAAATAAGACTGTATTATCTTTTAGTTCATCCTAAACCAAGATTATAAAATGTACAAGCTCAGTTTCTCAAGATTTTCCAAGTCAATTAAATTCAGAAAAGAATTAAATAACTGAGAATGATAACTCAGAAAGTAGTGTTTTCTAATAACGGGGATATAACACTAAAAAAATATTATTTTGGCCAAATAACTATGATAATCCTGCGTGATTACTGCTTCGGTTCTCATCGGCTAACTGTTTTTATTACTTTAGTGGCTCAGTTACAACGATTTATATCATTGTAGACGTTTTGGGTTTTCGATTAGCAAAATATCGTTAACTACTGAAACTACTGAAGACTTATTATCTTATATGAAGTAGATTTTGAAAATTTTGTTGCTGGTGCAGTAGTGTGCCTGTCTGTCCGTCTATTTGTGTTCGTATCACGTAAAACCTACTGGATGAATTTTAACAAAATATTGTGACAACGTACTCTTTTACATTTATTCAAATATAGGATTTTTTTTTTCGCAAAAATATCTAATTTCCGAGAGAAAATAGAGAAAACGCAGTAAACATTTTAACCGATTCAATGGTACTGCAACTTTTATTGTTGAAAGCGGGATATTTACTGTTTACGGAACTCTAAAATAATTTTAGTATAGTATATGTGACCCGGCCTATGAAAAGGTGGCTTATGACTCAAAAATGTTGCATTGTTGCAAATTGTTGCATTGTTTATCTTTAACAGCTAATTTTTCGAAATTTTGTTTTTGAGTCATAAGCCACCTTTTCCCTTTTCATAGACATGGTCACATATAAATTTTATAATTCTATCCATGGATGGGTAAGTCTTAAAATTTGGTGTGGATTACTTTCAAAGCAAAATCAAACAAAATATTGTAAGGAGGCACAGGCACAGCTAATAAAATAATAATAAGTAATATGTTTAAAAACTAAATTAAATGTATAAAAAACTTTAAAGTTCACATCATACCACATGAAATGGTGTAGCGTATAAAAACAAATACCTACTGTTCCCAATGTGTTTTTATTCTTAAGTTCATGAGTATAAAAATTTCAATTTCAATACAGCTTAATCACCAATGAATTCACAATTTAAAAATAGTGTCTTAAAAGCAAAAACTTTTATACTTGCAACTCGTATGTACATACGGGTATATGGCTTTCGTATTCTGCCACATTTGTGTATGCTGCTGAGCACATGAATATTTAGATCACGTGAATGGAGTAGAGTTTTTTTTTTTGTATACATATTTATTATTTTAATTTCTCAACGTATCGAGTATGTAAATTGAAAAACAAATTTTAAAAGAACTGGTACAAGAACAAGTGCAAGAGTCATTATATTGCACGAGTGTTTGTTCTTTTAACCCACAGCACAGCTTTGGAATATTTATACAAGTATTATTTATATGCCGTATTTACTTCAACACACACACACATACACACACACACACTCATACTTTACAAATATGAATTTGTATAGCAAATGGTAACATTTGTTTGTAAACTTTATGCACGTGTAGCTCATCAATTCGTGGCAAAATTGCAGCATCTCCACATATAGAGACTCTGTTAATCCCAACAAATATTATACAACACATGGTGAACACAATTCTGCCACTAACTGTTCATATAAGTTAGTTTTTTATGTACTTTGATGTGAACATAAAAACTAGGGTCTTTAAAAATATTATTCGAATGCATACCGTATGTGATTCGAATATTTTAATCGGTAAAAGTAATATACATTAGATTTCTATGCAATTTAAAAAAATGTCATGGATATAATGCTTTTAAAGCTTATTATATTTGAAACTAGGTGTGCCCACACGTTTTGTTCGATTTTGCTTTGAAAGTAATCCACACCAAATTTAGAGACTCTTAAGTATTTACTTCATATACTGGTACCCATCCGAAGATACAATTCTAAAATTTATATCAAATTCTGAAATTTATATAAAATTCTAAAATTTATATAAAATTCTAAAATTCTAACAATTATTGTAAAGCTCTGTAAAAGGTGTTTAAAATATTTTAATAACATTGTAATTCCACAAAGTAAAAATACAAATCAAATACAAATTTTATTCAATTGGATATTTGTGAGTAAGTAGTTCATAGTTTTTGATTATTTTAAAACAACGCCATCTATTGCGCAATCGTGTTTGAAATATCCCGCTTTCAATTCATATTTTGTCATTCTTTTAAAACAGCGCCATCTGTTGCGCAACTGTATTTAAAATATACCAAACTAAAGATGCCTTAAAGTATGCAGTACCTTTAAATTGATCAAATTGCGTATTTACACTAAGTTTTCTCCACTTTCTCTTGGAAAGAAGATATTTTTGCGGAAAAAAGTATTCTATATTGAATTCAGGATACTAAGGTACCTTCTCACATAATTTTGTTAAAATATATCCGGTAGTTTTTACGTTATTCGGACACAAAACAAGAAAGACAGACAGGATATGACTTACTTTTTTATTATATGTATAGATAAATTAATAACTCTTGAATATCTGAAAATATATTGGAGAAATTTTATATAGACAGATCAGAATTTAATTGCACGGCTATATAGTAAAAACAGAACATCGCAGTGAACCCCCAAACTTATTGTTTTTAGATATGATTTGTTTTAATATCGTTAATTTTAATTTAAATTCGTTCGTATTTGAATAAAGTTTAGAGCTAAAAAACTTAATTTACAAGTCTTTTTGTGGAACAAGATTAACGTGAGTACCTGCCTACTCGGCCTAACCTCACAGTGGTCTTACCACCGAGTGAAACTTAGGCGTAGACTAGCGCCCCTATTGTCTAGTATAACAACACTTTACGATTGCCACCAATCGCTTTTTGTGTGTGATACAGTCACAATGAGTAGCAATTTATATAATATGGCAAGCCTTTCAAAGGCAAGCCTAGATCCACATTACAAGCTCTTGCATAGGGGTTTGTAGACTATCCAAACTCCGTCTGTTGAGAGTGCTACAGCACAGTTGATGGTCACAGAGAGGATAGGCTCTCTGTGGGGCCACCGATTCCCGAGGTACCAGTCCCTTGGGCACTGGTCGGGACTCTGTTGTTATAAAACAACAGACCTTTTCTTCCAGATTTAGGCTCTAGGAACCCTAGCGTCTGGTGCCCCTATTTTCCCCGAGTGAACCGCATCAAGGCATTGCCATTACTGCAGTGACAATTGGAACCCCCGGTGGGATAATTTACAGGTCTGGCAGATGAAAAAATGAGTTGAAAATATTCTTGATTTTTTTTAAATATGAATCCGACCTTAAATAAGTCCGCCAAGTCAATAATACCAAGTTTATCGGCGCCTTACTTTAACAAATCTACCCTCAGCTTAAAATGCAACTACTGTTACTGTTCAAGAGGATCCTCAAACCAATGTTCTTTTAACGAATTCATTTATGAGGTACTGCCATAGCTAGGATAGGAACTTAAAAAAAAATTCAAAAGTAATTTCAATAGATATACTTTTTAGTTTTTGTTTTCAGCACAGAATCCTTTCGACTTGCCATTTTATTATGAGGAAATTGCCCTAAAAAAGTTTTTTTTTTAAACAACTCTATGTTTTTGTGTAAACCGAAGCAGAAAAATACTCAGTCTTTTGCGGGAATCTAACCCGCAACCCCCAGACTGAAAGACTAGCACACTACCAAGCAGTCTATCGAGGTATTTCAGCGAAGCTCCCAGAGATAACTTCCTGAGTCTTTACCGGAAATCGAACTCGCAACCTTTAGACTGAGTATATGGTAAACTAATTTATTGTAGCTTTTTCTTCGATCTTAGGCTTTAACAGAATGCAGCATTACATAAAGCATATGTCACTATCAAAAGAGATAAACGCACCGCTTTTTTCATAGGGATTTCAAAAACCACCGAATATTCTTACAAATGTTCAACGAATAATTTTTAAACAATTTTTAGGATAAATATAATAAGACTACGATTAAGATATTATTATAAAAATGTGTAAAATATACACTCGCATTGAGCTGCAAAAAAAGGAGAGTAAATATAAAAAATAAAGACAAAATGTTTCCAGATTACTTAAAATACCCACAAAGCAGTGTGTCACAACTTTGCATATTAATTACATTAAAATATGATTAAAACTTAGTCGTTAGAGTGCACTTCCGTTTTACACCGGAAGTTGCTGCATATGTAGCGTACAGGCGAATTTATTTTTTTATGAAGAAAATTACCATTAAATGTGATAGTTATGGTAGTTTTTCATTTCTACGCTTTAGTATATTTTTATGCTGTTACACAATATTGTGTATGGAAACGAGTAAACATGTCACAACGTCTAAGAAATTTAGCTTAATTGCTCACGAACTACTATTCATGTTGCCTAAATTGTTTAATATTCTTAAGTTCTTTCCTTTAACACATATTTCACTATAGTTTTACGTGATTGTGGCATATACTCGTATGTTATATATATGTGAACATGTTAAATAAACCAAGAGATAATTAAAGAAAATTTGTTAATTATCCTTAATGTTATCGAATATAAGGAGCACGATTAGTAAAGGTGTGTCAAAAATTCCAAGTCAATTTAATAAATAGTTTTTTACCTATCCCACTTATTTTGTTGCAATACAAATTTATAAAGGTGCTTGCTTGTATGTGCTATATGTAATTTAGTAATTGATCGATTTGAGTTAAATTTATAGTCATACTAAGCAATCGGCACTGAAAAAACTAAAATTTTAAAATGCTGTAATTTTCAATATTGCTTTTATTTATTTAAAAATTTTCGTATATTGTAAAATATTATTTTATGTAGTCATCTTTAAAATAAGAATATGTGATTATTCTATGTAACCTCCCTTAATATGGAGTAAATGTGTTGAGAAACAATTAACGTTTACCCCTTAATTGGCCAGATGTTATTTTTTCCATTCTTAGCAAAAAGCAATGTCTAAGGCGTTAATCATTTTTCGTTGATACTTTGGCCTCTTGAAAGAATAATATAGAAAAATTCACAGGGAACACCCAACATTGTTTATTGCTGTAGAGTAAATAAATATGGAAGATTCCAAGGCCCAAATGGAGCCGAGTTTTTTAATGAGCGTTAATGCCTTGGCAAGCATACCCTGTGTTCACAATTTTTACATAAGTTTATTTTTATAGAGCTATTGAGATATGACTAAGCTTTAGATGCAGTTGTGTTCCTAGTAACAAATCCACCAGAACATTTTAATAAATGACCCAAGAAAAATTTTGACCATTGGTGCTCTATTATAAGGGTCGACAGAGGTCAGAAACTAACATTGTCATTCGAACAGCAAAAACTTTTGCCATATTCAGAGCCACTAAGATCCGTTCAAATTCGGTTTTCAGACCGAAGCAGAACCATATCTATTTTAAAGTCAAAACCTTTCAGGCCGAAGACTACAAAAATCTTAACACCATTGACCAAAATTAAATATATCAAAATGACTTGGAGTGAGATGAAGAAGATTGACATGCGGCTTCGGAATATTTCCCTTTGTTTATTATAAAATATTAGTTAAATATCTATTAAATATTTATTAAAAATACATTAACATAAATACCTATTAAATATTTTGTTCCAAGTTCCACTACTTTAATAACCAAGACCATTTCAACAAGGTTTCGCTTTAATGACAATAAATTATCATTAAAGGTTCAGATCAAAATTAAGAAATGAGCATAGAATTTTGATCAAGTAGTATCAAACGCATCGCTTAAAATCATTTTCTGATACATTTGTTTATTTGCCATTACGCTTTGTTAAACGAAAGCGATGATCATCATCAACGCTGCCGTTTTGGTTACTTTTAAGCAAAATTGGTTATTTTTTTTTCTGATGTGTAAATGTGTACTTTTTCTTTTGATTTTAATTACTATTTCATAAAAATTTTAATACGTATTTTATATGCTAATTTTTCAAATCGCACTTTAGTATATATATGTATAACATCATCGTCTTGACAACACTAAGTATAATAAGTAAACAGTTGGGTAGTACAAGTTTTTTTTTGTATTAAATTGTGAAATAAAATAAAAAACCTAATTTAAATTAAACAAATCAAAATAATTTTTAATTTTGGTTATTTTTTTCTCAGTTGGTTACATTTTTAAGAAAATTTGGTTGTAAATTTTTTTTGGTCGTGGCAAAGCTGATCATCATATTGCGAGGCTCAAATCATCACTGATGTAGGTGTTTGCTTTCGCATGGCAATTCGCTATTAAATTGTCTTTTGAATTGCAGCCTGTAGATCGATCGCTTTAATACGAAAAGACGGATTGGGATTTTTCGCCTGTAGTACTGCATTTGAAAAGATGACTTCTAGTAGCTTGTAAAAAAAAATAGCTCATTCATGAGCGAGGTTACCTGTTGTTTGGTTTCCATAACAGCCTTGAATTAGGATAGTTGATTAAGCAAATAGTTAATTAAGCATTGTCCTTCGACAGCTATAAATAGACAATTTAATAATAGTCAGCTTTGCCCGTATGCAATGGAAAATTGAAAACATGGCCCCGAAACGAAACTTTTAGAATAAAAAAAAATTTAATTCGATCACAATCAATGTAAGCAATAATATTTGACAGGAAAACTTCCGGCCTATACTCCGCTTTACGCAAATTATAGATTTTTTAACTTTTATCACAAAACAATGAAACTTAAAATACAAATACGATATATACGGGTTAACCTATAGGTTAAGATTTTCTGAGGTCACTTATTCACTCATCAATATTCACTATAGCTAGCTAGAACGCTGAAATTATACATGGTATACGAGTAGGTCTCGCTCAGTAAGTAACTAAGTAAAACTGAAACGAGAATTTTTTATATAGAGTAGCTCAGCAGGCACAGTTTTAGCGTTGCCACTTTCACTATATCTATAAAGCCGAAATATTCTACACAAGTAGGTCTCGGTGAGTGAGCACTCAGAAAAATCTAAAAAAGAAAATTTTTCGTCTGTATACTTTTTATTATTATCTTGTATGGGGATACCGAAGCAGTGCCTCGTTTCTGTAACTTATGTGAGAAATTTCTCACTTAAAATTATTATAGTCATCTTGTTTTACACAGGGTAAACTATATGTAATAACGAACGTTTTCATTACTTTATGTTACAAAGTTTAGTGTTAGCTATGGGACAACCTGGAAAAAACAGGACGACTATTAAATTTTCATGTGAAAAGTTTCTCAATTTATTTGCAGAAGCGAGGTACAGAACACTAACACTATGGGTCCCTTTTTGACCCCCTTCTTTCCTCCCTTACTTTATTGGAGTCTCACGTCTTTTACTCTCAACTGTGGTTATTTTAGACTGGCGACTGACTAATGTTGACCTTCATAATTGCTAACATTTGCCTTACGCTAAGGTCCACGTAATATCAACATTAAATATGTCTCTCTCTGGTCGTCATCAAAACATCAAGTTTCTATTAGCCGTTTAAAGTACTGGGATCAAAATGAGATGTAAGATCTTCCTGGGTCCATACCTTATCATAATAATTTTTTATACGAATTCATAACTTGCTTCTCATTTTCATTTTAGGTTCAGGTTAGAAACCAAGACCTTAGAACTCAGTTACTCTAAGATTCATGCATTAAGATAAATCTTATGGAGAAGCGGCCAAGCAAAGATACTAATTCGATTTGGCTGGGGTGTTGAAATTGTTCATATTATTATTATTATTATTTTTATTATTACTTATTGACAATTCAAAATAAAATTACTTCAGAGATTTAAGTAATACATAATTTTGGAAACTTAAAATTCTGAAGTATTGTTTTAATAAAGTAAAGCTGCATAAATAATTAAAAGTAGTAAATTACATGTATTTGTAATTAAATTATAACAACAAAAAAAACAAGTAAGAGTGCTATATTCGGCCATGCAGCATCTTATAAACACTTCACCACAGAAATAGATATTGTGTTACCCTCTTATATTTCATTATTTTTTGTAAATTTTTTTTAGAATTTTGGTTGGAAAATTTTTTTGTAAATTTTTTTTTCCAAAAATTTGGAAATTTTTTTGAAAAATTTTCTTGAAATTTTTTTAAAAATAGTTTTTAGAAAATTCTTTTGTAAAAATTGTTTGAAAATTTTAAAAAATTTTTTTTTAATTTCTTAGAAATTTTTTTTATATTACGAAGTTTCTATCCAATCTTTACTGCTTTAGAATGGTCAGACTGAAGTAAAAAAAAACTTAAAAATATCTATTAAGGTATTTAATAAAAATTAAACCAAAAATAAAAAAATCGGCCCTCGCAGGGGGTTTATTATCCTCCGAGATCAGCATGTACTCTACCTGTCGCGGTCTAATATTTTATTAACAAAAAAAGCAAAAGGTGATTTTCTAAAATCGAAAAAAAAAATTTAAAAAAAGTGAAAAAATATAATATAAAACCACACCCAGTTTTTGGCCCGCATCCTGCAAATAAATGATCTGATTTTACTGAATTGCAATACCAAAATGTTCGAAGGGATGCCTGACAGATTAGTGGACTTAAATCTTCTATATCTCGTCTGGTGCCTTGGCAAATGACATTACTACTCGAACACGGACATATGGACAAACGGTCAGACGGATATCGTTTAATTGACTTTTCTATGTATAGGGATCCAGAATATATATACTTCATTGGGTCGGAAATTAATATTGTAAAAATTACACACGGAATGACAAACTTATATATACCCTTTCCACCTGTGAAGGGTATAAAAACAGTGTCTGCTCCCGACACTATCATTTATATGTGTTTAAAATTAATCTTCTGTATGTAAATCTTAAAACTAGACCTTAAAAACAAAATTAAAATATATATTACCCTCTGTTAATACCAGGTGTAACTCGGTTAAAAATTCTGTCCAGAAATATGTACATATATTCCGGTTGCTACCGCAAAATTCTAATTGCCGACAGATAATTTGTATTTCACCAATTCAATTAAATTTCGCTAGATAATAAATCTTGTATTACATTACCTTTAAAATAAAATACCTTATCAATAAATCATTTCATTTTATTAAAAGCGTATTCAAAAATTAGTCATACCGAAGCCTTGTTGTAGATAAAAATCATTTGGAAACCTTTTCCACTCCACTACTTTTGAGACATTTTTTGGTTTTTTTTTTGCAACACATTATCAACATAAACAAAAATTTCAAGCTGACAGCCGTTTTAACTAAAAGTATGAGTAATTGTTAAACTATAAAAAAATAATAAAACGGAAGAAGTAAAAAACTTAACACTTTATTTAATCTTGAAACAAATTTTTCTCTCTTTTTTAAGTTTTTTTTTTGCATTTTATATTTTTGCAAGTCACAACTCAATTTAAACTGTTTTAATTTTGTTATCAACTTCTCCATTTTATGGCAGTTTTTTTTATTTTAAATATATTTATAGTCCAAAGTGCTGCACACAACTTATGTTGTAGTCTTTAAACTTTTGGGAGGGTAAATAGTTGACATTCAGTTTTTCGTATTGTTGAATGGCCAAATATCGCTCCATACTTCTTTACATTCCATATGCTTAATTTAAATACTATTGAATGCAAGGAAGCACGGAACTTTCAAAGGCTGGTTTTGAAGAGGTTAACGACATCAATATTTTATTATTAAATGTTGTTTGCATATTTAAGACATTTTTTTTTTTTTTTGTTTTTTATATAAGTTTAAGATTTAATTTTTGTGTTACTTTTTATTCACATTTATTGTATATTTTCTTGTAATTCTGAAAAAAAACTTACCCTTCATTATTAAAGAAAAAAATTAAATACTCAGAAAACAAAAAACACATTATTAGCAGATATTTTTTATTAATAATTTTTTATTAATTAATCTTTTAAAATACAGACTAATTTTGCATTCTTTATTAGCTAAGAAATAAAATGGTTGAGGTAACCATAATATAAGAGCACCATATTGTGATTGAACTATATGGTTGTAGCAAACCATATTATTATTATATTAATAATAACATTGTTATGTTAGAACCGTATCATTTACTTACTTTAAAATTACATTGTAAACTACAATATGGCCTTATTATAATATATATAAACTTACTTTTAAGCATTCGATATAAAAGATGACTCAATTAATTTAAAAATTATTATTTTTTGAAACATATGTAAACCCGTAAAAAAATTCGAAAAAAAACTAAACATTTAAATTAAAAAACACGCATATTTCTTTTTTTACTGACATACGACCATATTATCATAATTTCTTTACTATTAATATATAGTGGTTATAAATAAAATACTATTTTGGAATACTAATAAAACTTGGGTTGTGATTTGGAAATTGTATAGTTCAAACAAACAGTATTGCATTTGTTGGCCGCTTTAATCAATCAATAATCAAATAGTAACAAAAACTTGTTTATAATAACCATAGCAATGATTAAAAAAATTATAAGTTGTTCGTCGCAACCATATATTCTTACAGAGAACACAAGATGGTTCTTGTGGCCATACCATAACCATGAGGAATATAGTTTGTTTGAAAAAAAAAATCGATCGTAAAAGAATCTCGTAAGAAACTATTGTATTTATATTGATCACTTGTATTAAAATTTTTATTAAAGTAAAGTAATAAAATTCCTTTCTAATCTGAAACATTTCTGATGGCTTTTCTAATCGCCAAACTTAACATAAAATAATTGTAGTTATTTTACTTACGACTATTTTTCCCACACTTGTGTACGTCCTAACAATATTTTGTTCGATTTTGCTTTGAAAGTAATCCATATCAAATTTTAATACTCTTGCGTATTTACGTTATATAAAGGTACCCATCCCTGCATAAAATTCTAAAATTTATATAAAGTTCTAAAATTCTAAAAATTTTTTTAGGTTCTGTAAAAGATAGACAGGAAATGAGTTATTCATCATTTTAAAACACCACCTTCTGTTGCTTAAAATATACTGCTTTTAAAAATAAAAGACGCCTTAGAGTATGCAGTAACTTTAAAGCGGTAAAAAAAATCGGTGTACTTCCACTGTTTTTCTCCTCTTTTTCGTGAAAATAAGATATCTTTGCGGAGAAAAGTATCCTATATTAGAAACAGGATACCAAGGTACCTCCTCACAAAATTTTGTTTTAAAATCCATCTAGTAGTTTTTACGTGATGCGAACACAGACAGAAAAACAAACAGACAGACAGATAGACAGCAGATGAGTTACTGTTTTACTATATGTATAGACTAGCTGTGCCCGCCACGTCGTGGGCATCCTGAAAATATTTTGCTTTGAGAGTATTCCACACCAATTGTAAGACAACAATTTAATTCCACAAAGTAAAAATACAACTCAAATACAAATTTTATTCAATTGGCGCCTAATGTTGCGCAATAGTCTTAAAAATATCCCATCTTTAAACCGGAAATTGCGTTTTTCACTGCTTTTTCTCCACTTTCTCTTGGAATTAAAATATTTTTGGGGAAAAAATATCCTATATTGGAATCAAGATACTAAGGTACCTCCTCACATTTTATTAAAACCCATCCAATAGTGTTTACGTGATGCGAACACTAAAAGAAAGATTAAATTTCATTAAAATCTCTTCAGCCACATGGGGGACTTTTCCCATTTCTAGATTAAAGTCATGAAAATAGACATTGAACCTTCCAGATCAGGTTCTACCAATAAATCAAATCTTGTTAAAACCAGATCAGCCTTTTAAGAGCACTTTTTCGCTTTCATTATTCTCTAGATCCTATTTATGAAAACAAAAACATGTTATTAGACTTTAGTAGACAACAAATAGTGATTTAAAATTGATTCTATAAAAATGCACGTCCCCTTTTTGCTTCTTTTTTTTTCTAGGTTTAAAAACAATAATATATGTTTTAAATTTCATTAACATCGATTCAGTTCTATAAAAAAGGCCGTTAAAATTCTTTATTCCCTTACGATCCTTCTAGATAAAAATATATAAATTTTTAAATTTCATAAAAATCGGTAAATCCGTTAAACCGCAAAAAGAAAGAAACAAAGGAAGAAACTTGGGTTGAAGGCTAGCGCATAAATAGACTCATTGATGTGACTGAAGGTTGACATGATCATAAGCCTAGCAGAAAGCTCTAATGCTGCAACTAATTATTAATTATCATCAACGAAACAGCACAAAGAATAAGGTAAGGGGAGTAGAGTAGAGTAACAGTTAAGGTTGGTCTTCTCATGTATCCATAAGAATAATAGAGAAGTACTTTTTTAAAAACAACTATTTGAAAATTAAATTGATGTTAATGTCATCTTTTAATATTTCAAATAAATTTTCAACGAAAAACATGTTTGCTTATATTTTTAATATTTATTTCTTCTTTTTTGTTTTGCTTCTATTTAAATTTTCCCCAATTTATCTTGAAAAAATTTATATTAAAATCGCATTTATTAAAAAAAAATAATTCGTAATTGTTTTAAAAATAGCGTTAACTCTTTAGCCAAAATTTAATATAAAAATTTTATTTTTTCTTTTATTTGCATTTTCGAAACAATTGATGTGGGGTTTGAAAGTTTAAAAACCGCATGCAAGAGAAAATTTGGCATAGTTTTATATTTATTTATGAAAGTATGTATTTATTTTGGTATTTTTTTTTATTGTATATTTTTTCAACTTTTATTATAGCACATACATACATACATATCTACATTGTTTTAATAATTTGTTAAGCTTTTTTCTCCAGGAGATTTTTATTAAGAAAATCCCATTTTAAACAAATTTATATGGGGAAGAGTTTTTATGCATTTTCTCGTACATTACAAACTTATGCACCCAACAGCTATAAAATATACGTAAATAAAAAAACTATTCAGTTTAAATACTTGGGTAAGCTGAATTTATAACAAAAACAACTAGGAGTTAAAAAAACTTTAGATGTTGTTAGGGAAAGTTTAAAATAAATTGTTCTTTAATTTCAGTCACCCTATGTTATCTACAAAACAATAAGATTCGACATATAGAATGTGGCAATTAAAAAAAAATTTTAAATTAGTAAGCATAAGTTTAAAAAATTCTGAGAATAACACATTTTTCAGTTATAATGTAGAGACAGAAAATGTTAAACATTGTAAGGGAATTTTTTAAAAATATGAAATGCTTGAGAGGGATACTAAAACAAGTGGTAGGAGCTTCACAATAAATATGAGCTTCAGGGATGCCACTTTGCTCTGATCGGACTAAAATTGGTAGGTTTGTTATATTTATGAAGGATTTGGTAGATTAGTTGGTTTGTTCCAGTTTTTCTGTGTTTTTGGTAGAAAAATTTGTTTGTCCATTTTGAATGTTAAAATTATTTGCTAATAAAAGGTCTTAAAAATTTATATGCGACTTACTAAAACAATTGCAAATCCTATTTTGAAATGTGCTCTTAATTTACTTACAAATAAAAGAAAACTTAGTAAAGGCCGGGAATCACTATCCTCCACGAACGTACGATTCAACCACAAAAAAATCTGAAATAATTCTGTCCTATCCTACTCAAAAAATCGTATTAAAATAGCGTCGTAGGTGCCCTACTATCATACAAAAAAGATTTTACAACTCTGATTGCAAAAATATAAAAAAAGACCTGTTAGAAAGTCTGTCACACACATACATTTCTAATTCACGCTATCATACTTTTTTTGCACCCATGCCATTTTTGACAGATCGTACGAATGAGTATGATACTGGGTCATTAATGACATTATAAAATCCAAGCAGACAATTTTATGCAGTTGACAATATAAAGTATAAAATTAAATTATTATAAAAAAAATATGGTAGTTTTTTTTGGTTATAGCAGGATTTGGTAGATTTTAGGGATAACTTTAGTAGAAAAATATTTTTCTTTGTGGCAACGTTGATGAGCTACAAAATATTTTTAAATAGTCGAGATAAATAGAATCTAAGTCTTAGGTACCTCCATAGACTGATGGGTAGTGTTCTTGTCGATCTTTCCAGGGTTGTGAGTACAAATGCAAACATAGACCCTGACTGTTTCACTATAACGAGTGACTGTCTTCATTGCTATGTTCGATAATCTAAGTTAGAATACAATTTGTAATTATATTGTAATACTAGCTGTGCCCGCCACGTCGTGGGAGTCCTGACAATATTTTGCTCGATTGTGCTTTGAAAGTATTCCACACCAATTGTAAGACTCTTAGTTTTATAGTTCTTCAGTTATGGTTTACGTATTTATTTTACATAAAGGTACCCATCCCTGCATAAAATTCTAAAATTTATAAAAAATTCACAAAATTATTGTAAAGCTATGGAAACACTGGCCGTTTAATATGCTGATATTATATCATTGCAGGCGATTTCAACGCCAATATTCTTTCAGAAACTATTTTGGTTGACAATATGGTGTCCTATGGCTTATTAACGGCAAATACAGTTTCTCCGACACACCATACAGCAACGAGTAGAACGTTACTCGACATATTTTTTGTTTCAAATACATCTAGTGTCCTCTTGTATGACCAAATATCTGCCCCCTGTTTTTCTAAACATTTAATTTTTCTTACATATAATTTTGGTACTCCTCCATCACAGCGCTTAGTTTATTTTCGTGACTTTAAAAATCTTGATTTCAACGTTCTTATTTAAAATTACTATCGTATTAATTGGACTCAAATGTACTCAATGCCATCTGTTGATGATCAGTCATTGTTCTTACATAAAAATTGTGATATTTTATATGATTTATCAGTTCCTGTTAGGTCAAGGGCTATATCCACCTAATCTAAACCTTGGTTCTCCTCTGCCATTAAACGACTTATGTATAAGAGAGATCTAGCATACTCTAGATGAAATAGATTTAGAACCCCAGAGCTGAAATAGGCATTTAGAACCCCACGGAAAAATGTCAATGTCCACATAAGAAATGCCAAAAATAGGTACTATACTACCCGTTTTAGCTCTGCAATTGGCTCTAAACAAACTTGGCAATGCATACGGGTACCTGCCTACTCGGCCTAACCTCATGGTGGTCTTACCACCGAGTGAAACTTAGGCGTAGACTAGCGTCCCCATTGTGTAGTATAACAACACTTAACAACTTTGTGTGTAATACTGTCACAATGAGTAGCAATTTATATAATATGGCAAGCCTTATCCAAGACAAGCCTAGATCCATATTATAGCCTCTTGCTTAGAGGTTTGGAGACTATCCAAACTCCGTCTGTTAACAGCACACTTGATCGACATTGCACCATCCCTACATTAATCGATCTTAAACCACAACCACCACGTGTACCCCCGAAGGGGACCTCACCAATAACCGGTCACATAGAGGATAGGCTCTCTGTGGGGCCACCGATTCCCGTGGTACCAGTCCTTTGGGCACTGGTCGGGCCTCGAAGAGGACCCGCGTTTTTTATCACAGATCTTTTCTTCCAGATTTAGGCTCTAGGAACCCTAGAGCCTAAATCCCCGAGTGAACCGCGTCAAAGCATTTGCCATTCCTGCAGTGACAATTGGAACCCCCGGGGGTAAGGATGAGATAATTCGGCACATTAACGGCCAAAGGATGAGATAATTCAATTATGCTCAGCGTCATCGAAAATTTGAAGCATCGGATGAAGGTGTGCCGCCGAGGTCGCGGAGGCCATTTCGCCAATATTTTGTTCCATATATAATTGAACCATACCAATATTATCAAAATAAAAATAAATGACAATAATTTTCTAAATAATTTGTTTGATAATCAACATCGGCCCTTAAAATTTAACCACCTTTTACAATCTATTTGAACTAAAAATATTTATCTAAAGTCTTAAAGACACTGGCGTTCTCAATCCTTTGATCTGTCATGTGTCCTTAAAAAAAAATGATTCGAATTAAAGTGAAAGTGAAGCCGTAGCCTTTATTAAATGACACTAGGACGAACGACGAATTTTCATCGCAAAAAATAAATAACTTTTGTGTTTTAAAAATGCACACAATTAAGGCGTCTTTCGATATTCTTCATTCGCGGCTAACTTTGAATTAGATTTATTTCTCTTTTTTACGACGGCGTACGACGAACACACGGAAAAACTTATACTAAAAGAAGCATTATATTTTTTCTAAAGTACGTCTTCACAAAATTTTGTTAAAATCCATCCAGATACATATTTTCTTTATATAAAAGGTATCCAGCCTTGGATAAAATTCTCAAATTCATATTAAATTCTAAAAATTATTGTAACCTTGTTTAAAATATTTAAATAACAATGTAGAAGAAGAAATGCAAGAAAACAGTGTTCCCTAGCATTCAATCTAAACCGAAGTTATACATAAATATTTTTAAATCCACTAATACCAATAAGTATACATTTTAAAATCTTCAATAGTATTTTGATTTTTTTTAAGAAATATAACTTTTATCTTGAGTCCGGTATTGTTACATACTTGAATAGGTTAATATAACCTATGATATTCAAAGGTGTGTATAATATATTAATAATACGCTATGCTTTTGCAAAGAAATGTTAAAAAAAGATTTTCTGTGCTGGCATTATTTACAAGGTATGGTTCGTCGTAACTACATGTTAAAAAAATTTGAACTTACATCTTCTCGAGGTTGTACCCAGAAACAGGCTCACAGTTGGGTCTTGTCTCTGCTAAATGGCTAGCTAATTAAATCTGCTAAATGGCTAGCTAATTAAAACTCTGGATATATGTTGATCATCAGTTATAATATTGACTCACCTGCGCTGTGCGAGGTGAAATGATTTTCAATCTTTTTTCCATTACTGGGAATTAAAAAAAAAATTAATTTAAATAAAATCGTCTTTCCAAGCTGTTAATCGAAGCACATGTGTTAAGTGTACTTAAAAAAGCTTTAAACAGTAGCTCACATTGCGTAAATGTCCAGCACTGGCTAACATTACGTGACGTAAGCCTTAAATAAAATTATGTAATTTCGATAGACTATGTAGTAGCGAAGAGGGTCTACAGATACTAATGGCAGCATGAAAGTAAGGTAATCTATCTTATGATATTAACTTTATGAAAGTAAGGAAATCTTAAATCGCAAAGAAACCCATATAGGTAGTGATCTGCTTCGGTATTCCTCTCTACACATACCTTAACTCATAAGCTTTAATTTACTTTAACTTAAAAAATTGTTATACGGATTTAAAAGTTCAAAAGAAAATTTAACTGTGTTGAATTTTGATAAGCCGTATTGGTGTATTGGTATAGAAAGAAGCACTGGCGATAGCTAGAACTGTCTCAATCCTTATAACCTAAACTTTCTTTGTTTTTTAGTAGGGTACCTTCACAACATTTAAAAAATGTACAATGTTGAAGTGATACATGAATCTTTCTTTTTTGTGCACTTGGTATTAAATGTATATTGTTTTTTTCTTAATTTTGGCAACAAAAAATTTATCATGTGCTGCATTTTTTTAATATATTTTGCTGTTTTAAGATCCACATATGCTTATATGGAAAAGAAAGTACAAACACTTTATCAAATAAAGACGCATCTGTTGCCGACAGAGGTGGTGCAAAGAGATTGCAGTAAAATATTGCACTAAGTATATACATTTTATTTAAAATTTAAATACAAAACAAAGCACACACGTAAAACTTTATTTATGTGTGTATGGAAAAAGTTTTAATTTTCACTTAAAAACGCACTCACAATATTTTTTTCGTAAAATTTAATTTTTATTAAAATCCAGATTTATTTTTAAACACAGCCTTAGTAAAAACAACGAAACAAACGCATTGTAACTTAGATGATGCCTAAAACTCGACTGAGATATTATTTCAATGTAAACAAGACTTTATATAGAAAATTTTATTTTTAAATTTATAAAATAAACAAATTTACCAAAGCAGTCCCTTCGCTAGGGGGAATATTTTTCGAAAAAAAAAACTCTGTAAGACCCTGCTAACAGGTTTTTGTAATTGTAATTTAACACAAATAGAAGAAGAAAAAACAAAAGGTTGCAGATCAGCAATACACATGCAAGCACTTATAAACATAAACACACAACATAAGAAATTAGCCAGAGCGCAAGACAATTAGATTTAAATCCATTTACATAGTTACAAAAATACTTTTATATTCACATCCTTACAAACATATGTTTATTAGTGTTGTTGCTTTATGCCATATGATTTTAGTTTTGAATCATTTACCTACTTGAAGAATATTGTTTGCTGGTGTATTTTCCTCTTGCTGTGCTACCTACTACAAGGGATCTTTAACTCTCAAGTATGATTCCTTTTGAAAAAGTGTGTGTATTTTAACAGATCAAACACTTCTTTGCAAAATTCCTATCAGACTTATAAAAGTCTGTTATTCATATGTTGACAATATGTGTCTGTCTGGCTGACTGTGAAATAATTATCTTAAGGCAGGCGCGATCATTGATCCTTTAGTGTAATTTGGAAAAAAAAATTTTGTTTTAAGAAACATTTTGTTTATTAAATGCACAACGTTTTACATATGCTGTTGTTTATACAGTAATTTAAAACTAATTTTAGTTGATTTCTGTCTTTGTTTTTTAATTAACCTTGGGAAAAAAAATACTTTTGCCGGAAGTGTTAAAAAACGATCTTACAATTGAATATTTCAGTTCTTAAAATTCCTAAATCCAGTTTTTCAATTAATCACAGTGATCACAAGCTGTATATCGTTAAAACTGGAATCGTTAAACTAAACTACTATGGGAATCTATACCATATATATATACATATATGTATACATGAAATGTTTTACATACAATGAAATTTATAATCAAGCTTAAGTTCGTTTTTATTCTCTCTAAGAAAGAATTAATTAAATTACAAATTAGGTGATAATATTAAAGAAAAATTGGAAAAATTTAATTTTTAGACACCAGCAGGAGCGGAATGCACATCTTCTAGAGAGCCACGTACGTCATCAGCACTCTTGTATCTAATCTACTTAGGGTAGTGTTTAGTTGTAAGCATCATCTATTTAACCAACCATCTCCAAATACAGGAATACGAGAAAACTTGCATTTAATTTTATCAATCGTCAGTTGGTGAGAACGAAGTCTACCACTATCTTAAGGTTCCCTCTTGTTGAATATTTTTACTTTTAATATTTACCACCTTATATTTGTTGTTGTTCCTTCAGCCAACCTTCGGTTAGCAATGAAATGTTTTTTTTAAAAATATTGTTGCTGGTGCAGACAGTATTCGATATGGAATACAAAACACCAATTTTTTGGAATTTTTGAAATTTCTATCTGTCTGTCTGTATGACTCTGTATCTATCCATCTATCTATCCATCTATCTATCTATCTATTTATCTATCTATCTATCTATCTATCTATCTATCTATCTATCTATCTATCTATCTATCTATCTATCTATCTATCTATCTATATATCTATCTATCTATCTATCTATCTATCTATCTATCTATCTATCTATCTATCTATCTATCTATCTATCTATCTATATATCTATCTATCTATCTATCTATCTATCTATCTATCTATCTATCTATCTATCTATCTATCTATCTATCTATCTATCTATCTATCTATCTGTCTATCTATCTATCTATCTATCTATCTATCTATCTATCTATTTATCTATCTATCTATCTATCTATCTATCTATCTATCTATCTATCTATCTATCTATCTATCTATCTATCTATCTATCTATCTATCTACCTATCCATCTCTTTATCTATATATCTGTCAACCTATATTTCCGCATAAGGTATAACCTTTTGGATGAATTTTAAAAGATAGTTTTGGGGAGGTACCTTAGTACTTAGTTTTACAATAATATAATTTTATATAAATTGTATGTTGTAACATTCTGAGTAATTAACCAGAGACGGGACGCTGTATAAAAGTAAGATCGAAAAATATATTATTAGGACGCAGACTTAAATAAATTAACAATAGTTTCCGTTGGAAAATCTAAGATATGCCGATGGATAGTGTGCTAATCTATCAGTCTGGGAGTTGTGGGTTCGATTGCAACAAAAGACTCTGGATGTTTCATTACAATGAATAAAAATCTTCGATCCTATGCTCGATAATATAAATTAGAATATACTTGGAATATATACTGTAACATACTGTAACCCGAACAATAATTAATATTCCTCTCAAACTCAAGTAACTTGTAAAAAATGAAGAATGTACCACTATTTTGTTCCTTTTACGATTACTCATTTCATGTACAGGGTGTCCGCCGGGAAGGTATGCTACTTTGTTTTGCCGCCATTGTGGTAAACATTAGTCTCACAGTTCATATTTGGCAGTCGTGAAGTAGACGCGCGGCAAATTTATTATGGAAAAATATTCGATAAACCAACGTGCCAATATAATGCTACAGTTCGCTCATGACAACCCGATTTTCATGAAAAAATTATAATCAGTGACGAGGAACATTTTCATTTGAATGGATATGTGAATAAACAGAATAGACGTTTATGCGCAATGGAAAGCTCTCAAATTATTCATCAGTCACCTTTGTATCCATTAAAAGTGACAGTCAGGTGAGCAATTTGGACAGGAGGAATCATTGGACCTTATTTCTTTGAAAATGAAAGTGTAACGGTAACTGTGAATGGGGAGCGATATCGTGATATTATTGAAAACTTTTTAACGCCGCAACTGTATGCTTTGGGCTTGATTAATATGTGGTTTCAACAAGACGGTGCCAAATCGTATACAGCCAGGATTACAGTGAAATTACTGCGAGTAATATACATACCTTCTCGGTGGACACTCTGTATAAGACTCACATACAGAGGGTTTCGTACTATGTCCAATAAAACTCAAAAAGTCCAAGATATTAATTTCTTTCATGTCTTTTATGCGGCCCCTTTGGTACATAATTTTATATTGTTACTAGCTGTGCCCGCCACTTCGTCAGCGTCCTTACAATATTTTGTTCGATTTTGCTTTCAAAGCAATCCACACCAAAGACCCTTACTTTTTAATGCTTCAATTATGGTTAATTATTTACGTTGTATAAAGGGTCTTATCCCTAAAAATATCCCGCTTTCGAAAATAAAAGGCGCCTTCAAGTATGCACATTGGTGAAATTGCATATATTTACTTCTTTTCATCCACTTTCTCTTGGAAATAAAATATTGCGAAAAAAAATTATACTTTATCTGAATCAGGATACTAAGGTACAAAAATTTATTAAAATCCATCCAGTAAGGATAGTACCTTTACCTTTTTATTTAAAACAAAATTCTAAAAGTACCATTGAAATAAAGAAATAAGCCATTATCGTCCTAATCCTTACTTTATAGATTTAGGCCCATTATTATAACTTGCCAGTAGCTAAAGTTAGGATTTTGTTGAAATCTCTCCAACAGTAGTTTTTCATTATTATATGTAAGCTAAAAACAATATATAACTATCACGTACTTTAAGGACAAGTTATATTAATGAGTCGTATCCTCGTTCTTATAACGAAAAACTACTTATCGCTGCAACAAAATCCTAACTTAAGCTGTTGGCAAGTTATAATAATAGGCCTTAAGGTTTTTGATTTGTTTCTTTAGAAAAAAGTAGCAGTAAATTACCGAAAATGTTTAAAAAAAAAGTACTAATAACCCGATTTTTTTGTTATTTATCACCTTTCCTGACGTATTTTTAAAATGATAATTTTACCGAATATTTATTTTAAGCAGATTTGATTTAGTCTGAGCAAATATATTTAATTAGTTTTAAAGTCTCTATATTCTTTTAATAGCTCAAATTTACTCGAATGTCCCATTGTGTTAGATAAAAAGATTCTACCCGTATTTATCCGTTTTGGTACCTTTTTTCCATTTGAAAATTTTTGATACTATTTTTTTTCAATAAATTTCTTTTTTTGTTGAATAAATTACTTTTTTTGTTGAATAAATTTCTCATGAAATGAATATTCTTTTATAAAACTTTTACACGATAATTTCTGTATAAAAAATATTTTTTGAAAATTTTGTTCCTGATTTCGAAGGAATACAAAACAACAATTTTAAGAATTTTTGTTTGCCTTTCCGTCTGTCTGTGTTCGCATCATGTAAAAAATACTAATTATTAGTATTTTGGTTCAAAAATTTTTTCGCAAAAATATCTCACTTCCATGAGAAAATAGAGAAAAAAAATAGTGAAAGTACAGAATTTTACCGATTTAAAGGTGTTTGGACTAAATTGACAGAGGGATATTTTTTACACCATTTACAAAAATCTTTAATAATTTTAGAATTTAATATAAATTTTAGAATTTTATCCTGTATATAAAGAAAATACATAAACCGTAACTGAAGCATTATGAAAGTTAGAGTTTTGTCAGGACGCCTACGATATGGCGAGCGGGTGTTATGAGAATGTAGCATCTTGTTTTATAATAAACAAATATTTTTTTATTTTAGAGCCTTACAATTTATTTTATATTCACTTGCACGCAAGCAGAAACCAAAGATTATTCATGGATGGGCTTTTTTTTTTGCTTCTATGCGTGCAAAATCATTTTTAAAAAGCATATCGCACCCTAAATACAAAAGGGTCACAACTCAAAATACTAAAATTTTCAGGAGAGACAAAAAACTGTTTATGTGCAAAAGCAACACACTTAACATAAAAATAGATATAACTGTATTTTTCCAGTTAAAGAAGATAGTGATGTGAAAGAAATTTTTGCAGTAGTTAGAGATATGTACTCTGAATTAATTGATGGAAAAAAGTCAGTTTTGGAAAATTTTGAGTTGTGACCCGTTTGTATTTAGGGTGCGATATCATTATCCTATTTCTATCAGAAATATGACACTTTAAATTAAAATGTATTAATTTTATTTGGTAAATAAAATCAACTGTTATTAAAGGTTTTACTTTTTCAAGTTTTTTGTTTTTTTTTTTTGTTCATTAAATAATTTGTAATTTTGTATTGTCTTTTTTCTCCAATATCATCTGCCTGTTAATGACTCTTTATTTTTACAGCTGCTTACTTAATTGTTATCTCATTTTATTGTAATTAATATTTATACGTTAGTCGTTAGTTTAATGTTAATAATAAAACCCACTATTTAAATTAAAAAAAAATATACATATGTAAAATACGAGAACATTTGTACTGGAATGTAAACAAAATATTTATTTAAAACAAAAAGCATACTTCAATGGTTTTTTGTTTTTGTTTATGTATAAAAATATTCATCAAATTCAATGCTTTTTTAATTGCAATTATTTGTGCATATTAAACATGCTAAATATTTCCTGATTATTCTTCATTTCCACTCACTTTAAGGTTATAAAATTTAATTAATATTGGCTTGTAATCCTTTTGTTTTACATGGTAAATGTTGTATATTTATATATTTTTTCCTTGCTTCAAATATATGTATTTTGTTAACAACTTGAAAATAAAACATGAATGAATGTAAATATTGTTTTAATGATTTAAACGGCAAACATTTTAAATGTCATCAATTCAATTAATCAATTAATTTATGTGCAACAAAAAATAAATAAAAGGATAATTTAAAAAATATTTTAAATGATTTCAATTAACATTGAGTTGAAAGTACATATGTGTTGGAAGTAAGCAACATGTTAGAAATAAGTATGTTGAATACTAAAAAAGTATTATTTTAAAAGCCACACGCGCTGTACTTTATATTGAGATTAACACAAAAAGTTTTACAAATATACATACATATGTATTATTCTTTCCAGATGTTACGAGAGCCTAAACATTATTTAAATGAACGCCCAAGAATAAATTTTTCTGAGCTGTATCTATTGATGGGAGACATAATTAATATTCACATTGCAAATTATTTGGACTACAATCCAGTTTATACATCGAAAGTCATCCGTACGGATGACAAACAATCCTTTCGAAAAATTGTGTAATGACATACACATTTTGGCGAATTAAAAGTGGTGGCTCTATATATTCAAAGGCATTGTATATATTATATCATAGAGCTCTTCTTTAAAAGTTTATTGCTTTTTGATGTCTCCCCATTTATATCGAGCTTTTTTTGAATAGGATTGCGAGTCCACGGGCAGACACAAATTACATGGAGATGCTGTGGGGACCTTAGCCTTAATCAAATGTTAGCAATTAAAATTTTAATTATAATAGACTCTGTGATGAGAAAGAATGTCGACATGTGTCAGTCGCCAGTCTGAAATCACTACAGACGAGAATAAAAGGCTAGCGACAGCATGAGACTCCATGAAAGTAAGGTAATCGTAAATTTCCAGTCGGATTGGGAAACGAAGAGGGTCGAAAGAGGACCCATTAAGTTAGTGGTCTGCTTCGGTAACCCCCATACCAAACAAATAAAAGCGAGTCCTTAGTTAATTCAGAAGAACCTCAACGCCCTGATTTTCTATTTCTTATTTTTCTAAATAACCTTACTTTAATGATATTCAATTTTTCATGCTCTTTCGCGGATGACTACAGCATTTTAAATTTGTATTCATTCAGTAATAGACAAAGCTTCTTGTAGGTTAAGATAATGAACAAAAACAGGAATGAAACGCTTTATCGTCATCTTGTAAACAATAACGAAATGAGTTCGTTCGAACTGCGTTGCTTTCACTACCAATATTGCAAGATTACAAACAGACGGGCGGCTAAAAAAAGCTGTTTTATCTGTGGTTAAAGGTGATAAAAGTGTTTGGGATCGGCGACTATTAATGTTTGATGGACAAAAAAGTTAAAGTTTATAAAAGCTTTTATTTGTCTCGGATTTTTTAAACCTAATCATCGTACTATTTATGCTATATACATGGTATATGAATCGACAGAGTTCGTTCTTTCTTACAATTATATTTAAAACAAAAATAAATTCAAAAATTTTGTTTTTATTTTGAATGTACTTGTACGAAAGAGCGAACTCTTTTGACATTGAGAAACCGGCAGTTAATTTTTTTAATAAACAACTAATTACAAGTTTTAATATCAAAAAATAGTAAATTAATATCAAGTAAGAGTGCTATATTTGGCAATGCCTTATATATCATAATACAATGTCTTATATATCCTTCACCATAGTAATGCTAGATATTGTGTTACCCTCTTAAGTTTTTTTAAACAATTTTTGTAAAATTGTATTAAAAATGTTTTTGAGAATTTTTTGTAAAATTTTTTGCAAAATTTTTTTTCTAACTTTTTTTTGGAAATTTTATTAAAAATATCTTTTAAAAATATGTTTAAATTTTTTTTTTATAAATTTTTGTTTTGTTTTTTTAATTGTTTGTAAAAAGTTTTTTGAAAAATTTTTAGTAAAAAGTTTTTTGAAAATTTTTAAAAAAAAATTTTTTTGAAAATATTTTGTGAAAATTTTTTGTAAAAATTTTTTGGAAAATTTTTAATAAATATTTTTATAAATTTTTTACAAACTTTTTGTAAAACTTTTTTTGAAAATTTTTTTTTTTATATTTTTAATTTTTTGTTATTTTTTTAGGAACATCCTTCAATCTTTATTGCGTTAGAATGATCAGACTAAATCAAAAAAATCCTTAAAAAGAAATTTCCTCATATTGACCTCTATATGTATTGCTTTCTATAAAGGTTTTTTATGTTTATTGATCCCCCGAGATCTGCATGCGCTCCTTGCAATTAACCTGTCGCGGTCTAATATTTATTTTACAAAAAAATCATTAAAATCGAAAAATTACAAAAAAAAACGTGAAAAAATATATGTGGGTGTTGTTTTTTGCCCACAGCCTCCAAAGAAATGACCTGATGTTGCTGAATTGTAATCCCAAAATTTTAGAAACTATACCTGGCAGATTGGTGGGCTTAAATCTTCTGTATCTCGTCTGGTGCCTAGGCAAATGACATTACTACCCGAACACGGACAGAGTTAATCAACTTTTCTATGTATAAGAATCCAGAATATATATACTTTCACCTGTGGTGAAAAGTATAAAAAACGTATTTACTCAAAAATATATGAAATTTTTCTTATTTTAATACCAGTAAAAACCTGTGATGTGGAAATATAATTATAATCGAAATTTCTTTTAATGTTGTTTTCAGCACGTAACATTAGAACAATGCATTTACATATATGCCAATTTCTTTAGATATTACAAAATTACCCTAATAGGGAAATATTTGAGACCTGTTGGCCCTAACCTAACCTAAAAATGTGCCTTATAAATAGCATTTACAAAATTTAATAAAAATAATTATTTTACTGTACTGTTTCCGTATTATAGGCAAGCGGTTCGTCTAGAAACCGCTTGCCTATAATACTTTAAAAAAATTAAAAAAAAAGTATTGTGCAGAATTGAAGCTAATTTTTGTCATTTGAAAAAGTCGAACAGCTTTAAATTCTTATTTTGTTTATTTTAAAATAACTTTATTTATAACTTTAACTAAATGCCAGGAAACTTTTTTGAAGCCAAAACCCAGCAAAAAATTTCCTTGTGTGCGAGAGAAATTTGTACATACATACATACATTCATACATACATTTAAGAAAAAAGAGCAACAATATATCTATGATTCCACACACAAAAAAAAGGAAATAAATTTTTTTGCCTTAAACATTTTTAGAATTTTTTTTTTTTTTTTCTATAATTTTAGGTGCCGGCAGAAAACGAGAAACTAATACCAGCAGACAATGTATTTTGGTACAAAAATATAAAAATGCTGCTATAAGAATTTCATCTTTGGGTGTGTGTGTGTGTGTCTTGTTATTCTCCATAAATAGTAACATTGAGACACAGGTTTTTTGTAGAGTGGTGTGAGTATAATAGAGACATTTTTAGAGATCATGCTGAAAAAAAAAAAATAAAAACGTCAGATTTTTATTTTAGCCAATTTTTTTTAACACAGCGAAAAACAACCCGCATCAAATACCCCTGCATATTTAAAATACAAGCACATAAATGCTCGTACAAACACACACACACATATTCATTCATTCGGAGGCTACATTCAGGCACATAAAAAGCTAAAAATTTATTCATATTAAAAGCTAAATTTTACAAATACATTCAAACTCACACTTTATTAGACAATTAAACTTGTGTGGGACTGTATCTGCATACATAGTTTTTAGTACCAAGGCATGTATAACATTTCATGGACGACAAAGTCTAACGGTAAAAATAAACACGAACACAATAACAACTACTACAACTTTGTAGTGTGGCCATAAAACACTCTCTTAGCATGAATTATGACATTTGATATGCCAGTTTTTATTTTTGGTTTTGTTGCTATTACGGGGGTTAAACAACAACGACAACAATAACAGCAGCAAGAGATAAAAGTATAAAAAAAATATTATGCAAACAATAAAGTGTGGCATTTTAAGCGATTTTTTACTATTATAAATATTTTTTTTCTTTTAAGCTTTTTTTACCAACCAAATAAAAAGCGAAACAGTTTTTCTTTAAACACTGGGGAAAATTTAATATATTTTTTTAAATATTCCAGAATTATATAATTATGACTGTTAAATTTTATTTTTAATTTTTACATTATTTTTTAATTTTATATTATTTTTACAGTTTTTATTAACTTTTTCAACTTAATGTTTTTTGTATACATATTTGTTTTAAACACCTTGAGTCAAAATTTCATTTTAGTTCGCCTGTTTTTAGCACTCCTTTTGAATTTATTTTCATTTAGTATTTTTAGTGTTTAATTGCTTAAATTTTATTTATAATTTTTAATTTTTTTCACCATTACGGTTTTATTTTATTTGTTTAAATTGATATCGAACTGTATGATCTGTACGATTCGACTTCAGAAACAGCAATGCACATAATAATGCAAAAATCTCTACTTAGTCGTTATAACTGTACTACCACTTACACTTCTAGCAAATGCTGAGATATCTTTAGCATGTGAATAGAATACAAAAAACACATACCATAATATATATATTCACATATATTCTCCATTTACGTACACCACCCCGATTTGAGGGAGCTTCAACGTCTTTCAAAAAAAACAGTTCAACAGCATCATTATTATTTTCAGATACACGCAAATATATTCAACCAAACATCTACTCTCGAACACAAATGATATAAATATAGTATAAGTAGATATTCCCAAAATATATTCCAAAAGCTAAAAAGACTTGCTAAAAAGACTTGCTGCCCCACCACATCCCATTAAACACATGATACACATTGACGCTGTGTAGAACGAATGCTTCGTTTGTTGTGATCATTAAACTTCTTGCGCATGCGTTTTACACATTGAATTTCCCCCTTTTGTGCTACTGTGGGGTATTTTTGTTTTTATGTTTTACTGTCTATACTTAGATATTCATACGCTCACTCACTCACAGATTTTCATGCATGTATTTTTAAAATAAAAGACAGACGTAGAAATATTATTTTTTCTTTTTTTTTTTCTTTAGTTTGTTGCTACATTAAGTGTATTTATGCAAAAACTATCTCTTCTCCGTTGCTCATTTGCCGGTAATATTGAAATGTGATGACGAAGATCTTAGGAAACAACACCGAATATTTATTTATTTTTAGGTAATATGTTTTTAAAGTGCTACGTTAATGTGGTCTAACCACTTAAAATGTTCCTTGGTAACCGAGAAAAATAATAATTTTACCACTACTTTTTAAAGAATAGTTAGGCTCTAGTATTGTGTAGCTATAAAATGGAAAACGCCCTTTTATTTAAGGTTAAAAAAGTGCTATACAAAATTTCTTTTTTATTTTTTTAAGACAATAGCTGCAAAGTCTTGGCTTGTCTGCAGAAAACAGCCGGAGTCTCTGGCGGGGATCAAACCTGCAACCTACAGACTGAAATGGCATTACGTTTTAAGCCGCCATATAAAATAATTAAAACATGATTGGATTGTGACTTTGAAGGTAAATTCAAATGTCATGTCAATATCGTGATGCACAGAAAAAAATTGTTTGCACCAATTAAAGGTTTTAATTAGTTTTAAATTAAAATTCAATTAGTTTTTTTGATTTTTTCAAATATATATTTGTTTAAAATAGAATAACAAAAATTTTTAATTAAACATATAATTGAATCAATTAATTATTTAATTAAATTTTAATCTAAAATCTATTAAAACCTTTAAATTAAATTTATATTTTGATTGTTTCAAATATATATTTCTTTAAAATAGAATAACAAAACTTTATAATTAAACAAATAATTTAAACAATTAATTCTTTAATTAAATTTTAATCTGAAACCAATGAAAACCTTTAATTGGTGAAAAAAAAAAATTTTTTTCTGTGTATTTAATTCTACAACTTGTATGTACTGTGATCCCAATTCGAACCACCAAACAGGATTTTTTTTTATTCATTCAAAAATTTTTAGTCATCATCATTACGAAAGTTCACATTAAGGAAAAAAAACAAATTATTGTTTTTTGCTCTTGTCATATTGTATAATTGTTTGTATTTATGTAAGTATTGATATAGAAATATACTTGTGAGTATGTACATATATAGTGATGTTGTCATGTATTTGATTTTTACATACAAATCTGCGTACACATATAGATACATGCATACAGACATAGACGTACTTGTGTCAATAAATACTTTTATATTTTTTTAGTTACTCATATGTACTACCCGGCATTGGGCCAAAAAGAATTTATGTACGTTTCTTTTCTAGCATTTCTTTTCTAACATTCAAAATAAGGAAATTTCTTTTTTATTGCATGCACTTGCATAAAATAAAACTTATAAATTAACAGTTAATTGACACCACAAACTACTACCAATTTGATCTAATATAAACATATCCATGTAGTAGTTTTTTGGTAAGACTAACATAGCCAACTGAAGAAGTAAATATTAATATACATAAATGTTTTTTGGAATATACTCGCATCAGTACTTACTGTGAGTACTAGGGCTTGGGTTTGCTTTTAAAAGTTTCTATTAGTTGATATATAAATTTAAAATATAAAGATACTAAACAAAACAAGGAAAAATATTAAAAAGCTATATATTTATTAAAATACCTCAGAACACCTCTTATATTAAAGAATTCTTTAATCCCTTAAATTTAAGAATGATGAATTTAAAGTTCACTTTCTTCAAGTTCGCGTATATTGTAAGCTAAAAAAAAGACTCAAGGTATTAAGTTAAAGAAATATTGTTCTTAACCTTTTTAAATAATATAGACTTTGAGAATTTATTTTGATATATTAGTAATGTACGGGGGATATCGAAGCAGACTTTATCGGTCCTATGCTTGTCCGATGTCCTTAGCCCTATGCTAACCAGTTTGCTGAGCTTTTGCACACAATATGTGCTATCATCTCTACCTTTTTCATGCACAGCTTGCAAGTACTATCTACTTCGATCTTCATCGTAGCGAGATAATACTTGAAGTTTCCATGAACTGTCCACCGCTTTTGACTTGTCACGCTACCTTTTAAATTTATCAAAATTAGATTTCATAAATTTTTCAGTAATAGAGAAAAATGTACACCCACGCAGACCTTCATATGCGCAGGTATGTCAATCTGTACAAAAACTGGAGGTTTCCAGGGTTCACTCGACACAATTTGGGTAAATCTCGTAAAATGTCAGTTAAGTCTGTTACGACGATAGGTATTTTTCCAATCTAGCCGGAGATTAGGCCAAAAAATAATTTTGAGAAATGTAAAAATTTAAGTACGCAGATCGACAGACAACAAAATTCTGCGAGTAGTGAATTTTGAAGGCTTTTATTCGAAATTTGGCATTTTGGGACACTGTTAAAATCAGGAAAGTTGACTAAATTGCATAAGTTTTTATTGACTTTTTACGATTTTGAGAGGTTTGCAATATATTTTTTTGTGGCTAAACGAAAAAAGATTTTGTATTGATTTCTTTATATTAACAGCTAGTTATTAGTTAGTTATCTTAAAATCAAGTTATATTCATTTTTAGAAAAATTTTTATTTTACATTTTTATGATAAATTTACCAAAAATTAAAGGGTGTTCCGTAAGTGACATAATTTTAAGTATATAAACTTTTTTGAACCGCAATAGGTAGATTTACGTATGTACATATGTAATTATCCTAATTTTTGAACCCGAACGGGTATAAACTTTAAATATACGCAGATTATGTATAAATTTGTCATCTATACCAAGAACAAATAATAAAACTAAAAATTATAGGACGTTTCGATAATTATACGATTTTGATCCATTTCAAGGTACCCTACTGTTTGAAAGTAAAAAACACAAAATATTCATATTTAATGGAGATTGTTTATTATCATTTGAAAGAACATTCTTTGCCATTTATTTTTTGAAGATTGTGTCTATCAAATGTTGGCTGTTGCTACGTAGCAGATGGTCCATCCGTTGAATGACACGCGTGATGTATTGCTCCAAGACCTGAATCGAAGCGGGTTTGTCCGCATAAACTGTAAACTATCGTGTGATATAACACGATCTTCGTGGCCAATCGACCGGCCCAAAACGTGAAATTATGTGCTCACCGAAATGTTCTCGCAATGAATACATTGATTGATGCGATGTGTGCGAAGTGGCGCCGTCTTGTTGAATCCAAATGTTGCCGAGATCACTAACTTCAATTTCAGGCATCAAATAGTCGGTTATCAAGGCACGATAATGGTCGCCATTGACGGTTACGTTCTCACCGGCATCATTTTTAAAAACATATTGACCGATGATTCCACCGGCCCACAAACCACACCAAACCGTTGTTTTTTCTGGATGAAGTGGCAGCTCTTGAATCTCTTCACGTTGCTCTTCATTCCAAATGCGGCAATTTTTTTTTTTTTGTTTACATGCCCATTGAGCCAGAAATGGGCCTCATCGGTAAGCAAAATTTGCCTCGAAAACGTCGCATCTTCTTTGAACTTTTCAAGAGCCCATAGAGCGAAGCGATTCAGGCGTAAGTCTTTCCATTATGAAATGCCAAATAATACTAAACAAAAATAACATGACAGCATGACACGACGCACACGTGATCTGTCAAAAAAAGGCTATTGAAAAAAGTACCTCGAAATGTATCACCCTTTATATCCTTATATTTGAACATTGATAGGCTGACACTTAAAATTTATGCAGATTATATTTAACAATATTTACTGTAACAACAAGTAACGAAAAAAAATTTATTAAAAATAAATTTAATTTGGCATTCTCTTCTAAAACATATAGGCATTAAATTTTTTATTTATTTATTATTATTAGTCAATAGAATATAATCCTTACAGACTAGTTACAATAATTCTTAAAATTAATGGAATAAATGAGTTAATTATGAATTAAGAAATACTATAATTTTATGTTTTATTACATTTATATTTAAAGAAAAATCGATAAATTGAAACAAACAATTATATGTACGACATAACTTCGTAAAAGGTTCAGCAAAAGAATAATTAGCTCTACACAATTTAATAAAAATAGGATAATAATTACGTGTATTACGACAAGGAATATTAAAGTTAACAGAACTTAATAGGCAATCACAGCTAATATTACCATTGATAAGGTTCAACATGAAAGAAACATTTAACATTGTACGACGACTTTTAAGAGTAGGCAGTTTTATTAATGCTAATCTACTTGAATAAGAAGGGAAATTTGTAGTGTAATTCCAATGAAAACCACGTAAACAGAACAATAAGAATTGCTTTTGCACAGATTCAATACGAGCATTGTGAATGTTATAATAAGGATCCCATATAACTGATCCATATTCTAAAATAGGTCGAACTAGAGACATGTAGAGTTGCTTCGTAATGTATGGATCAGAAAACTCTTTAGCCCAACGTTTTATGAAGGCAAGAGTACTTCTAGCTTTGTTTACAGCCATAGTAATATAAGAAACGAAGTTTAATTTGGGATCTAGTAATATTCCAAGATCAATAAATGAATCAACCAACTCCAGTTGATGGCCTCCCAAAGAATAGTTTGCGGAAATGTAATTATTTCTGGAAAAACGCATGCATTTACATTTTTTTAAATTCAGCTCCATCAAGTTGATGTTATACCATAAAAATAAGTTATTAAGATCATTCTGAAGATGAACGTGATCAATAAAGCGATTAAAAGAGTAAAAAATTTGCACATCGTCAGCATACATTAATATATTTGTGTAGTTAATAACGGTAGGAAGATCGTTTATAAACAGCGAAAATAAAAGTGGTCCAAGATGACTGCCTTGTGGTACACCGGATGAAACATATATGTATTCAGAAGTACTATTGTTGAATCGAACTGTTTGCTTTCTGCCCATTAAATATGATTTTATCTAGGTTAAACTTCTTTGGGTTACGCCTAACAAATCCAATTTAGTTACAAGAAGTTGATGGTTTACTTTGTCAAACGCTTTACTAAAGTCTGTATAAACAGCATCAGTTTGTTTCTTTTGTGTAAATGCAATATTTATTAAAGTTGTTAAATGAAGAATATTAGTTGTGGTTGAGCAACCCTTTCTAAAACCATGTTGATGAGGTGATAATAACGATGCAGTATGATGACAGAGAAAATCAGTAATTAGTTTTTCAAATAATTTTGGAATAGCACTTAATTTGGCAATACCTCTATAATTCGAAATATCGGACTTATTACCAGATTTATATAAAGGTATAATACACGAGTCTTTCTAAAATTCAGGAAAATAACCACATTTAATAGATGCATTAAACAATAAAGTTAATGGTCTGACAAATGAATCTGCACATCGATTTAAAATACAACTTGGGACTCCATCAGGTCCATTGGTAAACGACATCTTTAGCTTTTTTAAGTTAACCAAAATAAAACTATAATTAAAAATTAAAGGGTGCCCCATAAGATATGGAAAAATTTAAACTTGAATTTTGAATGTTGTACTGAACATAACACGGAACCCTAGGTGTGTGAGTCCAACTCACACTTGACTGATTTATTTATACTTTTTTTGAACTGTGTCATTTTGTTTGCTAATTTATTTTTAGACAGTTCTTTCTCTACATTGTCATTATCGTCACTTTTTTGAATACACTGCTCCACATCAGCTATAATTTGCAAATGGTGAACAATTTTGTCTATCTAAGTATATTGAAAGCAAACTTTTTCTCTGAGTTCTTGATAAAAAATCAGACATTATTTTTATATTTTTATTTTATTTTTTCCAATTCGCAACTTTTGTTACTGATTATGTTTTTAATAATTTTTTATTTGCTTTGTTAAATTTTATTTTATTAGTTGAGAATTTAATTTTTTTTACTAATTTTAATTTCTTATTCAAATTTAAAAATTGCTGGTGAATTCTGAATTCTGAATATAATTTGGATTTTTATTAGAAAAAATTTTTGTTGATTTATGGTTGAGCATAAAAATTAAAATATTTTAAATTTTTTGTTAAATTTTTCTTTTTTTTTTGTAAAATTTAGCTTTCTTCCTATTAAATAAATAATTCTTGATTTCTCAAGATGTTTGTGCAGTAGTAGAAGAAAAAATAAATAAAAGAGATTAAATTTACTTAATAATATAGAAAATTATAAGAAAGCCCATTAAATAATATTTATTTACAGTTTGCAATTGATAAGTACATAAGCGGCTGTGAAATGCCATGGTACTGCGAAAAAGTGGTTAGTATAGTGTTATTTCAACTTCTACTAAAACATGCCTTAACACAAATATTTCTTTTTAATTTTAATTGGAAGTTTTTAAATTTTTTTAAATATAATTTTAGGCATAAAGTACATAAAGACCCAGCTGAACTGTCAAAAACCTAAGTCTATTGGAAAAAAAACCTAAGTATTGCTAGATAAATTTGTATGTATTGGTTAAAAAAAGTCCCTATTGTTTCTAAAGTTCACATATCGTCGCGTTTATTCTTAAACCACGTAAGCGCCGTTTTTCAGAAAACGAAAAAAAAACTTAATAACTTCTTTAATATGGGTTTCAAAACAATTTTTTTTTTTACAAAACATGGCTGCGTGACTCTGAAGGGTATAGAATTTTTTTTTTTTTTTTAATTTGTTACTTACAATTAATTGTAGCCAAATTTGTCGCTTACGTGGTTTTGGCGCAACCAGCATATCCCAAATTTCTGTGTGTAAATTAACATTTATTTTTGTATTTATCAAAAAAAAAACTTTTAACTTTAACAAAAATGCTCCAATTGGCCTGAAACTTTCCTGATTTTTTTATTCTTAAATAAAAAAAACTTAGTAGTTGAGTCTTTAACATTTACAACTTGAAATATAAAAATCATTATATTTTGCATGCAAATGTCATTTGTATGGCGCTTACGAGGTTTTTAAAATGGATTTTTTTATTTTTCATACAAACTTGTTAAGATGAGAATGTAGTCTGGTGGCAAATGTTATTTTCTACCATAAAAACCAAAAAAGTCAATTTCGAAAAAATGACGCTTACGTGGTTTAAGAAGAAACGCGACGATATGTAATTAGCTGTGTAAAATGTTTTATTAACAAAAATATACTTTTTCTATATTCATGTTTTTAATTTAAAATTAAATATTTATTAGGCTTTAAATGAAAATATGAATTTTGTATTTTCCTAATACATGCATATTTTTATATGCAAAAAACATTAGATTGATTAATAATTTTAAATATTTATTATTTTGAATTAAAAATTTTCACCCACTAAAACAACTGTAAATGTAAAGAAATGAATTCAAAAAATGTCATTAAATTGAAATTCTATTTTAGTTAAAAAATTATAAAATACATTAAATTGGAAATAAATAATATGTATATGTACATATCACTCCTTTATTGCAACGTAGTCATATCTCGAAAAATTTCAGTATGACCTTTCATATATTAACATACACTTTTAAAACTTAAATTGCGTTTTGCTAAGTTTGATTTTTTTTGAGATATGACTACGTTTTAATAAAGGAGAGATATGTTGTACAACTTACTTCAATTTGAAAATATCTCGAAAACTAGAATAAATTTAATAATACGGACTATAGAAATAAATTCAGCACCCCAAAGAACCTTAGAAACAACATTCCAATATTCAATGTAATTAAAGAATTTGGTTTTGTATGGTATTCGATATAGACAAACTGTAATTTTTAATTTAAAAAATATGAATAATAGACAAAAAATATAAAAAATTATATATAATATATGTATAATAAATAGAGCTATATAATATATACAGCTAACTAAATAAGTTATACAAATATATTTGCTAAAAAATATGTCATAAATACATTTATTTTTTTTTTAACTAACGTATATTTAGATACATTTATGTAGGTATGTATATGTAAAAAAAATAATATATGTACATAATTTTATTTTAGATAATAATTGTCATAAATTGTACATAAATATATTTTTTGGCAAAAACGACCCAAAAGAGAACTCAAAGAGAGAAAACTGTTTCGGTCGAATATGAAATAAATTAATTATATGATTAATATATTAACACATACGTATAGTTATTAGGAAGGACCAACAAATTATTATTTCTTAACGAAAAGAATATTTGCATTTTTCAGAGAAACCTTTTATCAGTAAAATTTTTGAACATTAAAATATATAAAAACGTTTTTATACATTTTAAAAAAGGTTATCCTTAAGATTTTATGCATTTATGTTTATCTTATTTACATTATGTCAAGAATTAATTAACACCTTGCAATAATTAAAAATTATTAGTGATAATAATTAACTAATTTGTATTAATAATTATCAATACAAATTCAAAAATAATTCAAATGAAAATAAAATAAAAATCAAAGAGCGGGGCACTACCTTGACATTGTTATATTAATATTAAAATATAAAATTTGAGAAATATATAATTGTTGTAATTGCTCATCAAGGATTGGCTAATAGCAAGACAGATGTATGTACATATATCAGTTATAAGTAAAATATATGAAGAGAATAAAATAAAGAAAACGTGTTTGCTTGGTAACTTGAGCAAAATAATTGTTCAACAACCTCACCACCTTTAAAATAAAAATATAATAAATAATTTTTCATGCTATAAAAGTTATTTAAATAAAAAATAACTAGAATTGAAACAATAAATATGTAAATAAATATGAAGAATGCGGACGAAGGATGAGGTGACGACACTACAATATATTAAAATTAAAAGTAAATCTCTGAACATGAGCCGAAGCATACGAATAAATATATTAAAAAAACAAAACCTACACACAGAAAAAACTGTGTCTAAATACCTAATAAAATAAAAAAATAATAATAAAATAGAACAAAATTTATAACATCTCTTTATGGTTTTTTTCAAGAAGAATGTCTTATTATTTTAGTAAAGAAACCCTTTTTGAAAAACTCAAGAAGGAAACTTAGGATTTTTATTAGGTATTCTCCTTTTTTTTATCAAACAGGGTTTCTTCTTGATTGTATTAGGCTATCTTGTTTTTTTTTTTTTTTTTTTTTTTGTAAAAACCCATAAAAAATTAACAAAAAAATCTCAAAATAAAAAACTGAAAACAATTGGTATATTACTTTTTTGGCATCTCCTTTAAAATTGTTTGCTAATCAATCTTTGATTTCTTTCTGCCTTTTCTTTTTGTGACATTTTATTTTGCCTTCATATTATCTTTTATTTTTCCAGGGGTGAAAAGTCAGGGAAGCTTCTTCTGATGGATTGTCTAGAGGGGGTTAAAGCCACTTATTTTATAAAACAGGAAAAACAATGGTGAACATTTTTTCGTCCTCTGCCAGGGATCGAACCTAGTATGCTTCGTTTTGTAGGCACTCACTTAACCACTACACCAAATGTATATTTTATATTTTATGTTTTAACAAACAGTTTCTATCTTGATTTCTATAAACGAAATAACAAGAATGAATTTTTGTGAATAAAATAAGTTTAAAAATTTATAATCTATTACAATCTGTTTTATTATAATAAATTTGGAAAGGAACGAGCATTTACAAATCAACAACGGTATGGTGTAAACTTTACAACGGTGTGGTGTCAATTCGACAACAATACGGTATCAAAGTGTAAACGTTCGTTGTCAATTCAACGATCTCTCGTTGTCAATACTTCTTTGTCGAATTGACAACGTCCGTGTTCAATTTGAGTACAAACGTGGTCGATGGTGTCATTTTTTCTCTGGGTGTAATAATTATGTATGTATGCACATTGACATTTTAATTTTTTAATGTAGGAAAAACAGTTGAAAGAAAAACACTACATAAATATCATAAAATGTCAAAGAAGGAACTAATTAAGAGGTAAAAGAACAAAAAAGCTTACCTATCGGTCTAGCCAAAAATATTTTTTACAGTTTAAATTTGGCGAAACATTTTTGTCCCTCAGGTACATATAGGCTTGCATCATATCTTTTGTTTTGTAATACAAAATTTGTATTATAAATTGCTTGCAATTTATTGCATTTATATTGGCTCTTCTATATATATATGTGGTATAATACCGGAATGCCTCTATCATCTTGAATGTATCCTTGACTATCTAGGTATAAAAATGCCTTTTGAGGAATTTTGTCAATATAACCTTCGCTAACAAAGTAGGGAGCCATTATAAGGTTATTTGCTTTACATTCAATAGTCTTTAAAAGATGGATGTTTATTAAAATTGTCAATTCTACTTATTTTTGTAGCATTATATACACGCAAGGAAATACCATGGTTATAGTATGGTCACAGGAACCACATAATTTTAGTTGTTTGTAACATTACGTTGGTCCCGATAAAATAGTTATGGTTAAAATTTTAACATTAAATGGTTACTACATACAAAGAAATCAACATGGTTCGTTTTAACTATTCCATTTTTACATCACAACCAAAGTTTTATCGTTCGTAATCAAAACATTTTTAATTATTTCTTTTTCGCTATTGAATTGAGCGCGTGGCAACCATCTTCCCTGGATTCTCCCAATTCGTGTCCTCTCGGTGTGAGACTGAATTTTATTTTTAATTTTTATACCACAAAAAGTAATAAATCCTCGATGTCATGAAAATCATTATTTGATGATAAAATGTTCGCAGATATTTATAATCAAGAAGATAAGCTTATTTAAAAAAATAAAAACTTTATTTACACATGATCATAGAGGAACCTTAATGAAAACAATCAGAAAAACCTTTTTTAAAAAATCAATTAGGTAGTCTAATGAAATCCATTTTTTATACAAATCATAAGAAAACCTAATAACTAGAATCAAAAAGTTTTTCTCTATGGATTTTTTTTTTTTTTGTCAAAAATGAGTAAAAAAAATTGTGAATAACAAGTTTTCTTATTGATTTTATGGGATTTCCTTATTGATAAAATAAAAAAGATTTACCATATGTAAATAATAAGGAATCCCTTTGAAAATATTTTCTTTTCTTTCTGCTAAAAACATTTCATAGAGAAAATCTTTTTGATTCTATTAGGTATTTTTGGCTCTGTGTAGGTTTCTAATTTATTTATGCTTGAGTACCTCAATTCAAGCTTACAAGGAGTTAAACTCATAACACTAAAAACACTTTTAGAGTCTTGAATTGTTGCTAGTTCGTTAGATAGTCTCCAAGCGTATTGTTTTATTGGAAAAATTTAATGAAATTCTTGACGATAACAAGAGATTTGTGAATTAAAATCAGATCACATAACTGATTTAAATTTTAATTAAGAGCAATTCATTGCTATTGCACACTAATGAGTTGTATGCCTTTAGGCTGAAATATTCACAACAGATTAAAATAGTGTTTATATGAGAAAAGCAAATTGCTGTATTGCGTGTTTTTGTGCTGTATGTAGGGAAAGTTGTTTTATAACTACTTCAAAACCCAATAGAAAAATTTGGAACACTTATGAACCAATCAAGCAAAATAATGGAATACCAATCATTAGTCCAATAAATTATGAACAGAACCTGAATTAGTTCTATTACTGGTGCAACGTTAATGAATTTAGCATTTGGTTGTTATAAGACGGAAATGATACAGAGCTGAATGTTGTGAACATGAATGTAATTTGGAACAGGCTTGTCGTATCTTATTTAGTCTGCCATTTCTTTTGTTATCTCAATATTTTAATAAATTCAATATTTGTTAACATTTAATCACTAGCTATTAATCGTTTATGTTGGACACAGGCTGAGAGGTACAAGGATATGCCTGGCCATAATTGACTCCACTGTCAATCGTTCGGTTACAGGCTCCTAGTTAGGTATTGTCTCCTAGCGGAGTAGCTAAATTAAATGAGTCGAATTCTGGATATCTGACGACATTATTAATTAGACTTACACATATTAATTTTATTAATTATAAATTCGATACAATCCAAGAGGACTATGTGAATTCGAAAGGGGTGTACGAGGATGCGAGGTTGAACGTTTAGTTTTTGAAGAAACTCAGGTTTTTATTGGTTATAAGAGATGGACGAGAACACTGGTTAATCTCTCTAAGAAATTTGCTTAGATATAATCAAGGTGCCTTAAGCGGGAGTCCCTCGATAGACAGATTGTCTAGCAATCTAGGGGTTCAATTCCCGCCAAAGACTCTGGGTGTTTCTGCAGACAAGCCTTCGCTGAAATAAAAAAATAACTGAGTCCGAGACGGGTCGAGAAAACTTCAAGTATCATTAGGCCGAGATGAAAATCGAAGAAGATGATACTTGCTGACTGTGCCTGGAAGAGTCTGGGGAAGTAACGCTAATTGTATGTGAATTTTAAATGGTATTAAGTACTTTAGCCTTAGATACATATTAGCAAGAGAGTTACCTCTCAAAAATCTTCAAACACTTAAAAGAGGATAGTGACAGCACGACATCTAATAAAAGTAAGTTAGTTGTAAAAATACCAATCGAGTTCCAGAAACGATTGAAAAACGACTGGGGTCGAAAAGTTCGGTATTCCGCCATACATATATACATTTAAAATTATACATAGCAGCTAAGTGCGAGTCTCATTTACACACAAATGGTTTCACATCAACTGAAAATATTAAACTTTAAACTGTAAACACCAGAAAAAGTGGCTAGCTGTGTCCACACACGTTGTGTGTGCCCTGACAATATTTTGTTCGATTTTGCTTTAAAAGTAATCCACATCAAATTTTAAAACTTACATATATTCTTTTTACAAAAGTAACCATCCCTGAATAAAATTCTAAAATTTATATAAAATTCTAAAGTTTACAATAATTTCTAAAATTATTGTAAAGCTCCATAAAAGGTGTTTAAAATATCTTAATAACAATGTAATTTCACAAAGTAAAAATACGAATCAAATACAAATTTTATTCAATTGGCTGTTTGCCAGTAAGTAATTCATATTTTGTCATTATTTTAATACAGCACCATCTGTTGCGCAATCGTGTTTAAAATATCCCGCTTTCAATTCATATTTTTTCATTATTTTAAAACAGCACCATCTGTTGCGCAATTGTGTTTAAAATATCCCACTTTCAAAAATAAAAGATGCCTTAAAGTATGCAGTACCTTTAAATCGGTGAAAAAATCGGCGTACTTTCACTGTTTTTTCTCCACTTTCTCTTGGAAATAATATATTTTTGCAGAGAAAAGTATTCTATATTGGAATCAGGATACTATGGTACCTCCTCACAAAATATTATTAAAATCCATTTAGTAGTTTTTACGTGATGCGAAAATATACATTAGTATATGGAAACGGTAATAATTTCTTTCTTTGTATTGGAGGTATAATGTCCACTGTTTTATCTAGCATAGGTATGTCTGTAAGACGATGAACATTAACATAAAGGGTTACTTGTGCAAAATTTCAAGAACTAGCCTATCCTATATAGGAACGCGATAATATTTTTTTTTTCACTTTGTATGGCAGGTACCATGCAGTCTTTGTTTCGTCAGACTAAGAATACTAATATTAGGGTTTTTAATGCAAAATTTTAAAAGTCTATTTGTTATAGCTTTCTAGGTACAGGATAAAAATTTTTCACTTTTTATACGAGGTACATGTCCCTTATTCCAATCCAGTAAATTAGTTTGCTACGTTATTCATATTAATTAGAGAGCTAGTTGCACAAAATATCAAGATTCTGCCTTTTTTATATTGTATGGGAATAAATGTTAAATCCTATCTATTTTACCCTACGCATTGCTAGTATTAAACAGTGAAAATTTGACGAAGATCGGTTCACGGATATAGGTAGATATAGCTTTGCGACAAACAAACAAACATATATAGATTTATTATTTGTTCTACAGCATATCTTGTCTTCTGTGAATATTTTAGGTATCTACTTAATACGGTTCCGGGATACATCCGTGTGACGGTCCTACAGATATTGTAGAGATATTGCAAGGGTAAGATTTTTACCCTTTTTTGTATTTAAAATAAAATATTGCTTTAAAAAAATATATTTTTATTAACAATTCCATATTTGTTGAGAAAGAGTATAAATTGATTTTTTTTTCTTTCAACACTTTGATCATTCATGAGTGAACGAACGTATTCCATTTATTAGATACGTTATATAATTTATATCATTTACATAGATGTTTGTAAAGAAGAACTGTTTCATATAGACTATTAGATATATTCAGAGCTTCAAGTTACTTGCAATGCAATAAAAATGCTGTGATTTTAGAACAATTATCACTCTCAAAAAAACTTGTATCTTTTTACTTTTCATTTAAGCAAAAACCAATGGATAAATTTAATCAAATTCTGATGATAAAAAACTTGTTTGTTCCTCTGCCTGCCACACACAGTGAACCTTTGCAAAGTGTTTTAGCGTTTAAATTTCGATGCATGTGATGAAATTTTGAGTGGAATATGAACACAACCCATAGTAGAAGCAAAAAAGCAATACTAAACTGAAACGAACAGAGCAGAAAATCTCACAAAAAAGATGTATTAAAACTAAAAAAAAGGTAGAAACAAATAAACGAATGGAACAAGAACTTTACACAGATTTTTTAATTCGATTTTATTTACACACAGAGATGCCTTATTCTATACCCAAATAAAATGAGATTTCGTATTTACATACACTTACATTAACGAAATTGAAATAAAATGAACACACAAATGCAATTTTATGAACATTTTTGTGCCTGCCTGCCATCTGTCTGTCTGTCTTTTCAATCGTGTTCTTTAGATTTACACAATACTTTTTTTGTTTTTAAATGCACAACAGCAAGAGCATCGCTCTCTAAATTTCATTTGTATCTGCCTACATTTATACACACATACCTCCACAACTATTACCCTGTGTATGTATGTGTGTGTGTGTGTAAGTGTTTGCTCGAGTGGAGTATTATTTTCTTTCTGTTCTTTGGGTTATTATTTGTTGACTATGAAATGTATTTTTGGTGGCAAAAATAGCTCCCGGATTGTTTTCGATTAAATATAAAATGAAATTGAAATGAAATAGACAAAAAAAAACTTTAAAAGCAACTAAAACATCATAATGATTTTAGCGATTTAAAATAAAAAAGAAGAATCCCTCAAAGAACAAATCTATATACTCGTACAATGTACTTCAAAATAAGACATACACACAAACAATTATACTTTGTAGATATTTTTAGTTGTATCTTTTAGGTGAATTCATTTTGGTGTATGATTTGTTTTTTTCTATTCATGCTTTGACGAATTTCATTTCGAATTGAAAATAAGGTGACGTAGAAATGTTGCAAATTTTAGTTTAACAGAATTTTTAGAAATTAAATTTTTAAACTTGGTCCAACATTAAGATATTAGGATCTGACTCAATAATGCGGCTCTGAAATAATAAAAAAATGTGTTAAAAATTATCTATATGTTAGGTGATCGTTTACCAAGCTATGAAAAATATTTTAAATATTTGTATGAATTCATTTATTGTTAGTCCTTCGACTTCATATGTTCTTATGGTGGCGGTAAGAAGCAGTCTCGTTTGGCTGCATACAAATGCTCTTAATAGTAAGCACATAAATCTTGCCTTAATTAATGCACTTTTGTATGACATAGCATGTTAGGATTTCAAAAAACAACGAATTTTTTTAAATTACCCTTACAGTATTGCATACTAAAAAGCACAATTGTAAGGCTGAGATAAAAAGTTTAAATCTACGAGGAGTTATGTCGAATTACGTTGTTAATACCCTATGATTTTAGGACATCTACACTGAAATAATCGCTTAAAAAGATATGCTACTAAGTGGGGCATCTTGAAGAAATATCATGATATATGTATGTACGTAAGCAAGATTGTAAGCCATAACAACTTTTCATTCCCTTACAAACCTGTATATGGCGAAGCAGGTAGAGTTTTTTTCTCTGCTTCTGTGCAAAGGGTGAGCAAAGTCTTGCAAGAAAAAAATCTCTTTGGCAACTGCAGTGAAAGGTCGGTGTGGTAGGTATCATAATGCTTAAAACTGTATTGCATAGCTTCAAGTAACTACCATTATATTAAAACCCCTTATATCGCCAGATAAGCGAGAAGAGTGCTGCAGAACTGCCCTGATTTCTCTCGACTAGGATATGCCTAGACGAAGAGGAAAGTGAAATTTGTAAGTAAAAGTCCAGCACTTTCTGAAATGAGCCATCAGACATATACTGAAGGTGGATGCCTGGGATTATTAATTCTAAAGCCGATCGCTAAAATAAAACTTAATTTTTGAAAGGAAGCTCAAGTACGTTGCCTACTTAATATCTATTTTATCGGGCAAATAATTTTATTCAAGCAAATAATTAATAGATTATTCAATTAAAATTTACGTCGATTAATCGATTAAGATTTTAAAATTACTCGAATAAAAAAAATTTGATCCAATGAGAAAAGACAACCATACAAAATTGATTAATTAAATATTTTTAAATCGACAACTTACAAATGATTTTTAAAAATATTTTATTGATTTTTTTATTTTAGTTAAAAAAACATTTTCATTTCATATTTGAATTTCTCCCCCAATACGCAGAAAAAATATTGAGCACAAATAATATGAGCTGATTTCATATCTTTTCGGTAATATAAAACATGAATTAGGTACCCCAGTAGGTTAGTAGGTAGTATGCTAGTCTATGTCTGGGAGTTGTATGTTCAATTTTCAAAAAGCGTTTCACTACAACGAACGAAGGTTTTCTTTATTGTGCTCGATAATTAAGTTTGTAATTTTATTGTGACTTTTAAACAAAAATATTAATTTAAAAATAAAGTATGATTTTTTCGTTATACGGAAAAGGTACACGTTTTAAACACAACATTTCATGATGTTCAAATATTAATTGTTTACTTTTGCCCTAGTTACTTGGACATGTAAGGAATCCTCGTAGTAAGAGAATTGTGAAACCTGCTTTAAATGATACTTCGACACAAGGCGGTTAACAGTTTATCTATTAAGATAATCTATACACAACACAAGATTTGAATATGTAGCATATCTATACATATAATAAAGTAGTAACTTATTTCCGTCAGTCTACTTTTCATTTACGTTCGCATCACGTAAAAACTACTGGATCGATTTTATCAAATTTTTGTAAGGACGTACCTAAGTATACTGGTCCCAATATAGGATACTTTTTTCTGCAAAAATATCTTATTGCCAAGAGAAAGTGGAGAAAAAGCAGTGAAAGTACGCAGTTGAACTAACCGGATATGAATACTTTATTTTTTATAAAGTAAAAAAATACATAAACTGATATGTAGCATATCTTAAGGAGGATGTAAGTACTGCTGAATATAGCACGGCACGTTTAATTTTTGAAAGTTGTGTATTTTAAAACCCTAATCGTTTCAACTACTTAGTATGGCGCGGCACCTTTAATTTTGATATTTAAACCAGGGACGTAACAATTATAAGATAAATCACAAAAAAGTTATTTTTAACCATTAATATTGATAAATTTATAAAATTTAATTAACCATTTCTTTAAGATATATTTTATTCTAGTCATCGCAACCAATTTTAGTGATAGTTTTGTTTTTTGGCTATAAATAACCATTATATCAACCAAAAATTTTTTTTGGTTGCAGATAACCATTATGTCAACCGAAAAGATTTTTTGGTGAAAAATAACCATTACATAAGTTTTTTTTTTCTTTTTTGGTTATCATATCTATATAAATAAAATCAAATGTCATTCGTTGGTAATCGCAACACTTAAGAATAAGTTGCTGTCATTAGTATAGACATTTTTTATATGAACTTACAGATTTTCTTGATGTCAATGATAACCAAAACAAAAAAATTATTTTTATAATTGTTATTTCCAACCAAAAAAAAATGGTTATTTAAAATAAAAAAAAAATTGTTTGGTTGATATAATGGTTACTTACAGCCAAAAACAAATATTTCTTACAACAGCCAGTGACGACGGTCGTCACCGAAAGGTATGACAACAAACATTTCTTACTTTAATTGGTTACGATAACCGATACAATATATATGCAATGATAATGGTTAAAAATAACCAATATTAAATAAAATGATTTTTTTCGTAACCTTTTTATCTGAAATAAAAAAATAACAATTATGTTCGGTCCCTGATTTAAACACAAATGGCGCTAAAAACATATGCCAAATAGACAATTGAATAAAATTTGTATTTGTTTTACGTCGCGTACGAGTTGTATAATTTGGTTATTTTGTGAAATACCTACTTAGGTAATTATGTAAAAAGTAACTAAAAAAATTAAAATCTTAATAGAAATTAATTTTAGCCAGTTTGTAGATTAACCTATATTAATTGTTCGAGTTATTTTTTAATTGAAATTTTGAATTTTTCTTACTCGAACAATTAATTGACTTAAAATTGTACGGTTAACCGAGTGATGATTATTCAAGTGGATACTCACGAGTTCATTACCGTATAGCTCTAAATCGCCAGAGACGTAATTGGGAATACTAGCTTCAAATTAGTACGCCTAAATAACACTAGAGACGCTGCATTACTGTTCTAAAAATAAAAATAACGTGAAATTGCAGTGATACCGAAAGTGAAGTTTTCACTTACTCTAACCTTCTGTCTTATCTACTTTTTCCCTCTACACCTTTCCATTAATACCGTGAATGTTACTTCTTTTATAAAAAAAAAACTAAATTAAAAAAAACAATACGAACAATATTTTTTGTTCTAAAAAATTTGTAAAAAACATTTGAAAATATTGAACTTTGTATAAATTGTGATCGCATTTACATCAGTCTCTAAAAATGTTTAAAGATTTATTTCTGTATTCATAAACAATTTTTTAGCAATACGAAAAATTGTTGCACAAATCAAAAACTAAAATTATATGTATGAAGTACATAAAAAATTCAATTAATAAATTTATTTTTTAAGTTATATAAAAAACTTTTTATTATATTGTTAACGTCATCGTATGAACGGAGCTGAAAAGCAAAAATTTCGTACACATGCAATATATGAAAACACTTTTTACTTAAAAATTTATATTTATTCATTCGCACATAGAAAGTGCACTTGAATATATGGCAGGCTGGCTGACAGACATACTAACTAAATCGTTCACTTTGTATGTAGCTGTTATACTGCTACTGTTACTACTCTGCTACTTTTGCCATAAAATAATTCAATATTCGTAATAAAACAAGTGGCCTCTAGGGAAGTGTTCAAACATGACGACCTTAAGTAGACACATCATAATGTCAAACAGTTATTACATAAAATGTGAACAATACATTTACATCGAACAAAATGAGCTGCAATAACGATGCGTTGGTATTTGTCACCTTAGAACACTATGCATGCATAAACCCAGCAAACACAAAACCGATCATTTGAAACTAAATATTTCTTGTATTTAATATTTAATGCAATCACCTTATTTGTAAATAAATATTCTTTCCTCTTAGAGATAATAAATCATACATAAATAAGCCTTACATCAAAATTCATTTGTATGTGCAATAGTCAATATATTTACAAAGAAAAAAAATTTGAAACAATACTTGTTGTAAACTTGCTATCAATTGTTATCAATTTTCAAATTATTCTGAAACATAGAAATAATGTTTTTGTAATTTGATGTTAAAGTAAACAATAACCTTGTTATGTTCTGTGTAACAGTATATGGTTATTGAGTAAATTATAGTTGTTATAAATATTATCTTGGTTACGATAAACAATCTTTGTAAAGATATGATAATTAAATGGTTATTAACAAAGGCCCCCAAACAAAAAAGTGGTTAAAATGAAAATGCATTGGTTTGCTAAATATTTATAAAAGTGACACAAGCCTACCTTGTTGAAAGCTGGTATGTTGGCTGGTATGCTACTGATTTCAAATGTTTACATGTTTTGTTCGCTGTGAGATTCTCGTTGAGATTGTGTATGTGTCCACAGACCCTTAAAAGTTTGCGTGGGGGCTCTTGATTATTAAGCACAAAAATTTAGCACCAACCGTGCTATGTATTATATTGTTTTAATAAAAAATCAACCCATAACCAAACTTTTAAGTGCTTCCACGAAAACATAATTTTAGAGAATAAATAATTGTGCAGTTTCTTATTAGATATACACAGTTAGTAAAACAGAGCACTTATTTTTTCATATTCGTACCATACAAAGTAAATATTTATCACCATGTTTCTTGTTAACAGCAATAGGTAGCGCCTGTTCCTTGCGAAGTACAATAGATAGAGTCTTGAAATTTTGCACGAGTAGCCCCTGTGTGAGCATGCTACCTCCCATATAAAGTGGAAAAATATTATTGTGTACCAAGAAAACTGCAATAGATAGAGCCTTGAAACGTTTCACGAGTAAAACGTAAAACGTAGTGCTCGTTGCACCTTGCATACAAAGTAGCAAATTATCGTGTTCATAGCTAAAATTGGATGGGAACAGTGGGCATTGTACCACGTATACAAAAACTTTTGCTGTGAAACTAGAGAACATCAGTAGTTATCTATACATATAATAAAATAGTAACTCATATCCGTCTGTCTGCTTTTCTTTACGTTCGCACCACGTAAAAACTAGTGCATGGATTTTAAAAAAAATTTTGTGAGGAGATACCTAAGTATTCAGGTCCCAATATAGGAAACTTATTTCCACAAAAGTTGAACTAACCGGATATGAATACTTTAGTTTTTATAAAGTAAAAAATACATAAACTAATATGCAGCATAAGTATCTTAAGGCGGAACTAAGTACTTTAATTTTTGAAAGTTATATATTTGGAAACACAGATCGTTTTAACTACTTAGTACGGCGCGGCACCTTTAATTTTTAATATTTAAACACAGGTGGCTAAAAATATGAATTGCTTACTGCAAAATAGTCAATTGAATAAAATTTGTACGTACGTGTTGTATAATTTGGTTATTTTGTGAAATAAATACTTAGGTAATTATGTGATTACAGTATTTTTGTTATTTAGCGTTAATTTTTAAAATTTGGTAAGAATACTATGACTTGAGTGTGGCTATAAAATTCTGTTATTGTTAGTTTCTTCTAAGTTTAGTTGCATATAAGTAAGTCTTACAATAGCAGTGGAATACTTTCAAAGCAAACTCGAGCAAAATATTATCTGGACCACCACGACGTGGCGGGCACAGCTAGTCCACCCTAAATTTTACATTTGATTTGCCAAATGCTTACAATCAACCGCTTGTTGTATTTTTGTGGATGGTGTAGCGAAGCGCACCGGGAATATCTAGTGTACAATAAAATGTGGAAATTTGTTTGAAAAATAAAATAACTATAGCTCGGAAAATATCTTCCATGACGTGAGTTATTTTTAAACACATTTTTTACACCAATTTTTTTTATAAAACTCAACTCGAAATGATATTCCTTTAACAAAAACATTTTATGGCTGTCAATATTTTTTTTTTTGGCAATAAAATTAATTTTAATGACTACTTTTAAAATTGTTATTTAAATTTGGTTCTGTATAATTATGGATAATAGGTTTTCTTTAAAAGTAGTGAAAAAATTGCTAACCTCAAATTTAAATTATATAAGGAAAAAAACATACCACCTTTAAGCGGAAAACAATATTTTTCAATTTACCGAATCTAAAGGCATGTAACCCTTTAACAAAAACATGGTATCAGGACAAAACTTGATATCTTTATTCGTAATTTTTTTTATAAGTAAATGTTAAAATAGCAATCCGACGCAAAATATGATGTTCAAGTCAAAAATTCCACGTTAATGGCGGTAAAAATATACAAAGTCAATTTTCTCCTAAACTTACAGCGATAAAGCAAATATTTTGCAGATATTTTGCAACTAATTTTCAATTCAAAATTAAACTTACATGTTCGCTGGGAAAGTACTCAGCTAAAGCATCAGCAACATACTCATCATCCAACATTCCTAGCAAGTGCTGGCACATACAAAGTTTCAAACATTTACGCAGTCAGTCATACCAATCGATATTATTGTGTAATCGTGCGTATATGGACGAGTGTATAAATTTGTATGAGCGTGTGTATATAAATTCAATGCTAACGAATAATTCTTCTTTTTTTTGCCACTATTTCAATCTATCTTTTCAAGAGATTGCAAAATAATTTAAATTTATAGATATCTAGTTACAAACAAACATGAACTTAAGTTTATTATGCAGTCTACACCCACCCACCTACATACGGTTGGTTATAATTCATTTATTTTAGGATATTTTTGAGTAGCAATAAGTTAAATTCCCATTTTTGTATGAAAAGTGCAATTTTAAGGTTAATAGATAATTAAAGTAGAATTTAGTTTTTTAAATATTTTAGGGATAAAACTGTATTATTTACAAAAGATTTCATGTAAATAGTTTTTTCGAATATATCTTCTTACTGAAACAAAAATTATATTATTTTTGACAGTTATAGGTTGTTTTAAGAAAAGTTTCATTTGACAATTTATCATAAAAAGACTTAGGTAAGACAATTTTGCAAATTTATTTTCAAAGTCATCAATTCGAAAAATAATGCTGCTCATAATTGTCCACAAGAGCGATTATTTTAAGAAACTCTTAACGATTGTCGCAACACCATTACATGGAGAAAAACTCACTCTTTGGTGAGCTTTATGAGCCGGTATAATCATTGGTACACAAATAAAGATTGTCAGATCGTCACAATAAACGATAAGCGATTTAATGAAATGCCTACTAACTTTTTCCTATCTCAATTAAAAGGCATTTGCATTGCAGATATGTGGTTTCAGTAGGATGTTGCATAGCGCAAGATAAAAGCAATTTATGGAGGGAACATTTGGCGGACAATTTAAGAAATTGAGCTATTCTTGCGATTTGGTGTCATCAGAGTTTTTCTCTGGAGAACTGATTCTATACAGATAAATCATAAAGGATCTTGAGCCGTATATTCGACTTATGATTGGCGAAAGGTACCTGATTTACTGCGAAGGATGTTGTGATCAAGACTAACGTCGGCACCTACCAAGTTGGCTCTTATTCGACGGTGGTCTTACCACCGAGTGAAAAGAAAGTGTAGACTAGCACCTCCATTGTGTAGTACAGCACAAAATATGATACTTGTATAAAAACACTTAATATCGCATTCTGGTGTACCGCCCAGTCACAATGAGTAGTTATTTGTAAGAATACTTGTAATTTGTTGGAGCATTTTTAGAATTTTGGCGATAGATTTAGCTACGAGAATTACAGAATATGGCACCAGGACTAATGCTCTTAAAGACTATTCAAACTCCTTTCTGTTGAGAGTGCAACAGCACACCATCTCTGCATGTGTTGATACAAACCACAGCCACCACATGTACCCTCGAATGGCACCTCATCCACAACCATAGACAGAGAGGAGCGGCTCTCTGTCATTTTAACACTGGCCGGGCCTTGTAATAATAAAACAAATTTGTTCTTCCAGATTCAACCTCTTCAAGCAATTCAATGCTATACGAGGTCTTCGACAGGTTAACAGCTTATCGAGTAACTTCTTCAACATACTGATGGAGAAAATATTGGAAAAAACAGAAGATTATGAAACAGGCACTGTAAACACCAAAGGCCACATCATCCTCGCATATGCGGACAACATTGATATCGTCGGAACGATAAAGATATGTAACGGGTGCTTTCTCCAGAATCGAGAAGGAATCAGCGAAGATGGGTCTAATGATAAATGAGGACAAGACCCAACTTATGCTTACATCTGCAAACATCGCAACGATGAATAGGCGACATTGTGAAGGCCAGCAGTTGCAACGTCTAGGTAGTCAAAGAAATTATATAAGTTGGTTCCGCCATCGACAGAAATATGGATGCCAGCATCGAAATAAATCGACGGCTTGTGCTGACAAAGAGATGCTACTTCGGTCTAAATAGAGAGTTTAATAGTAGAGCCCTCTCTCGACGAAATAAACTAACATTGTACAACGCCCTTATTCTACCCGTGCTTCTTTATGGTGCAGATACGTGGGTACTGGGTTTTTTTGAGAGAAAATTCCTTCGCAAAATCTTTGGCCCGACATGCGTTAACGAGGAGTATAGACGTCGAACCGACAGTGAGATCTATGAGCTATATCCCGACATAAACGTTGTTCCGAGACACCGGTCGATCCGGCAGATCCTTGGTATAACGAACAGAAGAAAGAACGCGCAAGATCGAAGTACTTGGAAATCATTCATCATGCAATAGGTTGTAGAGCCATATAAATATATTTGTGCTCACAGACACTCAGGGGTTTACGTGGGGTTCTTTAGTCATTTCACACAATATTATTCGTGATTTTTAATTGTAAAACAACAGCCACCGTATTTAGTTTTACATTACAATTTACATTAGACAGAAAAATGGGCAGACAGACGAGATTTGTAGACAAGGGGTTGAAGAGGTAGAGTGTGTATTTCATGACTAGTGTACTGGACATTTTTTCGTTTCTCTTTTCTGCTTTTCGCTTTTTTCTTTGTTGCTTCACTTTATATTTCTCAAGTCGGCCTCATTTTAATGAGTTTCTAGTAGAATGTGCATGTGCGGAAAATGGAATTTCCACACATTAGGTATACATGTAAAGAATATAACACAGAAAATAAAATGTGCAAAAATCTGTCTGTCTTGTTTATGTCCAATGTAAATTGTTTAAGCAAGAGCAAAAGAGAATTCAAAAAATGTCTGCCCTGTTTCTGTCCTATGTAAATTGCGACTTACCAAAGTTTACCACCAGCAACTTTCTTCTCAAAACTAAAACAACGCCTGAAATGACAAAGTTTTGTCATACGTGCAACTGCAGAGTTATACAATATTGAGCTTTTCTCTCATTCTACTCCTTTGCACCTCAGGTCTCTTATACGTTATCAGTCAAGTGCGAGTCAGACTCACAAACGTAGGGATCCATACTATGTACAATATACAACTTTAAAAGCCCTCTTTAAATTTTAACTTTATGTTGTTATTAGTTTACGTGTCTACTCGTGTTTCCGTCATAATAAAGTCTAGACGACTTACTTTTAGTAAGTTTTTATACATTATACGAGCCTTCTAGGGACCACCATTTTTTATTTAATTTATTTATTTTTTTTTTACTTTTATACTACTTGTAATAGTAGACAGTAAACACATTCTGTATAAACTTAAAGTGCTTTCACATTACGATTCCACAATAAGGTCACATACGGGAAAATAATGTCACTATCGAAACACCCTTTAATTTGTAGTATAATTTCCGTATTTTTTATTATAGCGGCCTTAGTATAACAGCATCTGTAAATATATCGAAAGTTTTTCTAATATGGTTCCACAGATTGACGCGCAGATTGAAGCGCTGACAGATAGCCATTGTAGAGAAAACAATAGAGTTACGAAACCTAAAAGAGGTAAAAAGAAACTACTTTGTACCAATTAACTGTGGTAGTTAGAAAAAAATAAACCATTAAGAATTTCGCCGATGTAATGTATTTTAATTAACACAACGTTAAAGTGTCAAAATTATTGGCCATAAAATTGTACCAAATTATGCTGTTGTTATTTACGACCATGGGCGATGGATCATAAAAAATGTATGACACTTGTATTGGTTACTTAATTACTTTATTTAATATACTCTTCAATGAAATCCTCTGAATATGAGTGTGAAAGTATTTTAGGGTGTGTATAAAATACAACCATTAACAAATATGCATACAGATATACATAGATACATATGTATGTATGCATATTTGTATGTATGTACATAATGTACATAATGTTTTGATTTTAACGATACTCGTATCAATTAAAATCTCATCATTAGTGATGTCTAATTGTTTCGAATTGTGGCAATTAATTTGCACATCATTAAATTCGTTATTAATGGCATTTTTCTTCAATAGAATGAATACAAATAAACCCAACTCTATCATTTCGCAAATATCCATTAAATCTTATAATTCAATTCGATTTTTTTATTCTTCTCTTTTTTTTGGATTTTCATTCAAGTGACCTTTAGCTTCTAATACTAATTTACGACAATTTGGTAGCTGCAGCAATTAAATGTTGCCTACAAACTGGGATTTTTTTTTTTTTTTGTTTTTTCAATTCGATTTTCTGGGAGTATAAAATTTCATTTCTCTTTAAAAGCAAAAACACTGTCGATTTTTAGGAAAACACTCAATATCCATGTGTAAGACATGTTTAAACCAAACAAAATTACTTATAGTTTTGTATACTTACTTAAACAAGGAGTACTGAATAAACACACATATGTAACACATAAGACAAACAACATATTGTAAGAGGAATGTTATACACATGTATAAACTAGAATACTTTGACGGTATGTAACTTAGCTAGACCAGATATAAGGATGTACATATGTACGTATGTACATTAAATAAATAACTGTAAACGATAATTTTATTGATAAGAGTATATTGAATATAGTAACAATATTCATGTTATCGAAACCCAAAAATACTTTACAGTGGGGTCGAAAAAATTATATTTTTAAAATTTTAAAATAATCGATCCATGCGAATTATTAAATATAAGATTTTGTCAGGTGAAATGCAAAAACGTGTAAAATATAAACTAAAGATATGTTTGTAGTAACAACTATGCGCAATAACACGGGGTTTACTCATAAATAATTTCACAAAACTCTACCTAGTAAAGCTCCCAAGTTGTTTTCTAGATGCCAAAATTTCAATTAAAAATATAATGCGTCTTTCAACAGCTTAAGGACAAGATACCATCCAGCAATATTCGTGCACCATGTGAACCCTTCATGGCAGTAAAGATGACAGCGTTCAACAATAACATAGTTTTCTAAAAGTTATACACTCTTACACGATATACTGAATTTTATTTAATAAAACAAATTTAAATTGACAAAATTATAAATTTTTTCATTGGTAAAACTCCGAGCGCCCACTCTGTAGTTCTAAATATACAGTTTCATCGCTAAATGAGCTATACGTATTCAGAATACTGCAGCTATTATGTCCATAATTACCTGATCTTTTACTTCGCTATCGCAATTCTAAGAGAAAGTTTAAAGACAATCAAATATACGATAAATATTTACTTTATGTGCGAAGCACCAACATCAATTTTCCAGTCCTACCAATTTTTGTTTTCGCTCACTATGAAGAGTCAATATGGTGCAGTTCTCCAGATAAACGAAACCAAATATATATACCTAATTCTGTTTTAACACGGTAGACATGTTCCAGAAAAAACCGAGCAGAAAAGACATGAAGTACATAGAAAAAGTGGGGATTAATTACATATCCCTCACACCTGTAAAAAATAGTTAAAATAAATGATTCATACAACATACAACTATTATGAGAGTCTTCATAAAAGCTTAATTAAAATTAATTTTAAAAAAAATTTCTGTAACATTTTTACAAAAATCTTTCGATAAAATTTTAACAAAAATCTTTCGATAAAATTTTTACGAAAAATTTTCAATAAGATTTTATAAAAAATTTTCGATAAAATTTTTATAAAAAAATTTCGGTAAAATTTTTACAAAAAAATTTTAATAAAATTATTAAAAAAAAATTCCAATAAATTTTTTAAAAAAATATTTAATTTTTACAAAAAATTTTTGATAAAATTTTCGCAAAAACTATTCTATAAAATTGTTACAGAAACTTTTCTATAAAATTTTTACAAAAAAATTCCTATAAAATTTTACAAAAATTTTAACAAAAAATTTTTGATATAATTTTTCCACAAAATTTATTCAAAAAAATTTCGATAAAAATTTTACCAAAAAATTTCGATAAAATTTTTACAAAAAAAATTACGATAAAATTTTAATAAAAAAAATTTCGATAAAATTTTTACAAAAAATTTCGATAAAATTTTAACAAAAACTTTCGATAAAATTTTTACAAAAAATTTCGATAAAGTTTTTACAAAAAATTTCGATAAAATTTTTACAAAAATTTTCGATAAAATTTTTATTTATCTATAAAATTTTTAGATAAAATATTTAATATAATTTTTTGTAGAAATTTGATTGAAAAAAATTTTTACAAAAACTGTTCTATAACATTTTTACAAAAACTTTTCTACAAAATTTTTTCAAAAACTTTTCTATAAAATTTTACAAAAAGTTTTCGATAAAATTTCCAAAAAAAATTTCGATAAAATTTTTACAAAAAGTTTTTGATAAAATTTTTACAAAAAAATTTTCATAAAATTTTTAACAAAACTTTCAGTAAAATTTGTGCAGAAGAATTTCATGAAAATTTGTACAAAATAATTTCCATAAAATTTTTACAAACAATTTTCGATAAAATATTTACAAAAAATTTTCGATAAAATATTTACAAAAAATTTTCGATACAATTTTTACAAAAATGTTCGATTTTTATTTTTTTTTACTATACTGTTTCTACCCACCACTTCGTCAGCGTCCTTGCAATATTTTGTTCAATTTTACCTTGAATGCAATCCACACCAAAGACCCTTACTTTTTTAGTGCTTCAGTTATGGTTTATGTATTTAATTTATATAAAGGGTCTTGTCTCTTCTAAAATAACTGCCTAATTTCACTTCTTTTTCTCCACTTTCTCTTAGAAATAAATTATTTTTGCGGAAAAAAAGTATCCTATATTAGAGTTGGAATACTAAGGTACCTCCTCCTCCAGTAGTTTTGACGTGAAGCAAACACAAAGAGAAAGACAGACAGGCTGGAAATGAGTTACTGCTTTATTATATGTATAGATTTATAATAGTGAAGTTGAAAAATATTCTTTGGGAAATTGGGAAACATAACAAAATAGGGGAATATTAAACATTACTATGGTAATGATTCGGCGTGGCCGAATATAAAACTATTTTTGTTATCATCATAATTATAATTTGTATGTATAAATAGTTTAAATCAATGCTGTCCATATGCATACTATCACATTGCGCACGCAACTTATTAAATATTTTTGCTGAAATGTAAACAATGTACTGCGTATAGTAAATTTGACTCGACTTTGCGGTAACCGAAAAGGATTTCTCTATATTTGCTAGTATAAAATTCAGAATATGTGCACCACTGAGTTATATGTATGTATGTAACTAACACTTAATTACTGTACTTCCTTTTATATAACTTGTTATTACTCCTTTACTTATGTACTTGTATAAATTATTTCTTTTCGATTGTTTTAATTCTTTGTGATATCTGTTTCTAATTTTTGTAATATTGATTTAATCAACTTCGATTCGAAAACTTAATCAATTTATTTTTATGTTTTCCTTGATTTGATGTTTTATTATTGAATAAAATTTTAAAAATTAACTCAACAAATAATAATAAATATATTTTTGATAAATTAAAATAAAGAAGTTTAACTTACTAAAAAGTTAACTTAAAACAAACAATTTTAGTGGCGCAGTCGGTTCACGAACCAATTTAACATTAAAAGGAAGTTTGATAAAGTGAACGCCTATATACGATGATTGAAGCAGCTTAAAAATCAAGAAGAAGAGTTTTAGAAACAAGATAATTTCAAGATACTTATCAAGATATTAGAAAATAATCAAGATAATCTTGAAGATAATTTTCAATATAGTTTTCAAGGAAATTTTCCAGATAACTCTCAACATTGAAAGTGAAAGCTGAAAAAGAATAAAGAACAAACAACATAAGACAAGATATTCAACTTTTTAGAGGAACTACAAGTTAGCAGCAGCAAAATAATTAACAATATCATTAACAACAACAATGGCTTTCAACACTTTTAATCTTTTAGATGGTATTTCAGAATTTGATGGCAAAACAGAAGACTTGGAGATGTTTATAAAACATGTTGAAGAAATCCGTAAGCATGTTGATTCCAATTTATTAACTTTATTTGATTTAAGAGTTAGGAATAAGATAATTTCGCAGGCTAATATAACACTTATAAATAATAATAATCCAATTAACTGGGATGAGGTTAAGGTAGTATTAAGAATTAATTTTAACATCTCGGATAGTACAGAATCTATTGTAAATAAAATTAAAACAGCAGAATTTAGAAATGACATTAGTGAATTTTTTGAATATATGTTAAAACTTTTAACAAAATTAAATCTGAAGACCAGTGTAGATAGATTAAATGACCAATGGTATAATTGTAAAAATAATGAATCAATGGTTTTAAAAATTTTTATATCCAAATTGCCTAACGAACCCAAATTAATTTTATATTCGAGAAATCCATATACTCTGTTAAAAGCAAAAGAAATTTTGATTGAAACTGAGTATTTTTATTCAAAAAAATTCAAGTATTTTGGATTTAATAACACTATCACAAATAAAAAAGTAAACAAAAATTTTAATGAATCGGGTAATATTTCTCAATTTAATTATAAACCTAATAAATATCAATATGTTCAAAATAGAAATATTTCAGATCATAATGATAATAATAATAACCAAAATAATTCAACTCAAAATAGACCAAATACTTTTAGAAATTTTGAAAGTAATAAGTACAATTTTGCCAATTCCCAATACCAGCAAAACAATTCTGGGAATTTTCAAAATCCAACTTCGTCGAGAAACTATAGTAACACTGATTTTAATAATAGAAATAATTCAGGACAATCCCAACAAAGTACAAATAGCTCAAATAGAATGGAAGTTGAAAATATCCAAGTTTCAAATTTTCAATCGCAGGCCGAAGAACTTTACCCTGTATAATAGTAAAAACAAGAACTGTTCCTATTAAGTTATTAATTGATTCAGGGTCAGGTACTTCATTAGTGAGAAGAAATTTATTTCATAAATCTTTTAGAACAGAGATTGAAACTCCAATTACACTTAACACTATTTGCTCTAAAACTACAGCATCGACAAAAATAACAATACCACTATTTAAAGAATTTAATACACCTAATATAAAAATTGAAATGCTAGAGACAGAATTATTAAGTGATTTTGACGGAATTTTAGGTTGTAACATACTTAAGCCTTTAGGAGCAAAAATTGATCTAAAAGAAAATTTATTAATAACTGCAAATGCAAAAATACCTTTAGTTTACGAAAATTCATTTGAAAAATACAATGAGGATGATATTTTATACTTTAACTCAATAGCAATAGATATAAATTTTAATAAACCGAAATTAGAATTTTTAAATGAAAAACTTAGAACGCAAAACTTAACTAGTGAAGAAATTAACGAATTGGAAAAATTAGTAAAAAATTTTGAAAATATATTTTACATAGAAGGTGAAAATTTGTCAAGTATAGTTAAATATAGACATAAGATACCAACTATTAATGAAATCCCAATATATTCAAAAACTTATCGATTCCCAGAAATTTACAAAGAAGAAGTGAAAATGCAGATAAATGAAATGTTACAGTCAGGAATCATAACTAAGTCATGTAGTCCATATAATGCACCTATTTGGGTTGTTCCCAAAAAAATGGATAACTCCGGAAAACAAAAGTTTAGAGTTGTGATAGACTATAGAAAATTAAATAATATGACTATAGAAGACAAATTTCCTATCCCTAATATGGAAGATTTATTTTCGAAACTTGGAAACTCGTTATATTTTAGTACTATTGATTTAGCTAAAGGGTTTCATCAAATACCTTTATCACCTGAAGACAGACATAAGACAGCATTTTCGACTTCCACTGGACACTACGAATTTACAAGAATGCCTTTTGGTTTAAAAAATGCTCCGGCATCATTTCAAAGAATGATGAATGAAGTGCTGCACGATTATGTTAACAATATATGCGTAGTTTATTTAGATGACATATTAGTATTTTCATCCTCTCTCCAAGAACATATTTTATCATTAACTAAAATTTTTCAAAGATTATCTGAATATAACATGAAAGTCCAAGTAGACAAATGCAACTTTTTTAGGCGGGAATCAGAATATCTAGGACATATTATAACACCTGAGGGAATAAAACCAAATCCAGACAAAATTGAGTCAATTCAAAAGATTTCTATACCAAAAACTATTAAAGAAATAAGATCTTTTCTAGGCTTAACTGGTTTCTACAGGAAATTTATTAAAGATTACAGCCAAATAGCATTGCCAATGATTTCTTATCTTAAAAAAGGTTCACATATAAATGTGGATAATACAAATTACATTAATTCATTTCACAAATTAAAATTAATTTTATGTTCTACTCCAGTTTTGGCTTATCCAAATTTCGATAAAGTATTTGTTTTGACCACAGATGCTAGTAATGAGGCTTTAGGTGCAGTTTTATCTCAAAATGGGCATCCAATCGCTTTTTCTTCTAGAACCTTAAACCAACACGAACGTAATTATAGCACAATTGAAAAAGAATTGTTTTCTATTGTATGGTCAGTAAAATATTTTAGACCTTATTTGTTTGGAAGAAAATTTAAAATACAGACCGATCATCGACCACTTGTATGGTTAAATTCATTAAAAGAGCCTAATATGAAATTACAAAGGTGGAAAATACAATTAAACGAATATAATTTTGACATTGAATATATTAAGGGAAAAACCAATCAAGTTGCAGATTATCTTAGCCGTTTAAACGTAAATTGTTTAGAACAAAATGACCAACAAATACCCTCAGATAAAGCAACAATACATAGCGGAAAAGAAAACTTAAACGATCATATTTTTATTTCAGATTCACCAGTGAATATATTTAAAAATCAACTTATAGTGAATTTAGGAAAAAATTATAAATATGAAAAGAAAATTTTATATCAAAAGAAAATTAGACATATTATTACAATTAAAGAGTATTTTGAGGAAAAGATATTGAAATTTTTAAAACAAATTCTTCCAATAAAAGGAACTATAGCAATTTTTTGTGAAAATTTTGAAATATTTAAAAAATTTCAACAAACTATAGTACATTACTTTTCAAATACAATAGAAATGAAATTTTTAAAATGCACTAAGTTAGTAAAGGATGTTTTTGATGAAGAAAACCTTTTAGAAATAATAGAAAAATTCCACAATGATAAGAATCATAGAGGAATAGAAGAAACATATTTAGAGTTAAAAGATAAAATATATTTTCCAAAATTACGGAAAGAAATTCATAAATTTATTAATAACTGTGTTATATGTAATATGTGTAAATTTGACAGACGACCAATAAAAACAAAGTTATGTGTTACAGAAACTCCTGTTCAATCTAATGAAATAATTCATATTGATATATGGTTTCTTAACAAGAAAACAACTTTTTTAACATGTATTGACAAACTATCCAAACATGTTTCAGTACATTACTTAAGCGACAAAAATTCATTGACTATTGTTGAAAAATTAAGAGAAAGATTTGCTATTTTGGGAAAACCAAAAAAGATTATTGCGGACAATGAATTTAATACAGCTTATATAAGAAACTTTTTACATCATGAAGAAATAGATTTTCATTTCACTGCCCCGAATACTCATACTGGTAACGCAGACATAGAACGGTTTCACCTTACACTAAATGAACATATTAGACTACACAAGTTGAATCAAAATCACAAGGATTTTGATGATAAAGCACTTGTCTTAAAATCCGTTCAAATATACAATGATTCGATACATAGTACAACAGGTTATAAACCAAATGATTTACTTCATAATAAAGTAGACAAATCTATTTGGCATATGTTGCATAATAAAATTCATGGCAATAAAATTAAAAAAATTAGAAATATAAATGAAAAAAGAAAAGATTGTCATAATTTTAATGAAAGAGAATTTGTTAAGAATCTAGGATTCCATAACCTGAAGCAAAAACCAAAATACATAATAAAACAAGTCAAAGAAAAAAATAAAACAAATTTCTTAGATGAAAAAGGTTGTAAAAGAGATAGGCAATTGGTTAAAAGAATTTTTAAGTACCAAAATGAAATACCAGACGTTAAATTTGAAAGAAAAATAACTGGAAGAAATTATTCTAAATAAAAAATATTTTATGCTGTTTACTTTTATATTTGAATCTTTTTATTGAATGTTTTTATTTTTTTATACAATTAGTAATATAAAAAAATGTATTTATGTATCTAACTTTAAAACCTAAACTTGTTGATATAACCACATTCCAGGAGTAATGTGTAATCAAATGGTGGGGGAGTTATATGTATGTATGTAACTAACACTTAATTACTGTACTTCCTTTTATATAACTTGTTATTACTCCTTTACTTATGTACTTGTATAAATTATTTCTTTTCGATTGTTTTAATTCTTTGTGATATCTGTTTCTAATTTTTGTAATATTGATTTAATCAACTTCGATTCGAAAACTTAATCAATTTATTTTTATGTTTTCCTTGATTTGATGTTTTATTATTGAATAAAATTTTAAAAATTAACTCAACAAATAATAATAAATATATTTTTGATAAATTAAAATAAAGAAGTTTAACTTACTAAAAAGTTAACTTAAAACAAACAATTTTAGTACTGGCTTAGAAACTCAAAACTGCTGTGGTGACCTTAGTTCTTTTTTAGTTTAGCAAACTGCTTCTATTCCTTACGGATTTATTGACAACAAAAATACAATTGATGATATGTACCATACGCTCGTATCATTTACATACATATATACGAAGCAACACACACATGTTGTATACAACTGCACGTGTAACTATGAACTCGCAATGTGAGCATGACATCTTAACGAACGATTTAACATGAAGAAAACGATAAATATTGATTCTTTACAATTTAATTGCTGCCACTGACTCTAGTGTTCATTTTTGTTGCTGCGTTTTACAATTGGTGGTGTAGTTGGATGAATAGGCATGTTGTAATATTGTTTCTTGTTTGTGTTTTAAAGCCTGCCAATATTTTATGTGAGATTTTTTTTAGATATTAATGTGAAAAAAACTTACAAAAAAGACCCACACTGTAAAATCAATACACATAGACACTACACACACACACTCATACACACAATATTATTGTTTGCTTCCGCGAGCGGGGGGTATTTGCTCTCAAATGGCCTGTAGAGAAAAAAAAATCAGGCTGCATGCAACATAAAAAAACATTCATACAGAACACAGAACATCAGCAGCAGCTATAAACTCCTGGAGAGCCATGTGGTTCTTTTTAGAAGTAAAAAATGTGGAATTTCAACATAAAAAAACAGAAAATATAAAAATTGTAGTTCTAAGTGAATGATTTTCTAAAATATTGAAATTGTTCAAGTGCAAAAGTGGAATGACCAGAATAATCGATTAAATGGAATTTAGTTCTTAGAAGAATACTAAAGTACACATCTATTTTATTGCAAAAAAAATAGATTAGAAATGAAAGAAAAAAAAAAGAAATAAATATTACTTTCCTTTAAAATTATTTGACCCAAATTGTATATTTGTGTTTGACTTAATCGACAAAATATTTAGTAACAAAAGTATATAAAAAATAAGAATACGATTTCAAACTTTAAATTGCTTTCACCAAAACAACATCTTAAAGTGAAACCTTTTTTAGATATGAAAGTCGATACTTAAAGTTCCTATGACCTGTCAGTAACTAAGTTATCTAGCTTAGTATACTTCCTTTAAATTAAACAACTTTCTCTTCTTCCTGTCGAGAGGATGTTGCGATACTTTTTTGTTCATCCCCGTAATATGCTCATGGTCCTGATTGTTTTTAACAAAATGGAGGATTGATATCCAATGATACTCTCTGAAACCTTAATAGGTACAGAAGTTTTATTCTATGGCCGTTATAACAACAACTACTAAAAATTAAAATGTGTTCCTATTGGGACGAGATATTTTCGTATATGGCATTAAAAACAAGTCTGAAATAAATTAGTCAATTGCGAGTTAGACTCACACACGTAGAGTTCCGTACTATGTTTAGTACAACTTTAAAAATTCAAGTTGTTAATTTTTTCGTATCTTATGAGTCACCCTTTAATTTTAAAATTAAAGTCACAATTGCATCACTGTTGGAACACCTTTTAAATTTTAGCAATTTTTTTTATAGCGGCCATGGTAGTACACTATCTATAAAAATAGACATGCGCCTACCTATTGCGGTTCAAAAACTAAGGTAATATATGTGAAAAGCATGTCACTGATGGAACACCATTTAAATATTAGTAATTGTTACAGCGGCCGAAGTACAACATCTACTGTAAACATTTAAAGAGTCTACCTATTATGGTTCAAAAAATAAGGCTATTTACGTACAAATCATGTCTCTGTCGGAACACCCTTTAATTTTGTTATTTGCTACGGCGGCCATGGCAATTCTCTTTCTATGAAAATATCAGGAGTCTACCTATTACTATTAAAAAAATAAGTTACTATACGTGAAAAACATGTCGCTGTCAGAACACCCTTTAATTTTTAGTAATTATCATAACGGCCATGGCAACACATCTTCTATACAAATTGGAAGAGTCTACTTATTACGGTTCAAAAAATATGTCGTTTTACATTTTTATTGTTTTTATAAGGGTCATAGCAATACACCAATTGTGAAAATGTCAAGAGTCTATCTATTATGGTTAAAAAATTAGTCAATGTTTATGCAAATCACGTCACTATCGTCACACCCTTTAATTTTTACCATTTTTATAGTGCCAATAGTCATACACCTCCTGTAAAAACTTCAAGAGTCTACCTGTTATCGTTCAAAACTTAGGCATATACATAAATGCAAATCACGTCACTATCGGAACACCCTTTAATTTTTAGGTTTAATATTGTATACTTGCTTATAACGCGAACATAGATTATTTATTTATTTTTTATTTATTTATTTATTTATTTATTTGAAATTGACCATAAGCCCATAGGGGCCCAATTTGTCAAATGCTTATGTTTACAATTGGCAGCTATGCTATTATTTATCCAGATTAGATTAAATTACTGTGTGCAAATTTTAAGTGGTTGCCTCCTATAGCTCAAAAAATAAAGACATAAAGGCAAATAACACCTCTCTATCGGAACACCCTATAAGATTAAGTATTTGCTACTATAGCGGCCACAGCTATACACCTTCTGTGAAAATTTCAAGCATCTACCTATTACGGTTCAAAACTTAGGCCTTATACATGAAAATCACACCACTATCGGAACACCCTTTAATTTTTAGTTTTATTTTTTTATAGTTGTTTATATAGTGAACTAAGTTTTAATTACTATTTGTAAATTTCAAGTGTATCCCACCTACAGTTCACGAAATAGGCACATATTCGTGAATAACACCTCTCTATCGGAGTCTACCTATTACGGTTCCAGAGATAAAAGGCGCTGACAGACGGACAGACATTGTAGCGAAAACAATAGGGTTACGTTTTTACAATTTGTGTATGGAACCCTAATTAAAGGGTATTCCTATAATTACGTGATTTTTAAGTACGTGGATTTATTTTTTAACCGTAATATTGAGTAATTTGAAACTAGTAAATTAGCATATTAGTATTTAAGACTACATTCGCTAAATTAAGATGTATAAAAAATAAATCTGTTTTGATAGTGACGTGATTTGCATGTACAGTAAAACCTCTCATAACCGGACATCCACCGTCGTTGTATTTTTGTCCGGGTACAATGATTTTTATTTGTTGGAATGCAACGAAGTCTTCTCTAGAAAAATGCTACAAACGGGTAATTTGTTTTAAAATAGGACCAGAAATTGGAAAATTTTGACATCAGCTCCACCCGCTTCACCAAAAATTCCCCTTATTTTTACTTATATTTAAATATGTATCCTAAAAAATGAAAGAAATATAACAATTTCTCTTTTTCAAACTCTTTTATACTTTTCATTTTTTTTTTTATTGATAAACAATATTTTTCTGCACCATGTACTGTGAGCCGCACTAAGCAATCGACTTCTTCAAATAAACTTCTTCTGAGCCATCCTTAATACATGAGTATGTATAATTGTGTTAACAACGGAATCACCAGTATCATTGACATATGAACCAGTGTTGATTAAAAGAAGAACCACTATTTACCACTATCGTGTAAGCTTATGAGATATATTTTGAACAATATTTTTTTAAATTTAATGTCCGCGTCCGGTTATTAGAGTACACGGTGATAGGGATGCATTTTGATTGGAAAATGAATAGGTTTGATCTAAAAAACTTGGTCTGTTATTAAAGGTGTCCGGTTAAGGGAGGTGTCCGTTATGAGAGGTTTCTCTGTATATGGCCTCATATTTGAACTATAATTGGTGAACTCTTAAAATCTTCACAAAAAGTATATTGCCATGGCAGCTACATATAATAACAATTACTAAAAATTAAAGGGTGTTCCGATAGAGATGTGATATTCAACAAAAAGCAGACATTTAAAGTGTTGAAATTTTCAGTAATAACAACATAAAAATAAATATTAAAGGGGCCCCATAAAAGATATAAAATAATTAATATGTTTAACTTTTAAAGTTATATAGAACATAGAACGGAACCCTGTGTGAGTCTGACTCGAACTGGAATTTTGTAAAAGATTTGAAATTTAATATTTTTAGACCTTATGATAATGGCAATTTTAGCAGTGAAAAACTATTTGTGCTTTGGTAACACATGGTTTAAAGTTATTCTCATATGCTTGATGGGTATAAATATTGTACATATATGATAGTATCAACTGGTTAGGTTTATAAATTTCTTTATAATGAACGAATATTATTTCTTAAAAAAAAGAAAATAATAAAACTACATTGGGTTGAAAAACAGAAAAAAAAATACGGTACTTAGCTGTTTTTTTTTTCTTTTATTCTTCAGATAACAAAAAAAATTATTGTAAAGCTCTGTAAAAGGTGTTTAAAATATTTTCATAACTTTTTAATTTTACAAAGTAAAAATGCAAATCAAAAATCAAAAATTTATTCAATTGACTTTTTTTTCTCAATTTTTTATTTATTGTATCTTCAATATAATTGAACTATCAATAATTACTCATATCTTAAGTCTAAAAATAAAAATATACATGTTAACTCCAACCAGTGCTGGACAAAAAAAAATGTATGTTTCACGGTTACTGTAATTTGCGGGTTATCCCTCTGATGTACGGATGAGAGAAGCAGTGTCCCTCCTTCTTAGTCGAATGTAACCAGGTTCAGTAAGTTACAGGCCAGTGGATTCGGATGAGTTTCAAGCTTCTTTAAATACCTTATGGCAAGTTTCGCTATTTCCGCTTTAACTGTTGGCACGTTTAGATCTTTATGGATGTTCGAGTTTTTTATATACCAAGGAGCAGATGTAATTATACGAAGAATCTTGTTTTGGCGCCTTTGAATTTTTTCTATGTTGGTAGCTGAGGCAGTGCCCTATAATTGAATGCCATAACACCATATTGGTTTTAGAATTGAATTGTATAATAAAAGTTTGCAATCTATAGCTAGAGTAGAATTTCTGCCAATTAGCCAGTTTAGTTGGACTGCTTTCAACTTCATTTGTGTTAACTTTGTTTCTATGTGGCGTTTCCATGTAAGGCGCCGGTCAAGATGTATGCCGAGATATTTGACGTCTGAAAGCTGAAGTATCGTTTGGTTATTTATCTGAATAGGGGGGCAAGATTCTCTACGCAGTATGAAAGTTATGTGACTACATTTTTGTTTATTAACTTTTATTCTACATTTCTTCAACCATTTTTCTAAATTGGATATGTGATCTTGTAAATATCGTGATGCTACTTCGGGTGAATGCTTAAAAAAGCAGTGTCGTCAGCAAATATCGATGTGTGGACTCGGTCACTAGTTGGCATATCTGAAGTATACAACAAGTATAAAATCGGCCCAAATATACTACCCTGGGGAACTCCGGCTTCGATTGACTGGGGTGAGCTCAAAAAATCGCTTTCTTTCACAATAAATTTTCGTTCGGTTAAATAACTATCTAGCAGCTTATATAGGTTTACGGGAAAATTCAGTTTTAGCTTATATATTAGGCCTTCATACCATACCTTATCGAATGCTTGAGAAACGTCAGTAAAAAGCGCAGAATAGTATTTTCTCTCTTCAAAAGTCTTCTTAACAACATTAGCTAACCTGTGAGTTTGTTCGATCGTACTTTGTTTTTTCGTGAAGCCGAATTGATGGTTTGGAATACATCCTTTGTCGCTTAGAATAGGGTTAAGCTTAGTTATTAACATCCTCTCAAACAGCTTTGACATATTTGACAAAAGGCTTATAGGTCTGTATGATTAAATATTTGTGTGGTCTTTTCCTGGTTTAGGAATCATGGTAACCAAGGATACCTTCCACTCTGTGGGGAAGTACTCAAGACGTAAAATGGCATTAAAAATAAAAAGAACGATTCTGCGAGCTATACGGGGCAATTCAATTGACAGTAAATAATTAATATTGTGCCATTATTTTAAATCAGGGGCACCTGTTGCGCAACCGTATTTAAATCATCCCGCTTTCAAAAATAAAATATGCCTTAAAGTATGCAGTACCTTTAAAGCGGTAAAAAAGTCGGCGCACTTTTTTTTATAAAGGTCTGGGTACCTTTATAAAAAAAAAATAAAATTCTAAAATTTATATAAAATTCTAAAAATTATTGTAAACCTCTGTAAGAGGTGTTTAAAATATTTTAACAACAAAGTAATTCCAAAAATTAAAAATACAAATAAAATACAAATTTTGTTCAATTTGAGCCATAAAATATCCCAGTTTTAAACCTAAAGTTTCAGTACCTTTAAACCGGAAATTGCGTACAATTTCACTCCTCATAAAATTTTGTTAAAATCTATCCAGCAGTTTTACGTGATGCTAACACAAACAAAAAGTGGAGAGACTTATAGAGAAACAGACAGATAGACAGACAGACAGACAGACAGGCGGAAATTAGTTACTATTTTATTATATACATGGATATTATTTATTCTCCAGATACTGAAATAACAAAAAAGCTTTATTATATCATTAATAACTTTCCTCAAACAACCTAAAACACTTATTAAATGAATTTTTTAATTAAATAAATTACTAAAGTCCCAAAATGATATAAATTATTTTCTTCTTAATTAAAATTGCTATCACTAAAACTCTCAACATTAATCCTTAAAATTATGTTTTCAAAATAAAACTACTTGCAACCAGATAAAGTTACGATTGGCAAACACATAAATTTTAAGGAAAATTAAAAATTTTTTTACTCTCTCTCCTGTCTGTTGTATAAGTCTAAATAATTTAAATAATTTTTAGCAGCAAAGAACAAAGCATCAAATATTTGACTACTACATGAAAGGCAACCAACCGCAACAATACTTTTCCACCTCAAAGTCAATGCAATGGAAACTGTGTTAATTGAATTATATCATACTTGAACAAACAGACACTAAAACACAAACAACCATTTACACTCGTACACCTGCACACATGCTGCTGCTGCTGCTGCTCACACACAATTATGCAAGCAAAATTTTTGTTTGCTATGAATGAGATATGAGCTCAACTGCACCAAGTATGTAGTTAAGAAAAGTTAAAAAGATAAAAAATTCTTGCTTCTTGTATAATTTTCTTTGCCGTGACAAGAGCGAGGTGTGATTAAAAATATGAAAATCTTTATTTAATTTTTCGAACCTCTCGGTTGTTTTCTCCTTTTGCTTCTGATGAAGAAACCTACCTTAACCCAAGCAATATTAACGAAAAAAGTATAGCTGTTTCGAAGTGCTGAACATGAATAATATATTATAAAATGGGATGGGAGTCACTATTATTATTAATTTAGGGAGGAATGCATACCTCCTTCTTATAGGGTCGTTTTCGATCTCCTTCCATCCTCAACGATTAAAGGCACCCGGCAACGGCAACCTTACTTTTATTGAGTCACGTGCTACCACCAGCTTTTTCTTTTGACTTTAGTAATTTCAGACTGTCTACTGAAAAATGTCGGCCTTCATTCTCATTACGGAGTCTCTAGTAATTGCTAGCATATGTCCAAAGCTTAGATGGCATCCACATTTAACAAGTCCGGCTCTGGTCTTATGCTTGTCAGCTGGACATTCACACACTATGTTTTCTACCGTCGCAGCCTCTTTGATACTTCAACTTTTCATGGCCCGTCACTAACGCAGTTATCCAGCTTAAAGTACTTCCGTATATCTGAGTACCTTACTGGCATTCCTAGCAAGGGGCTCTTTGGTCACCATTCTACCCTCACTCCACCTATTCAGGTTTAGTGAGGTCACCCAATGTAGGGCCTCTACTCGCTTCAGGCCATTTTCCAGTGCTAGTCTGGATTGTGATTCACATAAATTCACAGCATCCCCTTTTTGTTAGATGGTCTCATCAACCTTTTATTAATAAGCGAAGCACATCTATAAAGTTTTATAAGACATTCCAGCACTAGATTAAAGTACACGTTCCCTTGCTATTAAGCAATTAGCGTTTCATAACCGACTGGTTGTCAAGTGCAATGAGAACCTTTCTTTCATGCACCCGACTTTCCAGCTGGTTTTCCAACGCATGAAGCAACCCAAGCAATTCTGCTTGGTAATCGCAGACAAAATTCCCCAAACACAGACTACACGACAGAATTCAGCTCAGCTGAGTATATAACTGCTTCTGCACTGCCCTCCATAATATAACCAAACATAAAAATGCCGATGACATTCTCCATATACTTATTGTGTACAACGCCTTCCGCAAGGACTGACCGATACAGTCCTTCCCCTATTTTTCTTTTACTCAACAATTCCATTGCCATTTCAGCTTGCCTAACCTCGGTCCAAAGCCGAACATTGGGAAGAGAATGAAAGTGATATTGATAATACTTTTATTTCAAGTTTTATTTCCCCTTTTCCTGGTCTTTGTATTTAAAAAAAAATTATTTAAAGGAAATAATAAAGCCTTCCATAATTTTTGGAACACATCTCGCATATTTGTCTAACTAAATGCATGAACTACCCCTCCCTCTGTTTCATGGTATGTATAACTATTAGTATGTCTGTGTTTGTGTATTTGCTGTAATTAAAATACCAAATATTTGTTCAGGTAAATAATAATATTTTCACACCAAAACAAAAAAAAACCCACAAAATAATTTTTAGTTAAAAAAAAATGTACAAAAGTTAAAAAAAATTATTTTATATTTATGTTCGATGTTGCGAAAGTGTTTTAGGTATCAGAGAGGTGAGGGAAGAACCTGAAGGTCTGGCAAATGAAAAATAAACAGATGAAAAAAATTGCAACCATTGACGCAGAATGTTTACAGCAAGTTTTCTATAACTTTTTAACCTGGGATGGTGTCTCCATGGATGTCGTTCTTTTTTCAATTTTCTAGAAAAATAACTTGTTAAAAAGTTTTGTAGAAAATGAAATAAATATTTGCCTCTATGTAGAGACGCCAAAGGGTTGTTCTCTACGCACACATAAAAAGCCAACGAAATTTTGTGCATTCCAAAGTAACAATAAAGTAGAAGCAGTAAAGATCAGTGCAGTGTTATAACAGGGGTGGCAACTTAAAAATTAAAAGGGGGTAAAATATTGATTTGTTTCTCAATTACAGGTCATAATTATATTTCTTAAATTTATATACCAAAATTTTGGTTTTCAAAAAATTGTAAGATTTTTAGAATTCAATAATACGGGTTCAACAAAGAAACAGAAACAATCAGAGCGTCTGTAGTATTTTCTCTAAAATAAAGGGTGTTTTTTATAGAGGTATAGAACTTTAAGTTGCAATAAAACAACGATTTATTTTATTTATCCGAAAGATAATCTTGTGGCATTACATTTTAAATATGATTTCTGGCATATCACCGCCACGGCTGGTGCGGATGTAGTCCAATCTGGACGTCCAATTTTCGATGACTTTTTCCAACATTTGTGGCCGTATATCGACAATAACACGGCAAATGTTGTCTTGCAAATGGTCAAGGCTTACCCGCATAGACCAATGACTTTACATAGCCCCACAGAAAGTAGTCTAGCGGTGTTAAATCACAAGATCTTGGAGGCCAATACACAGGTCCAAAACGTGGAAGTAGGCGGTCACCAAACGTGTCTTTCAATAAATCTATTGTGGCACGAGCTGTGTGACATGTTGTGCCGTCTTGTTGAAACCACATCTCCTGGACATCATGGTTATTCAATTCAGGAAGGAAAAAGTTAGTAATCATGGCTCTATACCGATCACCATTGACTGTAATTTTCTGGCCACCATCGTTTTTTAAAAAGTACGGACCAATGATTCCACCAGCCCATAAAGCGCACCAAACAGTCAGTTTTTCTGGATGTAACGGTGTTTCGACATACACTTGAGGATTACCTTCACTCCAAATGCGGCAGTTTTGTTTGTTGACGTAGCCATTCAACCAGAAGTGCGCTTCATCGCTAAACAAAATTCGCTTATAAAATCGGGAACAACGGTAATCTCGTTTTGGGCCCATTCGACGACTATTTGCAAGCGTTGTTGAGGCGTGAGTCTATTCGTGATGAATTGTCAAACCAAACTGAGAATAAATCACTTGACAGCTGTTAAATCGGTCGCCATCTTGAAAAGTAATGCCAGCTTAAAGTTCTATACCTCTATAAAAAACACCCTTTATTTTACCGAAAAGAATACACACACGTTGTGTGTGTCTTTAAAATATTTCGTTCGATTTTGCTTTGAATTTACGACTTTTTAAATGCGGCATCTTTTATTTTTGAATGCGTGATGTTTTAAACACGGTTGCACAACAGATGGCGCTGTTTTAAAATAATGATAAAATATGAATTGAAATAATGCACAGCGTATGGCGCTGTTTTTAAATAATTACAAAATTTGTATTTGATTCGTATTTTTACTTTGTGGAATTACATTGCTTTTAAAATATTCTAAACACCTTTTACAGAGCTTTACAATAATTTTCAGAATTTTAGAATTTTATATAAATTTCAGAATTTAATCCAGGGATGGGTAGCTTTATATAATGTACCTTAATATAAAAAACAATAGGTAAAGCACTATAAAAGTAGAAGTCTTAAAACTTGGTGTGGATTACTTTCCAAGCAAAAGCGAAAAAAATATTGTCCGAATGCACACAACGTGCGCTGGTCCTTAATATAATTTAACTTAAATACACTACACACAGCATTAAAAACAAACTTTTGCTTCCATATCTCCGTCTTGTTCTACCATTCTGAAACCTAGTTATAACTACTATTTCTTCTTTTTTGTTTAAGAAACATTAAATGTTTTTGGTACAAATAAAAATCCTTTTTAGGCTCTTTAGAAAGCTGCATTCTACGCCATTATATCAAGTAACTTTTAACTCCAAAACTCACACACAACTGACATACTACGCACCACGTGTATAAAATGTAGCATTTAGTTTTAGTTTCTTCTCTACTACGATATATCTTGAAAAAATATATTTTTAAGTTTTTGGACGCCATCCGCAAAATGTTTTCTTCGCAATTCAATTCACCACAAAAACGTTTTGAGAAATTATTGCAAAAGTTTTCTCTTTTAACAAAAATAAAAAAATAAAAATAAAAAAAATTAAAAAGCATAAATTTAAAAATCAAGAAGGTGAACATGCAATTGTTTGCAATTTATAAACGAAAAACTGTTAGAAAAAATATTATAAAAACGAAATTAAAAATAAAATATATAAAAACATAACAAAAACTATTTTAACTTGTGAAAACAGGGGAAATAAAGTAGAATTTATATCAAGGGATGCTGTGCTGTGTGCAAGCAGTGCGTTCTCACACCGGAATCGGAAACTATTTAGTGTCAAAGCGTTGGATGGTTTATAAGTGCTTGGTATCCTTTGCTTTTAGGAAATCACAACTAACATATTATTTCTTGAAATATTTATAAATTATGTATATGCAGAGAAAATTTTTAAATATACAGAAAATAAGATTTATTGGGCTACTTTTGCGCTGTATAAAATATGTATAAAATATGATTAAAATTCATATGTGAAAACATATTTGGATTTTAATTTATCAACAATATAATAAATTGCTGCTTTTTTCTGGTTTAAATATATTTTAATTTCTCTTTCATTTTCGTAGTGTATTTATCTGATCAGTCTAAACTATTTCAATTAAAAAATTTTTCCACAAGAACAATATTTATTTGCTTTGTGAATAAGTTGAAACCAACGAAAAAATAGTTTTTCTTTTAACTTTCTGTGGGTGGACAGTTTAAAAATCTTTTACTTTTCTTATCTCAGATTCTTTCTATTTGGCAAAATAATGTGGTTTGTTATTTATAAACAAAGTCTTAGTTCTTTGTACCATTTATTTTAAAACCGTCAGCAAATAACTTCGTAATTCATTATATTAATAATAAGTGATAAACATATATTATAATAAATAAATTATAAGTTTCTATTTTGTTTACTTAATTTAATAAATAAAAAAATCTTAGGGATATACACTAATTACCTACAGTGTGTGAAGAATGTTTTCACACATTTAATAAAAAAAATTTTGTTACCTTTTTAGAAAAAAATGTCAGTTTTTATTTGATTAAAAACATAAATATTCTAGATGAGAAAATAAGGGCTACCCATTTGTGTGACTACCATTATCAGTGGGGAGAGCTTCTAGTGGTCCTCCAAAATGTTCCAGAAAATTCCACAATACTCGAAAGTGTATACAAAGATCTGGAATAATTCCGGTATATTCACGAAATGTACAGACTGTTTCCAAACACTCCACAGCACTGCAGAAGATTTCCTAATGGGTATGAATTAAACATTTGCATGAGCAAGCTCTTCTTATGGATGTGCTCATAAGCTCACGACCAAGTGGTCATACTCGAACACAAACACATGCCTACTCGTACTATACTATTAGTGAGCAAACACATCTGTTCGTATCATAAAAGCAATGAACTGACCGAGTAAAACGAACTTTCTACACTAGTGAGACCCGTGTTTACTCGTCTCATGTTCGAAATACTCAGTGTGTTTTGTTTCTATTTTATAGTGCATTTTACTAGTACTAGTAGGTTTTTTATATTTATTAAAAAAAAATTTTATTTCTTTCTGTGTTTTTTGTTTGTACACTCGAACTGCGTTCGTGTTACACTCAAAGCATAAAACTGCTTAAACTCGCCCAAGTTCATTGTTATAATGCTCAACTCACTCATACTTTTTCAAACTTGCTAATGGAAACTCTGCAAACTCATCGGATTTAGCTTGTTGGTATTCGCTATTTATTATTGTTCACTCATCGTTACTCGTGTGCTATGAACAGACATGAATTCAATAAAATATTATAATGAGCGTCTTATGAGCTTCATTTTATATGCTCATGCAGTGCTATAGTTTTAATGTTGGGGGTTAGAGTACTATCAGACATATAACTTTGTCCTAACGAAACTCGTTTCTGAGTTTTAGTGGCACGCTGAGTTTCGCCACTCTCATCGTAAAAGAAATAGGTCAATTTATATTTATTTATGTACCTGCTGATGTTCGGCGTCCCACAGAGGGGTATTTTTCCAATATAACCAACCGGGCATTAGGCCAACATTTAAATTTAAGAAATGTAAAAATGTAAAAAAGTACGCAGCTCGATAGACAACAAAATTCGTATAGAGAATTTTCAAGGCAGTTGCTTCAGATTTGTCGTTTTGGGACACAGTTTAAATCAGGAAAGTTAATTTTGTTTTGTGTCTTCTTTTTTATTAGTTCCGATACGCGGCTGGCGAGAAGGGTTGGGGCCTCCTGCAGAGAAGAAAGTAAGAGCTAGATGGAAACTTCGCCAGTTCAACCGGTCCGTAACAATATGCTTACGTTTAACGTCGCTAAACTAATAAAGATTATGTGTTGCTTTTTTTGTGGAAGGCTATATAAGCAGCTACTGATATTATTTTTTGAAATATTTTATTTTTAATTTTTACGAATTTCCTTCGAAATTAAAATAAAAGATTTTTTGGTTCACTTTTTTGTTTCACTTTTTTGTAAAAAAAAAGTGAAATGTTCAAATATAGCATATTTTTGTAAGTAACAATATCGCAAGCGAAAGTATGCAATTTTATCGATTCAATGATACTGTAAACTTGGCAGTAACCTTTTATTGTGAGCGGGAAATTTAAAACACTATTTACAGTACTCTACAATAATTTTAGAATTTTATATAATTACCTATGAGTACATAATTATCTACAGATTACCCATGGCACCTTTATATAAAATAATCCATATCTGAAGCACTATATAAATAAGAGTCTTGAAGTGAATTCCTTTCAAAGCAAAAAAAAACTACACAGACGAAGTGGCTGGCGCAGCTAGTAATGAATAAATTATTTATTATTTTCAGATAAATTACAAAAATGTCATTTATTAATATTTTTGGGTGGCGGGATTGGTCACACACCTTCTATTCGACATAGAAATGAATATTTTTTGAAAATAAGCAAAAAAAAATTTTAAATAAATTGACATGGACGTTTCGATGGTGAAAGTGAAGGGATATATTCCACTGCCCATAAAAAAACGCAAAACTTTTTTTTTTGGTATTAAGGCGTATGTTATCTATTTCTTTTATTAATTACATTGATTTTGCAAACAATATTACATATCATCGCCCACAAAAGGGGGCGCGGTGAAAATGGCATTTAGAATCTCATGGGTGCAAGTTCGCTGACCATAAAAGTTGCATTTGCTACATTTTTCAGAGGTATAATTAGTTCTTCTTCGGGGACCTTTTTTCTCCTTAATCCAATTTTTTTTATGTTCTAGCCAATGACCATAAGAAATTTGTCTGCCAAATTTTATTAACCTAGGGGTACACAATACATTTGCACAGCCAATATAAGCTAAAAATAAAAGTAATGTCCGGATAGATTGCCAAAACAGAAACAGTGCTTCGTGCTTAGGTGAGAAACGTGCTGCTCTCAGTAAAAAAGTGAATGAAAATGGGTGAATCCACCTTAATTCTTTTGTACAAAAATTAATCCTAAGGAAGTGTAACAAATTTTTGTATGTATTGGTTTCTAAAAAATTTCGGCACAGCACTTAAAGAACACACAGTTGTATGAAATGTTTTGTAACAAAAATATATTTCTTACACATTCATAGCTGTAAAAATTAATTAATAGGTGTTAAAATTAAATATTCGATTAGATTTCAAGTGAAAATATTAATTTTGATTTGTGTGCAAAAAAACATTAGACTGAGTAATAATTTTAAATATTTATTATTTTGCATTGAAAAAAATTTCATCCCCTAAAATACTAAAAAATGCAATACTGTGAAGAATTGAATTTCACCTCAACAAAATGAAATTTTATTTTAGTGTAAAAATTATTAAATACCTTAAATTGGAAATAACTACTGCAACACATTGTTTTTTTATTTTTACAATAAACAATCTGAATATACACGAGTGTATGTAAGCAAAAAAAAAAAAGATAGGTATATAAAGTAATTCTTGACAACATTGCGTTGGTAATTAAATGCTAAAATAAAAAACAAACACAACCTCTTGTTAGTACATTAGCCCCAAAAATAAACAATCCGGTAGACATATAATTAAAACAAAAATGCTATCAAGTTGCCACATACAAATAAACTCTAGCATGTGGCAAGTACTCATTTCGCTTTAGAAATAAATTACAAAAATTTGAAAAAAATAAAAAATGTTCAACTATATTTATAGCAGACAATCAAGAGATAATAAGCAACAATGTTTAGAAAATTAATCTATTGAAATAATGCTGATGATAAATGACTCTCTGTGCAGCAAACTACTAAAATTGGTTGGTAACAAAATGATTTCGTTAGTTTTTAGACAAGAAGCTCACAAGAGTAAAATACCTAATGAGAGAAAACAAAAAATCAACTAAAATTTTATACATATGTACATATACATATACATATACATATGTATATTTATTTTTATTTTTTATTGGCTTTTAAAGTTTAATTTCTAACGCTAAATGAAATAATATTCAAGCGCATTTTTATTTTTTTATTTCTATAAATAATAAAACATTTTCGTTTGTGTCTTTCTAAGGTGACGAATTTAAATAGCAGCATGGATGCATCTTCCTCGAATACCAACTGCAACATTTTTCAAGTTTAAAATAGAACACTCTGTAAATATTGAAAAGAATTTGCTCTTAGACTACACTAGCTGTTGCAGTCACTGATGGTGGAAATTCGTATCAAATGTCAACATTTTTGATACCAGAAGAACAACATTTTATAACAATGTAGTGAAAGTTTTTAAATAGATTTTTGTACATTTTTTCTAAATTACATTTTCTTTACGCTGCACATGGGATTAAACGCTACCAAAAATGATGATTAGCTGAAAATTTTTAATTGCTATATTAAAGGAAATTTTTATACGGGGTAACAGAGAACCAAATTCTCCATTAGTATCCGTCGAACTTTTCGCTTTTTTTTACAGTCACTCCAAGTGCGAAATTTGTTAAAACTTAGCCCTAATTATCAAAAAGTGTAAACTACAGCATTCTAGAATAGATAGACTAACTTTTTTAGAGCCAGTTTACAAGTGCGAAATCACGTCACCATCTATTGTCGCGTACCTTCAGTTCAAGTTAAATTTATCACGACGCAAAATTCGCCAAGCTGTGGATTTCAAAAGTTCCATTTCTCGTAAGCCGCGCGAAATAGAGTGCCGTGCATTCTCTTATACACTCTCACGTTTTGTCGACGTACGGTTGTTGGTTGATTGCTGACTGAACCATTGAACTCGAATTTATCCCCCACACTACGAATAGACCTCTTGGTAGGACGCTTATGGCGACTGAGAAATGGGCGAAGCGCACGGAATGTGGCCGGAACAGAATATCCATTTTATAAAACATTTTTATCATTTGCACGCGCTTTTGAACTTTGTATAAGTCTATGTTAAATTGGAAAAACATCAGGAGTAATTTCAACAATATGGCAAGTATCAATTGTTAAAGCTCCAGTAGAAACTTCCGTAGAAACACATATTCCTCAATAAGTAAATTAGAGAAGTATAAAGGAAGTAAAGCAAATCTCATCGTAAAAGCGTAGAGCCTGTAACTTATATTTTTGGCAAATTTTACGGACATCTTAAATAAATATTTACAGTAAAAATATTTATAATTATTTTTTTCTAATTGTCCAAAAAATATATATTGTTGAAGTATATCGAGTCATATTTGCGATTATCTCGTCAGCGACAATCTATCGAAAAAAAAATTTTTTCAAAGAGAAATATCTGCCGATTTAAATCCGAATAATTTATTATACTACAGAAAAAAATAATAAACAAACACGCAAATTGCTGTTTTTTGTGCTTTTAAATACAACTTTTATTTATAACTAGCTGTGCCCGCCACGTCGTGGGGGTCCTGACAATATTAAGCTCGATTTTGATTTGATGAAAGTATTCCATACCAAGACTCTTAGTCTTACTTTTATGCTGTTTCAGTTACGGTTTATATATTTACTCTATATTAAGGTACCCATCCCTGGATACAATTCTAAAATTTATAAAAATTTTAAAAATTATTGTAAAGCTCTGCAAGAGGTGTTTAAAATATTTTAATAACAATGTAATTCCACAAAGTAAAAATACAAACCAAATATAAATTTTATTCAATTGGCGCAATCTGTTGCGCAATTTTGTTTAAAATATCCCACTTTCAAAAATAAAAGATGGGCAACCGTGTTCCATTTTTTCAAATATCCCACTTTTAAAAATAAAATATCCCAGTTTGAAACCGAAATTTTTAGTACCTTTAAACCGGAAATTGTGTACTTTCACTGATTTTTCGCAATTTCTCTTGGAAATGAGATATTTTTGCGAAAAAAATATTATGGAAACAGGATGGTACGTCCTCACAAAATTTTGTTTAAATCCATCCAGTAGTTTTTACAGACAGACGGAAATGAGTTATTATTTTATTATATGTATAGATTTTATTTTATTTGTTTCCATGGCATTAACGAAAACTGTGAATGAAGCCAATACCTTTTGAGTAACAAAAAAGCGAATAAGAAAATTTAAAAACGAATTTTCCTATATTTTTTACACAGAAAGGTGGAATTTCATCTGCTTATAATTTCTCTTAAAAAATTATTCCTTAAATATTATAATTTTTGGAAATTAATCCTTATTTTGGTTATCGCTCAACCCAATGTGCGCAGTTGGATTTTTCTTTAATTTAGATTTTTTGAGAAAAGCAAAGTGTGAGGCCAGAAAATAAAATAATAAGTAGAAAGAAGTAAATTGCTTGACATTTCTCTGCATGTGAGCGTGTACAAGATTGAAATAGAAATTTTATTAAAGTTTACAAAGTGTTTTTATGTATTTCCGTTGCCAAGCGTGGCGTGGAAAAATTCTTTCATTGTTGGCCTACGAAAGGGGTTTCCAAAAGTTATAGTTAGATTTTTATAGTTTAAGGCAATATTATTTTCCTTAAAATAATAACAAATCACTTAATCAATTAAGAGTGAACAGTGCTTTATAAACTGCTTATTTTTGCAATAATTCGAACGCCCTTAAACCACAGAAGAAATTGTGTTGAATTTACACACAGCATTGACTGCATATAAAGAAAAAGCATGTTTGTGGTATGGTCACAAGAATATTATGTTCTTTGTAGCAATAAATGGTTGCAATGAACAAAGTTTAGTTGTTTTTAACATTGCTTTTGTCACCATAAACAAATTATGATAAAAATTTAATTTTTAAATGTTTACTACACTGATAAAGTTCAACATAGGTGGTTTTCATTATACATAACCCGCTTTTAGAAAAAAAAGATGCCTTAAAGCATACAAAATTTAATTAAAACTTGCTTCTCGTGAACAAACTAAAGTTAAAAACAACTAAAACTTCTTCATCTCAACCATATAGTTTTCAAACCTTTTTATACTTATAGTGGAAATTTGCATATTGTAAATTTGCAGTGCATATTGAAGAAGATCATGAGCGTACTTTTTTAGTACATGTATTGCATTTTTGAGCAAAGCATTTATTTTTTAAATCTGGCAACTCATCAAAAAGTACAACAGAAATATAAAAACTAAACAGATAAACAAAAAATTTACAAACAATTGTATTTGATATTTTTCCTTTTTTTTAGAAATATGTATTTCAAAAATTGCTCTTTACTTTTATTTGCGACTGACCAAGAGCAAACGAAGCAAAGAAAGCTAACTTTAAGTATATATTTTATTTTATATTTTAAGTATATATGTACATATGTACTGTAACGAATCTTAATCCACGATGTACTAATTGGATTATTTTGGAAACGGGGCTACCTATAACTCTCGGCCGTGCTCGTCGTTGGGGTGGTTGTATTGTGTTTCCAAGTTATAAAAAAAAAATATTATCATTTCAGAAGAGATTTAAAATTTAGGTAGCATATACACGAATAAATAAGTAAATCCGGAACATAGTGATTATTACAGAATAAAGACGTATACTAAAGAAGATAAATTAGTTAATGAAGGTAGTGAAGCCTAAGATGTAATTTGCTACACTGATCACACTGAAACCCTCCCGCCATGCTGATATAATATAAGTTGTTATCAGACCAAAAAAAATTATCTATATGCAACTTAATTGATTATCCTACCCCATACCTCTAACTTCACCTTTCGTAATACAAAAAAAAAAATTAGTTCATGTTCCTAAACATTATGATAACTAATATTTATTTGTAAGTTTTTAATTTAAACATTCTAAGAGAGAATAAAAAAAAATAATAATTAAAAAAAAGTAATTAATACTAGTTGTTTAATTTAATAAAATTAATGTTCAAATATATTAACTTTAACTCAAATTAACAAGGTATCAATTATGCAATTATAAACAGCATAACTCAGTAGAAATTTTGTATATTACCATATATTGCTTTTACCATAATTCAAGATAAAAATTTTAATAAAAAGTTAAAACTTACATTAGATATGTCCATCGATGTCTGCAGGCGCCGGAAGACTTGATGTTGATGCAGGTTTTAATTATGCTCAACCATTTAGTATATAAAAATCATTATCTTGATTATATGAGTGTTTGTATCTGTGTATGCACGCGGTTTATATGAATCCTTCACATATAATCCACCACATTTGTATGTGTTTATGAATGCATAATTATTTATTTAAGTAACAAAAATTTTTTGAATATTTTCTATAAAAATGAAAAATTAAGTTTAAGGTAAATTAAATTTATAACAAAAATACTCGAATGCGAAACAAAATTTAACGAAGCAAACTTCTTAACACATAGTGATTATATCAGCTAATTGTATGTAATATTTAGTTTATAACACCACAATTGTAGGTATATATGTATATATGTGTATGTATATTTTTTTCTATTATGTCCCTCACAAATTTTTCCGCTTTAATGTTTGTAGTGATCCCAATTGTTACAGATATGAGCTTATGCACATATAGATTGGATTTCCTATTATATGAACAATTAGTTTTGAGGGCTAATTAGGTTTTTATCCACGCACAATAATTGAAAAATCTTGATAAAATTGCTATGCCAATTTCAATTCCAAAAATTCTTAAATCAAAAGAAAAACATATACATACATACATATGTATAGAAAAATTAGAAATTCCGAATAATAATTAAAATATGTATAATTTTTTTTCTTACCAATTTTGTAACAAATAAAGTGCGCAATATATATAACACATTTATTCAACACCATCATAATGACCAGCACTTTTCCGAACAGGTGGAAATGTACCTATAGTACCTATACCGAAAACAAATTCAGAATTTAGGCCAATAGCTATATTGTGTTATTTGCCTAAGTTGATCGAAAAAATTCTAAAAATTCAAACTTCGGGACATATCAAGGAAAATAAATTATTGTCTGAAAATCAATCAGGTTCAATCGCTCTAACCATAGCTGTGTATCTGCCTTATTGGATGTTTCTGAAAATATTCGACGTGAACTGGATGAAGGAAAATTAAATTTCTTAATTCTTCTTGACCACTCAAAAGCCTTCAACTCTGTTGACCATAGCACACTTTGCACTAAGCTTCGGCATTTCTTTAAGTTCCCTAATAACTCAACACTTCTTTTGTCTTCATATCTTTCGAATCGTTTGCAATTTGTTTCTTCTAAAAATTTTCAATCATCTTTACAACCTTTAACAAGAGGTGTACCACAAGGGTCTATTCTGGGACCACTACTTTTTTCAATTTATGCCAACGATTTGCCAAAAAAAAAGCTTTTGCATTGCAAAGTTCACATGTATGCAGATGATGTACATTTATTTATATTTAAGCAGTCCTGTATGATATATTAATGAAAATATTGTTAGGGTTAATGATGATTTGGAGAGAATTTTTCGTTGGGCAACAGCGAATGGGCGTTGTTTAAATCTCCATAAATCAAAGTGCCTAATAATTCGAAAGGGATCGCTTGATTCTGTTATCGATAACATTCTAATGAATGGGGAAAGGATCAACATCGTTACTGCTGCAAAAAACCTTGGATTAATGTTTAATAATACACTTACTTGGACATACCATGTTAATACCCTCGTAGGCCAAATTTATGTTAAGCTAAGGTGTCTTTGGCCGACATAATATTATACTCCCTTAGAGATAAGGAAACTTCTTGCAAAATCCTATCTTCTTCCATGTTTAATTTACGGCTGTGAGCTTTTCACAAACTGTGACTCAATTAGTAAAAGGAAATTAAACGTTTTATATAATAATTAGATATGTGTATGGCTTAAGAAGATATGACCGTGTTTCTAATTTTTCAGCTCAACTTTACGGTGTTTCGTTTGATAATCCTCTTAAGATACGCGTCCTATTATTTTTGCATAAGATTATTTATTCAGAAGCTCCACAATATCTTATAGACAAGATTAGGCTTGCAATATCACTCAGAGGAAGAAAGATTATAATTCCTTTACACCGTCTTCATGTATCTGAATGGCACTTTTGAATATTCTTCCCCAAACTTAACAACTCAATAGCAACGCAAATAGCTTTAAACATTTTTTGTTTGATTTTTTTGCACAACAGTATTTTTTTTAATTGTAATGTATTTGTTATAGTATAAACTTTTTATAGTTAATATAGCTTAAGTGTATGTACTTGTATTAATGTGTAATCCCAAAATATAATTTATAAACACCACTTTCCTATACTTTAAATATACGATTAAATCTTGTTGTATAGGAATTGACAAAATAAATAAATAAATAAACAAAGAGATAATGTAACAACAAAGAAAATTTGAACAGCTTTTGTGCTTTCTTAAACAAAACAAAATTTAAAAAATTTATTAAATCTTTTTTGTTTCACAGAATTTTTTTTTTCGTCTTCTCAAATAGATTCTTTTTTCAGAATGAAAGAAATTATTGATTTAAGATGACATGAAGAAAATTAAAGTCAGAGCTAACATGACCCAAAAAAAATGTATTTAAAATTGTTATCAAAGTTAAATAGCTGTACATTCAAATAATAATATTGGTAAAACGTAGCAGCCATCACAGTATGTATATATGTATTTTGTTGTTGTCTTTATAAAAAACAATGCATTTTTTGCTCACATTTGCATCGTTTGCACAGTTTACACTACCCATCGTGAAAACCCCTAATATGTATTGTTGAAGAACTTCAGAAAAATATTTCGAGAAATGGAAAAAATTCCAATACAAATCGTTTATAAATAGTGATAATAATTTAAATGTTTTTGAGGTTAATTTAACCGTGTTGTTTAAACTCTGTGGGAATTTTAAGTATCTGTCTTTTACAGTTGGAACACCCTATAATTTTCAGTATATGTTATAGCGGCTATAGTAATACAACTTATGTAACAAATTTAAAAGTTTACCATTTACGGTTATAGAGATGGAGGGCGCTGACAGATGGACAGATATTGAAGCGAAAACAATATGATTACGTCTTTACCCTTAAGGTACTGAAACCTAAAAAATTATGGTAATAAAAATACGGTGGGAATCAAACTCGCAATACCCATACTGATAGACTAGCGCTCTACCAATCAGTCTATCGCGGCACTCAAAAAAAGTTATAAATTTTTATTAGCTTTAGCCCAGTAAAAGATTACGTTTACTTGGAAGCAGGTTTGCGAGGGAAGGCATGATTTTTGTTTGCGATGTCCCACTTCGTAGGTCTCTTTGCTTCACCAAATTCTTTATAAAAATGTATTTGCTCACATGCAGGCAAGTGAGAGAGGATGCAGTTTGTTATTATTGTCTTACAATTATAGCATTCTCGAATGCTCTTATGAGAACCGCTTTTGAAAGACAGGAGATTTTTTTTACTGCTTACCAAAACCCAACTATTTTTTTGCTGGGAACTTCCAATACCACCCAAAAATATATTGAAATTTTTTTGAAAAGATGATATGACATGCAAAGCTCCTGTCATATCTGCAGAAAACACCCAAACAAAGTCTTTGGTAAGAATTGAACCTACAGACTGATAGAAAATTAGCTCACTACTAATCAGGTTTTGGATGCACCCAAAAGTAAGAATATTTATGCATATTTTATCTCAGTATTATTTTACGGCGAAAAAACTACATGCCCTGTTAAATAACTATAGCACTGCTCACCTTTATTGAAAATAATGCCTTGATTTTCTCGTGTTTCTATTCACTTAAACCTATTTCAAAAGACATTTAATGTGATAGAATGCTGACCATCACAGAATTAAAAAATAGAATAGTGCTTTAGTTATTTCACGAACAAAACAAATGCAAAATTTATATTTCAACAGTTTTTATGATACTCTACTCAATAGAGAGTAAGTCATATTTAGCGAAATTTTGTTGTATTGCTAACAAAACAATAATTGATAGAATCATTTTTCGGTATTATTTTCTAAAAAGTAGAAAGGAATTTTACAATATTACAACAACAACAAATTTAATTGTATTGCACAAACAGAAGTGCTATAATTATTTCGCAGAGTGTACTTTTAATTCAAGGCTTATTACCAAAATATTTCTTTTATTTTTGTCATCTTGGTTTACTATAGCTATTTATATGAATGAAGTATATAATGCATTTCCTTTAGCTTTTGTTATGTACTGACTTCAACTTTCCTGTATTTCCTGCTTTCTTAGTCGCTCCATTTTGTTTCCTTCTATCCCTTTCCTGATAAAAGTATAGTTCATAGGGCATGACATAACTCAGCAGCCTTCATTATTCTTAAATTTAAGTTTGCTTTTGGTTCATCCTTAGATACCAACGAATCTCTAGTAACGAGCAAAGCAAGAGTAGCAGTACGGAAGGCAGTCACTCAGACTGTTTTGTCTTTACAATTCATTTGTTAAATTGAAATTTTAGTCACGATTTACGGTTTTTTTCACTTTGAAATAAAAATTGTTTTTTTGATCATACAGATTTTTACATCACGTCCATTCGTGAAGTTTTTCGACAATATTCAACATAATGTATGTTTGTGTGAATTGCACACACACACACACATACACATGCTTGTATGTTACGTATGGCACTCGTACAAGTTCAGTTGACGCCATCACTGCATTGTCATTGTAAAATTGTTTGTTCAGCATTCAGCATCTTCATTTAACGCATTGTAAAAATAAAGTTGAAAATTTTCCATTTTTCTTCTTCCTTCTTCTTATGTTTTTACTTATTTTGGAAACTCACGCCTTTTCTATTTTTGTCTTCTACTATTTGGTAAATAAAGGGCTTTCACCCAAAAGCAGGAAAAAATTAAGTGTAAATAAAAAGATTATTTTTTGTCTGTTAAGTTTTATCTAAATTCATTGTACTTATTTCGCATACATAAGCGATGCTCCCAAAGAGGAACAAACAAACCTCAGCAAGACATGAAAATTGTTAAAATTAAACAAAACATTAATTTCTATATATCAACTTATGAATTTGTATATTTGAATTTGGGTTTTTTTAATAATATCGCTGCTAGCCAATGATTCCAATAAATTCACTTGTGTTTTTTTATACAAATGATTAGCGATCCCTGGTGTACTTACCTAAACTCTAACATGAAAACGCACGTTATTCTCAGAGTCGCCTATGATAGTGTCACTAATGCAGTTCTCTAGATATATAATTATTTCTTTTATATGAATTACCCGGGCCCCTGCTTGTAACAAAATTTCGACCTACTACGTATTACGTATTATTCCCTAGCTTAGGTTAGGTTAAGCAGGCAGCTTATAGAGGAAGAAGAGAAATCAATCAGAAAAAAGAAGTGGAGAAAAAAAATAGCTCACTTGGGTCCATTATGATGGTCCCTTTGTGATACCTGCAGATAAGAGGAGGGACAGAAAGAAACGATAGAGAACAAAGATTAGGGTTATTATAGACTGAGGAAGAAACTTAGAGACAGAAGTGGGTAGACGGTCATAGACGGGGAAAGTGTTAGCTATGTTAGCTGTGAAGGCTCTATTGTACGTGACATACATTGATGAGCAATTATATCACTCCAGTTGCAAGAGGGTTAGAAAAGGAGTTAATCCTGATTGGTTCCACAGATGAAACACAAGAAAGGCTTTCAAAACATCGTCGTCCCAAGTGTTGTAGGCGACAGTGTTCTAATGCAGGGCAACGATAGAGAAGGTGTTCCACCGTTTCCTCCTCTTCTTCATCCTGGCAACTTCTGCAGAAGTCATTATAAGGGTTCCAAATAAGCAATGACCAGTGACTATTGCTATTAAGTCGCGTATCTGCATTTTCTGCAGCCGAAATAGCGAGACCGTTTTCTTTTTGGTCCAGCGAGAGCCAGATCGTCTTTGCAATCGAGCAAGTCGACCATCTGACAGTTCCCTAGGTTCCTCGATAATACTTTTTCACTTTATATGAAAGATACCACGCCCATTATTTCAATCCAAACTGTTTGCTGCTAGACTCTGTACATTAATAAGAGGGTTATTTCTACCCAATTACAAGCTCCACCCAGTATAGTTTTCTAGGAATACGATCACCATTTTTACATCATTGTATTGGAGCTATCCTACCCACTGTATCAAACTAGTTTTTTTTCTAAATGTGCTAATGAACTTTAATACGGGGAGGTACTTTCACAAAATATCAAAATTCTTCTTATTATAGCTCCTATTATAAATATGTATTTTGTATAGAAAGTGCCACGCCCACTTGAAATATCAACAACATTCATACTCTAATTTGCCTACCAGGCAGCTAGTAACGAACTCGATGATTGATCGACTGATGTGGCCAGCTTTCCAACAAACAAATAAACAATCCCATTTTGCGATTTATGTACGAGGTCTGTTCATAAGAAAAGTTGAATTTTCGCGGGCAGTGTACATTCGATTATTGAATTGGTTAGTTGGTACACATGTGCTAGTCATATTTTGGCATTATCAGCCTCCAAAGGAATGAATTGCTGAATTGCAATTCCAAATTTTTCGAAACTATGCCTGGCAGATTTATGGGTTTAAATCTTCTGTATCTCGTGTGGTGCCTTGGCAAATGACATAACTACCCGAACACGGACAGACGGATAACGTTTAATCAACTTTTCTATGTATAAGGATCCAGAATATATATATGCTTTATGGGGTCTGGAATGAATATTGTAGGAATTACACATGGAATGACAAACTTTTAAACACCCTTTCCACCAGTAGTGAAGGATATAATGAGAAAATTTTATTTTTAGACGCTAGCAGAATGGCATATATTTTCTAGACAGCTACGTTCGTCGTCAGCATATTATATTGGAATATTTATAAAATTTTAGTAATGATTTAAAGTTTAGAAAAAATTGTATAGTTAAAACCATCCATGTTGAAACTTTTGGGTGTAGTAATCATTTTATGATGAAGTCTTAACCAAAATTTGTTTACGGTAACAAATGAAATGTTACAAAAAATTAGTTCATCGCAATTATATACCGTAACAATGGTTTTTCTTTATGTATCCATACACATTGATTGTTAAAAAATTGTTTATAGTTTTCTATATAATAATTCGAAATGTGTATAAACATAAAATGTGTTTATACTCGAACATACAGTGCCGGTCAAGAAATAGCACCAACGACAAAATGTAGTTTTATTCCAACGAAAAAATAAATGGTAGATGAGTTCAGAATTGTATTATTTGGAAGATTTTCGTTCCTACGAAAAGAAGACGCCCTAATGTAGAACTCAACCCAAAATTTACAACTAAGACCATAAAACTCGGTGGATCTAGCGTAATGGTATGGGTTAGTTTTTCTTACTGTGGTGTAGAACTTATACATTGGGTCCAAACCACAATAAGAACATTTATGTCGGTATACTCAGGGAAGTAATGCTCCCTTATGCTTCAGAAGAAATGCCATTGGTGTGGGTCTTCCAGCAAGATACTTACCCGAAGCACACAAACAAGCATGCGAGAAAGTTTTTTCGGAACAACAAAGTGAATGTGATGAAATGGCCCGCTCAGAGCCTCCACCAACTAAAAATGTATCGACAGATATTAGAAAGAGTGTCTCCAACTAGCAACGAAGCGCTTTGGACAGCTGTGCAGCAAATCTGTAATAAAATCACAAATAAAAGATGCCAAAATCTTGTAAATTTGTTCCTAATTTAATATTAGTACAAATTGAAGTGAAGTGCTATTGTTTTGACTGATTGATTTTCAAGTTTTTTTAAATAAAGTATAAATTTCAAAATAAAATAATTAGCAAAAATAAAATTTATTATTTTATGCAGTTTCCTAAGCGTCTTAGGATAAATTTTGAAATATATAACCTATAGGAAAATATATATCGAAGACATATTTTCTTAGGCTAGGTGCTATTTTTCTTACCGCAGCTGTACATACATATTTTTGTGCATTTTTTTCAGCTTCACACATTTACAACATTTCTCCTTCGTTATATGTTGGATGTTATTTTATATAAAAAGTCTAATTAGAGATCCAAAACTTTATATACAAAAAGTTGCATTTTCTTTGTTTAAAAAATTGCTATAATATTATACTACAAAAAAAGAAAATATAGTAAAAACTCGCTGTTTTTGCTAGGTTCTCTTGGTTTGGTTTTTTTACGGCAGACATACAATTAATCTTAAATATACATTTAATAAAAAAAAGAAAAACATCCCTGACATTCATAGAAAACAGTATTATAAATAAACACAATCGCCATATATAACCAACGACAAACGTTGAAGTAATAACAACTAAATCAGCAGTTGCAGAGTCATTTAAGAGGACTGCGATTAGTGAAAATTATAAGGAAGTGCTCTTTAACCACCATCACCATTTGAAAGCGTTACCGGATCGTTATATTATTCGTTAATAAATAGTATGCAAACGGCTTTTGTTGTTTATCATAACAATAAATTTAAAATATGCCTTAAAATATGCCCTCTAATCTCACCAATCTCCTGCCTTAAAGAGCCACTAAAATTTTTAGTTGCGGTAGTAACAAATAGCAACAAATGTCATTTAATGCTGTATGCGTCGCTTCACTTTGGCCACTAAAAGCTTTTTGATTATGAAAAATGTTTTCAGCATATGCTGCAGGCTCTTTTTTCATACATATTTGTTGCTATTGTTTTATTCAGGCCATTGTTTTTGTGCTTACAACTGTTGTTTGCTGTTCCAGCACTAACTTGGTGTAATTTTTTCTTCAAATGGCTTAATGTTAACTTCTTTTTTTGTTTGTGGCTACTTAATATTGCTTTTTTTAAGTTTGTTTATTGTTTTTAGTAATTTGTTTTTGACTTTATTTATTTGCTTTATTTTACTTTTACTTACCAACCAAAAAAAAAATAATTATATTCTCTTTTGTTGTTGTTTTGTTGTTTTTGTTGCTTGAAACGTGAACAATGATTTACCTACTAAAAATGGATAAGAACGCACTTAACTACAAAACTACTTTTTCCACTGAAATTTTAACTTTCAATTAAATACTTCTACTTAAAAGTTATTTACTTGAGTTGTGTGCAGAAAAATTTAATTGAAAACAATTAATTGGTTGCCACAGATTGATAAAGACGTTGCAATGTCTAAAGATGGGGCACATAGAATCCGTTATAAGTTATACGTCGTCTTTTACTACGTTTCTTGTACGTAAATACAGGGTATCTTAGGAGCGCTGCCACAATCAGTACATCTCCGTCAACGGAAAGTACGAAAGTTGGGCAACTTTTAACTTTTGACGTACGTTGAGTAGTTAAATAGCTATCAATTGGTTTTTGTTTGTTTTGATTAAAGTTTTGTGTTGAGTGAGAACAAAAATAATTTAATTAAATAGTGCAATATCGTGAAGAGGGCTTTTCAAATGTTTACCTTCTTGATTTAATATCCATCAACAAAGTTCTCATTGTGTCAGTCTCTTCCGTCTGTACTTTAATCACAGCTGAATACGTCAAAGTATACCGTATGACGGATTCTATGTACCCCGGCCTTAATGCCATAGACTGATTGGTAGCGCGCTAGTCTATCAGTCTGGAGGTTGCGGGTTCGATTCGTGATAGAGACTCTGGGTGTTTTCTGCAGACAAGCAAAAAAAAAGCATCGCAGGTTGTGTTGTCTTTAAAAAAAATAATTTTCTAAAGACTTGTCTTTTATTAACTTTCATTAAATAAAGTTCTTAAAGAGAGCAGTATATCGATAAAGACTACTTCCTTCAGTTCATGCCAAAAGTGTTCGATTATTATTTATCTTTAGCGCCCGTCGTTGGCTTTGATGGTAATGACGTTTTAAAAGAAGTTCGGACTAATGATGATCCAATTCAAAATCCCCACCAATTTCATTTTATAGTTGCTTTACAGGCAGCCATTCATTTGTATTTAACGTACTCTAGTAATTGTAAGTCAATGGTTGAATTACAAACACCTTCAAGACAATATAAACGTCTCAAGCTGTCAACATCGATGAACCCTGATTCGAAACCCCTCATCAAAAATTCTTAATATGTTTAGTATGTTTCAGTTGATATTTTTAAAGGAAATTTCACTCTATAATACAAGTGTTAATACTTTTGAATAAAATGCAACCCTAGTCTAATTGCTGTTCGGAATTTTTCAAAAAGCAATAACAACTCATAATGTCAGGGTTTTGTTTTCCTCAAAAGTATTAACACTTCTAGTATAGTGTGAAATACCCTTAAAGGGCTTTTCACACTATAATACAAGTATTAATACTTTTGAGGAAAATGCAACCCTGACATGATGAGTTGCTATTGTTGCATTTTATTCAAAAGTATTAATACTTGTATTATAGTGTGAAATACCCTTAAGTGGCACCGACCTCTCTTAAACCGTAAATAGAAGATCAATTACATCAGATCTAAATAATTAATTAACTCCTTAGTCGTTGTACAAGGTAGGTTTTAAGTGGTAGCAATACAGTGCACCGAAAAAAAGTATTACACAAAAAAAAATAGCACTTTTTATTTTTGAACATTTTTTCATAAATAACGTCAAATTAGTTTTTCAAGAACAATGACCTTAATGGACTTCTTTATTATCGAAATTTCCACCTTTTTGGTTCAGAAACTAATATGTTTGTCAAAAAACAATGGCGTCCGCAGGCATCATTGCATAATATTTCTTCTTTTATATGTTAACAATTTTTGTTCTTTATGAAAAGAGCTACAACTTTGCCTCAGTGAGTATATCAAAATTCCAAACGGTTTGCAAACTATGAGCTTGAGTAAATGATCATTTTTTTGCAAAAATGACATCGAGGCCCCACATCTTTGAGGGCCCATAAAAAAAAACTTGGAGGACTTTGGGGAAAACTGGGAGACAGGGGTCTTTTTTTTTGGTCTTCTATCAGGTAGTGGTGTCCGTATATGGTTATTTTGCCATGACTTAAAAAATTACACAGTGTTTTAGTAGGGGACATTACATCAGTAGGGTCATCCAAAAAAGAGATATACAGTCCGTGCAAAAATTAAGTTACTGCACGAGATATTTGCTGGTTGAAGAAATTGTATTCTCAAGAAATGAAATTTAACCGCATTTATGCAAATTGGACATGTAAAATTTCAATAAAAGTAGTCGGTAAGTGCTAGGTAAACTGTAGTAGCCATTTCCCTGTCATATTCTGTCCACTTTACGATTCAATAAAACAAATATACTTTGGTCACAGTAACAATTTCTTCAATTAATGGTTACTGGGTACACAAACTTTAACATGGTTGGTTTTAATTAGACAATTTTTGCTAAACTTCAAACCGCATACTTTAATCATAATATTTTTCTCTTCGATGGTTACCCCAACCATGTTTTTTCTTTCGTGTACTCAAATTACACAGTGACATCTAAAGTAAACAATCACTAGGAATATCTAAACGCAATGGTTTGGTTCTTTTTCTTTACACCACTTAAGACTAAATTTCCTCTACTTCTGTTCATAAACGATTGCTGCAATAAAGCTTTTTGTTAAAGTTTACTTTATAAAATGCATATTTATAAGAAATAGGTGATTCGATGAAATTTAAATACTTAATTTGAGTCAAATCTTTTAATTGCTTTCTCTTATTTAATATTGATATTAAAATTTTTTAATATTTTACATTCATTAATTCATTAAATTTTTGTAAGAAACTTTAGCGCTGGCCATATTATGCACATAATTGATGTAGAAATAAAAATGAACAAAAAACTTTTATTGTCGTTTTTAGCTGGATATTTGCTCATGAATTCTTAAGCAACTGTGATGGACACGGTTTTTTGTCAATGAATTCTTATGTTTAACAATGCATTTAACACAACGAAAAAAGAATAGTCAGGCAAGACCGACCACGTGAGAAACTACAACATTAATGTGAAAAATCAACTTATCAAATGTGTAATGTGGACCATGTGCCAAACGAAGAAAAAGACGTAAACACGTAATGCATATGTAACACACCAACCTAACGTAACGTACTTATTTGTAAAACACAATTCTTTTTTAATTTGAATTTCTTTACCCTTAAACGAGAAAGTTAAAAATGATTTATATTTGACTTACGAGTGTTAAGGTATTATTTCTTATTTATTCGATGATTTTCTACCCAATTTAAATGTTATATATGTATCAGAATAATACTTAAGAACCTTCTTGAATACCTAGAAAAGCTGTGCCATTAGGAAATGTCGCTGTGTACTTCGTTGCCAAATAGCCTATTCAATGTATATAACAAGTATAACATGGAAACTCCGGCTTAAATTGGCTGAAAATAACTTTTTAAAACAAAGGCTCTATCATTTAAATAGATTGGATATTAACTTGTAATTTTTGAGCAAATTTTTCTTCATGATCTTCATGATATTTTATCAACTGCTTGAGAATGTTCAGAATTTGTTTTATTCTCATCCCCTTTTTAGGGTTCCGTACACAAAGTGTAAAAACGTAACCCTATTGTTTTCGCTACAATGTCTCTCCGTCTGTCAGCGCCTTTTATCTCTGGAATCGTAATAGGTAGACTCTTGAAATTTTTTTGAAACAAATACTAAAACTTATAGGGTGTTCCGATAGAGAGGTGTTATTCACGAATATGTGCCTATTTCGTGAACTGTAGGTGGGATACACTTAAAATTTACAAATAGTAATTAAAACTTAGTTCAAGATATAAACAACTATAAAAAAAATAAAAATTAAAGTGTGTTCCGATAGTGGTGTGATTTGCATGTATAAGGCCTAAGTTTAAACCATAATAGGTAGATGCTTGAAATTTTCACAGAGGGTTTATAGCTGTGGCCGCTATAGTAGTAAATACTTAATCTTATAGGGTGTTCCGATAGAGAGGTGTTATTTACGAATATGTGTTTTTTTTTTCTTCAACTGTAGGAAGAATACACTAAAAATATGCAAGCAGTAATTAAAACTTAGTGTAAAAAATAAAATTCAAAATTAAAGGGTGTTCCGATAGTGGTGTGATTTGCATGTCTAAGGCCTAAGTTTTGAACCATAATAGGTAGACTCTTGAAATTTTCACAGAAGGTTTATAACTGTGTCCGCTATAGTGACAAATATTAAAACTTATAGGGTGTTCCGATAGAGAGGTGCTATTCACGAATATGTGTTTATTTCTTGCACTGTAGGAGTCATACACTAAAAATTTACAAACAGTAATTAAAACTTACTTCACTTTATAAACAAGTCTAACAAAATAAATCTTAAAATTAAAGGGTGTTCCGATAGTGGTGTGATTTACATGTATAAGGTCTGAGTTCTGAACCATAATAGATAGACTCTTGAAATTTTCTAAAAAGATGTGTAACTGTAGCCACTATAGCAACAAATACTATAAAATTAAAGGGTGTGCCGACAGTGACATGATTTGCATTTTTTTAACGATAATAGATAGACTCTTGAAATTTTCACAAATGGTGTATTACTATGACCCCTATAAAAACAATAAAAATTTAAAGGGTTTGCCGACAGCGACGTCTTTTTCAGGTAAAACGATATATTTTTTGAACCGTAACAAGTAGACTCTTCCAATTTGTATAGAAGATGTGTTGCTATGGCCGTTATGGAAATTACCAAAAATTAAAGGGTGTTCTGACAGTGACATGTTTTTCACGTATAGTAACTTATTTTTTTAATAGTAATAGGTAAACTCTTGATAGTTTTATAGAAAAAGAATTGCCATGGCCGCCATAGCAAATAAAGAATACACAATTTTTCATGCAGAACCAGTTTCAACATAGATTCTCAAATAATAAAACTGACATGTTTGATAAAACGTAGGTGTGATTTTTACTTTACCATACGTAGTATAAGGTAAAGTATAGTAATCATGAAAAAAATTTAAGTCGGAATTCCGACGGATTTATACGTTTAGAGGTCTCCTGAGTCCATTTTGGTTTTTAAAATATTTGAATAACAAAGTAAAAATAAAAATTTTATTCAATTGGCTATTTGGCAATAAGTAATTCATATTTTGTCATTCTTTTAAAACAGCGCCATTTGTTGCGCAACCGTATTTAAAATATCCTGTTTTCAAAAATACAAGATGCCTTAAATACTTTTAAGCATAACAATTCTTTTCTCCACTTTATCTTGGAAATAAGATAACTTTGCGAAAAAAAAGTATCCGATATTAGAATCAGGATACTAAGGTACTTCTTCACAAAATTTTGTTAAAATCCTTTCAGTAATTTTTACGTGATGCGAAACACCAATACATCCAGAAAAACTGACTGTTTGGTGCGCTTTATGGGCTGGTGGAATCATTGGTCCGTACTTTTTTAAAAACGATGGTGGCCAGAACATTACAGTCAATGGTGATCGGTATAAAGCCATGATTACTAACTTTTTCATTCCTGAATTGAATAACCATGATGTCCAGGAGATGTGGTTTCACCAAGACGGCGCAACATGTCATACAGCTCGTGCCACAATAGATTTATTGAAAGACACGTTTGGTGACCGCCTAATTTCACGTTTTGAACCTGTGACTTGGACTCCAAGATCTTGTGATTTAACACCGCTAGACTACTTTCTGTGGGGCTATGTAAAGTCATTGGTCTATGCGGATAAGCCACAAACGCTTGACCATATGGAAAACATCATTCGCCGTGTTATTACCGATATACGGCCACAAATGTTGGAAAAAATCATCGAAAATTGGACGTCCCGATTGGACTACTTCCGCGCCAACCGTGGCGATCATATGCCAGAAATCATATTTAAAATGTAATGCCACAAGATTATCTTTCGGATAAATAAAATTCATGTCAATCGAATAATCCATAGTTGTTTTATTGCAACTTAAAGTTCTATATCTCTACAAAAAACACCCATTATTAGTTCACACATTTTTATAAAGATGAATTTAATAAGTTTGCTTGCTAAACATCCACTCATAGTAAACGAGTTTTCTCATTTAGTAGTGTTATTTAAAATAAGCAAAGAAATTATACGAAAGTTCTTTTATTTACAATTACAATTCTAGTCTAAAATATTATTAATCGGGTAAAGAAAACAAAATCCAAACCAAACAGCTTTTTTTCAAAAATTATATTTTTCGGTTAATCCAAAAGCCAAAACAGTCTAATATTACGTGATAGGTTTGAGATTCAGTATAGACTTTATACAAATGTTTATTGCCACTACATACCATAGGGTATTTAGTAAATTTACTTTTTAAAATTTTTATTACCAGGCTACGAGTGCTTTTAATTGCCATTCATTAAAATTATTTCTTTTACATCTTTCTTTGGTTTTCATCTCTTGGTATTTCTTTTATATCCAAAACTTTTTTGTAGTTTTTCTATAAATGCAATTCTTTGCCAGCCTCATAATGTCCTTTAGTTGGATAAGCAGCATTTAAAAGAATGTTGTTTTAAAACAAATCATTGATTGATAGGTTTAAGCAATAATTGCAAAATTGTCAAAAATCGGTTTAAAAACAAAGAGCAACCATTTGGATAAAAACAGCATTATCAATATTAACTAATAAATTCCGTGCGGCAGAATCATATTTGCTCTGTGTTATCTAAGAAAGCAAATTCGGAAAGCTAAGTCTCATTCTTACTCATTCTTGCATTATATTGATTATTAAGATGATTAAGAATATCTAATACAAAGAAAAGGTATTGAGTAAGTGAAGCCATCACTTTAAGGCCAACTAAGGCATTTTTTCTCATGCTTAATCCACAACAGGTAGATTAACTGTCCAATAACCTGCAGCTAGATAAGCAGTCAGATTAAAATTCGTTGGTAAATAGAACCACAGATTGTGGGGGCATAAACAAGCTTTAAGGACCTTGAATGTTATTCTTGCTCCTTAGACTTTTACATCTCTAGACCCTTCTTTAAAAAACATCGATTTGACGGCGGGTTACTCTCCTTTATCTCGAACACTTTGTCTCTATACAGATGGCTTGAAAAATGAAACGAGTGTTAGGGGTGCAGAAAAATTTCAAATAAAAATTTGTTTTATACTTCTAAATCACTGCAACGTCATTCAGATAGGAATATCTGCTATAAGAAAAGCAGAAAGCTAGTAAAGGCACTCCCGTTTTTTCGATGGCGGTAAATTTGACAGTCACCCTTAAGTGGATGGTGGGGCATGGGGCTATCCTTGGCAACTGTGTAGCGGTTGAGCTGACAAAGTAGGAGCTAAGGCTTCAGACATCACATTAGCTATACTTTTTAATATCTGCCCCAGGCCAGATGGTGTCGTTAGTCGACTTGTTTAACTGCCAGGACAATCTTGCCCTTGCTGGATCGAAAGAAAATGGCAGAACTCCAAAGGGTGACGAAAATACAATTAGTGACTGTTGTGAACCAATGCGAAAACTATTGGTGCCTTCCATTACATAAGTTTGCAGAACCTGCAATGTATGGAAGAGGAACAAACGATAAAACATTTCCCTTACCTCTCTACTGTAGTGGAATACCGGGAGTGCCGTGGTGGATTTTCTGAGCCACTTCTTTTTGGCTTGACAATAGTTATCCAAACGTACTCATCTCAGGACATGTCAAATCAGCAGTGGCACAGGGAGTATGGTTCGACACTGATAAATAGAATACACTTCTCCTAACTTATTTACAAATGTTAAAAAGTAGATAATTTACCTACGTTCGGAGAAAAAACATGGTTATGATATGGTCACAAGAACCATTTTATGTTCTCTGTAATAATATAAGGATGCGATAAACAATTTATAGTTGTTTTGATCATTACTATGGTCACGACAAACAGTTTTTGTTACTATTTAATTATTAAATGGTTACTACACTCAAAAAACTTAACGTGATTGGTTTGAACTATATAATTTTCAAACCACCACCAAAGTTTTATTAGTATTCCAAAATAATATTATATTTATAACAAATTATAAATTAATCGTATGTAACCACAGTATGACGAACAACAAACAAATAATGTTTGGGTTCTTTGGTTTTGCGTTTACTTTTTTTTAATTATTAAAATCTAATTTTACGGGTATATCTTTCAAAAAATAAAAAAATATGATTTAAGTTATTTCTGAAATCGAACGTTTAATAAATAAATTAATAATTAAATATGAGTTTGATTCTAAGGTATTTTCATATAAACAAATAAGATATGTTTTAATAAATAGATATATATATCTATATTTATTTAATTTATTTCATAAAGAACTTTTTTATTCTATTTTTAAGTTACACAATAATATGGTTATAACGTAACAATATCATTATTATATCAATATTAATATGGTTTGACTATAGCCAATAACTCAATCTTAACACGTTGCTCAACCATGTTTTTCTTTGAGTATAGAGATCGGATAGTACTGTAGTAACTAGCAGTGAACAACCACGTTAATATTAGGTCTAACACCTGTTACTGAGTGTAGTATCGGTGTCAATTAACCTCCTCCTAGGCCATTGCCAGTTTAAAGTGATACATACTACCTAAGGGCAACGATGTAATCCAAACGGTATCCTAGAAAATTTCACACAAAAAAAAAACATGATTGCATGAAAAAAATTTTACAAATTCACAAAACGCTCCTTTAAATCACTGTATTTACCGCAATGATCCAACTTGATTACAATTTTAAATTACATCCATATACACACTGTTGTTTCACAAACCCTTTCCAATAATGTTCATTATTCATTTTTGCTTATTTTAATTTTGGATCTGCCAGCTTCAACAAGGAAACAGCAGTCAACTTGCATTCATACTTTGAGTATTATAAAAAATTATTGTGCAAATTGCGCTGCAAAGAAACCAGAATGGATGCAAAAGAAACGTGACCAAAGTGACCATGCTGAAATTTTCTACATGTATATGTACATACATATGTTTGTATAAGTGCTTTTTTTTAACAAATGATTTTCAACATCAACAATCAAAGGCAGACAAAATGGGTTGTTTGAATCAAGTCTATCTTGTCTGCCAATAAATGTTAATGATTGTCGGTGTAGATGCAATAAACGTGTTGATATGAGAAAAACACTAGAAATTTTATTATTTTTATGATTCTTTAATTGCAATTCAAGAATGGCTTTTGTGTTTATTTAATTAAATGTTATTGATGAATTTTAAAAATTCATTTATAATAAATTTTAATTTAATTTTTATTAATTAATAATTAGAGAAAAAATTGTGAAAAAATTGTGAAAAGCTAAATACATATTTAAAAATATTTAAATAAACTGTGAAAAACTAAATACATATTGCAGTTATTTTAATAAAAGGATTGTAGTAGATCCCAAAAAATTAAAAAATCAAAATATCCAAAAAAAGAAATAAAAAATTATTTATTTAGAAAAAATATTTTTATATTTTAAATCTAGGAAAATTTAAATTCTTGATAGTCTTCTTTTCTCTCATTATTTATTGAATCTTTAATTTAGATTGAAGTGACAATAAGTGATTCAAATCTTAGTACTAAAAAATATTTTATTATGTCCAGCCACTAGCTAGACAAAATGTGGTCGTTGGCATCAAGTTTATTACGTTCGGCTGAGGGATCCAATTTCCTTTCTTTTTATGTGATGATGCGTTTCCAAATTTTTAGCTCAGTCTTTATCAAAGGCACGTTTTCGTCCTTATGTATAATTGAATTTTTTACATACCTAGGAGCTGAGGTGATATTTCTCAAAATTTTATTTTGGCCCCCCTTAATTTATTTACATTTGAAGCTGAGGTAGTACCCTACATTTGAATTCCGTAGTAACATGTTGGTTTTAAAATTGAATTGTACATAAAGAGTTTGCAATCTAAGCCAATAGTTCTTGCCGATAAGACAGTTTAAACTTCTGTTGAGGTGTATTCCAAGATATCTAACATTTGAATCTTGAGGTATTACTTGGTTGTTAATATTAATAGGTGGATATGTGTCCCTACGCAAAGAAACCGATTTGTGGACACCTTTTTGCTCCTTAACTTTTATGCGCCATTTGTTTAACCACTTTTCTAATTTGAGTATGTGGTGCTCAGGAAAGCCAAATCATCAGCAAAAGGTGAAGTATGGACGTTGTTATATATTGGAAAATCTGACATATCATAATCATAGATTAAATACAAAATCGGTTATAAAATACTGCCTTGGGTAACTATTTTTCAAATTGGCTGCGGAGAAGATAAAAAGTCCACTTCTTTTAATATAAAATTGCATGTTGCTAGATAACATTCCAGCAATTTAGTAATATTTTCGGAAAAATTATTCATCAGTTTATTTATGAGGCCTTTATGCCACACTTAAAAAAAATTGGGAAATATCGGTATTTTTTCTCATCACAAGTTTGATTTATCACTTTTAGAAGCCTGTCTATGAGCTTGTTCAATTATTACATGCATTTTTCTGAAGCCAAATTGTTGATTTGGAATACATCGTTTTGTGCTTAAAATAAGGATCAGTTTATTTATCAAAAGTTTCTCAAAGAGTTTCAAAATATTCGGTAACAAATTTATGGGCTTATATAGCTCTACTTTTATATGATCATTTCCAGGATTCGGTATCATCATTACCAGTGAATTCTTCCGTTATAAAAATATTAGTCGCAAAATAGCATTGAAAATATGAATATGGCATTATTTTTGTTGCTAAATACTTCAGGGACGATCAGTGAGAGCACAGCTACCACTAGAAGTACAAGGGAGCGTTTCGTCTTGAGTCTTTTTATTGCTTGCCATAGAAATCTAGACCTTTCAAGTATGCATCCAGAAAAGCAACTTTACGCAATTATAGCACTTCCTGAAAACGCTTTGTACATTCCCGCTGCCTGCATTAAAGTAGAGGAGACCTATAGCCACTCTCTAAGAATTCTTCTCTTAGCTGCTCGTCGTCTGCGAAGTAAATTCTCCCATGTTGCATAAGCGGTGTGGTTGTCGACCCGTGTTGAAGAGCTAGTTAAAGGTTCTCTCCAAAGATGCCAATTGCAAATTCTACTTCTTCATTCGTGAGTAGATCTACGTTTTCTGATAAATGCGTACTCAGATATTTGTTGTAAAGGGTGTTTTTTATAGAATTATAGAACTTGCAATAAATAAAGTTGCAATAAAACAACGATGGATTATTCGATTGACATGAATTTTATTTATCCGAAAGATAATCTTGTGGCATTACATTTTAAATATGATTTCTGGCATATGACCGCCACGGCGGGCGCGGATGTAGTCCAATCTGGACGTCCAATTTTCGATGACTTTTTCCAACATTTGTGGCCGTATATCGGCAATAACACGGCGAATGTTGTCTTCCAAATGTTCAAGCGTTTGTGGCTTATCCGCATACACCAATGACTTTACATAGCCCCACAGAAATGAGTCTAGCGGTGTTAAATCACAAGATCTTGGAGGCCAATTCACAGATCCAAAACGTGAAATTAGGCGCTTCATCGCTAAAAAAATTCGCTTATTAATATCCGGAATAACGGTAATAATAAAATTGCACTATTTGCAAGCGTTGTTCAGGCGTGAGTCTATTCATGATGAATTGCCAAACCAAACTGAGAATAAACCACTTGACAGCTGTTAAATCGGTTGCCATCTTGAAAAGTAATGCCATTTTCTGTACCTCTATAAAAAACACCCTTTACTTTAGTCACTTTATACGCAAGCATGTCGCATGCGCTGGTAATCCAGTAGAGGATATAGTTTCTGTATGTATACAGATCGTGACTATAGTGGGTATATTATCTGAGGACAAAACATGGGAAGTTCCCACGATAATGAACTCACAAGGACTTTTTTTTTTCTACGCCAATGTCAATAACATTTGGAATATTTCTACTGTCGGTTGGCCAAGTGGAAGGCTGCTTCCTGAAGATTACATTAAGATCCATTTTAAAAATTATGTCGTACAGAACGCTGCATTTTGGAATTAACAACCGCGACCTTAAATAAAATTTTTGGCGTTATAATAACCTGCAGCTAGAATACAAGGTCCTCAAGAGTTGTAGAAGTCACTTTTTTGTTTCTGTGTGATTTAAAATTGATTTAATCAGCAAGTTTTAATAACAATCTTCAAGGCGTATTGTTCTTGCTTCATGATTGTCTTCAAGCATCAAAAGGTGCTAAAGTCCTTCAGCCATCAGCGTTCAAGTCTTTTTTCCATCAAAATTGCACGCTCTACTCTGGGGTCTTTCGATTTGCTTTATTGTTGATAACTTATTTTGTATATATTTGTTGTAATTTTGAATATTAAATTAGTATACACTATTAAAGTCACAAGACTTAGTGTCCTTGTAAACTAATATATAAGTCATAAAGCCCAAGTATGGAAAAAAGTACAATTTGTTATATACACACTTACACACATAGAAATTAATCTATGAATGTGTACAAGTATCTATAACACACATTTAATAAATTCAATTAAGTAACAATTATGAAATTCTACATAAAATATATATTAACGTACAAGTCTATTGGTGAAATAACTACTGTACACAAATATTTCATTCTCGTTGTTTACGATTATTATAAAAAATAATTCCACTAATACACCTAAAACATCTTCCTACTCTCAAACACACTCAAGAAATTGATAAGGATAATGTTAGTGATTGTGCAGCTGCAATTGTAAGTCAGTAAATTTGAACAAAGTAGTAGAAATGGTTACCAGCTATTCTCTTCATGTGCACTAACACAACTGCTGCTTTCATCTCCAATTCATTTCTTCTCTAACATTTCATTTAAGCCATGTAAATAAATTTGTAACAAATATATATGAATTAATGTTCGAAATGGTACATTAAAATCTAAAAATATGTGCAATGCGTTGTTCTAACCACAATCACAATATTGCTGCCACCCTAAAGTAAACAAAACAAATGCATTTCAATTGCAATTAAATAACACAACAACAAGAGTATTGTTGCATGTAATTCATTTATTCTTGTAAGACACCATTTCGCTGATGAACACTAAAGTTTTAGTTAAACACATGAAAAGTATGTTTAACGAAAGAAACCAAAAGGAAATTTAAACAAAAGGGCGTGGCATAAATTAAAAAGCTGCAATTGATCAAATAAACGAACTCATTGCGTAGTAAATTCTGCACGAATTAAAAATCTAAAAACGTTTTTGAAATAAGACAACAACTGTGAGCTGTTTAAGATTAGCAATAATTAGTCTGCAAAATAGTTCATATAATAAAATATTTATTTTTTAAAAAATCTTTATCTTTATCTTTATTTGGCTCAAGGTCTAAACTTTGTTTAGTAAAATTCACTTTTTATTAATTACTGAATATTTATTTTCCAATATTTCGACTAACATCATTACATCATTAGTCATCATCAGGGATCTGATAAAACAAAAAGAAAAATACTAAGTACACAATTCTACTTAGATGTTATTAGACAATATTACTTGAAAAAATATTAAACAATTATAACAACATCCAAACTTTTGTAAACAAACATTTAAAATTAAATTTATATTTGATTTCTTATATACGTCTGTATATGTGAGCACATTTCTTTGTATCTTGTTTATAGTTCACTCTCTTCTCCATTCGGATATTTATTATATGTAGCATCTTTAACGTGAATCTCTTCACATAATTATTATAGAACCCATAGAACAAAAAACAGCACTTGCTGCCCACTGTATCACCGCAAATCATAAGCAGGGTTGTCAGATTTATTTTCACGTATTTCGCCAAAATCGATGTAAAAAATCGCCAAAATAGTCAAAACAGCTTTTTGTTAAAATTTTCCTCTATTATATACAATATTTTTTTATTTTAAAAATATTTTTAACAAATCACAAAAAAAAATTTAATGGAAATATCTAAGATTCGCCAAAAATAGCAAAAAAGTCGCCAAAATATATAAGTATTTTGTTTTCTATTTAATATGATTAGTAAACACGAGAAAGGTATAATAATAAATGGAGACCTGACCATACCCATCCTTAAGATATTTGTTACCGTGTTTTTATTTAGAATATGTTTTATAGTAATTAAATTTATTCAGCATTACTAAAGATCAACAGATTTGTGCCACATGCACTATTTCAATTCATAAAATTATAGCATGTGTTTCACAGTCGAATTTTGGTGGAATTCATTATTGAAATCGATCTTTCTATCCAGTAATTAACAGCATATAAATTTAAAAACAATCCAATTTTTCTTTAAAATTAATCATCTAATTTGTAAAAAATATTCTTTCAACTTAGAGAAAATAAAACGAACTTAATCCTTACTTCAAAACTTCCTTTGTATGTAAAAAATAAGTATAAAAAAATCAATTAGGTAGAATATAATATTTTATATAATCTTTTTAAAACAAAAGTTAATATTTTCTATTATGGTTGATAAGTATCCAAAATTATGTTAGAATTTATATATTTGTATACGAGAAATTTTATTTGGGATTAAGAATTGCAACATTTTAAAATGGAAAGATGCTTGTAAACTTTATATAAAGTTTCCAGTTTCTAGTATAAAAACATCTTTAGAAATTAAAAACGTTTTTAAATATGAAATTTTCGTGAACTTTAAATAAATTTATGTTTCGAAAGTTTCTGGTTTCCAGAAGTAAAATCATATTGAAATATAAAAAAACAACTTCAATTTCTTTGTTATCCATTTTGATATTCCTTAATTCAGTTTCTAATGTTGGCCAAAAGCCACTGAAAAATCGCCAACAATATCGCCAAATATTTTAAAAATCGCAAAAAAGTCGCCATGTCGCCAAGTCCAAAATTTGATCGCCAAATAAGATTGAAAATCGCCACGTTGGGCGAAAAATCGCCATATCTGACAACCCTGATCATAAGCCGAATTTTAAAAATATGAGAATTTTAAAAGAGAGATATTCAGTTATTAATAAAAACTGAATTTTACTAAACAAAGGCAGAAAGTTTTTATTAATTTAGACCTTGAGCCAAATGAAGATAAAACTATATTTGTTAACTTAAAACAGGTCAACCATATAAAAAATATATAATTTATTTTTTAACTTTCCAAATGAAGACGTAGAATCAAAAAAATGTGGTTATCTAACTGGAAAACAAACACCATCATATATATTAGGGAGGCCAATCAGGAGTAGGTTTTTGAAATCCAGGGATATGAGATTTGAAACTAAAATAAACGGCCAGGACGGACAATGGTTTTTTGGGATTTTTAATAATAGGAATTTCAAAAGACATAAAAACAATTACATGCTTATTATTTTTAAGATATATAATCTACTAGCTTTTTGTCCAGTAGTGCAATTCACTAACTTTTAACGATCTAACACTTGTTAAATATATCAACATGTTTTTTGCTTGCACTAACGCATTTGCGATTCACTAACCTATGGTTAACAAATGAAAAATACAAACAAATATAAATGGCAATGCTGCTAAACAAATTGGCAAAATAGCGAAAAGAACAAAGAGGAATGAAAAATAATAAACCAAATATACAAAATTTTACACAAAAGTGCTTCATTTTTTGTTCTTTTTTAATTTTATTTCTAAAAAATTGTTTAAATTCATTTTTATAAAGTAGGTAAAATACCTATGTATGTGTTTTAATTATAAATATTAATTATTTACCCCCATATTTATGAAAAATTAAACTTATTTGAAATGTATTTTAAAATAACTTTTATATGAAAAATTAGTTCTAAAATAGATTTAAAATATATTTTATTTTTTATAAATATAGGGGTTAGAATATTTTACATTATACATCTAATGGCGGACTTTATCTTTTGATATTTTGATAAAGTAAACGACACAAAAATAGTTGCAGTTAAATTAACAAAACTGGACTTGTTAATAAAAACAGCTGATTTATAACAACATCAAATGTTATTAAAAAGCATTTCTGAATAGCAAAGTCTTTCTTTTTGTTGTTAAATTTTTTTAACGAGTCAAGAATCGTTAAAATTGAATAGTGAATCGCACTACAGCATTACCTGAGTTCATTTAGATAGGCAAAATCGTTAACTCTTTAAAACCCTACCTACTTAAAATAAATGAAACAATTTTTAATACCAAATTAATACTTTCGAAGTTAAAACATTTGTTTAGATCTCATCAACAGCGCAACCTATCATCCAATCTATTTAATAAGCTCTGCCGCCAGAGTACACTATGAAACATTTTTTTATTTAATTTAAATCACACTATAACCCTGTGAGTTACAGTTTTGGAAAAGAGTCATAGTTTCGCACGATACTTTTGGCTGTTGGACCAAGCAACAACTTGTTTCTCATTTTGATCTCAGCACCTTAAACGATTGATTTTTTGTTGATTTGTTAATATGTAACTTCTCCTTATTTCCACAATTTTTATGTGTGTGTTATTGCTGATTTAACAAACTTTTATGGTCCCGTATCCAAAAGGTAGAAACGTAACCCTTTTGTCTTTTGTCGCCTTTTATCTCTGGAACCGTAATAAGTGGACTAATGAAATTTCCACAGAAGTTGCATTACTATGGTCGCTATAACAACAACAAAATTAAAGGGTGAGCCGACAGATATTTGCTTATATACCATAATTGTTTGAACCGTAATAGGCAGACACTTGAAATTTACCTGTGTTCGCTATACTAAAAAAACTAAATCTCAAAATTAAAGGGTGTTTCAATAGTGATGAGATTTTTATGTATTATGCTTATTATGCTTATTTTTAAGCAGTTATAGGTAGACTCTTAAAATGTTGACAGAAGTTTTATTACTATGACCGCAATAACAAAAAAAAATCTAAGACGTATATGGTGTTCCGATAGCGACGTGAGTTTTAAGTATTTGAATTTATTTTCATAACCAGAATATGCTGTAATTTAAGAGTATTAAAAGCTAAAGTATAAAAAATAAAACTAAGAACTAGATGGTGTTTCGATAGTGACGTGATTTATACGTATATGATCTTATTTTGAGTAATTACGAAAAACTAATGGTTGTTGCGATAGTGACATGATTTTCAACAACAAGCTGGCAGTTTCAAATCAAGTAGTAACAACATAAAATTAAATATTAAGGGGGCCCCACAAAAGACATGAATAAACAATAAAAATAAAAATAATAAATAATATCTTGTACTTTTAAAGTAGCATTGGTCATACTACTATTTTTAGTGGAAATGTCCCATAATATTTATGAGTAAGTCAAGGTATATATACTAAATTATGAAGTTTGTAAACCAGGGAACTTCACCTACAGGGTTAACCGTATGTAGAGTCTTTGTGTTTTAAGTTTCATAATTTTATAAAATTATGAAAGGGAAATAAAGTCATGAGGGGTGTGAAAACAGGGCGAATATTTTCGTGTTATATTCACACTGTGTGTTTAAACACAAAATTGGTCTGCAGCACTACTGTGCGTCTAGGTCTATTTAACAAATTAGTTTTAAAAAAAGAAATACAAGAATTTATCTGTAAAAAAAAGTTGAAATTGTATATATTTACTAGTTTTAATTAATTAAGTAGATAACATAAAGATTATTTCTTTATCTTCTATGTATGGGTAATTCCTATTCTTGAAATTAATAAAAAATTAAATAATAAAAGAAAAGTCTTTTTTAATTTAAAATGCTTATTATAGTTTTTGTTTAGCTTGCCAGACTAAATAAGAAATACATTTAGTCTATTATTAGTCTATTAAGTTCTGAGCCTACCAACCTCAGTTTTTATCCAGAAAATTTGAGAAAAGTCCGCTGATGAGCTAGTTGAGTATTAAAGAAGTAAATATATGATTGTGCTTTCCCATAACAAGCCATTTCGATTATTATATTTTTTGGAATAAAAATTGTATGATACATTTCATGAAATATTTTATTACTTTCATAGTGTTTTTATTCTTCGAAGTTTTGCGGATTATTTTGCTTTTCTTAATTTCTGTTAGAAACAGTGTAATACTTGTACATGTGTGTTGTCTACTTATTAAGTACTGCAAATGCTCCATACTACAAATGTACTCATTAATGCTGAAACTATAACTTAACTTGGCTGCATTTGCGCTTTTTAACAGCATCGCTACAGCTAAAAAGAAAGGCCATGCGTTAATTGCAAAAACTATGTACATACGAGTATGTACATACCAGCAAGTAGTGCACAAACATATTGAAATATTGCAGACACTAAGTAACTAATATGCAATGTGGTTCTTGTTTCGAAATAAACAACTTGGAATGTAATCCTTTTTTCTCAAGAAAAACAACTACAAACAGTAACCACAGCCTCAACACCCGCACCAACAGTTACAATGGTAAATTAGCTGAGTAAGAAATAACATTTATTTTTATTTATATATTAATTTAAATTTTTCTTTAAATAAATTCAATTAATTACGGTACAGCAAAACATATTGGAATTTATATTTTATTACATGTCTGTCTGTAGTCCAGTAGCTCAGACACACATTATTCTAACTTAAAGGATACTTTAAACTGCAATTAAAAAAAACTCAATTATGCTTACATGTAATGGAGATTGCCAAGATTATAATTGAATTTTGTGCAATTTTAGGTAATTATTACTGCCTAATTACATATACATATGTAATTTGTAATTGAAAATTTCCAATTACAATTACATGTAATGAGTAATTAAAAATGTGCAATTACTTTAGTCCCTAATTAACATTATAATTATTTGTATTGGGTAATTGAGAATATGCAATCACACAATACCTGTACGGGATACAGGTATTGAATACTCTTCTTTATAAGAGTCCAACTTATGTAATTTTTTTTATACTGGGTCGAGGTATTTTGCTAGAAATTAGCCAAGAAATTAGGCCAAAAATTATTTTTGAGAAATGTGAAAATTTAAGTATGCTGATCGACAAACAACAAAATGCTGCATTAAGTAGCGAATTTTTAAGGCTTTTGCTTGAAATTTGTCGTTTTGGGACACTGTTAAAATCAGGAAAGTTGACTAAATTGCATACGTTTTTATTGACTTCTTACGATTTCGAGAGATTTACAATATTTTTTGTATTTTTTGTAGAACAAATTTTACTTAAAATTTTTATGATAAAAATGTCGATCGAAATTAAAAAAAAAAATTTTTTTGTCAAAAAAAGTGAAAAGGTTTTTGAGAATGATCTCCATCGCGATCCTAAAAATGTTATATATCAGTATAAAATTTACGATCTCTACTTTTATACTGTTGCACGTTTTTGCACCATTTCTTACGATTTTTTCACTTTTTTCTGTTTTTGCCCATCTTGCATAGGTAGATACGAGTAAGAAACCTTTTTATCGGTCATAAAATGTTTTTGATTTTTAAGTTGTTTTAAATAAATTAATTTTTAATATTTTAAATAGAATTTATGGTTACTATTACAAATAAATAAATTATAATCTATACATATAATAAAACTGCAACTTTCTGCCTTTCTGTCTGTCTGTGTTCGCATCACGTAAAACCTACTGGATAAACTTAAATAACATTTTATGGAGAGGTAGTTTAGTATCTAGATTAAGATATGAAGATTAGGACGTTTTTTCCGTAAAAATATCTAATTTCCAGGAGAAAATAGGAAAAAGTATTGAAGGTACCGATTTAATGTTACTGCATTTTTGATTTTTTTTAAACATTATTTACAGAACTCTACAATAATTTTAAAATTTTAAAAAGCACCGCGTAATCTTGTTTACTCAACAAAGTTTCGTTTGATACTAGATTAGTGTTAACTAAAAACGAATGTTGGAAGTAAAACAAATAAACAAAAAGTAACTTTCATTGCTAACCGAAGGTTGGCTGAAGGAACAACAAAATACAAGGTGGTAAATATTAAAAAGTAAAAATATTCAACAAGAGGGAAGCTTAAGGTAGTGATAGAGTTCGTTCTCACCAACTGACGATTGATAATTGAATACAAGTTTTTTCGTATTCATTTATTTGGGTTTGGTTGGTTAAATAGATGACAACAACTAAACACTACCCTAAGTAGATTAGATACAAGAATGCTGATGATGGACGTGGCTGTCTAGAAAATGTGTATTCCGCTGCTGCTGGTGTCTAAAAAATTAAATTTTCCCAATTTTTCTTTAATATTATCACCTAATTTGTAACTTAATTAATTCTTTCTTAGAGAGAATAAAAACGAACTTAAGCTTGATTATAAATTTCATTGTAGGTAATACATAAACAGTTCGACTAATAATAATTAAAATTTTCAAAAATTTTAAATAAACTTAGAATTTTATATAAAACTTATGAGAAGGACACTTTTATATAAAGTAAATACATAAGCCATATCTGTTTCACTATAAAAGGAAGAGTGTTAAAATTTAGGGTGTATTACTTTCTCGCCTTTTAGATTGTGCATGTTTTGTCGCTGCAATTCTTATATAGATGATGATAGAGGGTAGAGAATAATTAAAAGAGCGGGGCACACATATTCATATAAACTTGAAATTCGTTTTGTTCCTTAAATCGTGGTTATAATTATGAAGTTCTTCAAAATGTAAATAAATGCGTCGTCCACACAAATTGCTGCACCCGAAATTGCACCATATAAATACAAATACAATTTTAAGTAGAAAAAAGATAAATTTCAGCAACATAAGTAGCATAATGTAATTGGGCTTCTTTGAAGCTAAATCGAACAAAATATTGTAAGGAGGCTGACAAAGTGGCGGACACAGTTAGTTACGCATAAATTATTTTCATATAAATTAAATACTATATAAATTAATAAAATAAATAAAATAAAATATAATGAAATAAATCACGAAAATGTATTGTAATTAATATTCTTGGTTAGGAATTGGGAAGGCAGATTTTCTTCCACATAAAAGCTTCAAAATTAATATTTTTAGAAATTTCCAAAAAAAAAATATTTTAAAAATTTTCCCTTTTCGCGTAAAAGCTTAAAAATTATATTTTTATGGTATTAAGGCGTATGTAATTCATTACTTTTAATAATTACATTATTAAAAAGAAAATATTATTTTATGTCACCGCCCACAAGAGCCAATGTCAATTTATAAAAAAAGTAAAGTCAGGTTGCCATCAGATTGCCAAAAAAACCCCTATTGCCTTTCGTTTTGAAAGTATTCCACACCAAAACAATGCTTTGTGTATTTACATATTTACTTTGTATAGAGGTACCCGTCTTTTAGGATGTTACAGCATTGGTTTAATATTAAATTCTAATTTCCCGCTTACAAAAATAAATAAAAGGTGCTGCCAAATCTTCAATACCATTAAATCGGTAAGATTGCCTACTTTCACGATTTTATCTCCATTTTCCCTTGGACATTTTATTTCGAAAAAGTTGAAACGAGATACTAAAGTATCCGTACCGTAGTTTTACCGTAGTTTTTTAGTGGTACGATTACATGCAGATGGACACACAGTCAGACAAAAATTTCAAATAATGTTTTGTACTCCATATTAATTAATATCTGCACCAACAACATCATTTTAAAAAAATTTTTCATATTCTGTATAACGGTGCTGTTACTGCTTTATTATATGTGTACCTATCTACAGAAAGAGAGTGCAGAGAAGAGTAGGCCGTAAATTTTTGTACAACTTCAACCGCAATTTAGGGTCTTAATTATTCTGCTACAGATTTAATAAAACTTGTAATTAACTAAGTTATTTATTTAATATTTTTTTAATAAAGAATCAATGAAACTTATATTTGAAACTTTTAGCTGTTTAAGCTGCAAATTTAATATTCTATTAAAAACTCAATATTTTGCGCGGTTTACATTAAGATTTAAAATATTTATCCCCACAATTTTACCTTTTCGATTAACTTACTTTCTTTTCCAATTCTATTTCTTGCAAGTATCATTGAATTTAATACAGTGGCTAAGAGGATATCAATACGTTTAATGGATATTTGAATATTGCTTTGGCGGTTGGTTTGGTTAGATGTTTATTTGTTTGTTTGTTTCTAAACCTCAGTTCGTTATAACATTTATTTAGGCTTTTACTCTTGAAATGAGCTTTTCGAGTTAAGTCTCTGTCCATTTAAAGAATAAAAAATACGTTTTTTTTCACAGTTCACTTTGCATACAAAGTACCCTCTTAAATGCCAGTTCAAATATACAGCAATTTTCTTCTTATGACGCTTGTATTTCTGGTCCACCGATAAACTTACAGCACTACACTTACCAAAAAAGCTGTTGGCATACCTTCCTTTACTTTTTTGTGCTTTTATTTATTGTATTAGCTTTTTTCATATTACGTTTTTTTTTTCTTCTTCTATATTCTTTTCTTCATCGGTATTAAACTCCAGTTTTTAAATGGGTTTCTTATGGAAATTTCAATGAAATGTAGTAAACGATGATTCTACAATTTTCTTACTTTGGTTGAATTTTCGGGCTACTACAGGAGAAGTTTAAATGGTCTTTTTTATATAATTTTTTTTTTTTATTTTCAAATGGTTACGAGTATAAAAGTCCTTTAAGGCTATCAAGCACAGATTTTCACATCAACAATAACGAAAAAAATCCATAAACAACCACAGCAACAACAATAATAATAGTCGCAGCAGCAGTAGTTGTAGTTGTAATCGTATAAAGGAACACTTTCATAAGCAGCTACAATAAAAATAACGTATAGTAGCTACACTTATCGACATAGAAATAAGTTACTCATGCATTATGATTTTTTTTAATTGTAATATTAATCGTATGTGCTGAAATGTAAGTTGTAATTTTTCCTAATATTATTAAACATTACAATGTTTAGACTTGAAAATAGTCCGCTAATTGTTAGGCTGTTTTATTTATTTATTAAATCTTACAATACACATTTTATTCTTACTTGATTATCACAAATAGCAACGAAAACCTTCACTCGCTGTATTGAAACACCTAGAGTCTATGGTGGAAATCGAACCTACAACCCCGGACTGATAGACTATCACACTACCTACTAGCATCCAAATAATATAAATATAAGGCCACAATCATATTAGTTAATATATATACATATTTATTTATTAGAGTGATTAAAGGTAAATAGATTAATAATTTAATTGACTTTGAAATAGGCTTGATTGGTTTTATCAGTGGGCTAGTAGATAGTGTGCTAGTCTATCAGTCCGGGGTTGTAGGTTCGATTCCTACCAAAAACTCTAGGTGCTTGGATATAATCTGGGTGCCTGCAAATATTTAACTCCGTTAGTGACAGACACCTCAAGTATTATCTGTCCATTGAGACACAAAGGGGGTCGAAAAGGGACCCATAAAGTTAGTGGTCTGCTTAATTATCCCCCCTAAAAAAATAACCTTTGCCAATGTGGCAAATACTTCAAGATTATCGCATGGAAAAGCTGGCGACACTATTAAGGATTACAAAAAATTTTATAACATTGAGACACCACCCATTCCGAGCCAGAATTAGTAAAGCTGATCCATTCCTTACATCTTAGATCATGTATGGAATCGGACCATGGTGTAAAAATATCAGACAAGAAAAATGTCATCGTATAGCAAAAAAAAAACACAATCGTATCAAAAAAATGTTTGGCAGCTTCTGCGGTTTACTAAAAGTCTACTCCATTAAGGCCCATATTTTTGGAAATTTTAAGCGTGGAGTGGCGAATATATTTGAAAATGATATTTGTCAATATGTTCGACGTCCAGTGAAGAGACATATGAAACCAAAATTTACAAAAAAAATACCGTAATGCTCGGCGGCCCGTCTGTAACGTGTGGATATGTTTTAACTCGTTATATGATTGTCCCACTGCAAAAATCAATCGATAAATTAATGGTGGAATATACAGGGACATCCTGCATATTTCACCCACCTATTGTTCTAGTTCAGCCTCTTGTTAATTAGAGGTTATTTGAACAAAATTTGAACACTCTACCTGTCATAGTTTCTAGGTATACGATAACAGTTTTTCACTTTATATTTACTTTTATAATTTTATATGGAAGTTACCTGGAATATGCACATTAGTTTCAAAATTACGTCTTAAAGTAACACGATGATAAATATTTACTTTGTATGGGCAGGGCCAAGCCCTCTTTAAATATCAGAATATATATATACACTATTTAAACAACCATCTAGGTCTTAATTAACTGTGAAAATTTCAAGAAGATCGGTTAACTGGTATAGACAGCTATAGCTTTCCGACAAAAAACCAAATAAACACGATTTGTCCTTTATACACATACAATATTTTAATCTATTTTGCTTTTAAAGTTATCAAATTTTAAGTCTCTTAATTTATAGGGCTTCACATATAGGGCTTCCTGGATAAAATTCTAAAATTTACATATAATGAAATTTATAATAGATTAGATACAAGTAGTGCTGATGACGGACGTGGCTGTCTAGAAAATGTGCATTCCACTCGTGCTGGTGTCTAAAAATTAAATTTTCCCAATTTTTCTTTAATATTAACACCTAATTTGTAATTTAATTAATTCTTTCTTAGAGAGAATAAAAACGGACTTAAGCTTGATTATAAAATTCATTATATGTAATACATAAAACAGTTCGACTAATAATAATTAAAATTTTTAATTCTAAAATTTATATAAAATTCTAAAAATTATTGTAAAGCTCTGCTGAAGATAGACGTAATAGACAAAAAAGTTTTATGATTAAATTCTTAAAAAAAAAATGTTTTATTTGTGAATGGGAAAAGTAATAATGTAGCACTGACTTAATTGTATGTCCACTTCGGTATATTGTTATAGCTGTTTCCCATGACTGCTTGCTTGCCCTTCTACCTTGTTGGGTCGGTCTAAATGCATGCATTACTACACCTACTAACTACGAGCATACATCTATACATATAGTATACGATAAATATGTTGTTGGTATTGGTATCTACGTTTGGTGGATATGTGTGTGTGTAATTGTGTATTATGGAATAAGGTACTATATAGTACTTTCGCTCGTAATAGATGCTAGTAGCATTAACAACAATCTGCTCTTATTGCTCATTGAAGCTTAAAAATTAAAGTGTTTAATTTTTTTAGGTTTCCTCGTTTTTGTTTTCCCTTTTTTTTTACTTGCCTGTAGTGTTTTGCACAAATAATTATCATATCAATTGCATTTAATTCTTTGGTTTAAATTCAATGCGATTTATATTAAAATTTTATGTTTTAAAAAAACTGAATAAAAAAACTGTTAATATAAAATTAAGGTGCATTAAAGTTTCTATTACTTTTGATTATTCGTTTTAAAATTGGTAGTTTATTTTATTACAATTAAAAATATTCTTTCACTTATTTTACTTAATGGCGCTTAGTTTTTATGTCCTGCTTTTTATACTCAAATCCCTCTTTTGTGAGTTTTTAAATTTCTAACCTTTTTTATTTTATCTATATCGATACAGGACCCAGTCTGTACATAAAATATTTTTTGAAAATTTTGTTTCTAGTGAAAATATTAATCTCGCTTTCTGTCTCTCTCTCTCTGTCCATCTGTCTGTCAGTTGGTCTGTCTGTATGCATCACTTCAAAACTACCTTAGTACCTCGAATTAAATATTCTACTTAAACTTAAAAAGATTCTTCCAAGTCTTCACTACCATTAAATCGGTTAAATTGCGTACTTTTACTACGTTATTCCTATTTCCTTTTGGAAATGAGATATTTTTACAGAAAAAATTATGCTATGCTAAGGTGATTTCTCACAAAATTTCATTAAAATGTATCTAGTAGTTATTTCCTGATGCGGATAGTTAGACGGACAGACAGACAAGAATTCCAATAATTGGTGTTATGTCTTCCATATTGATTAATATCTGCACCACCAACAAAATCTTTGTTTTATTATTTTATTTATGTACCGAAAAGGTTTTGTAACAGTTTTATTATACATATGTATGTGTAGACAGATATGGATAAATAAAATCATTATAGAAATGTTATGGTAATGATAAAAATTTGTTAAAACAAAAACTTATTTTTTCACATTATTTATTCATAATTGCACTTTTTGGATATTTGATATAGTTAAAGAATATACTACAATTATTTAAGACTAGCTATGCCCGACAAGTCAAGCCCGTCCTGACAATATTTTGTCCGATTTTGCTTTGAAAGTAATCCACACCAAATTTTCAGTCTCTTACGTTTATAATGCTTCATTTGTGGTTCATATATTTTCTTTATATAGAGGTAAATGCCTCTGGCTACAATTTTAAAACATATTATTATAGAGTTCTGTTAATAGTGTTTAAAATATCCCTCTTTCAAAACTTAAAGCTTCTGTCGAGTTTGCAGTACATTTCAATCTGTAAAATTGCGTACTTTCGGTAGTTTTTCTCTATTTTTTTTTTTTTTTTTTTGAAATGAGATATTTTTGCGAAAAAAAATATTAAAATTCATTCAGTAGTTTTTACGTGATGCAAAAACAGACAGACTATTTAACGAGAGGGCGGTCAAAAAAAAAATAACTTTTAATTGGATTGGAATTTTAAAACACCGATTCTGCATTAAATTCTTTTAAAATAAAAAAGTAGTAGTCATTTGAAAATTTAAACTTGTAAATTTTTGTTTTAATTTACTGAGAAAATCCAGTTTTTATAACATTAAAACAAACTCAATAAAAAAGTTTAAGCTCAATTCACAATCTTGTGCAAATGGTCTTGCATCGTAGCATTTGCAAAATTGTATTGGATAATTTTACAACACACTAACAAAATATATAGAAATGCATATCCTACACATTGGGAGATAAACAACACCTAAAACCATAGTTTTTATTTGCTAGGCATTTGCAAACTGACAGCTGACATATACATAAATTAAATAAAAAATATATATGACAATTAAAATCAACAAAAAATATGAAAAAATTAAAATCGAAAAAGGAAAAAACATAAAAAAGAAGATAAGAATTTAAAAGTGGATCCAGATGGACACAATAAAATTTGATTTGATATCTATTAATGGATTGTCTTGCTATAGAATTTTATTTTTAATAAATCCGTGATCTTTAGTATTTCTTGCACTAAAAATTCCAAAGAAATAATGTTGTCGTCAACTGTAATCTAGTACTAGACTAGTGTCAAATTTTGAAGAAGTTGCATGTATTACCTTGGCTGTTTGATAACTCCAAGATTTGTTGTATCTCTAGTACAGTAGTTTTCAATGTAAGACTGCTCCTGTAAATTGTTATTTATTACTAGACGAATGTCGATTTTTGGGTATAATGTATTAGTATTTGAAAGACTTTTGCATAAGCAGAATCTGCTTAGCAGATCTACAAATATATTAATCATTATAGCTTAATAACTGATCGACAATCTGGTTTTCGACCTAAACATAGCTGTATTAGTGCACTTATTGATGTTTCTGAGGAATTACGAAATAATATTGATAGCGGTCATGTTTCATTGCTTGTTCTTCTGGATCATTCGAAAGCCTTCGACATGGGTGATCATGAGATTCTCTGCAAAACGCTTGATTGTTTTTTTAACTTCTCAGCTTCTTCAGTACGTATAATACGCTCATATCTTACGAATCGTAAACAGTCTGTATTTGCAAACAACATCACATCTCGATCGATCCAAGATACAAATGGTGTTGCGCAAGGTTCCATACTAGGACCATTACTTTTCACTATTTATATAAATGATTTAGCCAAACAGTTATTGCATTGCAATATACACATCTATGCTGATGATATTCAAATTTATATAAGTGCTCCTGGTTCAAGGTTCAGTAAACTGAATCTTGACTTAATATTTAACAACACCCTAACCTGGAATGACCAAATTAATGCAGCTTCTGGTAAAGTATATGCTATTTTGCGAACATTGTGGAAAACACAAATTTTCACACCCTTGAGAATACGTATGTATACTGCTTGCAAAGACATATATAATGCCAACCCTGCTATACAGTTGTGAGATATTTGGAAATTGTGATTCCACGAGCATCAGAAAGATCGAAACTACCTTTAATGCTATAATTAGATATGTGCATGGCTTAAAGAGATTTGACCATGTTAAAGCATTTCAAAGAAATTTATACGGAGTAACATTTACTAACTTATTGAAAATACGAACACTGATGAGATTGCACAAAATTATTTACACACGTGTACCTATGTATCTCTATAGGCGTCTTTCGTTCACTAGATCACTTTATGTTAGATACCGCACATTAACATCATCATGGCAATTTAATACCAATTCTATAATATCCGTCTTTGGAACTCGTTACCCCCAGAAATACAATTTATAAGCAACGCAATGCATTTTAAAAGGGCTATACATTGTTTTTTAGGGTTCCGTACACAAAGTGTAAAAACGTAACCCTATTGTTTTCGCTACATTGTCTGTCCGTCCGTCGGTCTATCCGTCTGTCCGTCTGACAGCGCCTTTTATCTCTGGAACCGTAGTAGGTAGACTATTGAAATTTTCACAGATGATGTATAGCTATTGCCGCTATAGCAACAAATACTAAAACTTATAGGGTGTTCCCATAGAGAGGTGTTATTCACGAATATGTGCCTATTTCGTGAACTGTAGGAGGCATAGACTCAAGATTTAAAAACAGTAATTAAAACTTAGTTCGCTATATAAATAAGTATAAAAAAATAAACCTAAAAATTAAAGGGTGTTCCGATAATGCTGTGATTTGCATGTATAAGGCCTAAGTTTTGAACCATAATAGGTAGACGCTTGAAATTTGCACAGAAGGTGTATAACTGTGGCCACTATAGCAATAAATACTAAAACTTATCGGGTGTTCCGAAAGTGAGATGTTATTTGCCGTTATGTCATTATTTTTTGAGCTAGATAGATACGAAGTAAATGATGACGGACGTAGCTGTCTAGAAAATGTGCATTCCGCTCTGCTGCTGTCTAAAAATTAAATTTTCTCAAATTTTCTTTAATATTATCACCTAATTTGTAATTTTATTTTTAATATAAAAAAAAATTGATTTGAATTTTAATTCGGTTCAACTCAACCATGTTGCTTTTTCGGTGCGTATAACCATTGAATGAATAACTGTTAACAAAACTTGTTTATCGTGACCAAAGTATTATTTAAAATAATTATAATTTAAAATAAATATAACAGTCGGTATCTCAGTCTTTTAAGGACTTTGTCTCTGGACACCATTCACTTACCAGGTGGCGCTATTTGGATTCAAAGTTGAGAAACTCGATTTAAGTTTTTTTTTAAAGCCTGGCATTTTTTTAATTTTTGTTTGATTTTTAAAATCATATATGATCGTTAAGCTGTAGTTAAGACCTAGAAACAAACCCAGGTTCAGTTTTTTCAAAACATTGAGTACAATTTTCAAAAAATATTTTTAAAATTTTTTCTAGTAGCCAGAAAATTCAAAATATTGTAGACACATTTTAATGTATTTTCCTTTCCGAACTAAACGATTTTGAATTAAAAAATTATTTAATTTTTGTCTATTTTAAGCCTGGTACTCTGATCAGTTTTTTATGTGGAATGCTGTCAAAACACATACATATATAAACAATTTTTTACGAAAAAGTCATAAAAAAATGTTGCAGAACTAGTACTTTGTTTTTACTGTAGAAAAACATTGAAATGTTTCTGGCAACATTTTATCAAAGCTATGAAATAAAGCAATTCGGCATTATTTCATGTGGAATTTTTTGTAAATTTTTTTGTGATAAATTTTGTAAAACAATGTCGCATATTTAAAAGCAAAAAAATCGTAAAATTCTTCCAAATCGCGAGATAGACATCACATTTTAAATGTCAATTTTTCCTTGTGAAATAATAAATGTTGCTAAACATTTTTCACAAATTCGAACAGAGTACTAGGCTTCAGTTGAAAAATCAATCAATCAATCTTTTTTTTACAGAAAAATAATATACATACAGAAAAGGAATATACGTACATATATACATATAAAAAATTTTATATTTCTGTATAAACTCGTTTTAAACAAATAAAGTTAAAGCAAAATTTGTGGTCAGTTCAAGTTCAGCTCCAAGCTAAACGTTTTTCAATTTAAACTATTTTATATCGAAATTATCAATTAACCTATATATTCTTAAATCCTAAAGCTGGGATCGGGAAAACAAGAGTGGTATAGAAAAGCTATGTATATTGCCAACTATTGTATAAGTATTAATCCCCAGTTCATATGTGAATTTGATGAGCATAAGACTAAAAAATTCCAATTTTTGGGATTTGTGGGATTTTTACCTTAATGTTGCAAATTTTTATTCCCTTTGATTTTTGTTGAATCAGTACTTATCCGCAAAACAATCATTGGAATCGTTTGATTTATAAAAAAAAATTGTTGCATATTTAATATTTTTAATTTCCTTAAATTGAATCGTTTTATCAAATTTTCGAAATTTAGAGATAACAGCGACAAATATTAAAATTTTATTTTAATATTTTATTTTTGATGTACATATGTACATAAATGTAGATGATATAATTTTCTATCATTCAAAATTATGTGTTCTTAAATATGAATATTCCCATATATATCACCATGTTATATTATTTTACTGTTAAGTTAACATAAATTGACAAATTTACTTGGTCGTAAAATTCTGGGATCACCCTCGTTATTAATTAACTTTTGTTTGTTTCAGTTTTATAACTTTTCTTTGCAAATTGCAATTTAAACTTGAACTACTCGCATATACAAATGTTTGTGTCCACTTATATGTTTATTTAATTAATATTATTTCAAATTTACATTAAATATTAATTGATTTTTTTTATCGGATTTTATTACCATAATAATAAAAATTAAATATAATAAGTGTTAAATTTATTTCGGTGGTGGTGAATTTTTAACTTTCATTTGTAAATAAATAATATTTGATATATTGCCAATATGATGTTATTGATTTAAAACAAATGATTTATTTTTGACAAATGCACTTTATTATATAAATGGTTAGAGTTGGAATAAATGATGACCTCGCTCGGTTCTTCGATAATAGTCAACAACATGGAGATAAACAGTGTATGAGTGTAAATTTATTATTTAACCAGTTAAATATAGTCAATATAATCACAAACACCTCAATGAACTTCTATTATTTTGAGGATGTTTTAGTTTTGAAGGAAGAAATCAATGACAAAGACTTATTAGTAAGAGTATGATTCGGGAATAGTAAATTTTCGGCAATTCAAAAGGTGAAAATAAGTAGTGCTCGACAATGGGCATTCCTCTGAAATGTTAAATATTCAGTTTTTTCAAACCATAAAATATATTGAACGATCAGAGAACAAAAGTTATGTGGCTGAGGCTGTGGCATTTTAAATGAGTGGATATATTACATTTGAGAATTCTTGAAAATAAAAAAATAAATCCATGAATTGGAATTCGAATTGCTACCCCATCCAGTTTATAATTTAGTTCCAGTCCCTTGTAACTATTTACTGTTTCCAAGCCTAAAGAAATTTCTAGCGGAAAAAGAGATTTGGTTAACTTTAAAACTCAAACCTTTTTTAAGGACCATAAACTTTTTAAATCCATTTTCTAGACCATTCATTCCTCAGTGATTTCGATTGTTAATTTACGACTTCTTTACTTGTAATGAGTCTCTCAACTGCAGCAAATATCAAAATATCGACTGGTAATTGTCGACCTTCTTTTTCATTACAGAGTCGCTGTAATGCAATTGGCTGCTTTAGACCTTTTTAGTTTCAAACCTTTTTAGTATCAAATCCTTTACCCCTAAGCAAATAGGCTTGCACACTGCCAACTAGTATACTATGGCGGTTAACATGGCTTAAATAAATATTTTTGCTTAAATTTCCTCTGATTTCAGTAACTACTCGTCCTTGTCCTTTTCTCGATTGGACGCTGTTTTAAGAAGAAACAGCAAAAGTAAGATTTTCATATAAAAAATAAGGTTTAAGAAGATACAGCAAAAATAAGATTTTCATATAAAAAATAAGATTTTCATAAAAAAAGTAGATTTTTTATAAAAAATATAGGTCGTCACAGATTTTTGTCCTTTTCTCGATTGGACGCTGGTTTAAGAAGATACAGCAAAAATAAGATTTTCATATAAAAAGTAGATTTTTTATGAAAAATATAGGTCGTCACAGATTTTTGTCCTTTTCTCGATTAGACGATTTTTTAAGAAGATACAGCAAAAATAAGATTTTCATATAAAAAATAGATTTTTTATGAAAAATATAGGTCGTCACAGATTTTTGTCCTTTTCTCGATTGGACGCTGTTTTAAGAAGATACAGCAAAAATAAGATTTTCATATAAAAAATAAGATTTTCATAAAAAAAAAGTAGATTTTTTATGAAAAATATAGGTCGTCACAGATTTTTGTCCTTTTCTCGATTGGACGCTGTTTTAAGAAGATACAGCAAAAATAAGATTTTCATATAAAAAATAAGATTTTCATAAAAAAAAGTAGATTTTTTATGAAAAATATAGGTCGTCACAGATTTTTGTCCTTTTCTCGATTGGACGCTGTTTTAAGAAGATACAGCAAAAATAAGATTTTCATATAAAAAATAAGATTTTCATAAAAAAAAAGTAGATTTTTTATGAAAAATATAGGTCGTCACAGATTTTTGTCCTTTTCTCGATTGGACGCTGTTTTAAGAAGAAAAAAAGATTTTCATATAAAAAATAGATTTTTTATGAAAAATATAGGTCGTCACAGATTTTTGTCCTTTTCTCGATTAGTCGCTGTTTTAAGAAGATACAGCAAAAATAAGATTTTCATATAAAAAATAGATTTTTTATGAAAAAAATAGGTCGTCACAGATTTTTGTCCTTTTCTCGATTAGACGCTGTTTTAAGAAGATACAGCAAAAATAAGATTTTCATATAAAAAATAAGATTTTCATAAAAAAAAGTAGATTTTTTATGAAAAATATAGGTCGTCACAGATTTTTGTCCTTTTCTCGATTGGACGCTGTTTTAAGAAGATACAGCAAAAATAAGATTTTCATATAAAAAATAAGATTTTCATAAAAAAAAAGTAGATTTTTTATGAAAAATATAGGTCGTCACAGATTTTTGTCCTTTTCTCGATTAGACGCTGTTTTAAGAAGAAAAAAAGATTTTCATATAAAAAATAGATTTTTTATGAAAAATATAGGTCGTCACAGATTTTTGTCCTTTTCTCGATTAGTCGCTGTTTTAAGAAGATACAGCAAAAATAAGATTTTCATATAAAAAATAGATTTTTTATGAAAAAAATAGGTCGTCACAGATTTTTGTCCTTTTCTCGATTAGACGCTGTTTTAAGAAGATACAGCAAAAATAAGATTTTCATATAAAAAATAGATTTTTTATGAAAAACATAGGTCGTCACAGATTTTTGTCCTCTTCTCGATTGGACGCTGTTTTAAGAAGATACAGCAAAAATAAGATTTTCATATAAAAAATAAGATTTTCATAAAAAAAGTAGATTTTTTATGAAAAATATAGGTCGTCACAGATTTTGGTCCTTTTCTCGATTAGACGCTGTTTTAAGAAGATACAGCAAAAATAAGATTTTCATATAAAAAATAGATTTTTTATGAAAAATATAGGTCGTCACAGATTTTTGTCCTTTTCTCGATTAGACGCTGTTTTAAGAAGATACAGCAAAAATAAGATTTTCATATAAAAAATAGATTTTTTATGAAAAATATAGGTCGTCACAGATTTTTGTCCTTTTCTCGATTAGACGCTGTTTTAAGAAGATACAACAAAAATAAGATTTTCATATAAAAAATAAAATTTTCATAAAAAAAAGTAGATTTTTTATGAAAAATATAGGTCGTCAGAGATTTTTGTCCTTTTCTCGATTAGACGCTGTTTTAAGAAGATACAGCAAAAATAAGATTTTCATATAAAAAATAGATTTTTTATAAAAAATATAGGTCGTCACAGATTTTGGTCCTTTTCTCGATTAGACGCTGTTTTAAGAAGATACAGCAAAAATAAGATTTTCATATAAAAAATAGATTTTTTATGAAAAATATAGGTCTTCACAGATTTTTGTCCTTTTCTCGATTAGACGCTGTTTTAAGAAGATACAGCAAAAATAAGATTTTCATATAAAAAATAAATTTTTTATGAAAAATATAGGACGTCACAGATTTTTGTCCTTTTCTCGATTAGAGGCTGTTTTAAGAAGATACAACAAAAATAAGATTTTCATATAAAAAATAAAATTTTCATAAAAAAAAGTAGATTTTTTATGAAAAATATAGGTCGTCAGAGATTTTTGTCCTTTTCTCGATTAGACGCTGTTTTAAGAAGATACAGCAAAAATAAGATTTTTTATAAAAAATATAGGTCGTCACAGATTTTTGTCCTTTTCTCGATTAGACGCTGTTTTAAGAAGATACAGCAAAAAAAGATTTTCATATAAAAAATAGATTTTTTATGAAAAATATAGGTCGTCACAGATTTTTGTCCTTTTCTCGATTGGACGCTGTTTTAAGAAGATACAGCAAAAATAAGATTTTCATATAAAAAATAGATTATGAAAATATAGGTCGTCACAGATTTTTGTCCTTTTCTCGATTAGACGCGGTTTTAAGAAGATACAGCAAAAATAAGATTTTCATATAAAAAATAGATTTTTTAGGAAAAATATAGGTCGTCATAGATTCTTGTCCTTTTCTCGATTAGACGCTGTTTTAAGAAGATACAGCAAAAATAAGATTTTCATATAAAAAATAGATTATGAAAATATAGGTCGTCACAGATTTTTGTCCTTTTCTCGATTAGACGCTGCAAAAATAAGATTTTCATATAAAAAATAGATTTTTTATGTAAAATATAGGTCGTCACAGATTTTTGTCCTTTTCTCGATTAGACGCTGTTTTAAGAAGATACAGCAAAAATAAGATTTTCATATAAAAAATAGATTATGAAAATATAGGTCGTCACAGATTTTTGTCCTTTTCTCGATTAGACGCTGTTTTAAGAAGATACAGCAAAAATAAGATTTTTATATAAAAAATAGATTTTTTATGAAAAATATAGGTCGTCACAGATTTTTGTCCTTTTCTCGATTAGACGCTGTTTTAAGAAGATACAGCAAAAATAAGATTTTCATATAAAAAATAGATTTTTTATGAAAAATAAGGTCGTCACAGACTTTTGTCCTTTTCTCGATTGGACGCTGTTTTAAGAAGATACAGCAAAAATAAGATTTTCATATAAAAAATAAGATTTTCATAAAAAAAGTAGATTTTTTATGAAAAATATAGGTCGTCACAGATTTTTTTCCTTTTCTCGATTAGACGCTGTTTTAAGAAGATACAGCAAAAAATAAGATTTTCATATAAAAAATAGATTATGAAAATATAGGTCGTCACAGATTTTTTCCTTTTCTCGATTAGACGCTGTTTTAAGAAGATACAGCAAAAATAAGATTTTCATATAAAAAATAGATTTTTTATGAAAAATATAGGTCGTCACAGATTTTTGTCCTTTTCTCGATTAGACGCTGTTTTAAGAAGATACAGCAAAAATAAGATTTTCATATAAAAAATAGATTTTTTATGAAAAATATAGGTCGTCACAGATTTTTGTCCTTTTCTCGATTGGACGCTGTTTTAAGAAGATACAGCAAAAATAAGATTTTCATATAAAAAATAGATTTTTTATGAAAAATATAGGTCGTGACAGATTTTTGTCCTTTTCTCGATTAGACGCTGTTTTAAGACGATACAGCAAAAATAAGATTTTCATATAAAAAATAGATTTTTTATGAAAAATATAGGTCGTCACAGATTTTTGTCCTTTTCTCGTTTAGACGCTGTTTTAAGAAGATACAGCAAAAATAAGATTTTCATATAAAAAATAGATTTTTTATGAAAAATATAGGTCGTCACAGATTTTTGTCCTTTTCTCGTTTAGACGCTGTATTAAGAAGATACAGCAAAAATAAGATTTTCATATAAAAAATAGATTTTTTATGAAAAATATAGGTCGTCACAGATTTTTGTCCTTTTCTCGATTGGACGCTGTTTTAAGAAGATACAGCAAAAATAAGATTTTCATATAAATAATAAGATTTTCATATTTTGTCCTTTTCTCGATTGGACGCTGGTTTAAGAAGATACAGCAAAAATAAGATTTTCATATAAAAAATAGATTTTTTATGAAAAATATAGGTCGTCACAGATTTTTGTCCTTTTCTCGATTGGACGCTGTTTTAAGAAGATACAGCAAAAATAAGATTTTCATATAAAAAATAGATTATGAAAATATAGGTCGTCACAGATTTTCGTCCTTTTCTCGATTAGACGCGGTTTTAAGAAGATACAGCAAAAATAAGATTTTCATATAAAAAATAGATTTTTTAGGAAAAATATAGGTCGTCACAGATTCTTGTCCTTTTCTCGATTAGACGCTGTTTTAAGAAGATACAGCAAAAATAAGATTTTCATATAAAAAATAAGATTTTCATAAAAAAAGTAGATTTTTTATGAAAAATATAGGTCGTCACAGATTTTGGTCCTTTTCTCGATTAGACGCTGTTTTAAGAAGATACAGCAAAAATAAGATTTTCATATAAAAAATAGATTTTTTATGAAAAATATAGGTCGTCACAGATTTTTGTCCTTTTCTCGATTAGACGCTGTTTTAAGAAGATACAGCAAAAATAAGATTTTCATATAAAAAATAGCTTTTTTATGAAAAATATAGGTCGTCACAGATTTTTGTCCTTTTCTCGATTAGACGCTGTTTTAAGAAGATACAACAAAAATAAGATTTTCATATAAAAAATAAAATTTTCATAAAAAAAAGTAGATTTTTTATGAAAAATATAGGTCGTCAGAGATTTTTGTCCTTTTCTCGATTAGACGCTGTTTTAAGAAGATACAGCAAAAATAAGATTTTCATATAAAAAATAGATTTTTTATAAAAAATATAGGTCGTCACAGATTTTGGTCCTTTTCTCGATTAGACGCTGTGTTAAGAAGATACAGCAAAAATAAGATTTTCATATAAAAAATAGATTTTTTATGAAAAATATAGGTTGTCAGAGATTTTTGTCCTTTTCTCGATTAGACGCTGTTTTAAGAAGATACAGCAAAAATAAGATTTTCATATAAAAAATAGATTTTTTATAAAAAATATAGGTCGTCACAGATTTTGGTCCTTTTCTCGATTAGACGCTGTTTTAAGAAGATACAGCAAAAATAAGATTTTCATATAAAAAATAAATTTTTTATGAAAAATATAGGACGTCACAGATTTTTGTCCTTTTCTCGATTAGACGCTGTTTTAAGAAGATACAGCAAAAATAAGATTTTCATATAAAAAATAGATTTTTTATGAAAAATATAGGTCGTCACAGATTTTTGTTGTTTTCTCGATTAGACGCTGTTTTAAGAAGATACAGCAAAAATAAGATTTTCATATAAAAAATAGATTTTTTATGAAAAATATAGGTCGTCACAGATTTTTGTCCATTTCTCGATTAGACGCTGTTTTAAGAAGATACAGCAAAAATAAGATTTTCATATAAAAAATAAAATTTTTATAAAAAAAAGTAGATTTTTTATGAAAAATATAGGTCGTCACAGATTTTTGTCCTTTTCTCGATTAGACGCTGTTTTAAGAAGATACAGCAAAAAAAAGATTTTCATATAAAAAATAGATTTTTTATGAAAAATATAGGTCGTCGCAGATTTTTGTCCTTTTCTCGATTAGACGCTGTTTTAAGAAGATACAGCAAAAATAAGATTTTCATATAAAAAATAGATTTTTTATGAAAAATATAGGTCGTCACAGATTTTTGTCCTTTTCTCGATTAGACGCTGTTTTAAGAAGATACAACAAAAATAAGATTTTCATATAAAAAATAAAATTTTCATAAAAAAAAGTAGATTTTTTATGAAAAATATAGGTCGTCAGAGATTTTTGTCCTTTTCTCGATTAGACGCTGTTTTAAGAAGATACAGCAAAAATAAGATTTTCATATAAAAAATAGATTTTTTATGAAAAATATAGGTCGTCACAGATTTTTGTCCTTTTCTCGATTAGACGCTGTTTTAAGAAGATACAGCAAAAATAAGATTTTCATATAAAAAATAGATTTTTTATGAAAAATATAGGTCGTCACAGATTTTTGTCCTTTTCTCGATTAGACGCTGTTTTAAGAAGATACAACAAAAATAAGATTTTCATATAAAAAATAAAATTTTCATAAAAAAAAGTAGATTTTTTATGAAAAATATAGGTCGTCAGAGATTTTTGTCCTTTTCTCGATTAGACGCTGTTTTAAGAAGATACAGCAAAAATAAGATTTTCATATAAAAAATAGATTTTTTATGAAAAATATAGGTCGTCACAGATTTTTGTCCTTTTCTCGATTAGACGCTGTTTTAAGAAGATACAGCAAAAATAAGATTTTCATATAAAAAATAGATTTTTTATGAAAAATATAGGTCGTCACAGATTTTTGTCCTTTTCTCGATTAGACGCTGTTTTAAGAAGATACAACAAAAATAAGATTTTCATATAAAAAATAAAATTTTCATAAAAAAAGTAGATTTTTTATGAAAAATATAGGTCGTCAGAGATTTTTGTCCTTTTCTCGATTAGACGCTGTTTTAAGAAGATACAGCAAAAATAAGATTTTCATATAAAAAATAGATTTTTTATGAAAAATATAGGTCGTCACAGATTTTTGTCCTTTTCTCGATTAGACGCTGTTTTAAGAAGATACAGCAAAAATAAGATTTTCATATAAAAAATAGATTTTTTATGAAAAATATAGGTCGTCACAGATTTTTGTCCTTTTCTCGATTAGACGCTGTTTTAAGAAGATACAACAAAAATAAGATTTTCATATAAAAAATAAAATTTTCATAAAAAAAAGTAGATTTTTTATGAAAAATATAGGTCGTCACAGATTTTTGTCCTTTTCTCGATTAGACGCTGTTTTAAGAAGATACAGCAAAAATAAGATTTTCATATAAAAAATAGATTTTTTATAAAAAATATAGGTCGTCACAGATTTTGGTCCTTTTCTCGATTAGACGCTGTTTTAAGAAGATACAGCAAAAATAAGATTTTCATATAAAAAATAGATTTTTTATGAAAAATATAGGTCTTCACAGATTTTTGTCCTTTTCTCGATTAGACGCTGTTTTAAGAAGATACAGCAAAAATAAGATTTTCATATAAAAAATAAATTTTTTATGAAAAATATAGGACGTCACAGATTTTTGTCCTTTTCTCGATTAGACGCTGTTTTAAGAAGATACAGCAAAAATAAGATTTTCATATAAAAAATAGATTTTTTATGAAAAATATAGGTCGTCACAGATTTTTGTTGTTTTCTCGATTAGACGCTGTTTTAAGAAGATACAGCAAAAATAAGATTTTCATATAAAAAATAGATTTTTTATGAAAAATATAGGTCGTCACAGACTTTTGTCCATTTCTCGATTAGACGCTGTTTTAAGAAGATACAGCAAAAATAAGATTTTCATATAAAAAATAAAATTTTTATAAAAAAAAGTAGATTTTTTATGAAAAATATAGGTCGTCACAGATTTTTGTCCTTTTCTCGACTAGACGCTGTTTTAAGAAGATACAGCAAAAATAAGATTTTCATATAAAAAATAGATTTTTTATGAAAAATATAGGTCGCCACAGATTTTTGTCCATTTCTCGATAAGACGCTGTTTTAAGAAGATACAGCAAAAATAAGATTTTCATATAAAAAATAGATTTTTTATGAAAAATATAGGTCGTCACAGATTTTTGTCCTTTTCTCGATTGGACGCTGTTTTAAGAAGATACAGCAAAAATAAGATTTTCATATAAAAAATAGATTATGAAAATATAGGTTGTCACAGATTTTTGTCCTTTTCTCGATTAGACGCGGTTTTAAGAAGATACAGCAAAAATAAGATTTTCATATAAAAAATAGATTTTTTAGGAAAAATATAGGTCGTCACAGATTCTTGTCCTTTTCTCGATTAGACGCTGTTTTAAGAAGATACAGCAAAAATAAGATTTTCATATAAAAAATAAGATTTTCATAAAAAAAGTAGATTTTTTATGAAAAATATAGGTCGTCACAGATTTTTGTCCTTTTCTCGATAAGACGCTGTTTTAAGAAGATACAGCAAAAATAAGATTTTCATATAAAAAATAGATTTTTTAGGAAAAATATAGGTCGTCACAGATTTTTGTCCTTTTCTCGATTAGACGCTGTTTTAAGAAGATACAGCAAAAATAAGATTTTCATATAAAAAATAAGATTTTCATAAAAAAAGTAGATTTTTTATGAAAAATATAGGTCGTCACAGATTTTTGTCCTTTTCTCGATTAGACGCTGTTTTAAGAAGATACAGCAAAAATAAGATTTTCATATAAAAAATAGATTTTTTATGAAAAATATAGGACGTCACAGATTTTTGTCCTTTTTTCGATTAGACGCTGTTTTAAGAAGATACAGCAAAAATAAGATTTTCATATAAAAAATAGATTTTTTATGAAAAATATAGGTCGTCACAGATTTTTGTCCTTTTCTCGATTAGACGCTGTTTTAAGAAGATACAGCAAAAATAAGATTTTCATATAAAAAATAGATTTTTTATGAAAAATATAGGTCGTCACAGTTTTTTGTCCATTTCTCGATTAGACGCTGTTTTAAGAAGATACAGCAAAAATAAGATTTTCATATAAAAAATAAAATTTTCATAAAAAAAAGTAGATTTTTGTCCTTTTCTCGATTGGACGCTGTTTTAAGAAGATACAGCAAAAATAAGATTTTCATATAAAAAATAGATTATGAAAATATAGGTCGTCACAGATTTTTGTCCTTTTCTCGATTAGACGCGGTTTTAAGAAGATACAGCAAAAATAAGATTTTCATATAAAAAATAGATTTTTTAGGAAAAATATAGGTCGTCACAGATTCTTGTCCTTTTCTCGATTAGACGCTGTTTTAAGAAGATACAGCAAAAATAAAGTTTTCATATAAAAAATAAGATTTTCATAAAAAAAGTAGATTTTTTATGAAAAATATAGGTCGTCACAGATTTTTGTCCTTTTCTCGATTAGACGCGGTTTTAAGAAGATACAGCAAAAATAAGATTTTCATATAAAAAATAGATTTTTTATGAAAAATATAGGTCGTCACAGATTTTTGTCCTTTTCTCGATTGAACGCTGTTTTAAGAAGATACAGCAAAAATAAGATTTTCATATAAAAAATAAGATTTTCATAAAAAAAGTAGATTTTTTATGAAAAATATAGGTCGTAACAGATTTTGGTCCTTTTCTCGATTAGACGCTGTTTTAAGAAGATACAGCAAAAATAAGATTTTCATATAAAAAATAGATTTTTTATGAAAAATATAGGTCGTCACAGATTTTTGTCCTTTTCTCGATTAGACGCTGTTTTAAGAAGATACAGCAAAAATAAGATTTTCATATAAAAAATAGATTTTTTATGAAAAATATAGGTCGTCACAGATTTTTGTCCATTTCTCGATAAGACGCTGTTTTAAGAAGATACAGCAAAAATAAGATTTTCATATAAAAAATAAGATTTTCATAAAAAAAAAGTAGATTTTTTATGAAAAATATAGGTCGTCACAGATTTTTGTCCTTTTCTCGATTGGACGCTGGTTTAAGAAGATACAGCAAAAATAAGATTTTCATATAAAATAGATTTTTTATGAAAAATATAATTCGTCACAGATTTTTGTCCTTTTCTCGATTGGACGCTGTTTTAAGAAGATACAGCAAAAATAAGATTTTCATATAAAAAATAGATTATGAAAATATAGGTCGTCACAGATTTTTGTCCTTTTCTCGATTAGACGCGGTTTTAAGAAGATACAGCAAAAATAAGATTTTCATATAAAAAATAGATTTTTTAGGAAAAATATAGGTCGTCACAGATTCTTGTCCTTTTCTCGATTAGACGCTGTTTTAAGAAGATACAGCAAAAATAAGATTTTCATATAAAAAATAAGATTTTCATAAAAAAAGTAGATTTTTTATGAAAAATATAGGTCGTCACAGATTTTTGTCCTTTTCTCGATTAGACGCTGTTTTAAGAAGATACAGCAAAAATAAGATTTTCATATAAAAAATAGATTTTTTATGAAAAATATAGGTCGTCACAGATTTTTGTCCTTTTCTCGATTAGACGCTGTTTTAAGAAGATACAGCAAAAATAAGATTTTCATATAAAAAATAGATTTTTTATGAAAAATATAGGTCGTCACAGATTTTTGTCCTTTTCTCGATTAGACGCTGTTTTAAGAAGATACAACAAAAATAAGATTTTCATACAAAAAATTAAATTTTCATAAAAAAAAGTAGATTTTTTATGAAAAATATAGGTCGTCACAGATTTTTGTCCTTTTCTCGATTAGACGCTGTTTTAAGAAGATACAGCAAAAATAAGATTTTCATATAAAAAATAGATTTTTTAGGAAAAATATAGGTCGTCACAGATTTTTGTCCTTTTCTCGATTAGACGCTGTTTTAAGAAGATACAGCAAAAATAAGATTTTCATATAAAAAATAAGATTTTCATAAAAAAAGTAGATTTTTTATGAAAAATATAGGTCGTCACAGATTTTTGTCCTTTTCTCGATTAGACGCTGTTTTAAGAAGATACAGCAAAAATAAGATTTTCATATAAAAAATAAGATTTTCATAAAAAAAGTAGATTTTTTATGAAAAATATAGGTCGTCACAGATTTTTGTCCTTTTCTCGATTAGACGCTTTAAGAAGAACAGCAAAAATAAGATTTTCATATAAAAAATAGATTTTTTATGAAAAATATAGGTCGTCACAGATTTTTGTCCTTTTCTCGATTGAACGCTGTTTTAAGAAGATACAGCAAAAATAAGATTTTCATATAAAAAATAAGATTTTCATAAAAAAAGTAGATTTTTAAGAAGAAGTTTTAAGAAGATACAGCAAAAATAAGATTTTCATATAAAAAATAGATTTTTTATGAAAAATATAGGTCGTCACAGATTTTTGTCCTTTTCTCGATTAGACGCTGTTTTAAGAAGATACAGCAAAAATAAGATTTTCATATAAAAAATAGATTTTTTATGAAAAATATAGGTCGTCACAGATTTTTGTCCTTTTCTCGATTAGACGCTGTTTTAAGAAGATACAACAAAAATAAGATTTTCATACAAAAAATTAAATTTTCATAAAAAAAAGTAGATTTTTTATGAAAAATATAGGTCGTCACAGATTTTTGTCCTTTTCTCGATTAGACGCTGTTTTAAGAAGATACAACAAAAATAAGATTTTCATATAAAAAAATAGATTTTTTAGGAAAAATATAGGTCGTCACAGATTTTTGTCCTTTTCTCGATTAGACGCTGTTTTAAGAAGATACAGCAAAAATAAGATTTTCATATAAAAAATAGATTTTTTATGAAAAATATAGGACGTCACAGATTTTTGTCCTTTTTTCGATTAGACGCTGTTTTAAGAAGATACAGCAAAAATAAGATTTTCATATAAAAAATAGATTTTTTATGAAAAATATAGGTCGTCACAGATTTTTGTCCTTTTCTCGATTAGACGCTGTTTTAAGAAGATACAGCAAAAATAAGATTTTCATATAAAAAATAGATTTTTTATGAAAAATATAGGTCGTCACAGTTTTTTGTCCATTTCTCGATTAGACGCTGTTTTAAGAAGATACAGCAAAAATAAGATTTTCATATAAAAAATAAAATTTTCATAAAAAAAAAGTAGATTTTTGTCCTTTTCTCGATTGGACGCTGTTTTAAGAAGATACAGCAAAAATAAGATTTTCATATAAAAAATAGATTATGAAAATATAGGTCGTCACAGATTTTTGTCCTTTTCTCGATTAGACGCTGTTTTAAGAAGATACAGCAAAAATAAGATTTTCATATAAAAAATAGATTTTTTAGGAAAAATATAGGTCGTCACAGATTTTTGTCCTTTTCTCGATTAGACGCTGTTTTAAGAAGATACAGCAAAAATAAGATTTTCATATAAAAAATAAGATTTTCATAAAAAAAGTAGATTTTTTATGAAAAATATAGGTCGTAACAGATTTTGGTCCTTTTCTCGATTAGACGCTGTTTAAGAAGATACAGCAAAAATAAGATTTTCATATAAAAAATAGATTTTTTATGAAAAATATAGGTCGTCACAGATTTTTGTCCTTTTCTCGATTAGACGCTGTTTTAAGAAGATACAGCAAAAATAAGATTTTCATATAAAAAATAGATTTTTTATGAAAAATATAGGTCGTCACAGATTTTTGTCCTTTTCTCGATTAGACGCTGTTTTAAGAAGATACAGCAAAAATAAGATTTTCATATAAAAAATAGATTTTTTATGAAAAATATAGGTCGTCACAGATTTTTGTCCTTGTCTCGATTAGACGCTGTTTTAAGAAGATACAACAAAAATATAAGAAGATACAGCAAAAATAAGATTTTCATATAAAAAATAGATTTTTTATGAAAAATATAGGTCGTCACAGATTTTTGTCCTTTTCTCGATTAGACGCTGTTTTAAGAAGATACAGCAAAAATAAGATTTTCATATAAAAAATAGATTTTTTAGGAAAAATATAGGTCGTCACAGATTTTTGTCCTTTTCTCGATTAGACGCTGTTTTAAGAAGATACAGCAAAAATAAGATTTTCATATAAAAAATAAGATTTTCATAAAAAAAGTAGATTTTTTATGAAAAATATAGGTCGTCACAGATTTTTGTCCTTTTCTCGATTAGACGCTGTTTTAAGAAGATACAGCAAAAATAAGATTTTCATATAAAAAATAGATTTTTTATGAAAAATATAGGACGTCACAGATTTTTGTCCTTTTCTCGATTAGACGCTGTTTTAAGAAGATACAGCAAAAATAAGATTTTCATATAAAAAATAGATTTTTTATAAAAAATATAGGTCGTCACAGATTTTTGTCCTTTTCTCGATTAGACGCTGTTTTAAGAAGATACAGCAAAAATAAGATTTTCATATAAAAAATAGATTTTTTATGAAAAATATAGGTCGTCACAGATTTTTGTCCTTTTCTCGATTAGACGCTGTTTTAAGAAGATACAACAAAAATAAGATTTTCATACAAAAAATTAAATTTTCATAAAAAAGTAGATTTTTTATGAAAAATATAGGTCGTCACAGATTTTTGTCCTTTTCTCGATTAGACGCTGTTTTAAGAAGATACAGCAAAAATAAGATTTTCATATAAAAAATAGATTTTTTATGAAAAATATAGGTCGTCACAGATTTTTGTCCTTTTCTCGATTAGACGCTGTTTTAAGAAGATACAACAAAAATAAGATTTTCATATAAAAAATAAAATTTTCATAAAAAAAGTAGATTTTTTATGAAAAATATAGGTCGTCACAGATTTTTGTCCTTTTTCTCGATTAGACGCTGTTTTAAGAAGATACAGCAAAAATACGATTTTCATATAAAAAATAGATTTTTTAGGAAAAATATAGGTCGTCACAGATTTTTGTCCTTTTCTCGATTAGACGCTGTTTTAAGAAGATACAGCAAAAATAAGATTTTCATATAAAAAATAAGATTTTCATAAAAAAAGTAGATTTTTTATGAAAAATATAGGTCGTCACAGATTTTTGTCCTTTTCTCGATTAGACGCGGTTTTAAGAAGATACAGCAAAAATAAGATTTTCATATAAAAAATAGATTTTTTAGGAAAAATATAGGTCGTCACAGATTCTTGTCCTTTTCTCGATTAGACGCTGTTTTAAGAAGATACAGCAAAAATAAGATTTTCATATAAAAAATAAGATTTTCATAAAAAAAGTAGATTTTTTATGAAAAATATAGGTCGTCACAGATTTTTGTCCTTTTCTCGATTAGACGCGGTTTTAAGAAGATACAGCAAAAATAAGATTTTCATATAAAAAATAGATTTTTTATGAAAAATATAGGTCGTCACAGATTTTTGTCCTTTTCTCGATTGAACGCTGTTTTAAGAAGATACAGCAAAAATAAGATTTTCATATAAAAAATAAGATTTTCATAAAAAAAGTAGATTTTTTATGAAAAATATAGGTCGTCACAGATTTTTGTCCCTTTCTCGATTAGACGCGGTTTTAAGAAGATACAGCAAAAATAAGATTTTCATATAAAAAATAGATTTTTTATGAAAAATATAGGTCGTCACAGATTTTTGTCCTTTTCTCGATTAGACGCTGTTTTAAGAAGATACAGCAAAAATAAGATTTTCATATAAAAAATAGATTTTTTATGAAAAATATAGGTCGTCACAGATTTTTGTCCTTTTCTCGATTAGACGCTGTTTTAAGAAGATACAGCAAAAATAAGATTTTCATATAAAAAAATAGATTTTTTATGAAAAATATAGGTCGTCACAGATTTTTGTCCTTTTCTCGATTAGACGCTGTTTTAAGAAGATACAGCAAAAATAAGATTTTCATATAAAAAATAAGATTTTCATAAAAAAAAGTAGATTTTTTATGAAAAATATAGGTCGTCACAGATTTTTGTCCTTTTCTCGATTAGACGCTGTTTTAAGAAGATACAGCAAAAATAAGATTTTCATATAAAAAATAGATTTTTTAGGAAAAATATAGGTCGTCACAGATTTTTGTCCTTTTCTCGATTAGACGCTGTTTTAAGAAGATACAGCAAAAATAAGATTTTCATATAAAAAATAAGATTTTCATAAAAAAAGTAGATTTTTTATGAAAAATATAGGTCGTCACAGATTTTTGTCCTTTTCTCGATTAGACGCTGTTTTAAGAAGATACAGCAAAAATAAGATTTTCATATAAAAAATAGATTTTTTATGAAAAATATAGGTCGTCACAGATTTTTGTCCTTTTCTCGATTAGACGCTGTTTTAAGAAGATACAACAAAAATAAGATTTTCATATAAAAAATAAAATTTTCATAAAAAAAGTAGATTTTTTATGAAAAATATAGGTCGTCACAGATTTTTGTCCTTTTTCTCGATTAGACGCTGTTTTAAGAAGATACAGCAAAAATAAGATTTTCATATAAAAAATAGATTTTTTAGGAAAAATATAGGTCGTCACAGATTTTTGTCTTTTTCTCGATTAGACGCTGTTTTAAGAAGATACAGCAAAAATAAGATTTTCATATAAAAAATAGATTTTTTATGAAAAATGTAGGACGTCACAGGTTTTTGTCCTTTTCTCGATTAGACGCTGTTTTAAGAAGATACAGCAAAAATAAGATTTTCATATAAAAAATAGATTTTTTATGAAAAATATAGGTCGTCACAGATTTTTGTCCTTTTCTCGATTAGACGCTGTTTTAAGAAGATACAGCAAAAATAAGATTTTCATATAAAAAATAGATTTTTTATGAAAAATATAGGTCGTCACAGATTTTTGTCCTTTTCTCGATTAGACGCTGTTTTAAGAAGATACAGCAAAAATAAGATTTTCATATAAAAAATAAGATTTTCATAAAAAAAGTAGATTTTTTATGAAAAATATAGGTCGTCACAGATTTTTGTCCTTTTCTCGATTAGACGCGGTTTTAAGAAGATACAGCAAAAATAAGATTTTCATATAAAAAATAGATTTTTTAGGAAAAATATAGGTCGTCACAGATTCTTGTCCTTTTCTCGATTAGACGCTGTTTTAAGAAGATACAGCAAAAATAAGATTTTCATATAAAAAATAAGATTTTCATAAAAAAAGTAGATTTTTTATGAAAAATATAGGTCGTCACAGATTTTTGTCCTTTTCTCGATTAGACGCGGTTTTAAGAAGATACAGCAAAAATAAGATTTTCATATAAAAAATAGATTTTTTATGAAAAATATAGGTCGTCACAGATTTTTGTCCTTTTCTCGATTGAACGCTGTTTTAAGAAGATACAGCAAAAATAAGATTTTCATATAAAAAATAAGATTTTCATAAAAAAAGTAGATTTTTTATGAAAAATATAGGTCGTCACAGATTTTTGTCCTTTTCTCGATTAGACGCGGTTTTAAGAAGATACAGCAAAAATAAGATTTTCATATAAAAAATAGATTTTTTATGAAAAATATAGGTCGTCACAGATTTTTGTCCTTTTCTCGATTAGACGCTGTTTTAAGAAGATACAGCAAAAATAAGATTTTCATATAAAAAATAGATTTTTTATGAAAAATATAGGTCGTCACAGATTTTTGTCCTTTTCTCGATTAGACGCTGTTTTAAGAAGATACAGCAAAAATAAGATTTTCATATAAAAAATAGATTTTTTAGGAAAAATATAGGTCGTCACAGATTTTTGTCCTTTTCTCGATTAGACGCTGTTTTAAGAAGATACAGCAAAAATAAGATTTTCATATAAAAAATAAGATTTTCATAAAAAAAGTAGATTTTTTATGAAAAATATAGGTCGTCACAGATTTTTGTCCTTTTCTCGATTAGACGCTGTTTTAAGAAGATACAGCAAAAATAAGATTTTCATATAAAAAATAGATTTTTTATGAAAAATATAGGACGTCACAGATTTTTGTCCTTTTCTCGATTAGACGCTGTTTTAAGAAGATACAGCAAAAATAAGATTTTCATATAAAAAATAGATTTTTTATAAAAAATATAGGTCGTCACAGATTTTTGTCCTTTTCTCGATTAGACGCTGTTTTAAGAAGATACAGCAAAAATAAGATTTTCATATAAAAAATAGATTTTTTATGAAAAATATAGGTCGTCACAGATTTTTGTCCTTTTCTCGATTAGACGCTGTTTTAAGAAGATACAACAAAAATAAGATTTTCATACAAAAAATTAAATTTTCATAAAAAAGTAGATTTTTTATGAAAAATATAGGTCGTCACAGATTTTTGTCCTTTTCTCGATTAGACGCTGTTTTAAGAAGATACAGCAAAAATAAGATTTTCATATAAAAAATAGATTTTTTATGAAAAATATAGGTCGTCACAGATTTTTGTCCTTTTCTCGATTAGACGCGGTTTTAAGAAGATACAACAAAAATAAGATTTTCATATAAAAAATAAAATTTTCATAAAAAAAGTAGATTTTTTATGAAAAATATAGGTCGTCACAGATTTTTGTCCTTTTTCTCGATTAGACGCTGTTTTAAGAAGATACAGCAAAAATACGATTTTCATATAAAAAATAGATTTTTTAGGAAAAATATAGGTCGTCACAGATTTTTGTCCTTTTCTCGATTAGACGCTGTTTTAAGAAGATACAGCAAAAATAAGATTTTCATATAAAAAATAAGATTTTCATAAAAAAAGTAGATTTTTTATGAAAAATATAGGTCGTCACAGATTTTTGTCCTTTTCTCGATTAGACGCGGTTTTAAGAAGATACAGCAAAAATAAGATTTTCATATAAAAAATAGATTTTTTAGGAAAAATATAGGTCGTCACAGATTCTTGTCCTTTTCTCGATTAGACGCTGTTTTAAGAAGATACAGCAAAAATAAGATTTTCATATAAAAAATAAGATTTTCATAAAAAAAGTAGATTTTTTATGAAAAATATAGGTCGTCACAGATTTTTGTCCTTTTCTCGATTAGACGCGGTTTTAAGAAGATACAGCAAAAATAAGATTTTCATATAAAAAATAGATTTTTTATGAAAAATATAGGTCGTCACAGATTTTTGTCCTTTTCTCGATTGAACGCTGTTTTAAGAAGATACAGCAAAAATAAGATTTTCATATAAAAAATAAGATTTTCATAAAAAAAGTAGATTTTTTATGAAAAATATAGGTCGTCACAGATTTTTGTCCTTTTCTCGATTAGACGCGGTTTTAAGAAGATACAGCAAAAATAAGATTTTCATATAAAAAATAGATTTTTTATGAAAAATATAGGTCGTCACAGATTTTTGTCCTTTTCTCGATTAGACGCTGTTTTAAGAAGATACAGCAAAAATAAGATTTTCATATAAAAAATAGATTTTTTATGAAAAATATAGGTCGTCACAGATTTTTGTCCTTTTCTCGATTAGACGCTGTTTTAAGAAGATACAGCAAAAATAAGATTTTCATATAAAAAAATAGATTTTTTATGAAAAATATAGGTCGTCACAGATTTTTGTCCTTTTCTCGATTAGACGCTGTTTTAAGAAGATACAGCAAAAATAAGATTTTCATATAAAAAATAAGATTTTCATAAAAAAAAGTAGATTTTTTATGAAAAATATAGGTCGTCACAGATTTTTGTCCTTTTCTCGATTAGACGCTGTTTTAAGAAGATACAGCAAAAATAAGATTTTCATATAAAAAATAAGATTTTCATAAAAAAAGTAGATTTTTTATGAAAAATATTGGTCGTCACAGATTTTTGTCCTTTTCTCGATTAGACGCGGTTTTAAGAAGATACAGCAAAAATAAGATTTTCATATAAAAAATAGATTTTTTATGAAAAATATAGGTCGTCACAGATTTTTGTCCTTTTCTCGATTAGACGCTGTTTTAAGAAGATACAGCAAAAATAAGATTTTCATATAAAAAATAGATTTTTTATGAAAAATATAGGTCGTCACAGATTTTTGTCCTTTTCTCGATTAGACGCTGTTTTAAGAAGATACAGCAAAAATAAGATTTTCATATAAAAAAATAGATTTTTTATGAAAAATATAGGTCGTCACAGATTTTTGTCCTTTTCTCGATTAGACGCTGTTTTAAGAAGATACAGCAAAAATAAGATTTTCATATAAAAAATAAGATTTTCATAAAAAAAAGTAGATTTTTTATGAAAAATATAGGTCGTCACAGATTTTTGTCCTTTTCTCGATTAGACGCTGTTTTAAGAAGATACAGCAAAAATAAGATTTTCATATAAAAAATAGATTTTTTAGGAAAAATATAGGTCGTCACAGATTTTTGTCCTTTTCTCGATTAGACGCTGTTTTAAGAAGATACAGCAAAAATAAGATTTTCATATAAAAAATAAGATTTTCATAAAAAAAGTAGATTTTTTATGAAAAATATAGGTCGTCACAGATTTTTGTCCTTTTCTCGATTAGACGCTGTTTTAAGAAGATACAGCAAAAATAAGATTTTCATATAAAAAATAGATTTTTTATGAAAAATATAGGACGTCACAGATTTTTGTCCTTTTCTCGATTAGATGCTGTTTTAAGAAGATACAGCAAAAATAAGATTTTCATATAAAAAATAGATTTTTTATAAAAAATATAGGTCGTCACAGATTTTTGTCCTTTTCTCGATTAGACGCTGATTTAAGAAGATACAGCAAAAATAAGATTTTCATATAAAAAATAGATTTTTTATGAAAAATATAGGTCGTCACAGATTTTTGTCCTTTTCTCGATTAGACGCTGTTTTAAGAAGATACAACAAAAATAAGATTTTCATACAAAAAATAAAATTTTCATAAAAAAGTAGATTTTTTATGAAAAATATAGGTCGTCACAGATTTTTGTCCTTTTCTCGATTAGACGCTGTTTTAAGAAGATACAGCAAAAATAAGATTTTCATATAAAAAATAGATTTTTTATGAAAAATATAGGTCGTCACAGATTTTTGTCCTTTTCTCGATTAGACGCTGTTTTAAGAAGATACAACAAAAATAAGATTTTCATATAAAAAATAAAATTTTCATAAAAAAACTAGATTTTTTATGAAAAATATAGGTCGTCACAGATTTTTGTCCTTTTTCTCGATTATACGCTGTTTTAAGAAGATACAGCAAAAATAAGATTTTCATATAAAAAATAGATTTTTTAGGAAAAATATAGGTCGTCACAGATTTTTGTCCTTTTCTCGATTAGACGCTGTTTTAAGAAGATACGGCAAAAATAGGATTTTCATATAAAAAATACGATTTTCATAAAACAAAGTAGATTTTTTATGAAAAATATAGGTCGTCACAGATTTTTGTCCTTTTCTCGATTAGACGCTGTTTTAAGAAGATACAGCAAAAATAAGATTTTCATATAAAAAATAGATTTTTTATGAAAAATATAGGACGTCACAGGTTTTTGTCCTTTTCTCGATTAGACGCTGTTTTAAGAAGATACAGCAAAAATAAGATTTTCATATAAAAAATAGATTTTTTATGAAAAATATAGGTCGTCACAGATTTTTGTCCTTTTCTCGATTAGACGCTGTTTTAAGAAGATTCAGCAAAAGTAAGATTTTCATATAAAAAATAGATTTTTTATGAAAAATATAGGTCGTCACAGATTTTTGTCCTTTTCTCGATTAGACGCTGTTTTAAGAAGATACAGCAAAAATAAGATTTTCATATAAAAAATAGATTTTTTATGAAAAATATAGGTCGTCACAGATTTTTGTCCATTTCTCGATAAGACGCTGTTTTAAGAAGATACAGCAAAAATAAGATTTTCATATAAAAAATAAGATTTTCATAAAAAAAAGTAGATTTTTTATGAAAAATATAAGTCGTCACAGATTTTTGTCCTTTTCTCGATTGGACGCTGGTTTAAGAAGATACAGCAAAAATAAGATTTTCATATAAAAAATAGATTTTTTATGAAAAATATAGGTCGTCACAGATTTTTGTCCTTTTCTCGATTGGACGCTGTTTTAAGAAGATACAGCAAAAATAAGATTTTCATATAAAAAATAGATTATGAAAATATAGGTCGTTACAGATTTTTGTCCTTTTCTCGATTGGACGCTGGTTTAAGAAGATACAGCAAAAATAAGATTTTCATATAAAAAATAGATTTTTTATGAAAATATAGTTCGTCACAGATTTTTGTCCTTTTCTCGATTAGACGCGGTTTTATGAAGATACAGCAAAAATAAGATTTTCATATAAAAAATAGATTTTTTATGAAAAATATAGGTCGTCACAGATTTTTGTCCTTTTCTCGATTAGACGCTGTTTTAAGAAGATACAGCAAAAATAAGATTTTCATATAAAAAATAAGATTTTCATAAAAAAAAGTAGATTTTTTATGAAAAATATAGGTCGTCACAGATTTTTGTCCTTTTCTCGATTGGACGCTGGTTTAAGAAGATAAAGCAAAAATAAGATTTTCATATAAAAAATAGATTTTTTATGAAAAATATAGGTCGTCACAGATTTTTGTCCTTTTCTCGATTGGACGCTGTTTTAAGAAGATACAACAAAAATAAGATTTTCATATAAAAAATAAAATTTTCATAAAAAAAAGTAGATTTTTTATGAAAAATATAGGTCGTCACAGATTTTTGTCCTTTTCTCGATTAGACGCTGTTTTAAGAAGATACAGCAAAAATAAGATTTTCATATAAAAAATAGATTTTTTAGGAAAAATATAGGTCGTCACAGATTCTTGTCCTTTTCTCGATTAGACGCTGTTTTAAGAAGATACAGCAAAAATAAGATTTTCATATAAAAAATAAGATTTTCATAAAAAAAGTAGATTTTTTATGAAAAATATAGGTCGTCACAGATTTTTGTCCTTTTCTCGATTAGACGCTGTTTTAAGAAGATACAGCAAAAATAAGATTTTCATATAAAAAATAGATTTTTTATGAAAAATATAGGACGTCACAGGTTTTTGTCCTTTTCTCGATTAGACGCTGTTTTAAGAAGATACAGCAAAAATAAGATATTCATATAAAAAATAGATTTTTTATGAAAAATATAGGTCGTCACAGATTTTTGTCCTTTTCTCGATTAGACGCTGTTTTAAGAAGATACAGCAAAAATAAGATTTTCATATAAAAAATAGATTTTTTATGAAAAATATAGGTCGTCACAGATTTTTGTCCATTTCTCGATAAGACGCTGTTTTAAGAAGATACAGCAAAAATAAGATTTTCATATAAAAAATAAGATTTTCATAAAAAAAAAGTAGATTTTTTATGAAAAATATAGGTCGTCACAGATTTTTGTCCTTTTCTCGATTGGACGCTGGTTTAAGAAGATAAAGCAAAAATAAGATTTTCATATAAAAAATAGATTTTTTATGAAAAATATAGGTCGTCACAGATTTTTGTCCTTTTCTCGATTGGACGCTGTTTTAAGAAGATACAACAAAAATAAGATTTTCATATAAAAAATAAAATTTTCATAAAAAAAAGTAGATTTTTTATGAAAAATATAGGTCGTCACAGATTTTTGTCCTTTTCTCGATTAGACGCTGTTTTAAGAAGATACAGCAAAAATAAGATTTTCATATAAAAAATAGATTTTTTAGGAAAAATATAGGTCGTCACAGATTCTTGTCCTTTTCTCGATTAGACGCTGTTTTAAGAAGATACAGCAAAAATAAGATTTTCATATAAAAAATAGATTTTTTATGAAAAATATAGGTCGTCACAGATTTTTGTCCATTTCTCGATTAGACGCTGTTTTAAGAAGATACAGCAAAAATAAGATTTTCATATAAAAAATAAAATTTTCATAAAAAAAGTAGATTTTTTATGAAAAATATAGGTCGTCACAGATTTTTGTCCTTTTCTCGATTAGACGCTGTTTTAAGAAGATACAGCAAAAATAAGATTTTCATATAAAAAATAGATTTTTTATGAAAAATATAGGTCGTCACAGATTTTTGTCCTTTTCTCGATTAGACGCTGTTTTAAGAAGATACAGCAAAAATAAGATTTTCATATAAAAAATAGATTTTTTATGAAAAATATAGGTCGTCACAGATTTTTGTCCATTTCTCGATAAGACGCTGTTTTAAGAAGATACAGCAAAAATAAGATTTTCATATAAAAAATAAGATTTTCATAAAAAAAAGTAGATTTTTTATGAAAAATATAGGTAGTCACAGATTTTTGTCCTTTTCTCGATTAGACGCTGTTTTAAGAAGATACAGCAAAAATAAGATTTTCATATAAAAAATAGATTTTTTATGAAAAATATAGGACGTCACAGATTTTTGTCCTTTTCTCGATTAGACGCTGTTTTAAGAAGATACAGCAAAAATAAGATTTTCATATAAAAATAGATTTTTTATGAAAAATATAGGTCGTCACAGATTTTTGTCCTTTTCTCGATTAGACGCTGTTTTAAGAAGATACAGCAGAAATAAGATTTTCATATAAAAAATAGATTTTTTATGAAAAATATAGGTCGTCACAGATTTTTGTCCTTTTCTCGATTAGACGCTGTTTTAAGAAGATACAGCAAAAATAAGATTTTCATATAAAAAATAGATTTTTTATGAAAAATATAGGTCGTCACAGATTTTTGTCCTTTTCTCGATTGGACGCTGTTTTAAGAAGATACAGCAAAAATAAGATTTTCATATAAAAAATAAGATTTTCATATTTTGTCCTTTTCTCGATTGGACGCTGGTTTTAAGAAGATACAGCAAAAATAAGATTTTCATATAAAAAATAGATTTTTTAGGAAAAATATAGGTCGTCACAGATTCTTGTCCTTTTCTCGATTAGACGCTGTTTTAAGAAGATACAGCAAAAATAAGAATTTCATATAAAAAATAGATTTTTTATGAAAAATATAGGTCGTCACAGATTTTTGTCCTTTTCTCGATTGGAGGCTGTTTTAAGAAGATACAACAAAAATAAGATTTTCATATAAAAAATAAGATTTTCATATTTTGTCCTTTTCTCGATTGGACGCTGGTTTTAAGAAGATACAGCAAAAATAAGATTTTCATATAAAAAATAGATTTTTTATGAAAAATATAGGTCGTCACAGATTTTTGTCCTTTTCTCGATTGGACGCTGTTTTAAGAAGATACAGCAAAAATAAGATTTTCATATAAAAAATAAGATTTTCATATTTTGTCCTTTTCTCGATTGGACGCTGGTTTTAAGAAGATACAGCAAAAATAAGATTTTCATATAAAAAATAGATTTTTTAGGAAAAATATAGGTCGTCACAGATTCTTGTCCTTTTCTCGATTAGACGCTGTTTTAAGAAGATACAGCAAAAATAAGATTTTCATATAAAAAATAGATTTTTTATGAAAAATATAGGTCGTCACAGATTTTTGTCCTTTTCTCGATTGGACGCTGTTTTAAGAAGATACAGCAAAAATAATATTTTCATATAAAAAATAGATTTTTTATGAAAAATATAGGACGTCACAGATTTTTGTCCTTTTCTCGATTAGACGCTGTTTTAAGAAGATACAGCAAAAATAAGATTTTCATATAAAAATAGATTTTTTATGAAAAATATAGGTCGTCACAGATTTTTGTCCTTTTCTCGATTAGACGCTGTTTTAAGAAGATACAGCAGAAATAAGATTTTCATATAAAAAATAGATTTTTTATGAAAAATATAGGTCGTCACAGATTTTTGTCCTTTTCTCGATTAGACGCTGTTTTAAGAAGATACAGCAAAAATAAGATTTTCATATAAAAAATAGATTTTTTATGAAAAATATAGGTCGTCACAGATTTTTGTCCTTTTCTCGATTGGACGCTGTTTTAAGAAGATACAGCAAAAATAAGATTTTCATATAAAAAATAAGATTTTCATATTTTGTCCTTTTCTCGATTGGACGCTGGTTTTAAGAAGATACAGCAAAAGTAAGATTTTCATATAAAAAATAGATTTTTTAGGAAAAATATAGGTCGTCACAGATTCTTGTCCTTTTCTCGATTAGACGCTGTTTTAAGAAGATACAGCAAAAATAAGATTTTCATATAAAAAATAGATTTTTTATGAAAAATATAGGTCGTCACAGATTTTTGTCCTTTTCTCGATTGAACGCTGGTTTTAAGAAGATACAGCAAAAATAAGATTTTCATATAAAAAATAGATTTTTTAGGAAAAATATAGGTCGTCACAGATTCTTGTCCTTTTCTCGATTAGACGCTGTTTTAAGAAGATACAGCAAAAATAAGATTTTCATATAAAAAATAGATTTTTTATGAAAAATATAGGTCGTCACAGATTTTTGTCCTTTTCTCGATTAGACGCTGTTTTAAGAAGATACAGCAAAAATAAGATTTTCATATAAAAAATAGATTTTTTATGAAAAATATAGGTCGTCACAGATTTTTGTCCATTTCTCGATAAGACGCTGTTTTAAGAAGATACAGCAAAAATAAGATTTTCATATAAAAAATAAGATTTTCATAAAAAAAAGTAGATTTTTTATGAAAAATATAGGTCGTCACAGATTTTTGTCCTTTTCTCGATTGGACGCTGGTTTAAGAAGATACAGCAAAAATAAGATTTTCATATAAAAAATAGATTTTTTATGAAAAATATAGGTCGTCACAGATTTTTGTCCTTTTCTCGATTGGACGCTGTTTTAAGAAGATACAACAAAAATAAGATTTTCATATAAAAAATAAAATTTTCATAAAAAAAAGTAGATTTTTTATGAAAAATATAGGTCGTCACAGATTTTTGTCCTTTTCTCGATTAGACGCTGTTTTAAGAAGATACAGCAGAAATAAGATTTTCATATAAAAAATAGATTTTTTATGAAAAATATAGGTCGTCACAGATTTTTGTCCTTTTCTCGATTAGACTCTGTTTTAAGAAGATACAGCAAAAATAAGATTTTCATATAAAAAATAGATTTTTTATGAAAAATATAGGTCGTCACAGATTTTTGTCCATTTCTCGATAAGACGCTGTTTTAAGAAGATACAGCAAAAATAAGATTTTCATATAAAAAATAAGATTTTCATAAAAAAAAAGTAGATTTTTTATGAAAAATATAGGTCGTCACAGATTTTTGTCCTTTTCTCGATTGGACGCTGGTTTAAGAAGATAAAGCAAAAATAAGATTTTCATATAAAAAATAGATTTTTTATGAAAAATATAGGTCGTCACAGATTTTTGTCCTTTTCTCGATTGGACGCTGTTTTAAGAAGATACAACAAAAATAAGATTTTCATATAAAAAATAAAATTTTCATAAAAAAAAGTAGATTTTTTATGAAAAATATAGGTCGTCACAGATTTTTGTCCTTTTCTCGATTAGACGCTGTTTTAAGAAGATACAGCAAAAATAAGATTTTCATATAAAAAATAGATTTTTTAGGAAAAATATAGGTCGTCACAGATTCTTGTCCTTTTCTCGATTAGACGCTGTTTTAAGAAGATACAGCAAAAATAAGATTTTCATATAAAAAATAAGATTTTCATAAAAAAAGTAGATTTTTTATGAAAAATATAGGTCGTCACAGATTTTTGTCCTTTTCTCGATTAGACGCGGTTTTAAGAAGATACAGCAAAAATAAGATTTTCATATAAAAAATAGATTTTTTATGAAAAATATAGGTCGTCACAGATTTTTGTCCTTTTCTCGATTAGACGCTGTTTTAAGAAGATACAACAAAAATAAGATTTTCATATAAAAAATAAAATTTTCATAAAAAAAAGTAGATTTTTTATGAAAAATATAGGTCGTCACAGATTTTTGTCCTTTTCTCGATTAGACGCTGTTTTAAGAAGATACAGCAAAAATAAGATTTTCATATAAAAAATAGATTTTTTAGGAAAAATATAGGTCGTCACTGATTTTTGTCCTTTTCTCGATTAGACGCTGTTTTAAGAAGATACAGCAAAAATAAGATTTTCATATAAAAAATAGATTTTTTATGAAAAATATAGGTCGTCACAGATTTTTGTCCATTTCTCGATTAGACGCTGTTTTAAGAAGATACAGCAAAAATAAGATTTTCATATAAAAAATAAAATTTTCATAAAAAAAGTAGATTTTTTATGAAAAATATAGGTCGTCACAGATTTTTGTCCTTTTCTCGATTAGACGCTGTTTTAAGAAGATACAGCAAAAATAAGATTTTCATATAAAAAATAGATTTTTTATGAAAAATATAGGTCGTCACAGATTTTTGTCCTTTTCTCGATTAGACGCTGTTTTAAGAAGATACAGCAAAAATAAGATTTTCATATAAAAAATAGATTTTTTATGAAAAATATAGGTCGTCACAGATTTTTGTCCATTTCTCGATAAGACGCTGTTTTAAGAAGATACAGCAAAAATAAGATTTTCATATAAAAAATAAGATTTTCATAAAAAAAAGTAGATTTTTTATGAAAAATATAGGTAGTCACAGATTTTTGTCCTTTTCTCGATTAGACGCTGTTTTAAGAAGATACAGCAAAAATAAGATTTTCATATAAAAAATAGATTTTTTATGAAAAATATAGGACGTCACAGATTTTTGTCCTTTTCTCGATTAGACGCTGTTTTAAGAAGATACAGCAAAAATAAGATTTTCATATAAAAATAGATTTTTTATGAAAAATATAGGTCGTCACAGATTTTTGTCCTTTTCTCGATTAGACGCTGTTTTAAGAAGATACAACAGAAATAAGATTTTCATATAAAAAATAGATTTTTTATGAAAAATATAGGTCGTCACAGATTTTTGTCCTTTTCTCGATTAGACGCTGTTTTAAGAAGATACAGCAAAAATAAGATTTTCATATAAAAAATAGATTTTTTATGAAAAATATAGGTCGTCACAGATTTTTGTCCTTTTCTCGATTGGACGCTGTTTTAAGAAGATACAGCAAAAATAAGATTTTCATATAAAAAATAGATTTTTTATGAAAAATATAGGTCGTCACAGATTTTTGTCCTTTTCTCGATTGGACGCTGTTTTAAGAAGATACAGCAAAAATAAGATTTTCATATAAAAAATAAGATTTTCATATTTTGTCCTTTTCTCGATTGGACGCTGGTTTTAAGAAGATACAGCAAAAGTAAGATTTTCATATAAAAAATAGATTTTTTAGGAAAAATATAGGTCGTCACAGATTCTTGTCCTTTTCTCGATTAGACGCTGTTTTAAGAAGATACAGCAAAAATAAGATTTTCATATAAAAAATAGATTTTTTATGAAAAATATAGGTCGTCACAGATTTTTGTCCTTTTCTCGATTGGACGCTGGTTTTAAGAAGATACAGCAAAAATAAGATTTTCATATAAAAAATAGATTTTTTAGGAAAAATATAGGTCGTCACAGATTCTTGTCCTTTTCTCGATTAGACGCTGTTTTAAGAAGATACAGCAAAAATAAGATTTTCATATAAAAAATAGATTTTTTATGAAAAATATAGGTCGTCACAGATTTTTGTCCTTTTCTCGATTAGACGCTGTTTTAAGAAGATACAGCAAAAATAAGATTTTCATATAAAAAATAGATTTTTTATGAAAAATATAGGTCGTCACAGATTTTTGTCCATTTCTCGATAAGACGCTGTTTTAAGAAGATACAGCAAAAATAAGATTTTCATATAAAAAATAAGATTTTCATAAAAAAAAGTAGATTTTTTATGAAAAATATAGGTCGTCACAGATTTTTGTCCTTTTCTCGATTGGACGCTGGTTTAAGAAGATACAGCAAAAATAAGATTTTCATATAAAAAATAGATTTTTTATGAAAAATATAGGTCGTCACAGATTTTTGTCCTTTTCTCGATTGGACGCTGTTTTAAGAAGATACAACAAAAATAAGATTTTCATATAAAAAATAAAATTTTCATAAAAAAAAGTAGATTTTTTATGAAAAATATAGGTCGTCACAGATTTTTGTCCTTTTCTCGATTAGACGCTGTTTTAAGAAGATACAGCAGAAATAAGATTTTCATATAAAAAATAGATTTTTTATGAAAAATATAGGTCGTCACAGATTTTTGTCCTTTTCTCGATTAGACTCTGTTTTAAGAAGATACAGCAAAAATAAGATTTTCATATAAAAAATAGATTTTTTATGAAAAATATAGGTCGTCACAGATTTTTGTCCTTTTCTCGATTGGACGCTGTTTTAAGAAGATACAGCAAAAATAAGATTTTCATATAAAAAATAAGATTTTCATATTTTGTCCTTTTCTCGATTGGACGCTGGTTTTAAGAAGATACAGCAAAAATAAGATTTTCATATAAAAAATAGATTTTTTATGAAAAATATACAGATTTTTGTCCTTTTCTCGATTGGACGCTGGTTTTAAGAAGATACAGCAAAAATAAGATTTTCATATAAAAAATAGATTTTTTAGGAAAAATATAGGTCGTCACAGATTCTTGTCCTTTTCTCGATTAGACGCTGTTTTAAGAAGATACAGCAAAAATAAGATTTTCATATAAAAAATAGATTTTTTATGAAAAATATTGGTCGTCACAGATTTTTGTCCTTTTCTCGATTAGACGCTGTTTTAAGAAGATACAGCAAAAATAAGATTTTCATATAAAAAATAGATTTTTTATGAAAAATATAGGTCGTCACAGATTTTTGTCCATTTCTCGATAAGACGCTGTTTTAAAAAGATACAGCAAAAATAAGATTTTCATATAAAAAATAAGATTTTCATAAAAAAAAAGTAGATTTTTTATGAAAAATATAGGTCGTCACAGATTTTTGTCCTTTTCTCGATTGGACGCTGGTTTAAGAAGATACAGCAAAAATAAGATTTTCATATAAAAAATAGATTTTTTATGAAAAATATAGGTCGTCACAGATTTTTGTCCTTTTCTCGATTGGACGCTGTTTTAAGAAGATACAACAAAAATAAGATTTTCATATAAAAAATAAAATTTTCATAAAAAAAAGTAGATTTTTTATGAAAAATATAGGTCGTCACAGATTTTTGTCCTTTTCTCGATTAGACGCTGTTTTAAGAAGATACAGCAAAAATAAGATTTTCATATAAAGAATAGATTTTTTAGGAAAAATATAGGTCGTCACAGATTCTTGTCCTTTTCTCGATTAGACGCTGTTTTAAGAAGATACAGCAAAAATAAGATTTTCATATAAAAAATAGATTTTTTATGAAAAATATAGGTCGTCACAGATTCTTGTCCTTTTCTCGATTAGACGCTGTTTTAAGAAGATACAACAAAAATAAGATTTTCATATAAAAAATAAAATTTTCATAAAAAAAAGTAGATTTTTTATGAAAAATATAGGTCGTCACAGATTTTTGTCCTTTTCTCGATTAGACGCTGTTTTAAGAAGATACAGCAAAAATAAGATTTTCATATAAAAAATAGATTTTTTAGGAAAAATATAGGTCGTCACTGATTTTTGTCCTTTTCTCGATTAGACGCTGTTTTAAGAAGATACAGCAAAAATAAGATTTTCATATAAAAAATAGATTTTTTATGAAAAATATAGGTCGTCACAGATTTTTGTCCATTTCTCGATTAGACGCTGTTTTAAGAAGATACAGCAAAAATAAGATTTTCATATAAAAAATAGATTTTTTAGGAAAAATATAGGTCGTCACAGATTCTTGTCCTTTTCTCGATTAGACGCTGTTTTAAGAAGATACAACAAAAATAAGATTTTCATATAAAAAATAAAATTTTCATAAAAAAAAGTAGATTTTTTATGAAAAATATAGGTCGTCACAGATTTTTGTCCTTTTCTCGATTAGACGCTGTTTTAAGAAGATACAGCAAAAATAAGATTTTCATATAAAAAATAGATTTTTTAGGAAAAATATAGGTCGTCACAGATTTTTGTCCTTTTCTCGATTAGACGCTGTTTTAAGAAGATACAGCAAAAATAAGATTTTCATATAAAAAATAGATTTTTTAGGAAAAATATAGGTCGTCACAGATTCTTGTCCTTTTCTCGATTAGACGCTGTTTTAAGAAGATACAACAAAAATAAGATTTTCATATAAAAAATAAAATTTTCATAAAAAAAAGTAGATTTTTTATGAAAAATATAGGTCGTCACAGATTTTTGTCCTTTTCTCGATTAGACGCTGTTTTAAGAAGATACAGCAAAAATAAGATTTTCATATAAAAAATAGATTTTTTAGGAAAAATATAGGTCGTCACTGATTTTTGTCCTTTTCTCGATTAGACGCTGTTTTAAGAAGATACAGCAAAAATAAGATTTTCATATAAAAAATAGATTTTTTATGAAAAATATAGGTCGTCACAGATTTTTGTCCATTTCTCGATTAGACGCTGTTTTAAGAAGATACAGCAAAAATAAGATTTTCATATAAAAAATAGATTTTTTAGGAAAAATATAGGTCGTCACAGATTCTTGTCCTTTTCTCGATTAGACGCTGTTTTAAGAAGATACAACAAAAATAAGATTTTCATATAAAAAATAAAATTTTCATAAAAAAAAGTAGATTTTTTATGAAAAATATAGGTCGTCACAGATTTTTGTCCTTTTCTCGATTAGACGCTGTTTTAAGAAGATACAGCAAAAATAAGATTTTCATATAAAAAATAGATTTTTTATGAAAAATATAGGTCGTCACAGATTTTTGTCCTTTTCTCGATTAGACGCTGTTTTAAGAAGATACAGCAAAAATAAGATTTTCATATAAAAAATAGATTTTTTAGGAAAAATATAGGTCGTCACAGATTCTTGTCCTTTTCTCGATTAGACGCTGTTTTAAGAAGATACAACAAAAATAAGATTTTCATATAAAAAATAAAATTTTCATAAAAAAAAGTAGATTTTTTATGAAAAATATAGGTCGTCACAGATTTTTGTCCTTTTCTCGATTAGACGCTGTTTTAAGAAGATACAGCAAAAATAAGATTTTCATATAAAAAATAGATTTTTTATGAAAAATATAGGTCGTCACTGATTTTTGTCCTTTTCTCGATTAGACGCGGTTTTAAGAAGATACAGCAAAAATAAGATTTTCATATAAAAAATAGATTTTTTATGAAAAATATAGGTCGTCACAGATTTTTGTCCTTTTCTCGATTGGACGCTGTTTTAAGAAGATACAGCAAAAATAAGATTTTCATATAAAAAATAGATTTTTTATGAAAAATATAGGTCTTCACAGATTTTTGTCCTTTTCTCGATTAGACGCTGTTTTAAGAAGATACAGCAAAAATAAGATTTTCATATAAAAAATAGATTTTTTATGAAAAATATAGGTCGTCACAGATTTTTGTCCTTTGCTCGATTAGACGCTGTTTTAAGAAGATACAGCAAAAATAAGATTTTCATATAAAAAATAGATTTTTTATGAAAAATATAGGTCGTCACAGATTTTTGTCCTTTTCTCGATTAGACGCTGTTTTAAGAAGATATAACAAAAATAAGATTTTCATATAAAAAATAAAATTTTCATAAAAAAAAGTAGAGATACAGCAAAAATAAGATTTTTATATAAAAAATAAAATTTTCATAAAAAAAGTAGATTTTTTATGAAAAATATAGGTCGTCACAGATTTTTGTCCTTTTCTCGATTAGACGCTGTTTTAAGAAGATACAGCAAAAATAAGATTTTCATATAAAAAATAGATTTTTTATGAAAAATATAGGACGTCACAGATTTTTGTCCTTTTCTCGATTAGACGCTGTTTTAAGAAGATACAGCAAAAATAAGATTTTCATATAAAAAATAGATTTTTTATGAAAAATATAGGTCGTCACAGATTTTTGTCTTTTTCTCGATTGGACGCTGTTTTAAGAAGATACACCAAAAATAAGATTTTCATATAAAAAAATAAAATTTTCATAAAAAAAAGTAGATTTTTTATGAAAAATATAGGTCGTCACAGATTTTTGTCCTTTTCTCGATTAGACGCTGTTTTAAGAAGATACAGCAAAAATAAGATTTTCATATAAAAAATAGATTTTTTATGAAAAATATAGGTCGTCACAGATTTTTGTCCATTTCTCGATTAGACGCTGTTTTAAGAAGATACAGCAAAAATAAGATTTTTATATAAAAAATAAAATTTTCATAAAAAAAGTAGATTTTTTATGAAAAATATAGGTCGTCACAGATTTTTGTCCTTTTCTCGATTAGACGCTGTTTTAAGAAGATACAGCAAAAATAAGATTTTCATATAAAAAATAAAATTTTCATAAAAAAAAGTAGATTTTTTATGAAAAATATAGGTCGTCACAGATTTTTGTCCTTTTCTCGATTAGACGTTGTTTTAGGAAGATACAGCAAAAATAAGATTTTCATATAAAAAATAGATTTTTTATGAAAAATATAGGTCGTCACAGATTTTTGTCCTTTTCTCGATTGGACGCTGTTTTAAGAAGATACACCAAAAATAAGATTTTCATATAAAAAATAGATTATGAAAATATAGGTCGTCACAGATTTTTGTCCTTTTCTCGATTAGACGCTGTTTTAAGAAGATACAGCAAAAATAAGATTTTCATATAAAAAACAGATTTTTTATGAAAAATATAGGTCGTCACAGATTTTTGTCCTTTTCTCGATTAGACGGTGTTTTAAGAAGATACAGCAAAAATAAGATTTTCATATAAAAAATAAGATTTTCATAAAAAAAAGTAGATTTTTTATGAAAAATATAGGTCGTCACAGATTTTTGTCCTTTTCTCGATTAGACGCTGTTTTAAGAAGATACAGCAAAAATAAGATTTTCATATAAAAAATAAGATTTTCATAAAAAAAGTAGATTTTTTATGAAAAATATAGGTCGTCACAGATTTTTGTCCTTTTCTCGATTAGACGCTGTTTTAAGAAGATACAGCAAAAATAAGATTTTCATATAAAAAATAAGATTTTCATAAAAAAAAGTAGATTTTTTATGAAAAATATAGGTCGTCACAGATTTTTGTCCTTTTCTCGATTAGACGCTGTTTTAAGAAGATACAGCAAAAATAAGATTTTCATATAAAAAATAGATTTTTTATGAAAAATATAGGTCGTCACAGATTTTTGTCCTTTTCTCGATTAGACGCTGTTTTAAGAAGATACAGCAAAAATAAGATTTTCATATAAAAAATAGATTTTTTATGAAAAATATAGGTCGTCACAGATTTTTGTCCTTTTCTCGATTAGACGCTGTTTTAAGAAGATACAGCAAAAATAAGATTTTCATATAAAAAATAGATTTTTTAGAAAAAATATAGGTCGTCACAGATTTTTGTCCTTTTCTCGATTAGACGCTGTTTTAAGAAGATACAGCAAAAATAAGATTTTCATATAAAAAATAGATTTTTTATGAAAAATATAGGTCGTCACAGATTTTTGTCCTTTTCTCGATTAGACGCTGTTTTAAGAAGATAAAGCAAAAATAAGATTTTCATATAAAAAATAGATTTTTTATGAAAAATATAGGTCGTCACAGATTTTTGTCCTTTTCTCGATTAGACGTTGTTTTAAGAAGATACAGCAAAAATAAGATTTTCATATAAAAAATAGATTTTTTAGGAAAAATATAGGTCGTCACAGATTTTTGTCCTTTTCTCGATTAGACGTTGTTTTAAGAAGATACAGCAAAAATAAGATTTTCATATAAAAAATAGATTTTTTATGAAAAATATAGGTCGTCACAGATTTTTGTCCTTTTCTCGATTGGACGCTGTTTTAAGAAGATACACCAAATATAAGATTTTCATATAAAAAATAGATTATGAAAATATAGGTCGTCACAGATTTTTGTCCTTTTCTCGATTAGACGCTGTTTTAAGAAGATACAGCAAAAATAATATTTTCATATAAAAAACAGATTTTTTATGAAAAATATAGGTCGTCACAGATTTTTGTCCTTTTCTCGATTAGACGGTGTTACATACAGCAAAAATAAGATTTTCATATAAAAAATAAGATTTTCATAAAAAAAAGTAGATTTTTTATGAAAAATATAGGTCGTCACAGATTTTTGTCCTTTTCTCGATTAGACGCTGTTTTAAGAAGATACAGCAAAAATAAGATTTTCATATAAAAAATAGATTTTTTATGAAAAATATAGGTCGTCACAGATTTTTGTCCATTTCTCGATTAGACGCTGTTTTAAGAAGATACAGCAAAAATAAGATTTTCATATAAAAAATAAAATTTTCATAAAAAAAAGTAGATTTTTTATGAAAAATATAGGTCGTCACAGATTTTTGTCCTTTTCTCGATTAGACGCTGTTTTAAGAAGATACAGCAAAAATAAGATTTTCATATAAAAAATAGATTTTTTATGAAAAATATAGGTCGTCACAGATTTTTGTCCTTTTCTCGATTAGACGCTGTTTTAAGAAGATACAGCAAAAATAAGATTTTCATATAAAAAATAGATTTTTTATGAAAAATATAGGACGTCACAGATTTTTGTCCTTTTCTCGATTAGACGCTGTTTTAAGAAGATACAGCAAAAATAAGATTTTCATATAAAAAATAGATTTTTTATGAAAAATATAGGTCGTCACAGATTTTTGTCCTTTTCTCGATTGGACGCTGTTTTAAGAAGATACAGCAAAAATAAGATTTTCATATAAAAAATAGATTTTTTATGAAAAATATAGGTCGTCACAGATTTTTGTCCTTTTCTCGATTGGACGCTGTTTTAAGAAGATACAGCAAAAATAAGATTTTCATATAAAAAATAGATTATGAAAATATAGGTCGTCACAGATTTTTGTTCTTTTCTCGATTAGACGCTGTTTTAAGAAGATACAGCAAAAATAAGATTTTCATATAAAAAACAGATTTTTTATGAAAAATATAGGTCGTCACAGATTTTTGTCCTTTTCTCGATTAGACGCTGTTTTAAGAAGATACATCAAAAATAAGATTTTCATATAAAAAATAGATTTTTTAGGAAAAATATAGGTCGTCACAGATTTTTGTCCTTTTCTCGATTAGACGCTGTTTTAAGAAGATACAGCAAAAATAAGATTTTCATATAAAAAATAAGATTTTCATAAAAAAAAGTAGATTTTTTATGAAAAATATAGGTCGTCACAGATTTTTGTCCTTTTCTCGATTAGACGCTGTTTTAAGAAGATACAGCAAAAATAAGATTTTCATATAAAAATAGATTTTTTATGAAGAATATAGGTCGTCACAGATTTTTGTCCTTTTCTCGATTAGACGCTGTTTTAAGAAGATACAGCAGAAATAAGATTTTCATATAAAAAATAGATTTTTTATGAAAAATATAGGTCGTCACAGATTTTTGTCCTTTTCTCGATTAGACGCTGTTTTAAGAAGATACAGCAAAAATAAGATTTTCATATAAAAAATAAGATTTTCATATTTTGTCCTTTTCTCGATTGGACGCTGGTTTTAAGAAGATACAGCAAAAATAAGATTTTCATATAAAAAATAGATTTTTTAGGAAAAATATAGGTCGTCACAGATTCTTGTCCTTTTCTCGATTAGACGCTGTTTTAAGAAGATACAGCAGAAATAAGATTTTCATATAAAAAATAGATTTTTTATGAAAAATATAGGTCGTCACAGATTTTTGTCCTTTTCTCGATTGGACGCTGTTTTAAGAAGATACAGCAAAAATAAGATTTTCATATAAAAAATAAGATTTTCATATTTTGTCCTTTTCTCGATTGGACGCTGGTTTTAAGAAGATACAGCAAAAATAAGATTTTCATATAAAAAATAGATTTTTTAGGAAAAATATAGGTCGTCACAGATTCTTGTCCTTTTCTCGATTAGACGCTGTTTTAAGAAGATACAGCAAAAATAAGATTTTCATATAAAAAATAGATTTTTTAGAAAAAATATAGGTCGTCACAGATTTTTGTCCTTTTCTCGATTAGACGCTGTTTTAAGAAGATACAGCAAAAATAAGATTTTCATATAAAAAATAGATTTTTTATGAAAAATATAGGTCGTCACAGATTTTTGTCCTTTTCTCGATTAGACGCTGTTTTAAGAAGATACAGCAAAAATAAGATTTTCATATAAAAAATAGATTTTTTATGAAAAATATAGGTCGTCACAGATTTTTGTCCTTTTCTCGATTAGACGTTGTTTTAAGAAGATACAGCAAAAATAAGATTTTCATATAAAAAATAGATTTTTTAGGAAAAATATAGGTCGTCACAGATTTTTGTCCTTTTCTCGATTAGACGTTGTTTTAAGAAGATACAGCAAAAATAAGATTTTCATATAAAAAATAGATTTTTTATGAAAAATATAGGTCGTCACAGATTTTTGTCCTTTTCTCGATTGGACGCTGTTTTAAGAAGATACAGCAAAAATAAGATTTTCATATAAAAAACAGATTTTTTATGAAAAATATAGGTCGTCACAGATTTTTGTACTTTTCTCGATTAGACGGTGTTACATACAGCAAAAATAAGATTTTCATATAAAAAATAAGATTTTCATAAAAAAAAGTAGATTTTTTATGAAAAATATAGGTCGTCACAGATTTTTGTCCTTTTCTCGATTAGACGCTGTTTTAAGAAGATACAGCAAAAATAAGATTTTCATATAAAAAATAGATTTTTTATGAAAAATATAGGTCGTCACAGATTTTTGTCCATTTCTCGATTAGACGCTGTTTTAAGAAGATACAGCAAAAATAAGATTTTCATATAAAAAATAAAATTTTCATAAAAAAAAGTAGATTTTTTATGAAAAATATAGGTCGTCACAGATTTTTGTCCTTTTCTCGATTAGACGCTGTTTTAAGAAGATACAGCAAAAATAAGATTTTCATATAAAAAATAGATTTTTTATGAAAAATATAGGTCGTCACCGATTTTTGTCCATTTCTCGATAAGACGCTGTTTTAAGAAGATACAGCAAAAATAAGATTTTCATATAAAAAATAAGATTTTCATAAAAAAAGTAGATTTTTTATGAAAAATATAGGTAGTCACAGATTTTTGTCCTTTTCTCGATTAGACGCTGTTTTAAGAAGATACAGCAAAAATAAGATTTTCATATAAAAAATAGATTTTTTATGAAAAATATAGGACGTCACAGATTTTTGTCCTTTTCTCGATTAGACGCTGTTTTAAGAAGATACAGCAAAAATAAGATTTTCATATAAAAAATAGATTTTTTATGAAAAATATAGGTCGTCACAGATTTTTGTCCTTTTCTCGATTGGACGCTGTTTTAAGAAGATACAGCAAAAATAAGATTTTCATATAAAAAATAGATTATGAAAATATAGGTCGTCACAGATTTTTGTCCTTTTCTCGATTAGACGCTGTTTTAAGAAGATACAGCAAAAATAAGATTTTCATATAAAAAACAGATTTTTTATGAAAAATATAGGTCGTCACAGATTTTTGTCCTTTTCTCGATTAGACGCTGTTTTAAGAAGATACATCAAAAATAAGATTTTCATATAAAAAAATAGATTTTTTAGCAAAAATATAGGTCGTCACAGATTTTTGTCCTTTTCTCGATTAGACGCTGTTTTAAGAAGATACAGCAAAAATAAGATTTTCATATAAAAAATAAGATTTTCATAAAAAAAAGTAGATTTTTTATGAAAAATATAGGTCGTCACAAATTTTTGTCCTTTTCTCGATTAGACGCTGTTTTAAGAAGATACAGCAAAAATAAGATTTTCATATAAAAATAGATTTTTTATGAAAAATATAGGTCGTCACAGATTTTTGTCCTTTTCTCGATTAGACGCTGTTTTAAGAAGATACAGCAAAAATAAGATTTTCATATAAAAAATAGATTTTTTATGAAAAATATAGGTCGTCACAGATTTTTGTCCTTTTCTCGATTAGACGCTGTTTTAAGAAGATACAGCAAAAATAAGATTTTCATATAAAAAATAGATTTTTTATGAAAAATATAGGTCGTCACCGATTTTTGTCCATTTCTCGATAAGACGCTGTTTTAAGAAGATACAGCAAAAATAAGATTTTCATATAAAAAATAAGATTTTCATAAAAAAAGTAGATTTTTTATGAAAAATATAGGTAGTCACAGATTTTTGTCCTTTTCTCGATTAGACGCTGTTTTAAGAAGATACAGCAAAAATAAGATTTTCATATAAAAAATAGATTTTTTATGAAAAATATAGGACGTCACAGATTTTTGTCCTTTTCTCGATTAGACGCTGTTTTAAGAAGATACAGCAAAAATAAGATTTTCATATAAAAAATAGATTTTTTATGAAAAATATAGGTCGTCACAGATTTTTGTCCTTTTCTCGATTGGACGCTGTTTTAAGAAGATACAGCAAAAATAAGATTTTCATATAAAAAATAGATTATGAAAATATAGGTCGTCACAGATTTTTGTCCTTTTCTCGATTAGACGCTGTTTTAAGAAGATACAGCAAAAATAAGATTTTCATATAAAAAACAGATTTTTTATGAAAAATATAGGTCGTCACAGATTTTTGTCCTTTTCTCGATTAGACGCTGTTTTAAGAAGATACATCAAAAATAAGATTTTCATATAAAAAAATAGATTTTTTAGCAAAAATATAGGTCGTCACAGATTTTTGTCCTTTTCTCGATTAGACGCTGTTTTAAGAAGATACAGCAAAAATAAGATTTTCATATAAAAAATAAGATTTTCATAAAAAAAAGTAGATTTTTTATGAAAAATATAGGTCGTCACAAATTTTTGTCCTTTTCTCGATTAGACGCTGTTTTAAGAAGATACAGCAAAAATAAGATTTTCATATAAAAATAGATTTTTTATGAAAAATATAGGTCGTCACAGATTTTTGTCCTTTTCTCGATTAGACGCTGTTTTAAGAAGATACAGCAGAAATAAGATTTTCATATAAAAAATAGATTTTTTTATGAAAAATATAGGTCGTCACAGATTTTTGTCCTTTTCTCGATTAGACGCTGTTTTAAGAAGATACAGCAAAAATAAGATTTTCATATAAAAAATAGATTTTTTATGAAAAATATAGGTCGTCACAGATTTTTGTCCTTTTCTCGATTGGACGCTGTTTTAAGAAGATACAGCAAAAATAAGATTTTCATATAAAAAATAAGATTTTCATATTTTGTCCTTTTCTCGATTGGACGCTGGTTTTAAGAAGATACAGCAAAAATAAGATTTTCATATAAAAAATAGATTTTTTAGGAAAAATATAGGTCGTCACAGATTCTTGTCCTTTTCTCGATTAGACGCTGTTTTAAGAAGATACAGCAAAAATAAGATTTTCATATAAAAAATAAGATTTTCATAAAAAAAAGTAGATTTTTTATGAAAAATATAGGTCGTCACAGATTTTTGTCCTTTTCTCGATTAGACGCTGTTTTAAGAAGATACAGCAAAAATAAGATTTTCATATAAAAAATAGATTTTTTATGAAAAATATAGGTCGTCACAGATTTTTGTCCTTTTCTCGATTAGACGCTGTTTTAAGAAGATACAGCAAAAATAAGATTTTCATATAAAAAATAAGATTTTCATAAAAAAAAGTAGATTTTTTATGAAAAATATAGGTCGTCACAGATTTTTGTCCTTTTCTCGATTAGACGCTGTTTTAAGAAGATACAGCAAAAATAAGATTTTTATATAAAAAATAGATTTTTTATGAAAAATATAGGTCGTCACAGATTTTTGTCCTTATCTCGATTAGACGCTGTTTTAAGAAGATACAGCAAAAATAAGATTTTCATATAAAAAATAGATTTTTTATGAAAAATATAGGTCGTCACAGATTTTTGTCCATTTCTCGATAAGACGCTGTTTTAAGAAGATACAGCAAAAATAAGATTTTCATATAAAAAATAAGATTTTCATAAAAAAAAGTCGATTTTTTATGAAAAATATAGGTCGTCACAGATTTTTGTCCTTTTCTCGATTGGACGCTGGTTTAAGAAGATACAGCAAAAATAAGATTTTCATATAAAAAATAGATTTTTTATGAAAAATATAGGTCGTCACAGATTTTTGTCCTTTTCTCGATTGGACGCTGTTTTAAGAAGATACAGCAAAAATAAGATTTTCATATAAAAAATAGATTATGAAAATATAGGTCGTCACAGATTTTTGTCCTTTTCTCGATTAGACGCGGTTTTAAGAAGATACAGCAAAAATAAGATTTTCATATAAAAAATAAGATTTTCATAAAAAAAAGTAGATTTTTTATGAAAAATATAAGTCGTCACAGATTTTTGTCCTTTTCTCGATTAGACGCTGTTTTAAGAAGATACAGCAAAAATAAGATTTTCATATAAAAAATAAGATTTTCATAAAAAAAAGTAGATTTTTTATGAAAAATATAGGTCGTCACAGATTTTTGTCCTTTTCTCGATTAGACGCTGTTTTAAGAAGATACAGCAAAAATAAGATTTTCATATAAAAAATAAGATTTTCATAAAAAAAAGTAGATTTTTTATGAAAAATATAGGTCGTCACAGATTTTTGTCCTTTTCTCGATTAGACGCGGTTTTAAGAAGATACAGCAAAAATAAGATTTTCATATAAAAAATAAGATTTTCATAAAAAAAAGTAGATTTTTTATGAAAAATATAGGTCGTCACAGATTTTTGTCCTTTTCTCGATTAGACGCTGTTTTAAGAAGATACAGCAAAAATAAGATTTTCATATAAAAAATAAGATTTTCATAAAAAAAAGTAGATTTTTTATGAAAAATATAGGTCGTCACAGATTTTTGTCCTTTTCTCGATTAGACGCTGTTTTAAGAAGATACAGCAAAAATAAGATTTTCATATAAAAAATAGATTTTTTATGAAAAATATAGCTCGTCACAGATTTTTGTCCTTTTCTCGATTAGACGCGGTTTTAAGAAGATACAGCAAAAATAAGATTTTCATATAAAAAATAAGATTTTCATAAAAAAAAGTAGATTTTTTATGAAAAATATAGGTCGTCACAGATTTTTGTCCTTTTCTCGATTAGACGCTGTTTTAAGAAGATACAGCAAAAATAAGATTTTCATATAAAAAATAAGATTTTCATAAAAAAAAGTAGATTTTTTATGAAAAATATAGGTCGTCACAGATTTTTGTCCTTTTCTCGATTAGACGCTGTTTTAAGAAGATACAGCAAAAATAAGATTTTCATATAAAAAATAGATTTTTTATGAAAAATATAGGTCGTCACAGATTTTTGTCCTTTTCTCGATTAGACGCTGTTTTAAGAAGATACAGCAAAAATAAGATTTTCATATAAAAAATAAGATTTTCATAAAAAAAAGTAGATTTTTTATGAAAAATATAGGTCGTCACAGATTTTTGTCCTTTTCTCGATTAGACGCTGTTTTAAGAAGATACAGCAAAAATAAGATTTTCATATAAAAAATAGATTTTTTAGGAAAAATATAGGTCGTCACAGATTCTTGTCCTTTTCTCGATTAGACGCTGTTTTAAGAAGATACAGCAAAAATAAGATTTTCATATAAAAAATAAGATTTTCATAAAAAAAAGTAGATTTTTTATGAAAAATATAGGTCGTCACAGATTTTTGTCCTTTTCTCGATTAGACGCTGTTTTAAAAAGATACAGCAAAAATAAGATTTTTATATAAAAAATAGATTTTTTATGAAAAATATAGGTCGTCACAGATTTTTGTCCTTTTCTCGATTAGACGCTGTTTTAAGAAGATACAGCAAAAATAAGATTTTCATATAAAAAATAGATTTTTTATGAAAAATATAGGTCGTCACAGATTTTTGTCCATTTCTCGATAAGACGCTGTTTTAAGAAGATACAGCAAAAATAAGATTTTCATATAAAAAATAAGATTTTCATAAAAAAAAGTCGATTTTTTATGAAAAATATAGGTCGTCACAGATTTTTGTCCTTTTCTCGATTGGACGCTGGTTTAAGAAGATACAGCAAAAATAAGATTTTCATATAAAAAATAGATTTTTTATGAAAAATATAGGTCGTCACAGATTTTTGTCCTTTTCTCGATTGGACGCTGTTTTAAGAAGATACAGCAAAAATAAGATTTTCATATAAAAAATAGATTATGAAAATATAGGTCGTCACAGATTTTTGTCCTTTTCTCGATTAGACGCGGTTTTAAGAAGATACAGCAAAAATAAGATTTTCATATAAAAAATAAGATTTTCATAAAAAAAAGTAGATTTTTTATGAAAAATATAGGTCGTCACAGATTTTTGTCCTTTTCTCGATTAGACGCTGTTTTAAGAAGATACAGCAAAAATAAGATTTTCATATAAAAAATAAGATTTTCATAAAAAAAAGTAGATTTTTTATGAAAAATATAGGTCGTCACAGATTTTTGTCCTTTTCTCGATTAGACGCTGTTTTAAGAAGATACAGCAAAAATAAGATTTTCATATAAAAAATAAGATTTTCATAAAAAAAAGTAGATTTTTTATGAAAAATATAGGTCGTCACAGATTTTTGTCCTTTTCTCGATTAGACGCGGTTTTAAGAAGATACAGCAAAAATAAGATTTTCATATAAAAAATAAGATTTTCATAAAAAAAAGTAGATTTTTTATGAAAAATATAGGTCGTCACAGATTTTTGTCCTTTTCTCGATTAGACGCTGTTTTAAGAAGATACAGCAAAAATAAGATTTTCATATAAAAAATAAGATTTTCATAAAAAAAAGTAGATTTTTTATGAAAAATATAGGTCGTCACAGATTTTTGTCCTTTTCTCGATTAGACGCTGTTTTAAGAAGATACAGCAAAAATAAGATTTTCATATAAAAAATAGATTTTTTATGAAAAATATAGCTCGTCACAGATTTTTGTCCTTTTCTCGATTAGACGCGGTTTTAAGAAGATACAGCAAAAATAAGATTTTCATATAAAAAATAAGATTTTCATAAAAAAAAGTAGATTTTTTATGAAAAATATAGGTCGTCACAGATTTTTGTCCTTTTCTCGATTAGACGCTGTTTTAAGAAGATACAGCAAAAATAAGATTTTCATATAAAAAATAAGATTTTCATAAAAAAAAGTAGATTTTTTATGAAAAATATAGGTCGTCACAGATTTTTGTCCTTTTCTCGATTAGACGCTGTTTTAAGAAGATACAGCAAAAATAAGAATTTCATATAAAAAATAGATTTTTTATGAAAAATATAGGTCGTCACAGATTTTTGTCCTTTTCTCGATTAGACGCTGTTTTAAGAAGATACAGCAAAAATAAGATTTTCATATAAAAAATAGATTTTTTATGAAAAATATAGGTCGTCACAGATTTTTGTCCTTTTCTCGATTAGACGCTGTTTTAAGAAGATACAGCAAAAATAAGATTTTCATATAAAAAATAAATTTTTTATGAAAAATATAGGTCGTCACAGATTTTTGTCCATTTCTCGATAAGACGCTGTTTTAAGAAGATACAGCAAAAATAAGATTTTCATATAAAAAATAAGATTTTCATAAAAAAAAGTAGATTTTTTATGAAAAATATAGGTCGTCACAGATTTTTGTCCTTTTCTCGATTGGACGCTGGTTTAAGAAGATACAGCAAAAATAAGATTTTCATATAAAAAATAGATTTTTTATGAAAAATATAGGTCGTCACAGATTTTTGTCCTTTTCTCGATTGGACGCTGTTTTAAGAAGATACAGCAAAAATAAGATTTTCATATAAAAAATAGATTATGAAAATATAGGTCGTCACAGATTTTTGTCCTTTTCTCGATTAGACGCGGTTTTAAGAAGATACAGCAAAAATAAGATTTTCATATAAAAAATAAGATTTTCATAAAAAAAAGTAGATTTTTTATGAAAAATATAGGTCGTCACAGATTTTTGTCCTTTTCTCGATTGGACGCTGTTTTAAGAAGATACAGCAAAAATAAGATTTTCATATAAAAAATAGATTATGAAAATATAGGTCTTCACAGATTTTTGTCCTTTTCTCGATTAGACGCGGTTTTAAGAAGATACAGCAAAAATAAGATTTTCATATAAAAAATAGATTTTTTAGGAAAAATATAGGTCGTCACAGATTCTTGTCCTTTTCTCGATTAGACGCTGTTTTAAGAAGATACAGCAAAAATAAGATTTTCATATAAAAAATAAGATTTTCATAAAAAAAGTAGATTTTTTATGAAAAATATAGGTCGTCACAGATTTTTGTCCTTTTCTCGATTAGACGCGGTTTTAAGAAGATACAGCAAAAATAAGATTTTCATATAAAAAATAGATTTTTTATGAAAAATATAGGTCGTCACAGATTTTTGTCCTTTTCTCGATTAGACGCTGTTTTAAGAAGATACAGCAAAAATAAGATTTTCATATAAAAAATAGATTTTTTATGAAAAAAAAGGTCGTCACAGATTTTTGTCCTTTTCTCGATTAGACGCTGTTTTAAGAAGATACAGCAAAAATAAGATTTTCATATAAAAAATAGATTTTTTATGAAAAATATAGGTCGTCACAGATTTTTGTCCTTTTCTCGATTGGACGCTGTTTTAAGAAGATACAGCAAAAATAAGATTTTCATATAAAAAATAAGATTTTCATATTTTGTCCTTTTCTCGATTGGACGCTGGTTTTAAGAAGATACAGCAAAAATAAGATTTTCATATAAAAAATAGATTTTTTAGGAAAAATATAGGTCGTCACAGATTCTTGTCCTTTTCTCGATTAGACGCTGTTTTAAGAAGATACAGCAAAAATAAGATTTTCATATAAAAAATAGATTTTTTAGGAAAAATATAGGTCGTCACAGATTTTTGTCCTTTTCTCGATTAGACGCTGTTTTAAGAAGATACAGCAAAAATAAGATTTTCATATAAAAAATAGATTTTTTAGGAAAAATATAGGTCGTCACAGATATTTGTCCTTTTCTCGATTAGACGCTGTTTTAAGAAGATACAGCAAAAATAAGATTTTCATATAAAAAATAAGATTTTCATAAAAAAAAGTAGATTTTTTATGAAAAATATAGGTCGTCACAGATTTTTGTCCATTTCTCGATAAGACGCTGTTTTAAGAAGATACAGCAAAAATAAGATTTTCATATAAAAAATAAGATTTTCATAAAAAAAAGTAGATTTTTTATGAAAAATATAGGTCGTCACAGATTTTTGTCCTTTTCTCGATTGGACGCTGGTTTAAGAAGATACAGCAAAAATAAGATTTTCATATAAAAAATAGATTTTTTATGAAAAATATAGGTCGTCACAGATTTTTGTCCTTTTCTCGATTGGACGCTGTTTTAAGAAGATACAGCAAAAATAAGATTTTCATATAAAAAATAGATTATGAAAATATAGGTCGTCACAGATTTTTGTCCTTTTCTCGATTAGACGCGGTTTTAAGAAGATACAGCAAAAATAAGATTTTCATATAAAAAATAAGATTTTCATAAAAAAAAAGTAGATTTTTTATGAAAAATATAGGTCGTCACAGATTTTTGTCCTTTTCTCGATTGGACGCTGGTTTAAGAAGATACAGCAAAAATAAGATTTTCATATAAAAATAGATTTTTTATGAAAAATATAGGTCGTCACAGATTTTTGTCCTTTTCTCGATTAGACGCTGTTTTAAGAAGATACAGCAGAAATAAGATTTTCATATAAAAAATAGATTTTTTATGAAAAATATAGGTCGTCACAGATTTTTGTCCTTTTCTCGATTAGACGCTGTTTTAAGAAGATACAGCAAAAATAAGATTTTCATATAAAAAATAGATTTTTTATGAAAAATATAGGTCGTCACAGATTTTTGTCCTTTTCTCGATTGGACGCTGTTTTAAGAAGATACAGCAAAAATAAGATTTTCATATAAAAAATAAGATTTTCATATTTTGTCCTTTTCTCGATTGGACGCTGGTTTTAAGAAGATACAGCAAAAATAAGATTTTCATATAAAAAATAGATTTTTTAGGAAAAATATAGGTCGTCACAGATTCTTGTCCTTTTCTCGATTAGACGCTGTTTTAAGAAGATACAGCAAAAATAAGATTTTCATATAAAAAATAGATTTTTTAGGAAAAATATAGGTCATCACAGATTTTTGTCCTTTTCTCGATTAGACGCTGTTTTAAGAAGATACAGCAAAAATAAGATTTTCATATAAAAAATAAGATTTTCATATAAAAAATAAGATTTTCATAAAAAAAAAGTAGATTTTTTATGAAAAATATAGGTCGTCACAGATTTTTGTCCTTTTCTCGATTAGACGCTATTTTAAGAAGATACAGCAAAAATAAGATTTTCATATAAAAAATAAGATTTTCATAAAAAAAAGTAGATTTTTTATGAAAAATATAGGTCGTCACAGATTTTTGTCCTTTTCTCGATTAGACGCTGTTTTAAGAAGATACAGCAAAAATGAGATTTTCATATAAAAAATAGATTTTTTATGAAAAATATAGGTCGTCACAGATTTTCGTCCATTTCTCGATAAGACGCTGTTTTAAGAAGATACAGCAAAAATAAGATTTTCATATAAAAAATAAGATTTTCATAAAAAAAGTAGATTTTTTATGAAAAATATAGGTCGTCACAGATTTTTGTCCTTTTCTCGATTGGACGCTGGTTTAAGAAGATACAGCAAAAATAAGATTTTCATATAAAAAATAGATTTTTTATGAAAAATATAGGTCGTCACAGATTTTTGTCCTTTTCTCGATTGGACGCTGTTTTAAGAAGATACAGCAAAAATAAGATTTTCATATAAAAAATAGATTATGAAAATATAGGTCGTCACAGATTTTTGTCCTTTTCTCGATTAGACGCGGTTTTAAGAAGATACAGCAAAAATAAGATTTTCATATAAAAAATAGATTTTTTAGGAAAAATATAGGTCGTCACAGATTCTTGTCCTTTTCTCGATTAGACGCTGTTTTAAGAAGATACAGCAAAAATAAGATTTTCATATAAAAAATAAGATTTTCATAAAAAAAGTAGATTTTTTATGAAAAATATAGGTCGTCACAGATTTTTGTCCTTTTCTCGATTAGACGCGGTTTTAAGAAGATACAGCAAAAATAAGATTTTCATATAAAAAATAGATTTTTTATGAAAAATATAGGTCGTCACAGATTTTTGTCCTTTTCTCGATTAGACGCTGTTTTAAGAAGATACAGCAAAAATAAGATTTTCATATAAAAAATAGATTTTTTATGAAAAATATAGGTCGTCACAGATTTTTGTCCTTTTCTCGATTAGACGCTGTTTTAAGAAGATACAACAAAAATAAGATTTTCATATAAAAAATAAAATTTTCATAAAAAAAAGTAGATTTTTTATGAAAAATATAGGTCGTCACAGATTTTTGTCCTTTTCTCGATTAGACGCTGTTTTAAGAAGATACAGCAAAAATAAGATTTTCATATAAAAAATAGATTTTTTAGGAAAAATATAGGTCGTCACAGATTTTTGTCCTTTTCTCGATTAGACGCTGTTTTAAGAAGATACAGCAAAAATAAGATTTTCATATAAAAAATAAGATTTTCATAAAAAAAAGTAGATTTTTTATGAAAAATATAGGTCGTCACAGATTTTTGTCCTTTTCTCGATTAGACGCTGTTTTAAGAAGATACAGCAAAAATAAGATTTTCATATAAAAAATAGATTTTTTATGAAAAATATAGGACGTCACAGATTTTTGACCTTTTCTCGATTAGACGCTGTTTTAAGAAGATACAGCAAAAATAAGATTTTCATATAAAAAATAGATTTTTTATGAAAAATATAGGTCGTCACAAATTTTTGTCCATTTCTCGATTAGACGCTGTTTTAAGAAGATACAGCAAAAATAAGATTTTCATATAAAAAATAAAATTTTCATAAAAAAAAGTAGATTTTTTATGAAAAATATAGGTCGTCACAGATTTTTGTCCTTTTCTCGATTAGACGCTGTTTTAAGAAGATACAGCAAAAATAAGATTTTCATATAAAAAATAAGATTTTCATAAAAAAAGTAGATTTTTTATGAAAAATATAGGTCGTCACAGATTTTTGACCTTTTCTCGATTAGACGCTGTTTTAAGAAGATACAGCAAAAATAAGATTTTCATATAAAAAATAGATTTTTTATGAAAAATATAGGACGTCACAGATTTTTGTCCTTTTCTCGATTAGACGCTGTTTTAAGAAGATACAGCAAAAATAAGATTTTCATATAAAAAATAAGATTTTCATAAAAAAAAGTAGATTTTTTTATGAAAAATATAGGTCGTCACAGATTTTTGTCCTTTTCTCGATTAGACGCTGTTTTAAGAAGATACAGCAAAAATAAGATTTTCATATAAAAAATAGATTTTTTAGGAAAAATATAGGACGTCACAGATTTTTGTCCTTTTCTCGATTGGACGCTGGTTTAAGAAGATACAGCAAAAATAAGATTTTCATATAAAAAATAAAATTTTCATAAAAAAAAGTAGATTTTTTATGAAAAATATAGGTCGTCACAGATTTTTGTCCTTTTCTCGATTAGACGCTGTTTTAAGAAGATACAGCAAAAATAAGATTTTCATATAAAAAATAGATTTTTTAGGAAAAATATAGGTCGTCACAGATTTTTGTCCTTTTCTCGATTAGACGCTGTTTTAAGAAGATACAGCAAAAATAAGATTTTCATATAAAAAATAAGATTTTCATAAAAAAAAGTAGATTTTTTATGAAAAATATAGGTCGTCACAGATTTTTGTCCTTTTCTCGATTAGACGCTGTTTTAAGAAGATACAGCAAAAATAAGATTTTCATATAAAAAATAGATTTTTTATGAAAAATATAGGACGTCACAGATTTTTGACCTTTTCTCGATTAGACGCTGTTTTAAGAAGATACAGCAAAAATAAGATTTTCATATAAAAAATAGATTTTTTATGAAAAATATAGGTCGTCACAAATTTTTGTCCATTTCTCGATTAGACGCTGTTTTAAGAAGATACAGCAAAAATAAGATTTTCATATAAAAAATAAAATTTTCATAAAAAAAAAGTAGATTTTTTATGAAAAATATAGGTCGTCACAGATTTTTGTCCTTTTCTCGATTAGACGCTGTTTTAAGAAGATACAGCAAAAATAAGATTTTCATATAAAAAATAAGATTTTCATAAAAAAAGTAGATTTTTTATGAAAAATATAGGTCGTCACAGATTTTTGACCTTTTCTCGATTAGACGCTGTTTTAAGAAGATACAGCAAAAATAAGATTTTCATATAAAAAATAGATTTTTTATGAAAAATATAGGACGTCACAGATTTTTGTCCTTTTCTCGATTAGACGCTGTTTTAAGAAGATACAGCAAAAATAAGATTTTCATAGATTTTTTATGAAAAATATAGGTCGTCACAGATTTTTGTCCTTTTCTCGATTGGACGCTGTTTTAAGAAGATACAGCAAAAATAAGATTTTCATATAAAAAATAGATTATGAAAATATAGGTCGTCACAGATTGTTGTCCTTTTCTCGATTAGACGCGGTTTTAAGAAGATACAGCAAAAATAAGATTTTCATATAAAAAATAGATTTTTTAGGAAAAATATAGGTCGTCACAGATTCTTGTCCTTTTCTCGATTAGACGCTGTTTTAAGAAGATACAGCAAAAATAAGATTTTCATATAAAAAATAAGATTTTCATAAAAAAAGTAGATTTTTTATGAAAAATATAGGTCGTCACAGATTTTTGTCCTTTCCTCGATTAGACGCTGTTTTAAGAAGATACAGCAAAAATAAGATTTTCATATAAAAAATAGATTTTTTATGAAAAATATAGGTCGTCACAGATTTTTGTCCTTTTCTCGATTGGACGCTGTTTTAAGAAGATACAGCAAAAATAAGATTTTCATATAAAAAATAGATTTTTTATGAAAAATATAGGTCGTCACAGATTTTTGTCCTTTTCTCGATTAGACGCTGTTTTAAGAAGATACAGCAAGAATAAGATTTTCATATAAAAAATAGATTTTTTATGAAAAATATAGGTCGTCACAGATTTTTGTCCTTTTCTCGATTAGACGCTGTTTTAAGAAGATACAGCAAAAATAAGATTTTCATATAAAAAATATATTTTTTATGAAAAATATAGGTCGTCACAGATTTTTGTCCTTTGCTCGATTAGACGCTGTTTTAAGAAGATACAGCAAAAATAAGATTTTCATATAAAAAATAGATTTTTTATGAAAAATATAGGTCGTCACAGATTTTTGTCCTTTTCGCGATTAGACGCTGTTTTAAGAAGATACAGCAAAAATAAGATTTTCATATAAAAAATAGATTTTTTATGAAAAATATAGGTCGTCACAGATTTTTGTCCTTTTCTCGATTAGACGCTGTTTTAAGAAGATACAGCAAAAATAAGATTTTCATATAAAAAATATATTTTTTATGAAAAATATAGGTCGTCACAGATTTTTGTCCTTTGCTCGATTAGACGCTATTTTAAGAAGATACAGCAAAAATAAGATTTTCATATAAAAAATAGATTTTTTATGAAAAATATAGGTCGTCACAGATTTTTGTCCTTTTCTCGATTGGACGCTGTTTTAAGAAGATACACCAAAAATAAGATTTTCATATAAAAAATAGATTATGAAAATATAGGTCGTCACAGATTTTTGTCCTTTTCTCGATTAGACGCTGTTTTAAGAAGATACAGCAAAAATAAGATCTTCATATAAAAAACAGATTTTTTATGAAAAATATAGGTCGTCACAGATTTTTGTCCTTTTCTCGATTAGACGCTGTTTTAAGAAGATACAGCAAAAATAAGATTTTCATATAAAAAATAAGATTTTCATAAAAAAAAGTAGATTTTTTATGAAAAATATAGGTCGTCACAGATTTTTGTCCTTTGCTCGATTAAACGCTGTTTTAAGAAGATACAGCAAAAATAAGATTTTCATATAAAAAATAGATTTTTTATGAAAAATATAGGTCGTCACAGATTTTTGTCCTTTTCTCGATTAGACGCTGTTTTAAGAAGATACAGCAAAAATAAGATTTTCATATAAAAAATAGATTTTTTATGAAAAATATAGGTCGTCACAGATTTTTGTCCTTTTCTCGATTAGACGCTGTTTTAAGAAGATACAGCAAGAATAAGATTTTCATATAAAAAATAGATTTTTTATGAAAAATATAGGTCGTCACAGATTTTTGTCCTTTTCTCGATTAGACGCTGTTTTAAGAAGATACAGCTGTTTTAAGAAGATACAGCAAAAATAAGATTTTCATATAAAAAATAAGATTTTCATAAAAAAAGTAGATTTTTTATGAAAAATATAGGTCGTCACAGATTTTTGTCTTTTTCTCGATTAGACGCTGTTTTAAGAAGATACAGCAAAAATAAGATTTTCATATAAAAAATAGATTTTTTATGAAAAATATAGGTCGTCACAGATTTTTGTCCTTTTCTCGATTGGACGCTGTTTTAAGAAGATACAGCAAAAATAAGATTTTCATATAAAAAATAGATTTTTTATGAAAAATATAGGTCGTCACAGATTTTTGTCCTTTTCTCGATTAGACGCTGTTTTAAGAAGATACAGCAAGAATAAGATTTTCATATAAAAAATAGATTTTTTATGAAAAATATAGGTCGTCACAGATTTTTGTCCTTTTCTCGATTAGACGCTGTTTTAAGAAGATACAGCAAAAATAAGATTTTCATATAAAAAATATATTTTTTATGAAAAATATAGGTCGTCACAGATTTTTGTCCTTTGCTCGATTAGACGCTGTTTTAAGAAGATACAGCAAAAATAAGATTTTCATATAAAAAATAGATTTTTTATGAAAAATATAGGTCGTCACAGATTTTTGTCCTTTTCTCGATTAGACGCTGTTTTAAGAAGATACAGCAAAAATAAGATTTTCATATAAAAAATAGGTTTTTTATGAAAAATATAGGTCGTCACAGATTTGTGTCCTTTTCTCGATTAGACGCTGTTTTAAGAAGATACAGCAAAAATAAGATTTTCATATAAAAAATATATTTTTTATGAAAAATATAGGTCGTCACAGATTTTTGTCCTTTGCTCGATTAGACGCTGTTTCAAGAAGATACAGCAAAAATAAGATTTTCATATAAAAAATAGATTTTTTATGAAAAATATAGGTCGTCACAGATTTTTGTCCTTTTCTCGATTGGACGCTGTTTTAAGAAGATACACCAAAAATAAGATTTTCATATAAAAAATAGATTACGAAAATATAGGTCGTCACAGATTTTTGTCCTTTTCTCGATTAGACGCTGTTTTAAGAAGATACAGCAAAAATAAGATCTTCATATAAAAAACAGTTTTTTTATGAAAAATATAGGTCGTCACAGATTTTTGTCCTTTTCTCGATTAGACGCTGTTTTAAGAAGATACAGCAAAAATAAGATTTTCATATAAAAAATAAGATTTTCATAAAAAAAAGTAGATTTTTTATGAAAAATATAGGTCGTCACAGATTTTTGTCCTTTGCTCGATTAAACGCTGTTTTAAGAAGATACAGCAAAAATAAGATTTTCATATAAAAAATAGATTTTTTATGAAAAATATAGGTCGTCACAGATTTTTGTCCTTTTCTCGATTAGACGCTGTTTTAAGAAGATACAACAAAAATAAGATTTTCATATAAAAAATAAAATTTTCATAAAAAAAAGTAGATTTTTTATGAAAAATATAGGTCGTCACAGATTTTTGTCCTTTTTCTCGATTAGACGCTGTTTTAAGAAGATACAGCAAAAATAAGATTTTCATATAAAAAATAGATTTTTAGGAAAAATATAGGTCGTCACAGATTTTTGTCCTTTTCTCGATTAGACGCTGTTTTAAAAAGATACAGCAAAAATAAGATTTTCATATAAAAAATAAGATTTTCATAAAAAAAGTAGATTTTTTATGAAAAATATAGGTCGTCACAGATTTTTGTCCTTTTCTCGATTAGACGCTGTTTTAAGAAGATACAGCAAAAATAAGATTTTCATATAAAAAATAGATTTTTTATGAAAAATATAGGTCGTCACAGATTTTTGTCCTTTTCTCGATTGGACGCTGTTTTAAGAAGATACAGCAAAAATAAGATTTTCATATAAAAAATAGATTTTTTATGAAAAATATAGGTCGTCACAGATTTTTGTCCTTTTCTCGATTAGACGCTGTTTTAAGAAGATACAGCAAAAATAAGATTTTCATATAAAAAATAGATTTTTTATGAAAAATATAGGTCGTCACAGATTTTTGTCCTTTTCTCGATTAGACGCTGTTTTAAGAAGATACAGCAAAAATAAGATTTTCATATAAAAAATATATTTTTTATGAAAAATATAGGTCGTCACAGATTTTTGTCCTTTGCTCGATTAGACGCTGTTTTAAGAAGATACAGCAAAAATAAGATTTTCATATAAAAAATAGATTTTTTATGAAAAATATAGGTCGTCACAGATTTTTGTCCTTTTCTCGATTGGACGCTGTTTTAAGAAGATACACCAAAAATAAGATTTTCATATAAAAAATAGATTATGAAAATATAGGTCGTCACAGATTTTTGTCCTTTTCTCGATTAGACGCTGTTTTAAGAAGATACAGCAAAAATAAGATCTTCATATAAAAAACAGATTTTTTATGAAAAATATAGGTCGTCACAGATTTTTGTCCTTTTCTCGATTAGACGCTGTTTTAAGAAGATACAGCAAAAATAAGATTTTCATATAAAAAATAAGATTTTCATAAAAAAAAGTAGATTTTTTATGAAAAATATAGGTCGTCACAGATTTTTGTCCTTTTCTCGATTAGACGCTGTTTTAAGAAGATACAGCAAAAATAAGATTTTCATATAAAAAATATATTTTTTATGAAAAATATAGGTCGTCACAGATTCTTGTCCTTTTCTCGATTAGACGCTGTTTTAAGAAGATACAGCAAAAATAAGATTTTCATATAAAAAATAGATTATGAAAATATAGGTCGTCACAGATTTTTGTCCTTTTCTCGATTAGACGCTGTTTTAAGAAGATACAGCAAAAATAAGATTTTCATAGATTTTTTATGAAAAATATAGGTCGTCACAGATTTTTGTCCTTTTCTCGATTGGACGCTGTTTTAAGAAGATACAGCAAAAATAAGATTTTCATATAAAAAATAGATTTTTTATGAAAAATATAGGACGTCACAGATTTTTGTCCTTTTCTCGATTAGACGCTGTTTTAAGAAGATACAGCAAAAATAAGATTTTCATATAAAAAAAAAGATTTTTTATGAAAAATATAGGTCGTCACAAATTTTTGTCCATTTCTCGATTAGACGCTGTTTTAAGAAGATACAGCAAAAATAAGATTTTCATATAAAAAATAAAATTTTCATAAAAAAAAAGTAGATTTTTTATGAAAAATATATCTCGTCACAGATTTTTGTCCTTATCTCGATTAGACGCTGTTTTAAGAAGATACAGCAAAAATAAGATTTTCATATAAAAAATAGATTTTTTAGGAAAAATATAGGTCGTCACAGATTTTTGTCCTTTTCTCGATTAGACGCTGTTTTAAGAAGATACAGCAAAAATAAGATTTTCATATAAAAAATAAGATTTT